>CM019715.1:23336928-24536928 GCA_009760885.1 Achatina immaculata | reverse complement strand
CGCTTCCATGTAGATTATACCTTGTGTACTGCTAATTGATCAGTCCTTTCGTTGCCAGCAGCTACTGAATGCCCCAGACAGTATAGCATGTGATGCTTTGGATAGGACATTGTGATATTGCGTCCAACCACTCGCGTCTTATGGTGCTTTGTCCTATTTTACTTATTAGACTTTGAGAGTCCGTGATGATAAATGAGAAAAATAGCTTAGCATTTATTTAATTACTAAATTCTTAATTAAACTACTAATTTAGTAATGAAAGTCCAAAATTAACTGGCTCGAAAGCAAATTAAAACTGACAGAAAATAGTTTAGTAATCAGAAGAATTCTCATTCTCATCTTATATCTTATATCCTTCCCTTGCCGTTAAACGTCACATAGAGCTCGCAAGGTAGTTCGTCAGTTTTCGTGTCTTCGGCGAGTCTTTCAACCTCATCAAGTGATTTTATGCTTATTAATTTGGCCTCTCTTAACACTGTCTTCTTCAGAGTTTCTCGTGGTCTGCCTCTTTTTTCTTTCGCCTGTTGTGTTCCGCTTTATAGCTAGGATTCTCTTACTGTTTCTTCTCATCACGTGACCAACATATGTCCATTTCCCTTTCCTGATCACCCATTAGAATGGTTGTTGTTCAATTATCTGTCTTATCTCTGCATTGTTCTTGACTTCGTTTCACTTGATGCCGAGTATTTTCCTTAGCCG
Source organism: Achatina immaculata (assembly GCA_009760885.1). Lineage (NCBI taxonomy): Eukaryota > Metazoa > Mollusca > Gastropoda > Stylommatophora > Achatinidae > Lissachatina > Lissachatina immaculata. Next base: position 24,536,229 of record CM019715.1, on the reverse strand, counting down.
TTTGTTCTCAAAAGAGTCTAATTTCTTGTTTATTTCTTTAGTTGTTTTCCAGCTTTTGTATGCATAAATAACATTTTTACATCTGAATTGAATAGTTTTAACTTGGTTTTTGTGCTTATAACTTTTGAATGCCATATTTTCTGAAGATTTTTGAAGATTAATGCTGCTTTTGCAGTTCTAACTTCCTTTCTGTGTCACCATCCTGGTCTATGTAGCTGCCAAGGTATGTAAATTGATTGACTTCTTCAATTGACACCTTCTACGTGTATTTTTCCATTTTTTTAATGGGAAGTTTCATTATTTTTGTTTTGTCCTTGTTAATTTTAAGTCCTATTTTGCTAGCCAGTGAAGACAGGATATCTGTTTTTCTTGCATGGAATTCACATTGTTACTGATAAGAAATATGTCATCAGCAAAATCAAGTTCTTCTAGTTGGGTCCCATGTACCTAGTGTTACCTGTGCAGTATTTTGTCATTATGAAGTCTATTGAATTTTTCCAAAAGGCAAAGGAGACAGTATACATCCTTTTTTCGCGCTTGTTTCAGTCTGGAGCCATTCACTCATCCCTTCTTCTGTTTTGACTGCACAAACATATCCATTGTAGAAGTCCTTAATGATTTTGACAATTTTAGATTTTATTCCATAAGGACTTAAAATTCTCCACAATGAATCTCTGTGTATGCTATCAAATGCCTTTTTAAAGTCTATGAAGTTCAGTATTAATGGTTTCTGTTTTTCAATATGTTCTTCGAGTATTATTCTTAGAGTAAAGATCTGGTCGAGACAGCTTCTCCCTTTTCGAAATCCTGCTTCTCCTTCTCTCATTGCAGTATGAACTATATCTATAAGTCTATTGAAAGGGACCTTGCAAAATACTTTTGACTCAACTGATATTAAGATTACTCTTCTCCAATTGTTACAGTCACTAAAGGTGCCCTTTTTGGTATTTTAACAATGATTCCTTTTTTTCCATTTAGATGGGACCTTTTCTTCTTTCCAAATCTTATTAAACATTCTCTGTAGTTGTATCATGTTGTCATTATTGATAGCCTTTAAGATTTCGGCTGTTATTTCATCTTAACCTGCAGCTTTGCTGTTAGCCATTAAATTCATTGCTGTTTCATTTTCATGCAATTTAATTTCATCTAGGTTGCCATTTAATTGTTGGACTGGTAAGTCGGTTTCAAGGTTTAACAATTCTTTTGGGTGTGGTCGATTAAGTATTTCTTGGAAGTGTTCAGCCCATCTTTGCTTTTGGTCTTTACTTGATGTTAATAGGGTTCTAGTTTTGGTAAGGGTTGGTCTTTCTTTAGATGTAATAGTACGTGTTAAACTTTTTTGTAGGTTATATAAAGTTTTGCTGTCTCCTGTTTTTGCTGTTTTCTCTGCCTCTTTCGCCTTATTGTCTATGTATTCTCTTTTATCCCTTCTACCTGAAATTTTTACTTTATTGTCTATTTCTTTGTATGTTGCTTTCGCCAGATCTTTTCCATGATCTGTTTTTACGTTCAACATGTATAATTTGGCTGCTCGTCTTTCATGCATATACTTTCATGTGTTTTCTGATATCCATGCTTTTCTATTTGGTTTTTTCAGTCCAGCGCTTGCTTTTGCTGCTGTGATTATGGTTGTGCCGTAAGAAGTCCATATTTCATCTATACCTATCTCCTCTACTTCACTGAGTGTTGTGGAATGATTGGCAGGTTTCTGATTGAAATTACTGTTAGTATTCTCTTCTTGTAGGCTGTGGCTGTTTATCTTTCTTTGTATTGATTTCTTGTGTTGGCTTTTCAGTTCTAGTTTTATTTTCCCTATACACAGATTGTGACTACTGTTAACATCTTCACCCCTATAAGCCCTTACATCTATGAGAGATGTTCTGTATTGCTTTCTAATACAAAAATGATCTATCTGGTTTCTAGTTCTATCATTTGGAGATATCCAAGTTGCTTTACGTATCTCTTTGTGTGGAAATATTGTGCCTCCAATGACCATGTCCGCTGTTAGACATATTTCAATTAATCTTTCTCCGTTCTGATTAACCATGTCAGTTCCTTCTTTTCCTATTAATTTTTCAACGTCGGTGTTATCTTTCCTTACCTTAGCGCTGAAGTCCGTCATAGCAAGAAGGACGTCGTGTTTAGGGACTTTGTTGATGATTTATTGTAATTGGTGATAGAAATTATCTGCATCGTTCTTGGGTGCATTCATTCATTCCTTTGCATGTCCCTTGCGGAACTTTGCCTCCCAAACAGCACTCCTGTAGGCCTCTCGGTTGTGAGCAAGATGGCCTGCTGCTGCTGCATCCATTTCCAGATCATCAACGATGTCTTGCAGCCATCTTCGTTTCGGTCTTCCTCTTTTTCTTTTTCCCATTATGTATCCTTCCAATACGGTCTTCTCTAAAGTATCATGACGTTTAATGTGTCCAAAATATTTAAGTTTTCTCTCTTTAATCCTCTTTACTAGCCAGCCCTCTTCAATATTAAGCTCTTGCATAACTCTGTATTATTGTCATTCGTCCGTGTCTTAGGTTGTATCGTGCTCATATTATACGACTGTTCATTGGTTCCCATTCTATAAGGCTCTGCTACATTTGACATAATAATACCTACCCATTCTCGATGTTTACCGTCGTTTCTGCCTGAATGTATTATTAACTTACCGTTTTCCTCCGATCTTTTACCTGCTTCTGGCCATCGCATTTCACTGGTGCCCATTCTCATATTGGGCTAAAAACATCAAACTGAGTTTTTAAAATAAAGCAATGGCACGAGATCTGAGATCAGTTATTCAGCAAAATGCTAGATAAAAATTAAGGGGTTTTATATTTCAGATTGCGCTATAAACTATGACTTGAAGCGAATAAAGTGAGAGTTCGCTGAAAAAAAGAACACAAAACCATCACAGGAATATAGCAAAACGAGAGAAAGTAGGAAAAGCACAGAACAGTTTTGAAATACTATTTCATACAGAATGCAAGAATGTGAGAAAGACCATATTGAGAACAGTGAGACCTGCCAATATATTTCAAGCTTTTCCCTATAAAAAGATCATCATCATCATCATCATCATGTGCGATGCCGATTGCCGTTGGCTATTATGCTTCTCCAGAGTACACGATCCTTCATGCAGGCCATCAGCTCAGTTGGTGATCTCTTCTCACACCATCCCATCAGACTGTCCAGTATATTTTTAGCTCTTCTCAGACATTCTTCATTAGTTTTTTTTTTTTTTTTGCTGTCCAGGGGATTCGCAACATTCTTCTAATAAACCACATTTCTGCTGCTTCCAATAATTTTTGTGTAGACCTGCCTATTTTCCATGATTCACTTCCATATAAAAAGATAGGTTCAATGTAGCATTTTAGGACTCGTTTTCTAATATTCATTGATAAGGATGTGTTGGATAATATGTTTCTCATTCTCTGAAATGCAGTCTTTGCTTGGTCTATTCTGTTCCTAATTTCTGTTCTGCATTTCCCATCTGAAGTTATTACTACTCCAAGGTATTTGAATTTCTGCACCTGTTTTAGAATAGTTCTGTTTAATTTTATACTGCATTTTGGTGGATTCTGTTTCTTAGATATAATCATAGTCTATGTCTTTTTATGTTTAAAGTAAGTCATTTCTGTTCACTTTCTTTGGCGACTTTAACCAAGAGATTTTGCAGGTCTTATTGGTTCTCAGCTATCAGTATTGTGTCATCAGCATACCGAAGGTTGTTAATATTGTATCCTCCAATTTTTATACCTGGTTCTGTGATAATAGTTCTTAGAATATTGTCGCTGTACAGAGAAAAAAGGTCTGGAGATACTACACATCTTTGTCGCACCTTTTGTTTTATAGGTTGATATTTTCCAGTTCTATTTCAACTCGAATTTCTGCTTCTTGCTGCAAGTATAGATGTTTTACAATGCTCAGGTCTTTACCGTCTATATTGATGTGTTCAAGCATTTTAATAATTTCATTATGTTTCACCTTTTTGAATGCCTTGGTGTAATCAATGAAGCATAAGTAGAGATCTTTCTATACTTCTAAAGCTCTTTCTGTTAGTGTTCGTAAACATAAATGGCATTGTGTGTTCCCTTTCCTTCAACAAATCCAAACTGTTCATCTGCTATTTCCATTTTTATCTTTTCCCTTGTTCTTCTCATAATAATTCTCAGAAGTAGCTTCGTTATGTGACATGAGAGACTGATAGTCCGGTGGTCATCACATTCCTTTGCACCTGGTTTCTTTGGTAATGTTATAAACGTGGATTTAAACAAGTTACTGTTGTAAATGTCATTCAACAACTTGGTTAGTATTTTAATTCCTATCTCCTCTAGCGCCTCTATTTCTTCTAATGATATATTGTCAGGCTCAGTCGCTTTTCCTTTCTTCGTGTGTTTGATGGCATCTATGATTTCACCTTCACGTATTGGTGGTCCATCACAATTTTCAGTACTCGGTGTTAATTCTGGTCTTTCTCCTCCATACAGCTCACCAATGTACTCTGTCCATCTGTCCACAACGTCTTCTTTTCCCATTAATATTTTACCTTCTTTTGATTTCAGGCATCCTGTGGTATATTTGTTCTTCCTGCCTGTGAGTTCACAAATTCGTTTGGCATGTTTTTGCTGTGTTTATTATGGAAGTCCTCTATTTGTCTACATTGTTCATTTAACCACACTTACTTTTGCTTCTCTTCATTTGTGTCTTATTTCTTTATTTATCTTGCTATATTTTTCTTGGTTATTTTTACTCCTTCTCCTCTTTTCCATCAATCCGAAGATGTCATCTGTCATCCATTTATTTTAGGGGCTTCTTTTTTTCGGTGTTATTATCTCCTTAACAGTTTGGTGGATAGAATCTCTTAACATTGCCCATTGTTCATCTATACTATTCATTTTAAATCTATTAAAAGATGTCATGCAATATTTAGATAATGATGGAATTTTGAAACTTAAAAATGAAATGAAACTGAAATTTAATTTAAAAGTTTTTTACCAGAACGTACACAGGATGCTTCTTTAGAACATTTTTATCTAGACAAAATTGAGTAGTGTGTTATGATCTCTCCGTGCATAATTTTGCATGCACCAAGTAAAAGTTCATAAGTTCTTACCATTGATTACTCTATAGTTTGATTAAATAACTAACAACTCAGTGAACTTATAAAAATTACGTGTTTTCCTCCTTTGTCCTTGTTGCTGCCATATTCACCGCCTTTATTGTTTCTCTAAAGAGAACTGTGGCACTGCGAAATGCGTCATGGTCCCCATGGCCTAGTATCGTTGTGTCATGACTACCACAAGGCTCTCCACTGTCACCAGTACTTTTCTGCATATACACTGCCAGGATTTAACAACTATACCAGACTGGTCCTGGCCGAATACTCACATATCTAGATGACATTCTGACATATGTACATGGAAATTACACACAGACGATATTTGCCCACATTCCGGAGAATATTTATCATGTGTTGTGAAAGAACAACAACTCAGTGATAAACTCCAGCAAGACCAACATCCTGTGTTGCTCATTAACAGATCTGCGAAGACACCCTTTAGGCAGTGCGATGCAAACGAGGAGTATATCGAGAGGGAACAATTACTGAAATACTCTGCGACTGTGTTTGACAGGACACTATCTTTCAATCACCAAGTAGACATGGCCATTCAGAAAGAAAGGGATCAGAGCAGAGAAGGCTACTTGCTGGATGTGTCCAGCATGAAAGCAAGGCACAAGTACACGCAAGTGAAGACGTACCTCAGGTTGCCTGGAAGGCAGACCACACCCACCCCCTTTTACCAGAGCTGAACTCAGCAAAGGGGTGAAATCATGGATAGCAGAGGCAGAGATATTGTCAGCAGATTCCTCTAGACCGGAATGGACTAAAGTGTCAAATATGTAGAATCTAATGAAGGTCATGATCCAGCATGGCCGTGAGTGCTGAGACTGGGCTCAGGATAAAGCAGAAAGCCAAGTGCAGGAAAACATTCAGTATCAATCCAAAATACACGATCTTGTGATCCTCACAGACAGGTCAGTGGCACGAGCCCTAAAAAGTGGATGGGCTTATATTGTCTACCGTAACGACAAACCGGATGCGAATAGATCAGAAACCTATGCAAATACCACTTCAAGCATGAGAATGGAGGTGCAGACTGCATCAGAAGCAATTTCCTGGCTGATGGAGCAGGGCTACTAGCATGTGTTCGTTGTAACAGACTCCCAAAACATGTTACGGAGAATGGAGAGACATTTCTTCCCTAGGGAGTGGGTTTCTAGAGGGCTCACGGTTATCCAGTTTGAGGTGGATATACTGTACAGGTCATGCGGAAGACAAAGGCAGTGAAAAAGCGGACAAGATGGCTGGCATCAGTTCAGGAAGCCCTAGAAATGGAGGTTGCAAGAGCCTCTTTGGATAGGCTGCGTATGGAGGACGGCATCGGGTTGAATGAAGTACACAATCACATCATGAGGATGATCGAACCGTTGGAGAAGAAGGGAAGAACGTTTTTTCCGAAAGAAGTGGTTTAGCCAATGTTACCCACAACGAGTGTGTGAGACTGGCTCCATCAGCAGGTGCACACTTCAGTGGGTGTTGGAACGGAAGGCGGAGCACATATGGGAATGCCCGGAGTGTGGAGACGCCGGTCTCTGATTACAGTTACTGTGTTTTTTCGACACTCATAACATTGTTTTTAAATTCCAGGTTCACAAAGGCTCAAAGGTTCAAAATCAGACTCCGGCGTCATTGTTGAATGCAAAATAGGCAGCCTCATATACAAGCAACTATCAAAGAGTATGTTTGCTAATAGTTCCCATCAAATGTTGATTCTTTATGATGCATTTTCTGCCGCACAGTTCAGATTTCCTACCAGCACCGTTAATTTGTCCTAGCTCCAGCAGTCGCTTCACATTCCCGCTCTTCATTTTCCCGCAGTCCTTCCAATACGGCTTTACCAACGTCACCCTTGTCCATTCTCAGACTGCTGTTTATTTTAGCCTGTCCAGCTGGTCTATCTGCCACTTATTACCATGTACTCCAGCATGCCCTGGACATTAAACCCACGTTACGCTTATCACACGTGACTGGATTAACAGGTGAACCCATTCTTTTCTAAACATTTTTTTATCTTATGAAGCATACTCTGTGAACCCGTAACAATGACACCATGAACTAAGCCATGGACAATTAACCATTCCATTGCCGCCGACATAGTCTCAGTTTCCAATCACATGCTTGATGTGGTGACTTCAAAGGCTTCTGAACCTTGTGCCACTACTCTTTCATTGGTATAGACAACAAAACCGCAACATCCTTTGCTGTTCCGAGACATTGAGCCACATGTATACATTGCCATGTCGGAAGACCCACAGTAATGCTGGATGAGATCTTGAACCAAAAGTTCAGCTGCCCCTGTCTCTACATTCGCGACCCTCTGTTATCTGATGTCGACCCTGTACCCATAACCAATCATCACCTTTAGGCACCTAATCTAGATTGCACACTGACATTATTGTGTCCTCAGTCTTAGCTATGCCGGATAATTAGTGTATAAGTATACAACTATACACGAGCACTGCAGTAAAGCTGTGATACCAAAATGTATAAACTAGAAAAAAAAATAGGAACAGCTTTATTACTTAGCGTTTACAGCAATGTGACGTTTCGGCGTTAGCCTTCATCAAACAAACACAATCAGGACAAAGGGTCAGATAGATGAGATAAAGTATAGATTCACACGAATCCTATGAACAAATATAATAATAAGGCAATTAAAAAATTAATGAAAAATGTCAAACTTAGCTTCAGTCTTTGAAGAATACAAGTTGAGACTCGTACGCACGGTTCCAAAACGCAGTTGATATGCGACCGTTTCTATGTTCAAAATGCGTACGTTCTGAAAGGTGCAAAAATATGCATGGTTGAGTGTAGAATATTTTAGTGGAAAATCGTGGTGATAGTAGATAGTAGATGATATTAAAGCTTGGTAGTGAATGGATAGTAATCTAGTTGGGAGAAGGTGAAATAAATGATTATGTTTGCAGTAGAGGGGTTGTAATGTGATTTTGCATGAAGGTGCAGCAAATGAGAATTGAGCTTAAAGGAGAGAGAGTATGAATGTGGAAGATTATGTGTAGCTGAATAACGAGTTCAAAGTCCTGAATTTAGCGGTTCTCAAGCGCTAGGCGGCTTATATTATCTGCTTGACACTGTTTGGTGGCTGTTACCAGAAAATCAGATTTGTCTCTATGGTTGGGACCATTGAAATGATTAGGGACTTGTTTCGAAGCACGCTGAGTGATATCGTACAGATGCTTCTGTATGCAATCACCTAGTCTGAGGCCAGTTTCACCAATATATGTTATCCTTCATCTTTTGCATACGATAACATATATAACATTACGGGACTTGCATGTAAAACCCTCAGGAGAGTCAGAATAGTTTTGGAAAGGCGATTGTTTTTGTTTCCCAGACTACAGGGCAGGTAACATAGCGAAGGCGGTTACATTTTCTAGTGCCAACATATGTAAGTTTCCGCTTTAAGTGGCTGTGCACGAGGATGTCGTTAAGATTTGGCTCACTCTTGTATGCTAATACAAGAAGATGTCACGGGTGTCAGGGTCGAATTGGATTAGTGGCAGATGATGATAAATAATTTTCTTAACCATCTGACCATGCGGGTGGACAGGGAGTACTAACTTAACTCTGTCAGATGACCTGGGTAGTTGCGATGACGGAAAAATTTAACTCTGTCAGATGATCTGGGTAGTTTCGATGACGGAAAAATTATAATAAATTGTTGGACTGACCTATAAAGTGCTAGTCATCCTGATATATGAGGCGTAGACGGTGGAGTTGGGAGTATGGGATGGAGTTCTTATAGGCAGTATGTATGCAGGAAACTCTCTACTCTTGAGAGCGGAACAACACAATTCCTTCAGATCATCATAGGAAGAAACCCCTTCAGACAAGTATTTCGGCCCTATTAATCTCCTGACACTCTAAGGGGAGTAGGCCCCTCTGGGTCATGACTCCGAGAGGTCTTGTGAGTTGTTGCTTTTTTTTCATCCCGAGATTGAACCTGTGATCTTCCAGTTGGCACTGCACTTTGAAGTGCGTCTTTAGCGATTTAGCTACGTAGGACTGGTAGTGGTTGTGACAAACGAAATTATTTATGTTCTCAATGCTTGTTTAGCATACTCCTCAGCCAGCATGAGGCCTTTTCTGCTGTTTCTGAAAGACTTTTCAATGCTTTTGCTCTTGCTTGTCCCTTTATGCCTAGTTGCTTACATAGGTCGTATGTTAATGTTGGTACGAATCCTCTCGCTCCCACTTATACAGCTATCACTTTTGCCCTGACTCCTACCCCCTGCCTGCACTTTACCATCACCAAATTATGACCCTGAAATGAAATATCACTATATATGAAATGTCACACATATGAATAAAAAATTATGACATCATGTAGGTATGACAGACTAACACTGGCAAAAGTATAAGTGCGCATAACTTCAATGAACATTCACATGAATACTTCTGATTGCATACATGATGTGCACGTAACATATAACACACAAAATGGCAAGGTCTGTGCAAATGCAATCAATCAAATATATCACATATTTCAGTGAATCAATAGTGATGTTTTCATGTTACACAAACCTTAAATATACTGAACACGTTTAACAGTTCACCACAAACCACAGCTTCTAACAACAATTACGTTTAACTCATTCCGTGCCTTTTTACAACTATACCCCCTATACAGATCAAGACCCGCGCTTTTAATTTGGCGCAAAACGGAACGTCCGCGTTCTTTTCTGCGACACGGAAACAGTTAAATATGTAGTTGACCAGTCATTGGTCCATTTGTGGAGAGATACGGCCAGGATTATAGCGAAGGAGCACGTTATCGTTGTCTTATGGATCAGTGTATATTTGGTTGCATCGTTTCTTGCAATGATATCCTTCTGTCTCATCCTGAAGGTTGTGTACGTTGTACATCTAGTTTTGGTTTATGTGAATTTAACTAGACAGTCACGTGCCCTAAAATCACGAGGTGCTACTTTGACCTTTCCGATCGGCCATGCCGAAAATGCCAAAGCCAGCAGCCTTCATAATGCTTTTACCTTAGCATACCTGCGTTTTCACCTCACTCTCTGCATATCAAATAGAAAGTGCATGGCCGCTATAGGAGTATCTCTGGTGCAGCCCAAGACCACTCTCACTTCCTCGTTCTGTACACGCTCTAGTCTGTTTAGCTGTGTATTTGATAGGGCGAAGGTTCCTAAACTGATATATAACAGGTGTTTTCATACACACTTATCTGGACTCATAGACTTGACAGCAACATTGGAACTTGTACACATCCTAGAAGCTATAGCCATGGTAGACTTTGCGTAAAATATGAGAAAATAAATCCCAGCTAGCATAGAAATACCATTAACATCTGTAGTATAATTATATGGAGTAATCAATTTTTTGTTAAAACTAGTCTCCCTACAGTCATTGCCATCTGGTCCTCACCCAGCAAACTACATGATGCAAATGTGTCAGCTCTAACTTACAAATAAAACTATTGATTGCTGGAAAATCTAGGATCACTTTCTTTCATGTATTTAATCAAAATTATGACTGAAATTGAAAACAGGATTTTACAACAAAGTTATATGTTGAAGAAAATAACAAGCTAAAACTACACAAGAAACTTAAATACTCGCATGCTAGTGAAAATTATACTGTGACACGTGGGATATCAATCAGTGCACGTATACTGCATCATCTGAAGAGTGAATGAAAGTCTGAAAAAAAAAACAGCGATAGCAGACGGACGGACCGACGGACAGACAGGCAGACAGATAAGACAGATGAACGGATAGATAGATAGATAGATAGATAGATAGATAGATAGATAGATAGATAGATAGATAGATAGATAGATAGATAGATAGACAGATAGATAAATAGATAGTGTAAAAACCTATCCTTATTAGACAAAAACGATATAGAAATATGGTTCCATTAATCACATAGCTTATTTCCGTATGCTCTCTTCTTTCTTCTGTTATACGATGGTATTCTGTTCCGTACGTCAGAATTTTCATGTCTACTATGCTTCTGAAGATTAGCTTCAGTGAATCCTCAAAGCAGCCTGTTTGACGCTTTCATTTTTGATTAAATCAAACTTATTTCTCTCTAATAGAAATCTAAAAAAAGGCCAGTGCTACAGACACGACACAAACAGGTGTCTATTTCAAAAGATGACTATGCTCAAATACATAAAGACAGAGACACAAACGAAACTAAAATACAATTAGCAAATGTTTGGAGCTAAAGAAAGAGTCGAGGGACAGAGGTAAATATATGGGTGTTTTTAAAGTCTCACTACATTTTCTATTTAAAAATGAAGAAAGTGACGTCATAAAAAAATGTGCTGTACCGTCAATCGTGAAGAAAAATGCAGTGAATGGTTGCCATCTGCTGGAATAATTTTTTGCCCTCAAAACAGAATGGCGTTAACGAAAGAAAGAATTTTTTTTGGTTGAACGAGTGTTTCGAAAAGGCAGTCGATACACATGGATGGTTGTCAAAGATGTATAGCAAAATTTCCTGATAAACAGCTTCCTCATCGCACTACGTTTAGAAATTTGCTGATAAGTTTCGTGATACGGAACTGTGAAAGATGTTCCGCGATCTGGTAGGCCTGCTGTGTCTGAAGAAAAATGTCTAGATATCTAAGACAGAAACCTGAAAAGTCCATTGAAGTCCTTAAAGAAAATTTCGCAAGAAGTGAACGTATAACTGTGCACAGTGCACAAAATTCTTAAACATAGGTTAAACTTTCATCCAAACAAGCTATCAAGTGGAACACAACAGGCCAAAGAAAAAGAGGCAGATCACGTAAAACTCTGAAGAGGACATTGTTAAGAGAGGCCAAATTAGCAGGCATAAAATCCCTCGATGAGGTTGAAAGACTCGCCGAAGACAGGAAATATTGGCAAGCTACTTTGCGAGCCCTATGTGACGTTTAACGGCACGGGAAGGATATAAGATAAGATACAAGATTTCTGTTGTGTCTGAACTAAAAGAGCGTGACAATCAATCCTGAGTCAACTACTTCACGTGGTTTAAAACATTTTTAGCTTAAGAAGAGTCAGTACTCGATTGAACATTCTTCTCGGATAGGGCATGGTGTCATCTTTCTGGATACGTTAATAGTAAAAATAATCGTATATGGAGCAGTGTTAATCACAGTGCATTTCATGAAGCGCCGCTACACGATGCGAAAATTGGGGTATGGTGTGCCGTCAGTAGAAAACGTTTAATTGGACCAATTTTCTTCAACAAAACTATAAATGCCGATCGGTACCATACTGACATTCTGGAATCTTTTATTAGAACAGCTAAATGAACGTGAATTTGAAAAAGCGTGGTTCCAGCAAGATGGTGCAACTGCACACACAGCTAGAGCAACACACTGTTTTGTGGAAGAAATTTTCGCAAATCGCATAATATCTCGTGGAATTTGAGCTGCTCGTTCTCCAGATCTAAATCCATTAAATTATTATCTATGGGGTTTCTTCAAAGGAAATGTTTACAAAAACAGTGTATAAACAATTGAGGATCTGAAAGAAGCACTCAGAATTACCATTAAAGAAATAACAACAGACACGTTGCACAAGGTATTTGACAGTATGAGGAGACGTATACAGTCATGTCTTAAGACAGTGGTGGACATTTCCAGCACCTGTTATATTGAATATTTCAGTGGTACACTCCAGCTAACCCAAAACAGAGTTGTATCATTGCAGTCACTCATTCATTCATTCATTTGCATGTCAATTGCGGAGCTTTGCCTCCCTAACAGCACTCCTGTAGGCCTCTCGGTTGTGAGCAAGATGTCTTGCAGCCATCTTCGTTTTGAACTTCCTCTCTTTCTTTTCCCTATTATGTACCCTTCCAAGACGGTTTGTATAGATTATTATGACGTTTAATGTATCCAAAATATTTCAGTTTTCTCTGTTTAATACTCTTTACTAGCCAGGCTTCTTTAATAATAAGTTTTTGCAATATGGATATATTTGTTCTTTTTTGTGTCCATGACATTTGATGAGCCTTTCTGTAGCATTTACATTCAAAGGCATTTATGTGTTTCTCAGCTGCTTTGTTAAGTATCCAGGTCTCACAGGCATATGTTGCGATGAGAAAAATGCATGCTCTTAAAAATCGTATTTTTGTAGTTCTGTCTGTTCCTCTCCACAGATTCTTTAGTTGTTTTACTTTGTGAAAAGCGGTAGGTGTCCTGCTTTTAATTTCCCTCATTGTATCTCCATTATTAGTTAGCAGTGATCCAAGATATGCAAAACTCTCCACTTCTTCCAGTTTTTCCTCACTGATACATATTTCAGCTGCCTTGTTTGTTTTGTCAGTGTCATCAATTTAGTTTTCTTCACATTAAGATAAGAGATTTTGGTCTCTACTGTTCTTACGGACTGACATAATTAGTTGTTCAATTCCTTTTTGTGTTATGGACAGTAATACTGTGTCATCAGCATATCTAATATCTGGTATTTCATAACCTCCAACTGTTATGGCATCGTAATATTCTTTGTCTACATCTTCTCTCTAACATTCCGTATTATATTTTAAATATACAAGTTAAATGAGTAAGGCGACAATATGCACTCCTGACGGACCCCTTGTTTTATGTCAAACTAAGTTGTTTCACCATTTATTCTTACTGCTGCTTGTTGGTCTAGATACAACAGTGGTGTTAATTGTACCAAATGTGTTTGAAATCCCAGTTTTTCCATTATTTCCCAAAGTTTCTGGTGTTGTACACAATCAAATGCCTTTGAGTAGTCTATAAAAGATAAATATAGATTCACATTAAACTCTCTGCATTTCTCTAATCTTATATTAAATATGTGATTTCTTGATCCTCTTCCTGGCCTGAAACCAGCTTGGACCATACTGACTTCTTCTATTTTCTTATGAAATCTACCAATTATGATTTTTAACAGAATTTTACTGGCATGACTAACCATGGCAACAGTTCTGTAGTTTTTGCATAATTTCAGGTTACCCGTTTTTGGCAGTGGTATGAATACAGTTCTTTTCCATTCTTTGTGCCAAATACATGAGTGCCATATCTTTTTACATAGTGCATGACAGATTGTTGCACATTCCTTTCTCCCAGCTGGTATCTCATCACATCCTGGTGATTTACCGTTTTTCATATTCTTAATTGTCCATAAAACTTCTTCTATTGTCGGTTCGAGTTTTTTCTCCTCTAATAATAATTCACAATGTTGATTTCTGCGTTCACAGTCAGCTGTTTCATACAATTAAATGACTTCTTAAATCACATTTTGTGATGACGTATTTACTTCATTTTTCAATTTTTTTTCATAGAAAGTTTAGTAAGACTTTAAAAACACCCTATATCATCAGAGTCAAGATAGGGACAGAGGTAAAGATATACATATCATCAGTGATTGAGTCAAGGGACAGAGGTAAAGATATATATATATATATATATATATATCAGTGATTGCATCAGCTTGATATAGACGATAACATCCTGTCACAAAACAACATGTCACCATGCAGTTGTATGCAACAACTTTTTCCAGACCTGGTTGTCTAATTAAAAGTAACTTTAAGAGGGACATTCACTTTAATTAGCATGGGATTGGACGATCAAAACAAAAATAGAAGTTCTTGTTTATTTCATCACTTTTCACATGATTCTGATTTCATTTACAGTGCATGCTCTGTCTGTCTATCTGTCTGTCTGTCTTGTCTGTCTCTTGCATCTGTTCTTTTATCCTCCACAGTTAATCCATTTTCACTTTTTGTTTTGTAACTTTTCTAACGAAAGGAATATGCAAATGAGAAGAGGAACTTCTCCTTTCTGAGGAATTCATGACGTTACTTTTCACAGATGTTTTTGAAACTAAAAAGTGATATTTTTTCCCCAATATATTCAGCAGACACGCTTGGTTTCGTTTCGTGAACTCTGTACTAGAAACATAAATTTTATATATTCTATAAAATGAATTATGAGGGCTTTTTCATTATTATTTTCATGTTTCCCTCGCCTCATTTTCCTGTCTTAAAATCAGTGCTTATTTTCACTAAGAATTAATTAATATTTTCACTGTATTTATATAGAAAGATAACTAGAAAATTTTCTTTATTTTTCTGCTTCTCTTTGAATTTCTTACGTTTAATTGTTCATCTTCTAATCCCTTTTGTTATGGTACTAATAACTGTAATCTGTTTCTGGCGTCTTTAAAATTGTTTTTAAAATTAATATTCTAATATGTTCGTGTTTTGTTTCATAAGAATACTGGTCTCATGAAGAAGGCAGGTTGTAGTAATAAAGCAGGATACTCGGTGTGATTCAATCTCCTGTTCTTCTGTGTGCAAATTGTAAACTGTAGATGTATTGCTATTCTACGTTGTTTGCGTCTGTTTTGTTAGTCACTTCACAGACTTACTTGCTCCCAGGTTCATTCTCTCTCAGTGGACATAGTAATACAGAAGCAGCTACTTTACAGTTGAAATGACTTTAATGATGCACGGGGTGACGATGAGTCGATGAGCGATATGACGAGAACAACAAAGGCATCAACAAAATCCATGGACACAAGACTGGACATCTCCACGATATAATATATGTTCCCGGCAGACTACCGTCGCCATCAGAACAACCTAATACACTCTATTCTACATCTATTTCACTAAACAACAACATTTCTAACAGCCTAACCTACATCTGTCTCAGACGATACACAAAACACAACTGTCCCTCAGTCATATGCTTTCTGTCTCACCTGACCTTTTTCCTATCATTCCCCATCCGTGACCCTCGTGTATTCCGAGACAAAGCAGATGGACTCTACTCACAACAGCTGCTTACTTTAGAAGATAATTCATTTTATACAATATTCCAATTCTCAGATGAGTTATCTAACCTAAATCCTAATATTCAATATACTGCTATAGTAAGGCAGAAAATGAAGATAGCTTGTCCACATTAAAGGTTACAGATTGGCTCCATCTGATGAACCTGACTGGTTTATCAACGAACAAACATATCACGGCTTGAACACAGGGCAACAACGACTATAAGAATATGCTCCGACAGGAACTAGTTCACAATGGTCCCACATGCAGAAATCTTCATATTTCAGTGGACGATTAAAACAATATTTATTGGTGAACATGATGATGATGATTTTGGATCTGTAAGTGCAGTTGAAGATTAGCGGGGTGGGGGTATCCCCTATCAAAGAAGAATTAAGACGCCTCCGTCAGTCTACGGGACACCCTTGAGCAAGGTGGAGTACCGGTATAGCCCCCCCCCCCCATCAGGGTGACGTGAAGCCATGGGAGCAGGTGGTGGATGGAATGGGAGAGCAGCCGACAGATAATGTTGGTTATAGTCACCATTCTATGATGGTAGGCAGATGATCTCAATGTAGGGACAATGGTTACGATCACTGACTAGTACAGTCACTGCCCGGAATGAAAGCAATGGTAAACTATCTTGTGAAAACATACCAAGAAACAGCAATCATGGAAAGTCAAATAGGAAAAAGATCTGATGGTGAGGCCCCCAGGCCAGATAGATCTAATTTTAACACTGGGGAAGAGTATGAGACAGAGGTCAGTACTACTAACAAAATCCTGATGGTGTTACTAAGGAAAACCCCTGCATCAAACTAAAAAGAAAAATAAGAGTAGGAACATGGAATGTACGTAGTATGTATGAGGGAAAGTATCAAATAATAAGTGATGAGATGAAAAAACCGGGGATACACATTATGAGAATCTGTGAACATCGATGAAAAGGATCAGGACACTTTAAGAGCGAGAACGATAATATCTTCATATACTCTGGTGGAGAATTAGGAGGAAAGAATGGAGTGGGTACAATCAAGTAAGTGATAGAATCCTCACAATCAGACTTAAGGGCACTCTTAGAAATGTAACAATCATCCAGATTTATGCTCCTACATCAGCAGCAGAAGAAGAGGAAGTAGAAGACTTTTATAACACACTGCAAACGACGATAGACTAGATACGGAAAAATGATATTGTACTAATATTGGGGGATTTTAATGCAAAGATTGATAGAGGAAAAACAGAAGTGAAAGGACATGTTGTAGGTAAATTTAGCATAGGACATATAAATGAGGCAGGTGACAATCTAATGGCATGGAAAATGAGCTAATGATTGGTAACACACTTTTTAAACAACATCCAAGAAGACTTTATATATGGACATCACCTGATGGGAAAATCAAGAATCAAATAGATTACATTTTAGTGCAAAGAAGGTGGAGATCAAGTATAACATCAGCAAAAACGTTACCATATGCTGAATATGACACGAACCATGAGTTATTAATAGCAGACATGAAGATAAAGATAAAAAAGACAGTTACGGGATCAAGACCACTCCGCTTTGATATTACAAAAATACCAGAACAATACGGTATAGAAGTGAAGAACCGTTTCGAAATCCTGATGGCTGTACAGGAGGAGATGACACCAGATGAATTGGCTACACAGGCCAGAGATATCTTAATAAGAACAGATAAAGAGGTGGCTCCAGTAAAGAAAACACAAAAGAATGGATGGATTACAGCAGGCACACTAGAACTGATAAAACAATGTAGAGAAATGAAGACACAATGGGAAATGAAAAACAACAAAGAGGGATATAAATCTTTAACAAAAAAGGTACAAAGAAACATAAGAAACGACAAAAAACAATACATAAAAGATTGTTGTGAAAGAATGGAAAAATATCAGAATTGTGGAATATATATACATATATATATATATATATATATATATATAACATACAAGGCAGCTGATATATGTATCAGTGAGGAAAATCCAGAAGAAGTGGAGAGTTTTGAATATCTTGGATCGCAGCTAACTAATAATGGAGATACAATGAGGGAAATTAAAAGGAGGACATCTATCGCTCTTCAGAAAGTAAAACAACTAAAGAATCTGTAGATAAGGACAAACACAACTACAAAAATACGAATTTTAAGTGCATGCATCTTTCCCATGGCAACATATGCCTGTGATACCTGGACACTTAAAAAACCGCTGAGAAACACATAAATGCCTTTGAATGCAAAACCTACAGAAGAGTTCTTCAAATATCATGGACACAAAAAAGAACAAATATATCCATACTATAAGAACTTAATATTGAAGAAGGCTGGCTAGTAAAGAGGATTAGATAGAGAAAACTGAAATATTTTGGATACATTAAACGTCATAATAATCTAGAGAAAACGTCTTGGAAGGGTACATAATGGGGAAAGGAAAAAGAGGAAGACCAAGGCGAAGATAGCTGCAAGACGTCGTTGATGATCTGCAAATGGATGAATCAGCAGCAAGCCATCTTGCTCACAACAGAGAGGAATACAGGAGTTCTGTTAGGGAGGCAAAGTGACATGCAAATGAATGAATGAACATAAATATTTATTATATATATATTATATATTATGGAAATCTAAAGAACTAAGCATGAATAAAAAAATCAGGATATTTAAGAGTAATGTTCTAAGTGTACTACTCTATGGAAGTGAATGCTGGAAAATCACCAAAACCATAGAAAACAAGTTGAATTCTTTCCAGACTAAATGTTTACGAAGAATTAGAAAAATATTTTAGCCAAACACCATAAGAAATAACATCTTGTTGGCAGAGATGCAGAATGAAGCCACTGACACCAGTTATTGAAGAAAGGCGCTGGCGATGGCTGGGACATGTGCTCCGAATGACTGATAACTCACTACCAAAAACAGCACTAAGATGGACACCACAGGGGAACAGAAGTAAGGGTAGACCAAAAGAGACATGGAGAAGAACAACAGAGAGGATGTTGAGCAATAGAGGGTTCACCTGGGCAAGAGCAGAAAAAAAGGCAAAGGACAGGCATTTGTGGAAAACCCTTGCGGAAGCCCCATGTGCCCTGGGCTCGTAAGGTTCAGATACATATTATATATTATATATATATGTATTATATATATCCTTCCAATGCCGTTAAACGTCACATAGTGCTTGCAAGATAGTTCGCCAATTTTTCCTGTTTTCGGCGCTTTTCAACCTCATTAAGGGATTTCATGCCTATTAATTTGGCCTCTCTTAACAATGTCCTCTTTAGAGTTTCACGTGGTCTGCCTCTTTATCTTTGACCTGTTGTGTTCCACTTGATAAGATTGTTTTGGGATTCTCTGATCGTTTCTTCTCATCGTGTGATAACATATGTCCATCTCCTTTTCCTGAGCACCCATGAGACTGGTTGTTGTTCAATTATCTCTGCATTGTTTTTTAATTCTTTCCACTTGATGTCGAGTATTTTCCTTAGGCATTTGTTTTCTAAAGAGTCTAATTTCTTGTCTATTTCTTTAGTTGTTTTCCAACTTTCGCATGCATAAATGAGGGTGGATATTACATTTGAATTGAAAAATCTTAACTTGGTTTTTGTGTTTATAACTTTTGAATTCCATATGTTCTCAAGATTCTTGAAGATTGATGCTGCTTTTGCAATTCTGATTCTAACTTCCTTTCTGGTGTCACCATCCTGGTCTATGTATCTGCCAAGGTATGCAAATTGATTGACTTCTTCAATATCTGTACCTTCTATATGTATTTTTCCATTTTGATTAATGGGAATTTTCATTATTTTTGTTTTGTCCTTATTAATTTCAAGTCCTATTTTGTTGGCCGTTGAAGACAGGATGTCTGTTTTTTTGCATGTAATTCACATTGTTACTAATAATAATAATAATATTTATGTCATAATTAAAATCAAGATCTTCTAGTTGGGTCAATACCTGTGTTACCTGTGCAGCATTTTTTCATTATGAAATCTGTTGAATTTTTCCAAAAAGCAAAGGAGACAGTATACATCCTTGTTTAACGCCTGTTTCAATCTGGAACCATTCACTCATCCTTTCTTCTGTTTTGACTGCACAAACATATTCATTTTAGATGTCCTTATTGATGTTGACAATTTTAGATTGTATTCCATAAGGACTTAAAATTCTCCACAATGAATCTCTGTGTATGCTATCAAATGTCTTTTTTAAAGTCTATGAAGTTCAGTATTAATGGTTTCTGTTTTTCAATATGTTCTTCAAGTATTATTCTTAGAGTAAAGATCTGGTCGAGACAGCTTCTCCCTTTTCGAAATCCTGCTTGTTCTTCTCTCATTGCAGTATCCACTATATCTTGAAGTCTATTCAAAATGACCTTCCAAAATACTTTTGACACAACTGATATTAAGGTTATTCTTCTCCAATCGTTACAGTCACTAAGGTTGCCTTTATTGGTATTTTAACAACGATTCCTTTTCCATTTAGAAGGGATCTTTCCTTCTTTCAAAATCTTATTAAACATTCTCTGTAGTTGTCTCATGTTGTCACTATTGATAGCTTTTAACATTTCGAGTGTTATTTCATCTTCACCTGCAGCTTTTTGTTAGCCATTAAATTCATTGCTGTTTCAATTTCATGAAATATAATTTCATCTAGGGTGACAGTTAATTGTGTGGCTGGTACGTCGGTTTCAAGTTTTATCAATTCTTTTGGGTGTGGTCGATTAAGTATTTCTTGGAAGTATTCAGCCCGTCTTTGCTTTTGGTCTTTACTTGATGATGTAATAGTCTTTCTTTAGATGTAATAGTACTTGGTAGCCTCTTTTGTATGTTATATAAAGTTTTGCTGTCTCTTGTTTTTTCTGCTTTCTGTGCCTCTTTCGCTATATTATCTATGTATTCTCTTTTATCCCTTGTAACTGAACTTTTTACTTTGTCTATTTCTTTGTATGTTGCTTTCGCCAGACCTTTTCCTAGGTCTGTCTTTAAATTCAACATGTCTAATCTGGCTGCTCGTCTTTCATGTATGTACTTCCATGTGTTTTCTGATATCCGTGGTTTTATATCTGGTTTTCTCAGTCCAGCGCTTGCTTTTGCTGCTGTGATTATGGCTGTGCTGTAAGAAGTCCATAATTCATCTATACCTATCTCCTCAACTTCACTGAGTGAAGTGGAATGATTAGCCGGTTCCTGACTGATTTACTATTAGTATTCTCTTCTTGTAGGCTGTGGCTGTTTATTTTTTTGTGTACTGACTTCTTGTGTTGGCTTTTCAGTTTTAGCTTTATTTTCACTATACACAGATTGTGATCACTGTTGACATCTCTGGTGACTATGCCCTCTGTTAGACATATTTCAATTAATCTTTCTCCATTCTGATATATCATGTCAATTCCTTCTTTCTCAGTTACTTTTTCAACGTTGGTGTTATCTTTCCCTACCTTGGCGTTGAAGTCCTCCATAGCAATTATGATGTCGTATTTAGGGACTTTGTTGATGATTTGTTGTAATTGGTGATAGAAATAGTCTTTCATCTCATCATCTTCATCGTTCTTGGGTGCATAACATTGTATTATTGTCATTCTTTTGTTGTCTTTGATTGTATGGTGCTCATATTATACGACTGTTCACTGGTTCCCATTCTACAAGGTTCTTTGTTGCTACATTTGACATAGTTATACCTACACCCTCTTGGTATTTCCCGTCCTCCATGCTTGAATGTATTATTAACCTACCGTTTTCCTACAATCTTTTACCTGCTTCTGGCCATCGCATTTCACTGATGCCAAGTACCGTCTAGGTGGTATCTCTTCATTTCTCTGATGACTTGAGTAGTTTTTGTTGATGCTGCCACCGTTTTTAATTTCAGAATCCGATCTTTGTCACATGTTTGGGGCCGACGAATGTTTCCGTAACAATATTTTTTTTCCATCTGGAGTTTCCTCTAGATAGGTCCCAGTAAACGGTTGTAAGCCGTATGTCTAACTGCCGGTACAGGATATGTGACAGATCAAACGAAAGTCCGCTGATTTCTGCATGCCGGCGGGAGCTTTAAAAAAAAACGTCCTCCATCTTCCATGTCACACCAGAAGTGTGTGGAAGACATAGTGAAATTTTTAAAGAAATGAAGACATTGATGAGAAATGTTACAACTAAGCTAAATGTAATTTGTGACGAGATGGGGAATACTTTGACAGAGACAGAGGAAATTTTAGAAAGATGGAAGGAATATTGCAGAGGAATGTATGAAACAACTGACTGTGAAACCAGAAATCAACAGTGTGAATTATTATTGGAGGAGAAAGAACCCGAACCGACAATAGAAGAAGTTTTATGGGCAATAAAGAATCTGAAAAATGGTAAATCACCAGGATGTGATGAGATAACAGCTGAATTTAATAAAGCAGGAGGAAAGCAATGTGCAACAATCTATCATGCACTATGTAAAAAGATATGGAATTCATGTATTTGGCTAAAAGAATGGAAAAAAATGTATTCATACCACTGCCAAAAAAGGCTAACTTGAAATTATGCAAAAACTACAGAACTGTTGCCATGGTTAGTCATGCCAGTAAAATTATGTTAAAATCATAATGGGTAGACGTCGTAAGAAAATAGAAGAAGAATTCAATATGGTCCAAGCTGGTTTCAGGCAAGGAAGAGGATCAAGGGATCATATACTCAGTATACGATTAGAGAAATGCAGAGAGTTTAATGTGAATCTATATTTATCCTTTATAGACTACACAAAGGCATTTGATTGTGTACAACACCAGAAACTTTGGAAATAATGGAAAACAAATGGGATTTCAAAAACATTTGATATATTTAACATCACTGCTGTATCTAGACCAACAAGCAGCAGTAAGAATAAATGGTGAAACAAGAACTTAGTTTGACATCAAACAAGGGGTCCGTTAGGAGTGCATATTGTCGCCTTACTTATTTAACTTGCATACTGAAAATATAATAAGAAATCTTAGAGACGATGTAGACAAAGAATAGTATGACTCCATAACAATTGGAGGTTATGAAATATCAGAGATTAGATATGCTGATGACACAGTATTACTGTCCACAACATAAAAAGGAATGGAAAAACTAATTATGTCAGTCGGTAAGAACAGTGAAGAGCAAAATCTCTATCTTAATGTGAAGAAAACTAAATTGATGACACTGACAAAACCAACAAGGCAGCTGAAATATGTATTAATGAGGAAAAACTGGAAGAATTGGAGGGTTTTGAATATCTTGGATCACTGCTAACTAATAATGAAGATACATTGAGGGAAATTAAAAGGAGGACATGAATCGTTCTTCAGAAAGTAAAACAACTAAATAATCTGTGAAGAGGAACAGACAGAACTACAAAAATACGATTTTTATGGGCATGCATTTTCCCACTGGAACATATGCCTGTGAGACCTGGAAAGTTAACAAAGCAGCTGAGAAACACATAAATGCCTTTGAATGTAAAGGCTACAGAAGAGTTCTTCAAATATCATGGACACAAAAAAAGAACAAATATATCCATACTACAAGAACTTAATATTGAAGAAGGCTGGCTAGTAAAGAGTATTAAACAGAGAAAACGTAAATATTTTGGACAGATCAAATGTCATGATAATATAGAGAAAACCGTCTTGGACGGGTACATCATGGGAACAAGAAAGAGAGGAAGACAAAGGTGAAGATGGTTGCAAGACATCGTTGATGATCTGCAAATGGATGCATCAGCAGCAGGCCATCTTGCTCACAACCGAGAGGCCTACAGGAGTGCTGTTAGGGAGGTAAAGTTCCCCAAGGGACATACAAATAAATGAAGTGGAAGTGCAGTTGATGATGATAGTATCAAACAGCTTAAATGAATGGTGGAACACATGAGAATTCAAATTCACTGACAACAGAAAACATTTAGTCAACCTCAAGAAATCGAATATAGAGGACATTTTGTTGTCTCTCTTCATTCATTAGTTAAGTGCAAAATAGCATTGAAATACCATTAACATTTGCAGTATAAATAGATCGAGTGGTGAATATTTTATTAAAACTAGTTTGGTTAAAGAATCCTAACAAAAATTAATGTGGACGTTTTTCCAAAAGAAGTGGTTGAGCACGCATTACCAACAAACAGTGTGTGACCGACATCATCATCAGGAGGCAAGTGCTTCTGTAGGTGTTGCAACACATATAGCAATGCCCGGAGGGCGGGGATACTGGTCTGACTACAGATTACAGATTCTAAGTTAAGTCATTTCTAACATAGAACTCTACAGATTACAGATTCTAAGTTAAGTCATTTCTAACATAGAACTCTACAGCTCTCTGCGAGAGCCAACACAGAAATGTGTCTTGTTTTTTTTTCACACAAACCAAAAACCAGAAAACTCTTGCTTACATTTCATGTGTCACTGATTTATCACTCGAGGTCAATGCAAGGAGTCATTTTCCATAACAAACTTTTCATACTTCTCTAGTCAGTTGAGATCAAACTCAGCCGAAGTATATAGTCATTTAAATATGAAAACAATGGAAAACAGCACCAAAAATCTTAATGGCATCAACTTAGTAATAAAAGTTAACAATACCCATTTCTGGCGAAACATATCTACAACCCTTAAGTCGATCAATACCCATGATGTCTTACAGGCACGTCCATCTGTACTGCGACTGAGAAAACAATCCACCGTGCATTAAGACATCAAAATCTGAAAGGAATAAAATTCAGGCGGCTTTAGACTTTGCACGAAGCACGTTTTGAATGTTTTCCTTCTTTCAGAAACAAATAATTTAATTGAAGTTTGTGTGGTTTAAACATATTGTGTGTCTCCTTATTTTAAATCTTCACTACATCTGCGAATTACCTTAGGAACGATAAGAAAGAAAATCTATGAAGGAAATGACTGTTCATGTACAGCAGTTCATGTTCTCTCAGCATGAACAGAGAGACAATATTAATATCTACAGAGACCAATGATTTTCATTATCTAGCTTTGATTTACATAGTTAACATAGAATCCTCGTCTTTTATAACAAAGTCTTCGACTACCGTTGTACATCAATGTCTCATCTATACCGTTTTTGTCTAATAACGATGGGTTTTAAGAACATCTATCTGTCTGTCTCTCTGTCTGTCTGTCTGTCTGCCTGCCTGCCTGCCTGCCTGAACCTTAAGTGCACAGGGCACAAGAGGCTTTCGCAAGGGTTTTCCACTCTTGCCCAGGTGAGCCCTCTATTGCTCAACATCCTTTCTGTTGTTCTTCTCCATGTCTCTTTTGGTCTACCCTTACTTCTGTAACAGAATGTTATTCTGTACAGACTGTTTTGTGAGAAACTCTGTTGTTGTGATCTAATAGACCACAACTCATCTGTTTATGCTAAGCACGGAGAAAGTATCTCGTGTTCCGAGGGAGAACTGAGTCACGTGGATTCTGATATGCGGGATGTATGAACGAGTTTGAGAGAACAGTTTGGGTCAGAATGTTGTAGTGACAGGTTGTGGTGTTTTAATTCTAGAAAGGGATGTACAGATTCTTTAGTTCAGTATGTAAGTTAGATGGATTGTCCTTTTTTTAGGACAAACTGTTGTAGTTGATGGATTGTTCTTTTTAGGAAAATGTTGTGGTAGTCATGTAGATTGTGTGTTTGATTTGTCCCTGTTTTGGACAAAGTCTGATGGAAAGTCATGTGTAATTTTGAAGTTGGCATGTTTTGTCAAGGCTGAATGTCTGATTTGGTCCCATGGCGATGTTAGTCGCACGGATATATTTTTTTATGATCATTTGTAATTATTCTCATCAAGTTTACACCCCACATCATTGCAACACACATCGAACAAATGGTATTCATCATTAAACATTTACGGATTTGTGTCTGCTGAATCCTGTGGTTATTGGATTCTTGTTAAGTGTCAACTGTGGTCTTGAGTTAGTTGATTACATGTAACTGGTCATGTCGTGTATTAATGTGTAGTTGAGGTTATTGTTATCTGGGTTGTCTTGTTACATGGAGTATACCAATGTAACGTCTGTTGTGTCACTGGGCCTAATGCTCATGTTAAAACGTAACAGGCACAGTACAGAACAGAGTGTGTGTAAACACGTGTTAGTGTTCAGTAATACAAGCAAGTACAGTACACAGTACACGAAGAAAGAAATCTGTTTTACTTCTGTTCCCTGTGGTGTCCATCGTAGCGCTATTTTTGGTAGTGAGTTGTCAGTCATTCGAAGCACATGTCCCAACCATCGCCAGCGTCTTTCCTCAGTAATTGCTGTTAGTGGCTTCATCTGTATTTCTGCCAACAAGATATTATTTCTTTTGGTGTTTGGCCAAAATATTTTTCTAATTCTTCGTAAACATTTAGTCTGGAAATAATTCACCTTGTTTTCTATGGTTTTGGTGATTTCCAGCATTCATTTCCATAGAATAGTACACTTAGAATATTACTCTTAAATATCCTGATTTTCGTATTTATGCTTAGTTTTTAGATTTCCATATAGTCTGCAGCATTGCAAAAGCCTGGTTTGCTCTAGTAAGTCTGCTGTTGATGTTGATGTCCTCTGTGCTGTCTTTACTGCCAAGAAATACAAATTCGTTGACCTCCTCCACTAACTTGCTATCAACATTTCGTTGTTCACATTTTGCTTCATTAACTTTGTCTTCCCTACGCTGATCTTTGTCTATCTATCTATTCTTTTATGTCTGTCCGCCCGCCCGCCGCCCGTCTGTCCGTCTGTCTATTATTTGAATTTAGCGGATAGAGATGTTTTTGAGCTTACTTCATGTAGCATGACGCTTCCACCATATTCTTTCATGGTGAATCTCTTCACTAGTATAGAAATATAAATGATGTTATAAAACTATAAAAAATGTAGGATCAGCTTGTGTTATTTAACGAGCACACAGTTGTAGCGCTTCATGGTGAATCTTTATCATGCAAAAACACGCGGCCGAACGAATGAACGAACATACTTTATACGAAGAAATAGAGATAGGAGATAACATATGTGAATGCTATGTAAAAAAAAAAGAAATGGTAAGAATAGAATAAAATAAAATGAAGGAGCACTTAGCTGTGACTTGTAAGAGGTTGTGTTCAGAAATGAGCATGGGGGAATGAAGAGTTGTGATGTGTGATAGATGAGTCATAAATAATGAGAGGAGAGAAGGGAACCGCGGAAAGGGGAGAGAGTGATACAATGGTAACCTAGCGGGAAAAGGTGAAATAGTTGATTATAGCTGAGATAGAGGGGTTATAATATAATGCTGTGAGGAGGTTCTATGTGCTACAAGTGAGAAAGGAGTGGAACTTAGTGCAGGGGTAATATGATTGTGGAAGAAGGGAATGTTATGTGTAGCTGAATAACGAGTTCAAACCATGTGATTCCAGCGTCCCATATTTCTGAATGTAGCGTTTCTCAAGCGCTAGGCAGCTTCTGTCATCATCGTGACATTATTTGATGGCTGTTAACAGAAAATCAGATTTGCCTCTTTGGTTAGGGCCATTGAAATGATTAGGGACTTGTCCCAGAGCATGCTGGGTGATATCATACAGATGTTTCTACATGCGGTCAAATAATCTGAGACCAATTTCACCAATATAAGTTACCCTGTTTCTTTTGCATACAATGGCATATATCACATTACGATACTCGCATGCGAATCCCTCATGGAAAGTGAGGATAGTTTTGGGAAAGGTGATTGTTTTCGTTTCCCACACTACAGGGCAGGTAACACACTGAGGGCGATATACATTTTCTGGTGCTAACATATGCAAGGTTCCGCTTCAGGTGGCTATGGACAAGGATATCCTTCAAATTTGTTTCCTGTTTGTATGCTAATAGGGGTAGATCAGAGAAGATGTCGAGAGTATCGGGGTCGAAGTGGATTAGTGGCAGATGGCAATAAAGAATTTTCTTAACCATCTGACCATGTGAGTAAAAAGGAAGCAGTAATTTAACTCTATTTGAGTATCAAAGATACTGAGAGCAGAGACATATTTTAAGAGATTAGATATTATAGAATAATTCCTCAAAATATTATGAGATAATAATATCTCAGAATATTCTGGAAGATTAAGAATGGAAAAAAACCAAACTATCTTATCCATTGTATGTGGATGGAAATGTAACCTCAGTTTCATTAATGGAAGAAGGTTTTCTCATTTTTGGTTATTATAAAAGCGAAGATGAGAAAACAATAATGGAGGAGGATATGTGTCATGGGAAACAAGAAAAGGGGAGGCCGAAGAAACCAAATATCACTGATGCTCTAAAAATCTTACTCAGTGACGAAGGTATCTTAGCTAGAAAAAGAGACGTTTTCAGATTACCTGGATACCGAAAACATTCTGCAACTGACATGCAATATAAATAGACAACAAAAAAATAGTGTCTGACGTGTCGAGGTAGATAGGTCCTGAAGCGTGACTGTATTAAAGAAACCAAAATCTGTATGGAACTCTTGTACGAGACAATAAGATTCAGGACCGCATTCGTTAATGCTACAAAAGCCAGTATCTTGTATCTGTAACCTCGAGCACAGCTCAGCACAGTTCTCACCACAGACAAAAAAGTAAAACTTCCATATGCAGGTTTCAATAAATTGTGGGCGACGACTAATGACTCAGAATAGAGCAAGCGTGTGGTGTGAAGTCATCGCCCACGCATATTGTGAATGATGTATGTAGGGGAAAGGTTGCTGACACGGGACAGAGAGAGAGTTTAGAATCAATGGCGGCTGAGTCGGGTCATCTGCCATGTATCGTCATGTACTCAGTCCAGCCGATTCACTCTGTGAATCTTTCCGTGCGTATGGTAGAATTTTCGACATTTCCGGTGGTCTCAAGCTACCGTATGGTCGAAAATTCGACATTGTTTGTTTCATTAAAACAAGCGGTGTAACATTTAGATTGTACATATTTCGTCCGCGATTCCGGTGACACTTTCAAAATGGCGAATGCGTGCCTAGTTACGAGCGATGCAGAGCGAGAACAAGGACGCGAAGCATGGAAATTTTTCAATTTTTGACGATGTAGATAGGGGTATGGACATAGCCTATGGCCACCCCGCTGCTCTTGAATGATTTCTAAGTAGATTTAGACATATTTAGACGACTGGAGAAGTAGTTAGGAGGTTATTTCAGACATTCATTCAGCGGAAATGCAGTACGGAGTCACAATACGAGATCGACAAGTAGATCTACACATCTTAGATGGTAAGTAGGGGTAAGTAGCGCGAATCTAGACCTAGCCGAAGGTGAGCTGGCCACAGTCAGTGTCTAAAAACATCGCATTACTTCTTTTTCCTAAAAAACTCTGCATTTATGAAATTTTCATTCATTTAGCTATACTTTTACACATATTACGTATACGGAAGTACATGGAAATACTGTTTTCCATTCCATTTTACAACTAGACCCCCTTACAGACCAAGACCCGCGTTTTACTCCCGCACGCCATGACACGTCCGTGTTTCTTCTCCCGCACGGAAAGAGTATTGTGTTATGGAAACCATTATCATATTGTGTCCTGGAAATTATTCCTATATGATGTTACGGAAATCATATCTGTGCTGTGGAATATATAACTGTCATCGTTCGTGGAGATTGTCGATAATTCTGTCAAGACTTGTCGTATTGATGGGCACACCAAAGTCCATCGTGTGATTATTATTGGAGTAGGATCTGGAGATATCCAAAACCTGGTAGCATCGGCCGCACAATCAGTGAGGTGCATGGAACCGGTGATTCGATAATCTGAGGGGGCACGGAGGCAGCTGTGCGATAATCAGTGCATTAGCACAACTGGAGTTTGTGGGAAGGTGGATTGGAGATATTTAATGATATTCAGCGCATTAGCACAAGATGCTGATGGGCGTGTTATGAGGGGTGGATTCATAGCAGCAGTGGCTGCATATGTTAATGAGTGCGTTGGCACATGTTAGTTTTATGAGAGTGTAGGCTTGGTTTGTGAGGACCAGGAGGGCCCAGGCCAGCATCAGGCAAATATAGTTATAAATTAGTTATGCTTGGAGGTGTCTATATTACATTGATGATGCATGACAAACTTGAATGTGTTCCTTTGATGATGCATTATAATTATGTCATGCTTTGTTATTATCATGATGATATTTGTTGTCGTTCTATTCATATAAGTCTGTGTGGTGTTAACATGGTGTGCCTCTTGTGTTTAATAAAATAGTGGTTGATGTAAATGCTTGACTTTTTACTGTGTAATTCATGTCATATAATTTGTATGAATGTGTGTGATTTGCTGCAAGACTGGGATATAGTATCCTTTGGAGGGAAAATCCTGAGTTATAGGTTGGTTTTAGGAATGACCACCGGTAAGGTAGTACATAGGCCATGGGTTTTAGGGTTGCAGTTGGGTTTTTAGTCCTGTCACACCATTTATTGTCCAGAGTATGTGGATGACTGAACAACAACCAGTCTCATGGGTGATCAGGAAAAGGAGATGGACATGTTGGTCACTTGATGAGAAGAAATGATCAGAGAATCCCTAAACAAGCTATCAAGTGGAACACAACAGGCCGAAGAAAAAGAGGCAGACCGCGTGAAACTCTGAAGAGGACATTGTTAAGAGAGGCCAAATTAACAGACATAAAATCCTTTGATAAGGTTGAAAGACTCATCGAGGACAGGAAAAATTGGCGAACTACTTTGCGAGCCCTATGTGACGTTTAACGGCACGGAAAGGATATAAGATATGAGATATAAGATAAGTATGTGGACTTCGCAACCAGCGAAGTTTTACAAAATGTTGAGGCCCTGTCCTAGCAAATACAAAAAGAGTCATTGTAAGGACAATATATGAAAAGTGACAAAAGCGCATGTGTTTGCCTGTATTTGAAACTGAAGTATATTTCACCTTCATGAAATATTAGAAATCTATTGAAGCAGTTATTTTTGCACGTCATATACTCGTACTTGTAGTACTGACATTATCTCTAAGGAAATGAAACAATTTTGTTGCTAGTCACTTGGAGTACGGAATGTTGGAATTGCAAAAATATTTGAACCTTCTTAAACAATGTTAAAAATAGCACTAAGATGGACACCACAGGGGAACAGAAGTAAGTGTAGACCAAAAGAGACATGGAGAAGAACAACAGAGAGGATATTGAGCAATAGAGGGCTCATCTGGGCAAGAACAGAAAAAAAGGCAAAGGACAGGCATTTGTGGAAAACCCTTGCGGAAGCCTCATGTGCCCTGGGCACTTAAGGTTCAGCGAGAGAGAGAGAGAGAGAGAGAGAGAGAGAGAGAGAGAGAGAAAGAGAAACAGTGTTGTAGGAAAGACAAAATACCGCTCTGCATGCTATAGAGTCATTTAGAAAATACAGTATTCCTTCCTATATTTCTTCCTTGATTTATTCGTATAATACAGAGTGATTTTGTCTGTACATCTTGTAGCGATTCTTTCTCTGTGTCTGGTAGGGTTCAGGTACTCATTTTACATCTGAATTTACTGGCTACTTCAGTCAGGATTGAACTACCATCTGTACCTATGAAAGAGGAGTGGACTAACTAGTTATCTACTGAAATGTCCAGATAAAGAATATATGCGTTTCTTTGGATGTTTCAGGAGAATGGGGGACATAATTTCAAATTGGAACTATCAACATGAACTAAAAGTGGAAACTGTAAACGTTTACCTTGAATAATATGAAATTGTGGCAGTGTAGAGCATAACAATTATAATTTTGTTTTACGGTAGCAGTTATGTGCACTTATACTATATTTTGAACTAACTTAAAAATGAAACTATAAGTCAAAGAAGATAGATAAAGTGAGCAACATCATGGAGGAATTAAAAACACTCTTTGTCGCCTTTAGTGCCACATCTCTCAGGTGTTTGCAGGTGTTGATGACATCTATGATAGTTTCCCCTACTTGGTCGATGTCGTTCACATATCCTAGTATTTTTGCTTATTCTGTACTGCTTTCTTCTTTCACTTTTCTGATTACCTTTTCTAGCACTAGGTAGAATAGTAATGGAGATGATGTATCACATTGTTATAAACCAATTCTTATATACATATAAGATGTATATCTTCCTTTATATAGTATTATATTTTGTGCATCCTCCATGCTTATTCTGATAAAATTGATAAATTTATTAGGTATCTCAAATTCTTTCATAATTTTCCATACGCTGCTCCTATCTATGGTGTCATAAGCTTTCTTGAAGACAATGAAGATATTATGTATTTCTTTTCCATATAACATATTTTCCGTGGTCTATGTATGATCTATTCTTCCTAAAACCTGCTTGATAGTCTCCCAGTATGTTCTCGCTGTATGGGTTTAATCTATTTAAAAGTAAAGTATAATACATAGTATTTTGTACTTTGTTTGTATTAAGGATATTCATCTGTAGTTTTCACACTTGCTCTTTTCGTCTTTCTTGAATACCAGGATCAGTAATGATTCTCTCTATTCTTTTCTGTGTGATTCTTCCTTTCCTATCTTTGGATTGAAATCTCCTAGTATTATCAGTATACAATGTTTCTGGATCTTCTCTGTTACTCTCTCTGACGTGGTGGAAAATTCTTCTTTGACTTCATCTTCTGTATCCTCAGTTGGCGCATGCACATTAATCATTGTTATATTTTTCTTTGTTCCCTTGATACGGAGGGTGCTGATTTTTTCATTGGTGGCACTGAGGTCTATCACTAGGTCCCATTCTTTTCTCTTGACGGCAGAACTTGTCCCAAGTTCATGTCTTCCATAGATAATACCACCTTATACTAGTACCATTGGTCTTGTGACTATTATATCTTCTTCGAGCCATCTTATTTCATATAATGTTGTAATGCCCGTGTTATACCTACTTAGCTCATCTGCTAATTCTTTATCTGCGCCTTGTCTGTAGAAGTTTCTTATATTCCGTGTTCCAAATCTCATATTTTTGACTTTCCAAGGTTGCAATCCATTTTTATCCGTCCAATTTCGAGGCTTCTCTATTTGTTCCGTAACACTAATCTTATATATATATATATATGTGTGTGTGTGTGTGTGCGTGTGTGTGTACACACATGGAAACAAAGTTCATTTTTACCTTTTTACTGGTGTCATTTAATATTTTACGTTCATATGGTATGCAAGCTCGTTACAACATCTGATGAGAACTGCTTAGACATCAGAGAATGGGAAGAGAAATCTTGCTACCATTCGTTTTCAAACGAAGTAAACGAAACTAGGGTTTACTTAAGACAGAGTATATGAAGATATCAAGAGGCCAGAGACAGAATGATCCAGATTATATAAGTGTTGGAGATATAATTATTATGAAAGCAGAAACATACAAATATCTAGGCACAACCTTCAACAGAAACAACATGGTAAGCGAGGAAATTAAAAACAGAGTACAGATAGGGATTAAAATATACTTTGCCCTGCAACGCCTGTTATAATCCAAAAGCCTGTCCCAAAACACCAAAATAACAATCTACAAAACTTTATTAAGACCTGCCATCA
This sequence comes from Achatina immaculata, assembly GCA_009760885.1. Lineage (NCBI taxonomy): Eukaryota > Metazoa > Mollusca > Gastropoda > Stylommatophora > Achatinidae > Lissachatina > Lissachatina immaculata. Next base: position 24,502,812 of record CM019715.1, on the reverse strand, counting down.
TGTATGGATCAGAAACGTGGAGTATAGCAAAGAAAGATGAGCAATTGCTGATCTTTGAGAACAAGATCCTAAGAAGAATCTTTGGGCGCATAAAGGATACCAACAGTGGAGAATGGGGAGCTTGAAATAACACTGAACTGAACTCCTTTTTTTTAAGCACGAAGCGAAGAAATTCTGATCTGCGAGATAATTCAAGACATCACACAGACAGTCGTATGTGAAATTTAGAATTTGTAAACAAATTTGTTATTTATGATTAATTTCAAAGGGGGGGGGGGGGGTTGCTGAAACCTTGGGTGGTAACCCCGTGGATAGGTTTTGGGGGGGGGGAGGGAAAAGAAGAATGTAAGAGGAGAAGAAAGAGGGGAGGGGGAAAGGGAACAACTGTATGTAGATGTCTTATAAATAAATAAAGTTAACACATTTCTTTACTTTCCTTGAAGACTTCAAATATTTCGTTTCAGCTGTACTCAGAAACCTCCGCTTAAATTAAAGTGAGCAGTGTTTAGAATTAGTCAAACAATATTCCTTATTGGCAGCTTTGTTTATTCTTGACAAATATTTTGCACTTCGCAAATATCGACTAACATATAAAAACATTGAAACGCTTTTGAAATTATACAATTTGAAATTAATAAATTCTTCTCATTGATTTTTTAGCTGTCTTCTTAGCCAAAAGACTGAAGAAAAACTGCTGATAGTAATTAATAACCTTCATTGTTGCCATAGATCTAGGTGTTTATATCGTCTTATATCCTGTAGATTTCTAGGCTATGCAAGTGCTTAGCTTTTATTGACAAGTTATATTTTATTTGATGAGAGGATGTGTTCTCGGTGTATTATTCATTAAAGTGATAATAAACAGTTTGACAGTCGATTGGACATGATCTTTTTGTGAATATATTTCCACAAGTGCAGCAGAGAATTCATCTGTAGGTCACACACTGCGGCAAATATGGCCACAGGTTGGTTACTTCTGTTGCTAAACTTCATCTGTAAGTCTTTTAGAGCAATTTTAGTCTAATGCTTGAGATTAATTAGCAGCTGATCAATTGTGTTAAAATTTGTTTTAAAAACAAGAACGGCATTTTACTATTACGTCACCTTGAACTTTACCGATAATAACTTGGCAGTTTTTCCACATTCTGTGTGCACAACTATTGTAGATATTGCAGGTCTACACGAAGAGCTAAAATATTTATTGTACCTCTACACGCATAGCCTTTAATTCGTACTTACATGGTTGTTTATACAAACACGTTTTACAGCCGCAGGTAAAATAGATTACTGGTGTCAGGGGTTAACTGATTGGATTAAAGTCAGTCAGATGCTGGCACACAGGTGGAAACCAAGTACAGATGTTCCTCAACTTACGATGGGGATATGTTCAGAGGAGCCCACAAGTGGAAAACATTGTTAACGGGATGATATGACAGCTAAATAAATAATTATTGTCACTGAATAAATTTATAAACACATAATTGCTGTAAGTAATGAAATACTTGTAGTTAAATATTAAATAAAAGAAATTAAATGTGTCATATCAATAAATGTAAGCCTTTGACAGTGTCAACAGAGATGCACTGTGGAAAATCCTAAGATGGCATGGCCTCCCCCATAAAATAGTTAATGTTAATCAAAGCCCTATACGAGGGTTTTCAGTGCAAAGTTATCTGTGGAGAACATACCTCCAGCAGCTAAAGGGTACAAACAGGAGTGAAACAGGGATGTGTACTATCACCAACATTATTTATCTTGGCAGTAGACTGGTTGATGAAGGAGGCAACATCAGACAAACGCAGAGGATTACAATGGACCCTTGACACAGTGCTGGAGGACCTTGACTTTGCGGATGATATTTGTCTATTATCAAGCAGTCACAAAGATATGCAAGATAAAATAAACAAGCTAACTCAGAATGCAAACAACATAGGACTAAAGATCAACGTAGGAAAGACAAAGTTAATGAAGCAAAATGTGAACAACAGAAATGTACTCAGAGTAGATAACAAGTTAGTGGAGGAGGTCAACGAATTTGTATACCTTGGCAGCAGAGTAGTAGAAAATGGAGACAGCACAGAGGACATCAACAGTAGACTTACTAGAGCAAACCAGGCTTTTGCAATGCTGCAGAATATATGGAAATCAAAAAAACTAAGCATAAATATGAAAATCAGGATATTTAAGAGTAATGTTCTAAGTGTACTACTCTATGGAAGTGAATGCTGGAAAATCACCAAAACCATAGAAAACAAGTTGAATTCTTTCCAGACTAAATGTTTACGAAGAATTAGAAAAATATTTTAGCCAAACACTATAAGAAATAACATCTTATTAGCAGAAATGCAGATGAAACCACTGACAACAATTATTGAGGAAAGACGGTGGCGATGGTTGGGACATGTGCTCCGAATGACTGACAACTCACTACCAAAAATAGCACTAAGATGGACACCACAGGGGAGCAGAAGTAAGGGTAGATCAAAAGAGACATGGAGAAGAACAACAGAAAGGATGTTGAGCAATAGAGGGCTCACCTGGGCAAGAGCAGAAAAAAAGGCGAAGGACAGGCATTTGTGGAAAACCCTTGCGGAAGCCCCATGTGCCCTGGGCACTTAAGGTTCAGAGAGAGATCAATAAATGTACAGTACTGAATATGTATTGTTATTGTTCCGTCGTAAAGTTTAGATATCTTAAGTCGAGAAGCACCTGCCCAGTGGTCACGTGTTTGAGATTGTAGCATTATTGCTCGCGACACAAGAACTCGAAGCTCCAGCCATGACCATGCTGCTATATTTAATGGGCGAAATGTAATTCAGTCTTGATTTTGGTGACTTAGAGAGGTCAAATGTTGATTAAACCAGCACTGGTGTTGCTCGTATAACAATATGTAATTAATCTATTTCTATTTTGTAAAGTCACTGTTTGTACTCACTTCTATTCTTGTGTTTACAAGTATATTTTGTTAACATAGTAATTCTATTATTCATTTTCTGAATGAGCTTACAGTATAATTGTACTGTAGTTAAGGTATCATCATCATCGTGTACTGTCTTGGGCACAAGGTTTGACTATAGTGAGTCTCCAGTTTCTTCGTTCCTTTGACTTAATAGTGCACTCAGCCAGGCTGTAACCTATCCTTTCTCGTATATTATTTTTCATGGAATACTCGAAGAAACTTTACAACTACTTGGAGAAACGAAATTTTTGGCAGTGCTCAAAGACAAGGGATACCCATGGAAGGAATCAGAGAATAAAACCAAGAACAGGGATGACTGGAGAGCCTTTATCCGTGGCCTATGCTCCCAAGGGAGTGAAAGGCGATGATGATGATGATAATCTTTCCATTTACATCTATGTCTACCTTTCGCTCATTTTCCTTTCACCTTTCACTTCAATATGGTCTTCAATATATTATATCTTGTGATATGGTCAAGTATTTTGATTTATTTATTCCTATCTCTGTGAGAAGTTCATGTCGCACTTGTGTTTGTACTAATACATTTTTTCTTTTCATTTTCCAGGATATATGACCTACTTTCCGGTATATCTAAATTTTTGCAGCAATTATCAATTTCTCCAACATTTTTTTACTTAGAGTCCTTATAATGAGGTAATGACTTGAAAATAATAACAAAAATGGCTGTTCGTCATTAGCGCCCATATTACGAATTTAACTTTTGTCTGTATGGTTTTCATGTGCAATGTAGTGTCTGTTTATATTAATAAAATAATGTACTGAAGTTTCACACCGAAACTGCTACACACTATTTAAGTCTTAAACGCATAACTAAAGTTAACTTTTATAACTGAGTGCATATTCAGTAACAATTACTTAAATACAGCAGTCATTAACAATTACTTAAATACAGCCGTCATTTTCTTCGGATACTGAAGTAATATGAACCAAAAACTATTTGAGAATAATTATTCTTTCTAGTTTCTTACAGAGTAACAGCTTTTTGTAACAAGCGTCATTTATTTAGATAATAAATATGTCGTTTATATTAAGCATGAATCCTCAGTAACACTTATCTGTCTGTCTGTCTGTCTGTCCGTCCGTCCGTCCGTCCGTCCGTCTGTCTGTCTGTCTGTCTGTCTGTCTGCAAAGGCATACTGATAAACACAAATAAAAGAAAACCCTTGCTCACTGTAAGACAGGAGTTGCGAAACTCATAAAAAATAAGCCCTCAAGATTTTGGGCTTGAAATTTTCAAATAGAAAATGTTAGATCATCATCATCATCATCATCATCATCATCATCCCTCTGTACTTCGAGTGGAGCATAAGGCATCAACAAAGATTCTCCAGCCAATCCTGCCTTGAGTAAACCTCAGCATGTCTTTCCCCTTCCTTGAGTTCTTCCTGTGTTGTACGTCCCCATGTCCTTATTGGCATGCCCCTCTTTCTTTTCCCCTGAGGTGTCCAAGTCAAGGCGGTATGGGAGGGGGGGGGTCTTGTTCTTTCCATTCCTGGTATGTGACCCTGCCGTTTCTACTTTTATCTTTTGACCTCCTTAGTAATGTTCTCAACGTCTGTTTGATTGGTTGTTTTCTCATTTGCCACATGTTCTTCCCCGTGTATTCTTAACATTTTCCTGAGCCACCTTGAAATCTTCTCAGTCTACTTTCAGTTCTCTGACTGGTTCTCCACATCTCGGCCGCATATAATAAAATGGAGCGTACACTGGATTTATAGATTCTGAGCGTGAGGCTCTTATGAAGAATGGAGAACTTCCATTATGTTTGCTAATTTGTTAAAGGCCTGAGATGCCCATTTAATTATTGTAGATATACTCTTCTCAGTATTGCTGTCTGCTGAAATAAGGGTTAGAAATAATAAAGCTCTATAATCTCATGATTGATCAACACCTAACTTTGTACCTTACACATTCATACATGTAACAAAGGACATGGCTAAAAATATTTACCAGTTATACAAAAAATTTATACCTAGACGAAAAACATTCCACATTTCACAAACACAAACATATTTTGAAAAATTCACATTTAAAGGAAAAATATACCACATTTCACAAACACAAACACACTTTGAATACTTCTGTATTCTCAGCGTCAAATAGAAAAGAATTTATTCACTTCAGAAAAGAACATCATGTTTGTGACACACACCTAACACAAGAGCAAAAAAATCTCAGCAGTCTACTTTATAAGAATAAGATTCTTATTCAACAAAATCAGTTTACAGAATAATATAGCATTCTGCCTTGTCTTATTTGTTGTCATTTTTAAAAAATCTAACCCACAGCATAGCCAACTTTTACAAAGTTGTCGTGATTTGTAAAAGGGGAACTACTTACTTTGCTCAACACTTTTTAACATCTCACGTAAATGATATTTCCTATTATAGCATAAAACTTTGGCAATAGCTGTTGTATATGGACTGCATGTTTCTCTAAACTGTTTACTTGAGCTGTATATAGATCTAGACTGAAGCCAGACTTTAAAATGGTCACTATATGTTACTAATGAATTGCCAGCTTGCTTGTCTGTAATGAACAACTGACATGCAGAAATAAGTTTGCTCCATGTAACCGGCGAATTCATATCGTTCAGCACGTGACTTGAACGTAAAAGATTTCAGCCTTTGTGCACGTGATTTGAACGTAAAAGATTTCAGCTTTGGTGCACGTGAGTTGAACGTAAAAGATTTCAGCCTTGGTGCACGAGAGTTGAACGTAAAAGATTTCAGCCTTTGTGCACGTGAGTTGAACGTAAAAGATTTCAGCCTTGGTGCACGAGAGTTGAACGTAAAAGAGTTCAGCCTTTGCGCACGTGAGTTGAACGTAAAAGATTTCAGCCTTGGTGCACGTGATTTGAACGTAAAAGATTTCAGCCTTGCTGCACGTGATTTGAACGTAAAAGATTTCAGCCTTTGTGCACGAGAGTTGAACGTAAAAGAGTTCAGCCTCTGTGCACGAGAGTTGAACGTAAAAGATTTCAGCCTTGGTGCACGTGATTTGAACGTAAAAGATTTCAGCCTTGCTGCACGTGATTTGAACGTAAGAGATTTCAGCGTTGGTGCACGAAAGTTGAACGTAAAAGAGTTCAGCCTTTGCGCACGTGAGTTGAACGTAAAAGATGCCAGCCTTGGTGCACGTGAGTTGAACGTAAAAGATGTCAGCCTTGGTGCACGTGAGTTGAACGTAAAAGAGTTCAGCCTTTGTACACGAGAGTTGAACGTAAAAGAGTTCAGCCTCTGTGCACGAGAGTTGAACGTAAAAGAGTTCAGCCTTTGTGCACGTGAGTTGAACGTAAAAGATGCCAGCCTTGGTGCACGTGAGTTGAACGTAAAAGAGTTCAGCCTTTGTACACGAGAGTTGAACGTAAAAGAGTTCAGCCTTGGTGCATGTGAGTTGAACGTAAAAGATTTGTAGTGGAGCTTGTGGAGAAAGGGGAAGGAAAAGACATGTTATCTGAATGTGTATTTGTGCTTGGCATGTACATAGTTTAGGGGTAAAAATTTAATGTTTAATTTCTTTGGCTATATTTAAGCTAGAAGAATATCAGACGGGGCTAAATGTCTAATACTTCATTCTTTGAAAATAAAATTCCTTCTGTCTGTCTGCCTGTCTCTATGTATATATGTCTTTCCATTATTGATCTCACCAAATAATTTTTCTTCGTTCCTTTTTTTAAAGATAACATCAACAGCACAGAGATCGAAGACCAGTATTACAACTTAACAATCAACAATCAATTTTACTTCTTGTCTAAAACCTCAGGATCATTTTATTCAGCCAGAGCAAAATGTTCCTCTGACTTGCCCGCCCAGTTGGCTCTTTTCGACACAAATGCAGAGTATCGTGCAGTAACTGAATACATGACGGTGTATATCAGGAATCTCAGTAGAATTATCATGACAGATGTTTGGATAAATCTAGTAGTCAAAGATATGAACAAAGACTCTCTATGGGAACACTGGTGGACAAATGAAAGTTTTGATGATGCAGTGTGGGCGAGTGGAGATCCTGATGCAGAATGCAAGTTAGTGTCTCTGGTCACGTGTTGTGCAAGACTATCCTGGATGAATCTCACCTACTCCTACCTGCGTGATAAATGGTGCAATGAACCTAGCTTTAACTTTCTCTGTAAGTCGATAAACGAATGCAGAGACAACACTGACAATTGTTCACAACTTTGTGTTGACAGAGCTCTTGGTTTTGAATGTTCCTGCTATAGGGGATACATGCTAAAGGAAGACAAAGCCAAATGCATGGATGTTAATGAGTGTTTGTCAGATCCGTGCAGTCACAGGTGTATCAATACTGAAGGTTATTACAACTGTAGCTGTTACTCAGGGTTCCTGCTTTCTCTGGATCAACATACATGTGAAGATGTAGACGAATGTCTAGATAGAAACAAATGTCAACATTTATGCACAAATACCCAAGGCAGCTACCAGTGCAACTGCAGACCAGGTTATAGTTTAACAGGTGATAATTTTAGCTGCACTGACGTGGATGAGTGCTCTTTGCAAAATAATCCGTGCCAAAGAATATGTAGTAACAAGGCTGGTACCTACATATGTGAATGTTTATCAGGATTTATACTCTCCAGTAATGGATCATGGTGCAATGACGCGGATGAATGTTCCGAGATTCCACATCTCTGCTCAGGACCGTGCACGAACACTCGAGGAAGTTTTTTCTGTGGCTGCCCAGAAGGTTTCGAAGTTTCTGTAAGGGAGTGCGTAGATGTAGACGAGTGTGAAACAAGCTCCCATAACTGCTCACATATATGCCAGAATGATCACGGGACTTATAAGTGCAAGTGTATAACCGGATTTAAAGAATCATCAAAATGCGAGGGTCAGTGTGAAGATATTGACGAATGTTGTGATAGCACTGGCGTTTGTGATCATACTTGTGTCAATAACGAAGGGTCATATGCTTGCAGTTGCTTAGAAGGTTTCAAACTAGACACTTCAGATAACTCCTCTTGCCGTGACATCAATGAGTGCATGGAAAGCCCACATATCTGTCAACACAGATGCATTAATACTGCCGGTTCCTTCCACTGTTCCTGTGAACCTGGGTTTTCTTTGGAGGAGGATAGAAGATCGTGTGTCGAGATATCTTATCCTCGGGAGTGTCCTTGCTCATGTCGCAGTCCTTCGTCTCTAGAAACCTACAATCCTGACAGGTTCAGCAAAGAAACTGAAGAACTACAGCGACAGATTGCATTAGATAAAAAGTCACTCTATTCATTCAGTCAAAGAAAATTTTCCGTCTCTGACACTCGACTAACGTCAAAAGCTGTCGGTGCTTCAGGAGCAGCGTTAATGTTGGCATTTTTCGGCGTTCTTCTTATGTCAGACGTCGTAAATTTGATCAGATTTCTTCTTTCTGAGCCAGGTAAGAGATGACAACTCCCGTGACATTTTTTTACAACTTCCGCATCTATGACAAGGGAGATAATTTGTTACTCTTCAGAACGAGAAAACGGACGGCTATGTTTTAAGATCAATGCCTAGAAGAGAAACATAATCTCCATGGAGAGAAAACGAGTCTGTCTAAGGCATGGAGGAACGTAAATATAAATTAATTTTGTTAAAGTTTCAGACAGAAATAAAGTGTAAAATTGAAAACATAATGCACATGTGAAATGTTCAAGTTATCTGTTGGTGACTACTACCATGTTGGAAAACTCTTTGACAAAGGAAAACAACACGAGGATATTTTTAGACACACAGTCTAGAAATGCTCTACAATATTGCAGATTGCAAAGCCATCCATGCTGAGTTCGCTCACTGTGCTGTTAAAATGTGATGTTTGAAAGGAGTAAACTGTTAAAGAAAACACATTGACACGTGTGAAATGAATTATAACTGTTTGCTGCTTGTCTTTTATCTTTTCTCTGGTTTGGTCAGTTAAAAAATAAAAAAAAATAAAAACAAACTGAAAAAATTGTTTGCTCTCGCTTGTATTATGGATCTTGTCAGACACAGACATTTGTTTACTCTCATATAAAACAGATGTTATTTCTTATGGTGTTCGGCCAAAATATTTTTCTAATTCTTCGTAAACATTTAGTCTGGAAAGAATTCAACTTGTTTTCTATGGTTTTGGTGATTTTCCAGCATTCACTTCCATAGAGTAGTACACTTAGAACATTACCCTTAAATATCCTGATTTTCATAGTTATGCTTAGTTTTTTAAAATTTCCATATAGTCTGCAGCATTGCAAAAGCCTGATTTGCTCTAGTAAGCCTGCTGTTGATGTCCTCTGTGCTGTCTCCATTTTCTACCACTGACAACAATTATTGAGGAAAGACCCTGGCGATGGTTGGGACATGTGCTCCGAATGACTGACAACTCACTACCAAAAATAGCACTAAGATGGACACCACAGGGGAACAGAAGTAAAGGTAGACCAAAAGAGACATGGAGAAGAGCAACAAAAGGATGTTGAGCAATAGAGGGCTCACCAGGGCAAGAGCAGAAAAAAAGGCGAAGGACAGGCATTTGTGGAAAACCCTTGCGGAAGCCCCATGTGCCCTGGGCACCTAAGGTTCAGAGATATATATATATATATAAAACAGCCGCTCTCTTCTAGGTCTTACTGATTCAGTTCAATCACTTTATTCTGTATCTCTTTTTACTGGTTACTAAAGCTTATAGATTCCACAATTTTCAAAGGGTACACAGGTCTGTACTAGTCATTGATCGTAGCCATTTTCCCTACATTGAGATCATCTGCCTACCATCATAGAATGGTGACCATAACCAACATTATCTGTCGGCCGCTCTCCCATTCCATCCGCCACCTGCTCCCATGGCTTCACGTCACCCTGATAGGGGGACCATACGGGTACTCCACCTTGCTCAAGGGTGTCCCGTAGACTGACGAAAGGAAAGCAGTGGTAAACTATCTTCTGGAAATATACCAAGAAACCTAAACAACAACATGGAAAGTCAAACAGGAAAAAGATCTGTTGGTGAAGCCCCAGATATATTCCTCAAATATATTCTCATATTTTAAAGGTAACGATTTAGAGACAAAGAATTTCTAGTAGCAGTTAAAAAAAGCAACTTTTGCATTTCATATTCTATTCACAGTCTCAGCTTTCAGTTAGCCGATTGTTCACCTAAATTGATTTCGAAGCTCTTTAAAACAAATTTTAGACTAGCCAGAACAAAATGTGAAGCTGTTATTGTGAATGTGATTGAGCCACTGTTGTTTCAGCAGCTTTGCGAAGATTTAAAAAAAAAACAAATGTTATGATGGTATCAGTAGATTCTTCTAACAGGAACGAAATTAAAACTATGCTAATTGTTGTGCGGTATTTTGTACCTGATTGTGGAGTAAAAGTTAAACCTTGGGTGTTAAACGTAGAGGAGAAAACAATATTTACAGTAGATTGAAGAAGGAACTTGGAAGAAATATTGTTGGCATCGCACACAACTGCCTTCAAACTGCAGTTGATGTTCTACCTATTGAAATAGACGCTTTAGTAGTCAAAATTGATAAATATTTCCACATTTATAGAGTCACTCAATTAAAAGAGTTCTGTGAATTTGTAGATGTAGAGTATAACAAGGTTCTTCAACATGGCAACACCCGTTTTCTTTCGCTACTTCCAGCTCTTGACAGAATACATGAAATCTATGAAGAACTGAAATCTTATTTTATTTCACAAGAACACTGCCCAGTGATGATAAAACATTTTTTTGATAATGATTGTGGTGAAATGTATTTGTGATTTGTGCAAGGGCAACTCAAACTGTTTAGCAAAGCTGTCTTGATTACGGAAAGTACACAAGCGAGAGCGGCTGATGTTATCAGTGAACTTGGAAAATTAAAAATAAACTTTGAGGAAAGGCGTAATAATAAATTTATACCTCAAGAAGCAAACACACGTTTTAGAATACTAGAAAATAATGGAAATATTTATATCAATACAATCCTACAAGAGTTTACAGCATTTTATGACAGATATCTTTCCTTCATTGGGCTATGGGAAAACAGTTTTGGTGGAGCAGAATCTTTTACTTGGATAAACAATGAAATAACATGGTCTAAAATTGAAGCTTCAGGTGAAAAAAATTAATGAAACTGTTGCAAATAATACAATAAACATGGATCAACTGTTTGATGAAGTAGTGATTGCAAAAGCTTTTTGGTCACCAAACTATGAAATTTGGAAAAATACAAGTTGTGAAGAAAAATGGATACAACTTTTCAGTTATTTCAAAGAAAACAATAGTTCGTTGCCCAATCTTGTTCGAATTATAGAATACATTTCAACATGCCATGCACATCTGCACCAATGGAAAGAATATTCTCAATAATGAATATCATATGGTCTGAAGAAAGAGGTAGAATGGCTGAATCAATCGTCAAAGCTATACTACCCTGCAAAATTAACAGTGAACTAAACTGCAGTGAATTTCTCGATGTCATTAAAAATAGCAAAGATATTTTACAGAAAGTTGACATAAGTGATTAATATTAATAACTTCTTAATAATAAGGTATGTTCAGTTGAGTAAAAATTGCTTTTAACTCATTGTTGTTTTTTTAAACAACTTCTTTATTTAGCCTTTTCAATCTTAGGTACTTATCCTAGTAGGCTTTATTTTCTGTTGTGAGTATTTGTTTTTCAAAAGTGTCCCGGTTTGAGAAAAATATATTATGATAAGCGTCCCGGTTTGAGAAAAATATATTATGAAAAGCTTCCCGGTTTGAGAAAAAAATATTATGGAAGGCGTCCCGGTATTATGGTAAGTATATCTGTTACGGGAACCACAGTGGCAGTGTGGTTTAGATGTAGCTATAGCAACTTAAAATTCATCTGTCTCACTCAGGACACAAAATCGATGATAAAAGACTCTTTATCGCCCCCCCCCCCCCTGTCAGTCATTATACTGTCAACATATTATACTAGATATGGAATATCAGCTAAAGCTAAATATCTTAATGCTGCCTGAACAACTCCCGGATCAAATTGCTGAACCGAGAACGTTATATGCACGAGGGCGTCACTAAAGCGAAAACTCAAAACAGCTTCCTACACATTCGAGAAATAGAGCTTACCTTAGCCTACACTTGTACTACAACCTGCACTGAGCCATGCTGTGGCTGACTTACCTAGTGCGGCTTTCAAAAACTTCCTGGTTGGTGTGTTTCCGCGACCTGAATGTTCACTGTTCGTTTCGAGCATGGTTAACTGGACAGGAAAGTATATCAGTGAAGTGTTTCCTTATTTCAAATTTCATGTTATGTGATATCAGTTTTTGGTCGTTGAATTAATGACTGTAATTTGCCCCACTAACTACTAGTGCAATTAAACACTGTGTTACTGGTCTACAGTTGAAAAAGACTGATTTCTTATTACTTGCTAACTCGTGGAAATATTGAAATATGTGTTGTTATTTTTATGATGAAGTTATTGTATTGAATCAGATTTTTAAAACCCGTATTCGTTATGTGAGTAATTTTTGAAAGAGGTACAAAGCGATGTATAAAACGATATAGAACTTGAGAATTATGAGCGTACTAGAGGCAAAAAAGCAGTTTGAAAGATGAGTTAAAACACTACGCAAACCTTAGTTTCGATGAAAATACTGTGTAGTATCCAAGTATCTTGTAACAGCTGAAGGGAATGACGAGACCAGCGAATCTTTGGTGCTACAGACTTCCTAATGTGCGGTGAGAGGCCCACAGGAGAGTTGTTAGAGAGCCAAAGTTTGTCAAAGGACATGTAGATGACTGACTGACTGATGTGCAAAACCCACGATCAAATTTTTCCATAGTTCTCATCCTGGATATTTTGTTTATATACATCTAGATATTATCTACATCTAGATATTATCTACATTGAGATATTATCTACATCTAGATATTAGCGGCGTAGGGGTATCCCCTATCAAAGGAGAAGTAAGACACCTCCTTACCTCCGTCAGTCTACGGGACACCCTTGGGCAAGGTGAAGTACCCGTATGGCCTCCCTATCAGGGTGACGTGAAGCCATGAGAGCAGGTGGAGGATGGAATGGGAGAGCAGCCGACAGATAATGTTAGTTATGGTCACCATTCTATGGTGGTAGGCAGATGATCTCATTGTAGGGACAATGGGTACGATCACTGACTAGTACAGTCACTGCCCGGAAGGAAAGCAATGGTAAACTATCTTCTGAAAATATACCAAGAAACCCAAACAGCAACATGGAAAGTCAAATAGGAAAAAGATCTGGTGGTGAGGCCCCCAGACCAGATAGATCTAATTTTAACACTGGGAAAGAGTGTGAGACAGAGGTCAGTACTAGTAATTCTGATGACGGACAAAATCCTGACGGTGTTACTAAGTTCTGAAGAAGATGTACAGATATTTTATAATGACATAGAGACAGCACTAAAACACACAAAGTCACATGAAGTTACCATAGTCATGGGTGATTTTAATGCCAAAGTTGGTAAAGGAAGAACTTCAGACATCGTTGGTGACTATGGACTGGCGGAGAGGAATGACAGAGGTTATAAATTAATTGAATGGGCAAGAATACACAGCATGGTTGTAGGAAACACCTGGTTTAAACAACAACCTCGAAAACTGGCAACGTGGTGCAGCCCAGACAAAAAGACCTTTAACCAGATAGACTACATATTAATCAACAAACGATTCCGCAATGCATTACTGACAACAAAAACCATGCCAGGAGATGACTGCAATAGTGGCCATGATCCACTCTGTGGGAAAGTTAGAATAAAGCTAAAGAAAGCAGTCAGAAAAGTGAGAAACATCAAACTGAATACAGAACTTCTTAAAAATGACCAAGAACTGCGAGAACAAATCAAAGTTATTATAACAAATAGATACAATGCAATAGCAAAGATAAATAGTATAGATGAAGAATGGGAAATGTTAAGAGATTCTATCCACCAAACTGTTAAGGAGTAATACCACCAAAAAAAAGAAACCCCTAAAAATAAATGGATGACAGACGACATCTTAGGATTGATGGACAAGAGGAGGAGGAGTAAAAATAACGAGGAAAAATATAACAAGATAAATAAAGAAATAAGAAGCAAATTGCAGAGAAGCAAAAGAAGTGTGATTAAATGAACAGTGCAGACAGATAGAGGACTCTCATAATAAAGAGGGCAAAAACATGCACAAACGAATTAATTAACTCACAGGCAGGAAAACAAAATATACCACAGGATGCCTGAAATCGAAAGAAGGTAAAATGTTAATGGGAAAAGAAGACATTGTGGACAGGTGGACAGAGTATATCGGTGAGCTATATGGAGGAGAAAGACCAGAATTAACACCTGATACTGAAAACTGTGATGGACCGCCAATACTTGAAGATGAAATCATAGATACCATCAAACACATGAAGAAAGGACAAGCGACTTGGCCTGATAATATAACAATAGAAGAAATAGAGGCGCTAGAGGAGATAGGAATAAAAATAATTACCAAGTTACTGAACAACATTTACAACAGTGGTTATATTCCCAGTGACCTGATTAAATCCACGTTTATAGCACTACCAAAGAAACCAGGTGCAAAGGAACGTGATGACCACCGGACTATCAGCCTCTCATGTCACATAACGAAGCTACTTCTGAGAATAATTATGAGAAGAACAAGGAAAAAGATAAAAATGGAAATAGCAGATGAACAGTTTGGATTTGTTGAAGGGAAGGGAACACACAATGCCATTTATGCTTTATGAACACTAAGAGAAAGAGCTTTAGAAGTACAGAGAGATCTCTACTTATGCTTCATTGATTACACCAAGGCATTTGACAAGGTGAAACATAATGAAATTATTAAAATGCTTTAAGACATCAATATAGACGGCAAAGATCCGAGGATTGTAAAACATCTATACTGGCACCAAGAAGAAGCAGTTCGAGTTGAAAATAGAATTGGAAAACATCAACCTATAAAACAAGGGGTGCGACAAGGATGTGTACTATCTCCAGACCTTTTTTCTCTGTACAGCGAGAATATTCTAAGAACAATCATCACAGAACCAGGCATAAAAATTGGAGGATACAATATTAACAATCTTCGGTATGCTGATGACACAGTACTGATAACTGAGAACCAACAAGACCTGCAAAATCTCTTGGATAAAGTCGCCAAAGAAAGTGAACAGAAAGGCCTTACTTTGAACATCAAAAAGACAGAGACTATGGTTATATCTAAGAAACAGAATCCACCAGCATGCAGTATTAAATTAAACGGAACTATTCTAAAGCAGGTGCAGAAATTCAAATACCTTGGAACAGTAATAACTTCAGATAGGGAATGCAGAACATAAATTTGGAATAGAATAGGCCAAGCAAAGACTGCATTTCAGAGAATGAGAAACATATTAGCTAACACATCTTTATCAATGAATGTTAGAAAACGAGTCCTAAAATGCTATATTGAACCTATCTTGTTATATGGAAGTGATTCATGGACAATAGGCAAGTCTGCACAAAAATCATTGGAAGCGCAGAAATGTGGTTTATTAGAAGAATGTTGCGAATCCCCTGGACAGCAAAAATAACTAATGAAGAATGTATGAGAAGAGCTGGAGAGACAAAAAACCTTGTCAAAAAGATAAGAGAGAGACAATGTACTTTCATAGGACATGCAATGAGAAGAGGGGGCATTGAAAATATTATAACAACAGGAAAAATAGAAGGAAGAAGTTCAAGAGGAAGACCAAGAGAAATGATACTGAACAGTCTGACGGGATGGTGTGAGAGGAAATCACCAACTGAACTGATGGCCTGCATGAGTGATCGGGTACTCTGGAGAAGCATAATAGCCAACGCCAGTCGGCACGGCATCTGATGATGATGATGTTACTAAGGAAAACCCCTGCATCAAACTAAAATGAAAAATAAGAGTAGAAACATGGAATGTAAGAAGTATGTACGACGAGAAGTATCAAATAATAAGTGGTGAGATGAAAAGAACGGGGATACACATTTTGGGAATCTGTGAACATCGATGAAAAGGATCAGGACACATTAAGAGCGAGAATGATAATATCTTTATATACTCTGGTGGAGAATTAGGAGGAAAGAATGGAGTGGCTTTTTACTTGGACAAAATATATCCATACTAAAAGAACTTAATATTGAAGAAGGCTGGCTAGTAACGAAAATTAAAGAGAGAAAACTTAAATATTTTGTACACATTAAACGTCATGATAATCTAGAGAAAACCGTCTTGGAAGGGTACATAATGGGAAAAAGAAAGAGAGGGAGACCAAGGCGTAGATGACTGCAAGACGTCGTTGATGATCTGCAAATGGATGCATCAACAGCAAGCCATCTTGCTCACAATCGAGAGGCCTACAGGAGTGCTGTTAGGGAGACAAAGTTCCGCAAGGGATATGCAAATGAATGAATGAAAACATCTAGATAACTTTGGTATCATCTAGGTAAAGAAAATAGTCATCTAGATGTTAGCTATAATCTCTCTCTCTCTCTCTCTCTCTCTCTCTCTCTCTGAACCTTAAGTGCCCAGGGCACATGGGGGTTCCGCATTGGTTTTCTACACATGCCTGTCCTTTGGCTTTTTTCCGCTCTTGCCCAGGTGAGCCCTGGCTCAACATCCTCTCTGTTGTTCTTCTATATTATAGCTATAATATACAGATATTTTAAATTGAATATAGATAATTATGTATAACAGTTCATTCACACGATAGAAAACTGAAAATAAAGAAAATATGTTGAGTAAATCTTCCATAGCCTGCCATTTTGTCAGTGAATGAGTAAATATTTTATTTCTTTATAGTACTGTAGATGAGCGCCACACTGCCCCAGACCTGTGATCGCTGACTCTGAGACTCACTCGTCATACTCCATGACCTATGCACCTGCGTAAATGAATGCAGAAGGAAAAAAATCAACAATATAAAGTTATCCGTTTAAAGTTGTTGTAAGTGCATACTCATATTTCTTTTAATGTTTACTTGTTATAATCCCTCAGATTTTCAAATTTCAAGCAATAGAAACCACATTTTTAAAAAAGACACTAAAAGACGATATTGTAACGATGGTTGCAGGAGTTGATACAAAAACCTATTGTAAATCTGAGAAACACACAAGTACAGTGCTTTTTTAATTTAATGACGTTTGTATGTGCAAATAATGCATGCTATAATAAACAATAAAGAATCTGAGAAATGGAAAATTACCAGGATGTGATGAGATAACAGCTGAACTTATTAAAGCAGAAGGAAATGAATGTGCAACAATCTGTCATGAACTATGTAAAAAAATATAGAATTCAGGTATTTGGCTAAAAGAATGGAAAAGAACTGTATTTATACCGCTGCCAAAAAGCGTAACTTTAAATTAAATACAAACTACAGAACTGTTGGCCTGATTAGTCATGCCGGTAAAATTCTATTAAAAATCATAATGGGTAGACTTTGTAAGAATATAGAAGAAGACATCAATGTGGTTCAAGCTAGTTTTAGACAAGGAAGAGCATCAAGAGATCATATATTCAATACAAGATTAATAATAGACAAATGCAGAGAATTTGCTGTGAATCTCTATTTATATTTTATAGACTATTCAAAGGCATTTGATTGTGCACAACACCAGAAACTTTGGGAAATAATGGAAAAAATGGGATTTCCAACACATTTGGTATAATTAATATCACTGCTGTATCTAGACCATCAAGCACCAATAAGAATAAATGGTGAAACGACAACTTGGTTTGACATAACACAAGGGGTCCATCAGGGGTGCATATTGTTCTCTTACTTATTTAATTTGTATACTGAAAATATAATGAGGAATATTAGAGAAGATGTAGACAACAAATATTACGATGCCATATCAATTGGATGTTATGAAGTACCAGAGATTAGATATGCTGATGACAGAGTATTACTGTCCGCAACACAAACAGGAAGTGAAAAACTAATTATATCAGTCTGTAAGAACATAGGAGACCAAAACCTCTATCTTAATGCGAAGAAAACTAAATTGATGACAACTGACAAAACAAATAAGGCAACCGAAATATGTATCGATGAAGAAAAGATTGGAAGAAGTGGAGAGTTTTGAATATCTTGGATCACTACTAACTAATAATGGAGACACAATGAGGGAAATTAAAACGAGGACATCTATCGCTCTTCAGAAAGTAAAACAACTAAAGAAGCCGTGAGAGGAATAGATAGAACTACAAACATAAGATTTTTAAGGGCATGCATCTTTCCCATCGCAACATATGCCTGTGAGACTTGGAAACCTAAGAAAACAGCTGAGAAAAACATAAATGCATTTGAATATAAATACTACAGAAGAGTCCTTCAAATATCATGGACACAAAAAACACATATATCCATACTACAAGAATTAATGTTGAAGAAGGCTGGCTAGTAAAGAAGATTAAAGAGAGAAAACTTAAATATTTTAGACACATTAAACGTCATGATAATTTAGAGAAGACCGTCTTGGAAGTGTACATGATGGGAAAAAGAAAGAGGAAGACCAAGGCGAAGATGGTTGCAAGCCATCGTTGGTGATCTTCAAATGGATGCATCAGCAGCAGGGCATTTGCTTACAACCGAGAAGCCTACAGGAGTGCTGTTAGGGAGGCAAAGTTCCTCAAGGGGCATGCAAATGAATGACTGACTCTATCTTGAAATGAAACAATATAAAAGTGCCTCAAATTGTAATTCATTTCAAGAACTTTGTAAACATATCTCAGTTCTAATACTAGCGCAATGAAATGCTGACACTGAGCAGTTTTACAGCATGAATATGGGCAAGTCTGATCTGAGAAAGAAAATACATCTGCAGTTTTTTATTGCTACTTTAATGACCAGATTAGACTTATCAAGAGACGGAAAATACTGTTTGGCTAACAAGCCCTCCTCTTCCCTCGACAACTTGTAAAAGATATGGGAACAATACAAGGATATCCAAATAAGAACAAATCAACAGGAACTGAAGCCTTTATATCGTCTTATCAACTAGGTCCTTCAACTACTGAAAATAATGATGATGATAATCTTATTCATTTTTATGTGACTTGATCACGTAATTATTGTCATTAATATCATATTAATTCACTTGAGTTTAAATTTCCTGTTGTTTCACATATACGTAATTAAAGAACGTCCGAGTGATTACCGGGGCCCCTGGGGAGAAAAGAATATTACCACTGCCACCTTCCACGAATGTCGTAAGAGGCGACTAAAGGGGTTTGGGGAAAGGCCAAGGACCTGTTCCCTATAAAAAAAAAATGAGCGTTACAGAAACACGGAGAGGAAAACCAGAAAACTTTGTCTTGGAAAAGGAAGAGAGTCCGATAACAGAGCGCATGACATTGTGTAGTTAAAGCCGAAAGGAAGCTGCAGAACCGATATCCCAACTGACTACCAAGACAGTGCTCAGAGACAAGGGATACACGTGGAAGGAAGCGGAGAATAACTCCAAGAACAGGGATGACTATGCTCTCAAGGGAGTGAAAGGCGATGATGATTATTATTATTATTAAAGAAAATAAAATATTTCCCTAATAATATTTTACATAAATGTTATATACTAGTATATATACATATTCGTAAAAGTCCTGAAATCTCGTCATATAGATTATTAGTGTCATATAGACTACTGGTGTCATATTGATCACTGGTGTTATATAAATCATGGTTCACATAGATCATTAGTATCAGATAGAAATACCATTGTTCTACCTTGGAAAGCCCTTGATTGATTTCTACAGGGTAGTTGAAATACCTCAGGAAGTGGAGCATGCGTCTATCAAAAAAGTGGCATTGAAGAAAACTAAGTGAGGAAAAGACAAGTAAAAATGTGAATATCTATGATAAGTATTTTTTTGTAAAATAAATGGATTATCCATCCATCCATTCATCCAACCATCCATCCATCCATCCATTCATCCATCCATCCATCCATCCGTTCGTTCGTCCGTCTGTCTGTCTATCTGCCTATCCATCTGTCTGTCTCAATGTCTGTCTATCTGTCTTATCTTGTATCCTTCTGTCTGTCTAAACTCTTATTTCAGATTACCTGCTGCTTCGTGGGTTAGACTCTTGACAGAGCAAGAGCCTAACGTAGTAAACTAAAGATAAATCCGTTGAAAAACAAGAGAAACCCCCCAATATAGCTTCCCAAGAATCAATCATTAAGATCTACAACCATAGCTATCGTTTTAGATAAAGAGACAGCAGGGTTCGTTGAAAGATTCTGGTGCATATCAGACAGTCTTACTAGTAAAGATGAAAGCAACTCAGCAGACATAAACTTCATCCAGATATATGCACCAACGGCAGATAGTGTGGAGTCAGACATAGATGAATTTTATAACAATGTGGATGAAGCAATGAGACAGTGTAAACCATATGAGGTCAATATAGTGCAAGGAGATTCAACTGAAAAAAGTTGAAAAACACGGACTAGAGCAAAGAAATGAAAGAGGAGATAACAGAATGGGTAGAAACTAATAGAATGATAATCAGAAACACATGGTTCCATTAACATCCCAAAAGACTGTGAGCACGGGAATCACCAGATAAGAAAACATGGAATCAGAGAGACAGTCATGATCAATAAGAGATTTAGAAATTCATTACTATCTGTGAAAACGAGACCAGACGCGGGTTGCATCACCGATCATGCATTGCAGATACGAAGATTAAGGGTCAGAACGAATGATATTAAGGGCAAAGGGAAAGAACAAAAAGGTAGATATAAGACAGTTGAAAAAGGACCAGAACAAATAATAACAGTATAAGATAATAATAAGGAACATATACAACGCCAAAGAAAAAATTAAAACAATCGATGAACAGTGGGACATGCTCGAGGAATCTATACAGCAGAGATATTTGACAAAAAAGTGACAAGCAAAGCAGGCATGGATAACAAGCGAGATACTGGAAACGATGGACAGAATAAGAACGTTAAAAATGAAAGAGTAAGATACAAACAGATGAACGACATAATCAGAAGTTAATGTAACAAGGCAAGTGACTGCATAAGAAATGCAGTGAAATAGAACGCCACCATCAAAAGAACAGCTATGACATGTATAAAGAACATTGAAGATTTGACAGAAAGAATCAAACAGCATAAGACAGGATGTTTAAAGTCTAAGGAAGCAAGTATCATTATGGATAGTAGAGAAATGCTAAGGAGATGGAAGGAATACATATCAGAACTTTATTACGATGAAAGAGAAGCGGTAAATATTGAATGTAATAATAATGGATCATACGTATTAACTGCAGAAGTGGAAGCGCTACATGCCATATGAAAAACAACAAAGCATCAGAATCAGATAAAATAACAAAAGAAGAAATAGAAGCAATATGAGAATTTGGAATGGAATAATAACAAAACTGATCAATTACATTTAAAACAGTGGATATCTTCCAAAAGATTTTCTGACATCAGTATATATATTCATCTCTCTCTCTCTCTCTCTGAACCTTAAGTGCCCAGGGCACATGGGGCTTCCGCAAGAGTTTTCCACAAATGTCTGTCCTTTGCCTTTTTTTCATATATATTCATTCCCCCCCCCCCAAAAAAAAAAAAACAAAACAGGAGAATATAGAGTGCGAAGATTACAGAACTATCAGTCTGAGGAGCGACATAATAAAATTTTCCTTCGTATAGTCATGAAGAGAATAAGAAGTAAGATAAGACCAGAAATTGCGGAAGAACATTGTAGATTTAGTGCAGGAAAAGGCACAAGCAACCAGTATACATCATAAAAACACTAATCGAACAAGTGAAAAAAAGATCAGTATCCATGTTTTATATATTACTGCAAGGCGGTTGATAGAGTAAAATATAGAGAAATCATACAGATATTAAAAACTATAAATATAGATAGAAAAGACCTGAGAATCATAAAACAGTTACTGTATATTGAAAACAAGTAGCAGCAATCAGGACTGATAATCACATAGGAGAGTATCAGAACATAAAAGTACGAATATGGCAGGGATGCGTTTTGTCTCCTGATCTCTTCTCCCTCTGTAGCAAAAGGATTATGAGACTCATACCTAGAATAGCAGTGGGAGGGTACAACCTAAACAATCTAAGATATGCAGATGACACGGTAGTGACAGCCCAAAAGCGAAGAAGAATTACAAACATTATCAAACAAAATCGTAGAAATAAGCGAGGAGAAAGGTCTCAGTTTAAATAAAAAGAATACAGGTCATATCCAAGAAAGAAACACCAGCAAAATGTAACATCGACGGCACAGAATTAATACAGGTTGACAAACTCTAGTACTTAGAAAAACAATAACACAAGGCAGAAGATGTGAAACAGAAATAGGCTAAATCAGCATTTATGAAAATGAAAAACATTCTATACAATAAAGTTCTGTCTATGACTACCAAAAGGAGAGTTATTAAGTGTTACTGTAAAATTCTGTGTACTTGTTTAGTAATAAAGCTGTTCCTATCTTTTTTTCCCCTAATTTATACATTTTGGTATCACAACTTTACTGCAGTGGCTCCGGTATAGTTATATACTCATACACTAATTATTGTGTGTTACTGTACAATTTAAGTAGTGCCCATTTGGTGTTATCAACTTTATCTTATCTCCTTATCTTTCTATTTATCTTTTCACATGTGAGTTCTGTCCATCTATCTATCTATCTATATCTATCTATCTATCTATCTATCTATCTATCTATCTATCTATATCTATCTATCTATCTATCTATCTATCTATCTATCTATCTATCTATATCTCTGGTGCTTCGTTGAAATTGCTAGCCGTTTGGTAACTAATTTTAGTTCCAATATGAAGTACAGCCATACATGGGATTCCAAACTGTACCCCTCCCACTATTACTAACCCAGGTCCTAACCCTTTCAACGTGTGCCCAGTTTGCCACCTCAGTTGCCACCCTGTTTCCTATTTTCAAGAAAATCAAGAAAACACTTAAACTCATCATCATCATCATCAGGTGCCGTGCCGACTGGAGTTGGCTAGCTTTTCCAGAGTACACGATACTTCATGCAGGTCATCAGCTCAGTTTGTGATCACTTCTCACACCATCCCGTCAGATTGTCCAGTATCATTTCTCTTGGACTTCCTCTTGATCTTCTGTTTTTCCTGTTGTTATAATATTTTCAATGCCCCCTCTTCTCATTGCGTGTCATATGAAAGTACATTGTCTCTCTCTTATTTTTTTACAAGATATTTTGTCTCTCCAACTCTTCATCAGTTATTTTTGCTGTCCAGGGGATTCGCAACATTCTTCTAATAAACCACATTTCTGCTGCTTCCAATGATTTTTGTGCAGACTTGCATATTGTCCATGATTCACTTCCATATAACAGGATAGGTTCAATATAGCATTTTAGGACTCGTTTTCTAACGTTCATTGATAACTATGTGTTGGATAATATATTTCTCATTCTCTGAAATGCAGTCTTTGCTTGGCCTATTCTGTTCCTAATTTCTGTTCTGCATTTCCCATCTGAAGTTATTACTGCTCCAAGGCATCGGAATTTCTGCATCGGCTTTAGAATTGTTCCGTTTAATTTTATACTACATGTTGGTGGGTTCTGTTTCTTAGATATAACCATAGTCTCTGTCTTTTTGATATTCAAAGTAAGGCCTTTCTATTCACTTTCTTTGGCGACTTTATCAAAGAGATTTTGCAGGTCTTGTTGGTTCTCAGTTATCAGTATGTGTCGTCAGCATATCGAAGGTTGTTAACTTTGTATCCCCAAATTTCATGCCTGGTTCTATGATGATCGTTCTTAGAATATACTCGCTGTTCAGAGAAAAAAGGTCTGGAGATACTACACATCCTTGTCACACCATTTGTTTTATAGGTTGATATTTTCCAGTTCTATTTTCAACTCGAATTCCTGCTTCTTGGTGCTAGTTTAGATGTTTTACAATTCTCAGGTCTTTGCCGTCTATATTGATGTCTTCAAGCATTTTAATAATTTCATTATGTTTTCCATTGTTGAATGCCTTTATGTAATCAATGAAGCATTAGTATAGATATTTCTGTACTTCTAAATCTCTTTCTGTTATTGTTCGTAAAGCATAAATGGCATTGTGTATTCCCTTACCTTCAACAAATCCAAACTGTTCATCTGCTATTTCCATTTTTATTTTGTTCCTTGCTCTTCTCATAATTATTCTCAGAAGTAGCTTCGTTATGTGACATGAGAGGCTGATAGTCCGGTGGTCATCACATTCCTTTGCACCTGGTTTCTTTGGTAGTGCTATAAACGTGGATTTAAGCAAGTCACTGGGAATATAACCACTGTTGTAAATGTCATTCAGTAACTTGGTAATTATTTTTATTCCTATCTCCTCTAGCGCTTCTATTTCTTCTATTGTTATATTATCAGGCCCAGTCGCTTTTCCTTTCTTCATGTGTTTGATGGCATCTATGATTTTTATCTTCACGTATTGGTGGTACATCATAGTTTTCAGAATCTGGTGTTAATTCTGGTCTTTCTCCTGCATATAGCTCACCGATGTTCACAATGTCTTCTTTTCCCATTAACATTTTACCTTCTTTTGATTGCAGGCATCCTGTGGTATATTTTGTTTTCCTGCCTGTGAGTTCACTAATTCGTTTGTGCATGTTTCTGCTGTTTTTATTATGAGAGTCCTTATTTGTCTGCACCGTTCATTTAACCACACTTCCTTTGCTCCTCTGCATTTGGGTCTTGTTTCTTTATTTATTTTTCAATATTTTTATTGGATTTTTTTTACTCCTCCTCTTGTCCATCATTCCTAAGATGTCGTCTGTCATCCATTTATTTTTAGGGGCTTCTTTTTTCAATGGTATTATCTCCTTAACAGTTTGGTGGATAGAATCTCGTAACATTGTCCATTGTTCATCTATACTATTTATCTTTGCAATTGCATTGTATCTATTTGTTATATTAGCTTTGTATTGTTCTTGTAGTTCTTGATCATTTTACTTAAATTTAATATTGACCCATACAAAATTATGAAGTTTAATCACAGAAAATATAGACATACCATATAGACTGAGATATAGACAGAAACAACGCTGACTGTTCTCACAAAACAACATGACATTATACATAAAACAATGGAGCACATACTTATGAAGCCAAAGAAGACAAAACTCCATTTGTTACTTCGCGTGACGCTCTTAATAATTCTCAACATCTACTTCAAGCTTTTGGCTTTCTCCTTAGCATAAACGCATATTACCCAATAGTGAGTTAGCCAAAACACATATTTATCCCATAAATTATCATCTTGCTAACTAAAAAAAAACATATATTCAAGTGGCAGTATCAGTGCCTGCTCAATACCATCATCAAATAAAGGCATCAGTGGAAAATGAAACAATGTTGCATTGAATACATTATGATTCATGAACAAATGAGAAAGATTATATCATCATGCAAATTATGATCAAGACACTGGCAAAACATTAAGTGCGCGCAACAAACATATGGTACACAATAAAACAGTGTCTATGAATTAAATGAAATCATGCAATAAATCATAGAATAGTAACAAAAATGAATGATAATGGTAATATGTTCACACTACAAGAAAATGCATTGTATTCTTAAACTGAACACATTTCACGTCCACATTTACAATGCACCAACAACTGACATACAAGAACTTACATATAAGACTCCACAACATCAGGCGGCTCGGGCAACATTTAGGGCTCATAGTCTGCTATGAATTAATTTTTTATTTACAACATTAATTTATTCCACAACACAGTATCAGAAACTTCACAAGATATTCCACGATCGCATTGCTCGCCAATATTACCCCGCCGTATTCCTCGGAACAACTGGCCGGTATAACTTACACATTTCCCTAGATACCCCCAAAAATATCACATTACCAAAACATACTCAGGTCTCCGTGATAGAAAACCGCGAGGTGAGCTGACCTTTTGACCCTGTGAACAGCCGATTTCACAGAGACAAAACAGCCCTCCTCACATTACATCGAACCCGTATTGTATGATTGCGAGTCCGGTAATGTGATATATGTCATCGTTTGCAAAAGATGCAGAATAACATATATTGGTGAGACTGGCCTCAGATTAGGGGACCGCATGCAAAAACATCTGTAGGACATCGCCCAGCATGCTTCGAAACCAGTCCCAAATCATTTCAATGGCCCCAACCACAGAGGCAAATCTGATTTTCTGGTTACAGCCATTAAACAATGTCACGCAGATGACACAAGCCGCCTGGCACTTGAGAACCACTGCATTCAAAATTATGGGACGCTGGAACCACATGGGTTAAACTCACTGTTTAGTTACACGTAACATCATCTTCTAAGATGGACACCACAGGGGAGCAGAAGTAAGGGTAGACCAAAAGAGACATGGAGAAGAACAACAGAAAGGATGTTGAGCAATAGAGGGCTCACCTGGGCAAGAGCAGAAAAAAAGGCGAAAGACAGGCATTTGTGGAAAACCCTTGCGGAAGCCCCATGTGCCCTGGGCACTTAAGGTTCAGAGAGAGAGAGAGAGAACATCATCTTCTTCAATCATTATAGTACCTCTCCACTAAGTCCATCTCTTTTTACTTTTCAAACTTCCTCACAGCATCACTCTGCAACCCCTCTTCAATCATCTGTTTCAATTTCTCCTAGCTAGGTCAATATTACATCACTCTCTCTCCCCTCCTCGGTTCCCCATCCACCACCCCCAGTTACAACCCACCGACCACATGTCACAGGTCTCTATTTAAACAGTCTTCACGTCCTACTAAATCCATTCCTGACACACACCGCCGGAGAAGCCACACCTTACAATTTACAGCTAAGTACTCTTTAAAAAAATATTTTTTTTAAAAAGTAGTATTCATGTGAATCTATACTTTATCTCCTCTCTCTATTTCTTCGTCCTGTATGTTTTTGTAAGATAAAGGCTCACGCCGAAACGTCACAACTTTGTAATCGTTAAGTAATAAAGCTGCTCCTACTTTTTCCCTATTTTATACATTCTGGTATCACAGCTTTACTGCAGTGCTTCGTGTATAGTTGTATACTTATACACTAATTATTGTGCTATGAATACGAGCATGGACAGTAACCAAGGGCACTCAGAACCTACTGGAAGCAACGGGGATGTGGTTCATAAGAGTAATGATGAAAACACCATGGACAGCCAAGAAAACAAACGAAAATGTTGGAAGCCAGGCTAGGTAAAGAGAGAGAAATTATGGCAAAATTCAAAACACGACAGTCCGGATATGTAGGACATGTTTTGAGAAGAGGGAAATTGGAATATATAGTGACAGTAGGAAAACTAGGTGGAAAATGAAACAGAGGAAGACAAAGAAACAAAATATTTGACGGACTAAAAGAGTGACATGGAGCACGGTCTAAGATACATCTTATCATTCATTCATTTGCATGTCCCTTGCGGAACTTTGCATCCCAAACAGCACTCCTGTAGGCCTGCTGCTGCGTCAGTTTCCAGATCGTCAACAATGTCTTGCAGCCATCTTCGTTTTGGTCTTCCTCTTTTTCTTTTTCCCATTATGTATCCTTCCAATACGGTCTTCTCGAAATTATCATGACGTTTAATGTGTCCAAAATATTTAAGTTTTCTCTCTTTAATCCTCTTTATTAGCCAGCCTTCTTCAATATTAAGCTCATGTAGTATAGATATATTTGTTCTTTTTTGTGTGCATGATATTTGGAGAACTCTTCTGTAGCATTTATATTCAAAGGTATTTATGTGTTTCTCAGCTGTTTTCTTAAGTGTCCAGGTCTCACAGGCATATGTTGCGATGGGAAAGATGCATACCCTTAAAAATCCTATTTTTGTGGTTCTGTCTGCTCCTCTCCACAGATTCTTTATTTGTTTCACTTTCTGAAGAGCGATAGATGTCCTCGTTTTAATTTCCCTCATTGTGTCTCCATTATTAGTTAATAGTGATCCAAGATATTCAAAACTCTCCACTTCTTCCAGTTTTTCCTCATTGATACATATTTCGGTTGCCTTGTTTGTTTTGTCAGTTGTCATCAATTTAGTTTTCTTTGCATTAAGATAGAGGTTCTGCTCTTCGCTGTTCTTGCGGACTGACATAATTAGTTTTTCCATTCCTTTTTGTGTTGTGGACAGCAATACTGTGTCATCAGCATATCTAATCTCTGGTATTCCATAACCTCCAACTGTTATGGCATCGTAATATTCTTTGTCTACATCTTCTCTAACATTCCTTATTATATTTTCAGTATACAAGTTAAATAAGTAGGGTGACAATATGCACCACTGACGGACCCCTTGTTTTATGTCAAACCAAGTTGTTGTTTCACCATTTATTCTTACTGCTGCTTGTTGGTCTAGATACAGCAGTGATGTTAATTGTATCAAATGTGTTGGAAATCCCATTTTTTTCCATTATTTCCCAAAGTTTCTGGTGTTGTACACAATCAAATGCCTAATAGGAAGATCTATCTATCTATCTATCTATCTATCTATCTATCTATCTATCTATCTATCTATCTATCTATCTATCTATCTATCTATCTATCTATCTATCTATCTATCTATCTATCTATCTATCTATCTGTCTGTCTGTCTGTCTGTCTGTCTATCTATCTATCTATTTATCTATCTATCTGTCTGTCTGTCTGTCTGTCTGTCTATCTGTTTATCTATCTGCTTACCTGTCTAAATCGCTTTATGTGTGTGTGTGTTTTTGTCAGTAAAATGTCTGTAAGACTTTAAATAATTTATGATTTACTATCTGATAGAAGTAAAACTTAGAATAAAACCCAAGTTTCTAATTCTGACATCTGTAAGTATAATTCACAGCTTTTAGGACATTTTGTGAAGCATACATTTTTATTCCTGGACGGTGTGTGGTTAATATTGTTGATATGGATAGACATTTGTCTGTTTCTTTCTGTGTCACGGTTGATACCTCTATGATTTGGTTTACATCATTCAGCACTGGTTCAGTTACAGGGAAAAATGTAACAGCAATAAGCTTGTAAATGATCATGTCCTGACAGTTTACTGTGCTTAGGATGGTGTTCTCTTTTGTACAGTATCATGTTTTTTTATAAAATGTATATAAAATTATGACAGTACTGGTCTTTCTTTCTTCTATGGTTTGTATGCAGAAAAAGAACATAAAAATGATGTGTACCTATCTCTCAGAATTGCAGCAGTGCTTTTATTTTTGATATTGATATAAAACAATTTTTTTGTCAGTTGCAACATCCATTGCCAACGTGAACATCAGCATGAATACCACATTACCACCTGAAGTGGTTGTAAACGAGACAGCCACACCTTCCACAATCTCCACATCAACGAAGACATCTACAACAACAGCAACTGATTTCTTGTCTCTTATTCAAGAGCGAGACAGCCTTAGAAATGAGGTCGACTCACTCCGTCCAGCAGTGATTGTTCTTGGTATCATATCATCACTCGCTGTCATCACCGTTATTGTTGGTGTTGTATGGTACTTTATGAAACGACGAAGATCTAATGAAAGTGCTATGAAACATGGACAGACTGAAATGTCAACGTCCGACAACAGCAGAGGCCAGAAAGCCACAGAACCACCTGCCAATATGGTTATGACGAAAAATCGAGCTGGAAAACAACAAAGACATGAAGGACAATTACAGACTAAAGCTACACAAGACACATCCAAGCCTTCTTCTATTTCATTAGAATCCCCTGATGAAACGCTCTACCAGCCTGCTGAATATCCACGGCATAGAGAAAACGCAATGATTAAAGAAACCCCTGCTTATGTCAATACTAACAGAGAGCTTGGTCGATCAGTCAGTGTCCAAAACGATAGTGAGTCTTACGTAGATCTTGACGACACAGGCAGCAGAAAAGAGACTGCAAGTATTGATAAGACCTATCCTACCGGAGGTCCTACAGAAATGAATTCTGATCCTGGGGTACAGACAGATGAAATATACGAAAACTTTAGCAACGATACTAAAGTCAACAATCAGTATTCAGCCCTGAATCCTGAAACGGAGTACTCCCACAAATATGACTCGCTCTAAAGCATGAAACTCATGACCTTTCTCATTAACTTTAAAAAGCTGTCATTTTCTTGGCTTATTTATTGTGTACGTGCTATTAACTGTTTGAAAGTTTCCTTTTAGTTTGTTACTTTATAAAACTGAATTTGAAGATTTTCACATCAAACGTTGATAAAAATCTTGTAACATATGATGTTACATCAATACTGAATATTATACAGAATATATCCCAAAAGAGTGCCCAAACCATGCAGACCTGAGGCGTGAGACATGGCCAGAGGACACAAGCTTGGGGCTCCTATCAAGATCTGGAGAGAACTGCGGGCTTTGCCATGTCGACAGGGATCAGGATCTGAAGTGTCCAACAACCTCGAACGCAGAAGAAGAAGAATACTGAATAACCTTTGGTTTTCTTAATTTCTAACGTGGGCTTAAGAAGCTGGGTCCTTAGTAAATATCTAGTACCACACAAAATTGTCAGCTCTGACCAGCGAGCTTGTTTGACCATCTCATATACGTAGTTTGCAATACTGTAATAAAACTAATTCAAACCAACTGTACTTCTTTCTCTTTCGTACAACCGTGACTTAACGTCAATGTTCTATTTTCTAAGATCAACCGTTGCTTGTAATTTAATCACGTAGTGATAAATAATATTTAAAATTAGTCATTTTTCTGTTCAAAGCACAGACAGAAATGTTCAGAGCACTTCCATTTTTCTAACACTGATGTTTCAGATAAACATTTTTACAATTGTTATATGACTGCAGGGTGCCTAAATCCATTTCCTTTGCTGTAGAGTTCAGTTACAGGGGACTGAGTTACTCTTGTCTTATCTTATATCTTATATCCTTCCCGTGCCACTAAACGTCACATAGGGGTCGCAAGGTAGTTCGCCAATTTTTCCTGTCTTTCAACCTCATCAAGGGATTTTATGCCTGTTAATTTGGCCTCTCTTAACAATGTCCTCTTCAGACTTTCACGCGGTCTGTCTCTTTTTCTTTGGCCTGTTGTGTTCCACTTGATAGCTTGTTTTGGGATTCTCTGATCATTTCTTCTCATCACGTGACCAACATATGTCCATCTCCTTTTCCTGATCACCCATGAGACTGGTTGTTGTTCAGTCATCTGTCTTATCTCTGCATTGTTCTTAAATTCTTCCTGTACTTCCGGTGTTACGTGCAAGATGGCGGACGTTTTTTTAACGCTCTCGCCGGCATGCAGAAATCAGCGAAATTCCGCTTGATCTGTCACATATCATGTACTGGGAGGTGGGCATAAGGCTAACAACCTTATCCTGGGACCTATCTAGAGGCGACTCCAGATGGGAAAAAAAAGATATCGTTACAGAAACTCGCAGAGAAACCAACCGAGCATCAGGGATGCCAACTCCGAGGAGCTCATTCGTCGGCCCCAAACATGTGACAAAGTTACTCTTGTGCTTAATAAATTTTTCTAATTGTAATCTAAAGTTATAATGTTGGTTAAGTATGTTAGGAAGCAGTCAATATTACATGACATATCACTGCTGTGAAAAGACCCCATCAACGTGCATCACGCCTAGAATTGTGAAATATGCTCATAATGAAAAGAAAAGACTTTGTCAGGAACAAGAGTTTCTTGATTTTTTTACTTGTGATTACTTGTGATTTCATATTAATCTTGATCAATTCTGACTTGTCTAATCTTATACAAAACATTCAGATCTTAAAAGCTCTGTATTTCAAGCTTCTAAAACTTTCTATATAGCGCTTTCAAGAAATAACTTAGAACACCCTATCTCATGTTTCACATCCCATTGCTGTCATCTACTGGTAATTTTTGGGGTTATCGACTAGTTCCCACTGTCATGAATGCGAAAGTATCATAGCTCTTACAATTATTTTATGTATACGTACATGTTCTACTACAAAATGTTTAAACAAGGGAAAAAGTGGGAACATCTTTCTTACTTAATGAGCACACATTGTGATGTTTCGGTGTGAACCTTAGTCATACAAAAACACACAGGACGAAGAAATAGAGAGAGAAGATAAAATATAAATCCACATGAATGCTATGTTAAAAAAAATAGAAATGAAAAAACTTAGAACAAAATAAAATAAGCTGTGACTTTAAGAACATGTGACTTGTAAGAGGCTGTGTTCAGAAATGCTTATGGTGGAGTGTAGAGAATGTTTAAATGGAGACATGTGATGTGTGATAAGTGAGTCGAAAATAAGGAGGGGGGGGGTACTGTAGAAAGAGGAGAGAGAGCTGTGCCGTCAATCCCTCTGGTCTATCCCGACCCAGCCAGGTATGGTGGATAGATAAATGATATATTAATAATGACAGTTTGTTTGAATAATACTTGTGTTCTGTGTAAGATTTGAAATTGTTGTTAAATATGCATTGAGCATTTTGTGTACACATATATTTATTGTATCACTGAATGTTATATATCTGAATTTTGTTATATATATTTTCTTGTCAATAGTTCATCTCCTTGTACATGTAAACAAATAATCTTTAAGGAAAATAGTCTTATATATATATATATATATATATATAAGCTACACATTTAGCTTAATCACTTTAAACCCATTTTTTATGTACAAGATGTTTGATTGATTGCGATCATTAAATTTTTTTGTATTCGTATTTTAAGAAGCTCAGTGGTGAAACAACAATTTGGTTTGAAGGGGTCCGTCAGGGATACATATTGTCGCTTTACGTTTTTAACTTGTATACTGAAAATATAATAAGGAATGTTACAGAATATGTAGACAAAGAATATTACTATGCCATAACAATTGGAGGTTATGAAATACCAGAAATTAGATATGCTGATGACACAGTATTACTCTCTACAACACAAAAAGGAATGGAAAAATTAATTATGTCAGTCCGTAAGAACAGCGAAGAGCAGAATCTCTATGTTAATGCGAAGAAAACTAAATTGATGACAACTGACAAAACAAACAAGGCAGCTGAAATATATATCAGTGAGAAAAAACTGGAAGAAGTGGAGAGTTTTGAATACCTTGGATCAAACAAACTAATAATGGAGATACAATGAGAGAACTTAAAAGGAGGATATCTATCGCTCTTCACAAAGTAAAACAACAAAAGAATCTGTGGAGAGGAGTAGACAGAACTACAAAAATAGGATTTTTAAGGGCATGCATCTTTCCCATAGCAACATATGCATCTGAGACCTGGGCACTTAACAAAACAGCTGAGAAACACATAAATGCCTGTGAATGTAAATGCTACAGAAGAGTCCTTCAAATATCATGGACACAAAAAAGAACACATATATCCATACTACAAGAACTTAATGTTGAAGAATGTTGGTTAGTAAGGAAGATTAAACAGAGAAAACTTAAATATTTTAGACATATTAAACTTCATGATAATTTCGAGAAGACCGTCTTGGAAGGGTACATAATGGGAAAAAGAAAGAGAGGAAGACCAAGGCGAAGATGGCTGCAGGGCATCTTTCTTACAACCAAGAGGCCTACAGGAGTGCTGTTATGGAGGCAAAGTTCCGCACTGGACTGACTGAGTGATTTTAAGAAGGAATCACAGATGTTAAGAAGGTGTATTAAGATTGATTCTGTGTCGTTCGTATCATAAAATAAAATAAAAATTGATTATCTTTGGTAAAGAATTGCTATTCGTCTTGTTGATGTGTAGGAATGGATGAGAAATAGGACAGAGTGAATGACAGATCACAGGCGTAATATGGTTTAATCACTCGTGTAAGAACATTCAAACATCTGTCTCCTGTACACTAAAAATTATAACAATATAAAATTTTAAAAATAGTAAATCATATATTTAACATTTATTCCTACAACATCACAACCGAAACAAAAAAAGGCGCTGTGGAACTCAATCTTTCTCCAGTTCTGTGCTGCCAGTGTCAAACCTGGACATTAACAGCTACAGAATAAAAAGTACTAAATTGACTTCTCCTAACACGAAGAGACAAAATCATAAACAACACCACCAGGGCAAGTATTGGGGTAACACTAGACAAATAGTTTGACTGACGCCGTCAACTGTAGCGTCCATCAACCTTTCTGCAGAGTGACGTTTCTGGACATGTGCACGAAAACATGAAAATTTCTATTCTGTTGTGAAACAAAATTCATAAAGTTTAATAATCAGACACTCAACAACAACAACAACAACAACATAACATAAGACATATATTTCAGCAAATGGAGTGCAAATCTCGCATTTCTAAAATTAACTTATAATATCACGATAACAAATCAAGATGTCATTGTAACGTATTATTTCTGCATATTACATTTGAAAAATACAATTTGATTACCAGCAAAGAAAAACTTTTCAAAGCGAGGTTCAAAACGAAATAAGATCATCATTGTGTTCTTAAGTATATTTCAATATCAATTACATAGAAGTATATTTCAATATCAATTACACAGAAGAGCACATTCATTCTCTCTCTCTCTCTCTCTCTCTCTCTCTCTCTCTCTCTCTTTCAAAAATTTCAACCAGCAGGAAGTAAAAGTTAGTTTGTCAAGCAGAAACAAGTTACTTTTACCAGGCTTTACTATTCTCTAAAGGAAATACAATCCTCTAACTGAAAATTTCATGTTCGTTATCTAGCTGCTTCCCACATTTTCTATCTGTTTTCTAGTTTGCATTTGAAATAACCCAATCATTTTTCCAGTAAAGTGAATTGGAAAAATAGTAAATCCACAGTTTCTGTCACTTCACAGAAGTAAAAAATTCCAAAGCATCAAACTGTTATGTGTCTTTATGTTATTGTCTCTACAAAGTCTGGCAGCCTCCAGGATGGCATTAGTTCTGCTTTGAAGTTTGTGGATGGTTCTCCCGTAGCAACTGATTTCTCTATTTTTGTGCCTTTTTAGATTAGAATGAGAGTTTCTGTTTCTTCATGTTTTATTGTTTCCTCTGATGACTTGTAATTAGTGTATAAGCATAGAACTATACACAAAGCACTGCAGTAAATCTGTGATACCAGAATGTATAAACTAGGAAAAAGGTAGGAACAGCTTTATTATTTAACGATAACACACGTGTGATGTTTCAGTGCGAGCCTTTGTCAAACAAAAACAAACAGGACAGGACGAAGAATCAGAGAGAGGAAACAAAGTACAGATTCACATTAACTGGATGTTAACAAAACAATATGGAATAAAAAATTAAAGAAAAATGGCAATGACAGCTTCTGGAATAGCACAGAACCAAAATTGCTTGTATGTCCTTGAAGGAGGACACACAATGACCAAGGGTTACGATACGATGTAAACAGAGCGTTCATTCTGAAAAGGTGCAAAATTGTGCATGGTTGAGTGTAGAAAATGCTAAGAGATAAGGGTGCGCACAAAAGGAGCAAAGAATTATTCCAAGAACAGGGATGACTGGAGAGCCCCTATCCATGGCCAGTGCTCTTAAGGGAATGAAACACGGTGATGATGATGGTAGTGAATGGATAGGGATTTGTGATGTTTGATAGTAGATGATGGTAGGGAAGAGATGGCAATCCATTTAGGAGAAGGTGAAATTAATGAATGATTATGATTGTAGTAGAAGGAATAGTAATGTGATGATGTGTGAGGGTACTAAACTATGTGCAACAAGTGAGAAAGACTAAGACTGGAAGATTATGTGTAGTTTATTAACGAGTTCAAACCATGTGGTCCTGTGTCCCAAAGTCCTGAATGTAGCGGTTCTCAAGCGCTAGGCGGCCTGTGTCATCTGCATAACATTGTTTGATGGCTGTTAACAGAAAATCAGATTTGCCTCAATAGTTGGGGCCATTGAAATGATTAGGGACTGGTTTCGAAGCACGCTGGGTGATATTGTACAGATGTTTCTGTATACGTTCCCCTAGTCTAAGCCCGATTTCCAACCCATTTGATACAATTAACATCACTGCTGAATCTAGATCAACAAGCAGCAGTGAGAATAAATGGTGAAACAACAACTTGGTTTGACATAAAACAAGGAGTCCGCCAGGGGTGCATATTGTCACCTTACTTATTTAACTTGTGTACTGAAAATATAATGAAGAATGTTAGAGAAGATGTAGACAAAGAATATTACGATGCCATAACAATTGGAGGTTATGAAATACCAGAGATTAGATATGCTGATGACACAGTATTACTGTCCACAACATAAAAAGGAAGTGAAAAACTAATTATGTCAGTCCGTAAGAACAGCGAAGAGCAAAACCTCTATCTTAATGTGAAGAAAACTAAATTGATGACTACTGACAAAACAAACAAGGCAGTTGATATATGTATCAATGAGGAAAAACTGGAAGAAGTGGAGAGTTTTGAATATCTTGGATCACTGCTAACTAATAATGAAGATACAATGAGGGAAATTAAAAGGAGGACATCTGTTGCTCTTCAGAAAGTAAAACAACTAAAGAATCTGTGGAGAGTACAGACAGAACTACACAAATAAACTTTTTAAGGGCATGCATCTTTCCCATCGCAGCATATGCCTGTGAGACATGGACACTTAACAAAACAGCTGAGAAACACATAAATGCCTTGAATGTAAATGCTACAGAAGAGTTCTTCAAATATCATGGACACAAAAAAGAACAAATATATCCATACTACAAGAACTTAATTTTGAAGAAGGTTGGCTAGTGAAAAGGATTAAAGAGAGAAAACTTAAATATTTTGGACACATTAAACGTCATGATAATCTAGAGAAGACTATCATGGAAGTGTACATAATGGGAAAAAGAAAGAGAGGAAGATCAAGGTGAAGATGGCTGCAAGACATTGTTGATGATTTGCAAATTGACGCATCAGCAGCAGGCCATCTTGCTCACAACCGAGAGCTGTTAGGGAGGCAAAGTTCCGCAAGGGACAAGCAAATGAATGAATGAGTCTAAGCCCAGTTTCACCTATACATGTTATCCTGCATCTGTTGCATACGATGACATATATTACATTGCGGGACTCGCATGTGAATCCCTCATGGAGAGTCAGGATAGTTTTAGGAAAAGTGATTATTTTCGTTTCCCAAACTACAGGACAGGTAACACAGCGAGAGCAGTTACATTGTCTGGTTTCAACATATGGAAGGTTTCGCTTTAAATGGCAGTGAACGGGGATGTCTTGAGATTTGGCTCACACTTGTATACTAATAGGGGTGGATCAGAGAAGATGTTACATGTCTCAGGATCGAGTTGGATTAGTGGCATATGACGATAAAGAATTTTCTTAACCATCTGACCTTGCAGGTGGAAAGGCAGTACTAACTTAACTCTGTCAGATCTGTAATTTTCTCTTCTCTGCGTTCCTCTAGTCTTTACAGTCCCGTTGTGGCATCCACTGTTGTTATTGATATACTCTTTGTGTCCCCTGTAGTGATTTGGAGTCGAACGTTTTGGATCTTGTTTATTTTTTGAAGCTTTGAATTTGCTGTTGTTGCGTATGTGGTAAATCTGTTTTCTAGAGTTGAGCACATATTTGCTGCATACATTTGTCTTGTGGTTTTTGTGTCTGCTCCACAGATGGTTCCTAATACTTTTTACAGGAGCCTTTTTAGGCAGCTTTGCTCTCAATTTCTTCCGTAGGTTGTCCCCATGTTTGACTTTGTCAAATTTCAGTCCTAGATATGTTGGGTTATCTTCTTTGCATTAGGCTGTGTGTCAGGAACTCACATAAATGTTCTATTTTGGTTGCTAGGGAAAAGATTATAGTGACTGTCTTGTTATGTTGATTTGGACTCCCATATTTTGGTTGCTAGAGAAAAGAGTCTAGTGACTGTCTTATTTATGTTGATTTGGACTCCCGTATTTTGGTTGCTAGGGAAAAGAGTCTATTGACTGTCTACTTTATGTTGATTTGGACTCCCATATTTTGGTTGCTAGGGAAAAGAGTCTAGTGACTATCTAGTTTATGTTGATTTGGACTCCCATATTTTGGCCCATTGGTCCAGCCTGCTTATTGGATTCTAATCTCTGTCTCCCCCGTGTATTCTGATTATATCCATGTTGCAAATCGTCCGCGTGCAGACCTTTGTGGATGTATGGCGTAAACTGTTTTGGTAGGTCGTTGATGAAGATAAGTGTGGAAGATAGCACTCCTTCCTGCTGAACCCCGTAGAGTATTGAGACAATTCGCGAGGGTGACCGTCTGAAATTATTTACGAGATTAGAAAAGTCGCAAGCAATTGCTCGAAACGAAATCTCGTGTCGACATGATCACGTACTTTCCGATAGAGGAAAATAGATTCATTTCGATCGCCCGCGATCGAAGCGAAAACACCTCAACCGGGGTCAGATTAAACCCACCCTTTTCCGTAGGCTTTACGTCTGAGTGACCAGTCTAAACAGGAAGTGCGTGGGTTATAACTTTACTTACGGTATTTTTTACCTAACTTGTGTATTATAATATTTTGATGTGATATTGCTAGATGGTGTGTACTGTTTTAATGTAAATCAAGATCTTTTGTAGAAATAGTTTCCCAATGTTAATTTGGTATGGGCTATCAGACCGTTTATGAAGTTTCAGTACAATATTTCATATTTATTTCTATAGTAGATATTATCTAGTAATTAAAAATAGGTACTAGAACCTAGTATTTTTATATTTTCATTTATCAAATATGGCAATGTAGGTTCTTCTACATGGAGAATAGGAAGTACGTGTTGTCGAGATTAGGTGATTTTCGGTTGTACCTCATGCACTTGCTTCTGTAAACTAAATTTATCACATGTAAAGTCTCTCTAGCATCAAGTTGTAAGATTTATTTAACGAAATCCAAATTAAACGTTTACTTGTATCCAACTTTCAGGATAGAGCCTTCAGAATCCAGTTTGCGGTTGTCTGTTCTGTGTGTTTTGAAATGAGGATAACTGTTTTATGAAGAGAAGATAACGCTCTTTTTTTGGTGGGGGGAGGGGGAGATCATGATGTTTGGCTTTATGAGGAGATTATATTTTGTTAAGCAGTTAATGTTTTGTTTAGAGAAAGAGATCTCCCTGTTTTAGTATGAGGAGATGATAACTATGTTTTAAGGAGGAGATAATTCATGTTCTTAAGGGTGATAACGATGTTTATAAGGACAGATTTCCTGTTTATGAGGAGATTATTAAGCAGATACTTTCGAAATTGTTAGGAGCTGTCATTTGGGGATGGTACAGAATTATGAACAATTATTCTTCTATGTTTCATCAAGAATTTGTGGCTAAATTGCGAGCAGGTCTGTGTAAAGTCACAATAAACCCGGTTGCTCCGGAGAGCGATTTCTTTTCATTTTATATTGTTGTGTTATTTATTATTTTTATGTTGAGCTAAGTGCATGGGAGAACGAGTCTGGTTTGGCTATGACGCATTAGGAACAATAGGTTACACGCCTAAGTTCACTGGTTAGTATTAAGCAACGGACTATTGTCATAGGGCAAAGTCCTTCCCATGCTATCCGTCTTGACTACAAAGTTTCACAGCCATTCTTGGGCACCACGATAATGACAACCACGTGTTCTGCAGTAGCACATCTTATATATATATATGTATGTATATATGTTTGTATGTGTGTGTATGTTCCAACATCACTCTGGAACGTCTAGAGCAATTTCAACCAAACTTGGTGCACATATGATTTACAATCTGGAAAAAACACTGTGGGTGATAAGATCACTCC
Source organism: Achatina immaculata (assembly GCA_009760885.1). Taxonomy (NCBI): domain Eukaryota; kingdom Metazoa; phylum Mollusca; class Gastropoda; order Stylommatophora; family Achatinidae; genus Lissachatina; species Lissachatina immaculata. Next base: position 24,463,140 of record CM019715.1, on the reverse strand, counting down.
TACCACCCCTAGGATTCGGGTTTACATGTACATAAAATCGAAAACGACCGATAGTAAATCTAGCCCTGTGACTCCGTCAAAGAAGGTATATAGCTCCCGTTATATTTATGCGCAACCTCCGGTTGTTGCCCGTGCCTGATACGTTGAAATGAATAGACTATGTAGAACCTTCTAGAAGGTCGTGAATGCGAATCTGGTCCTCGACTCACGATGGTCGAGAAACTTCCAGTAATCAGGAAAAACTACTGTCGGGGTAGGATCACTCCTACCACCCCTAGGGTTCGGGGGTGACATGTACAAATAATCGAGAACGACCGATAGTAAATCTAGCCCTGTGACCCTGTGAAGGATCGGATGTAATGTTGGAACGCCTTGAGCAATTTCAACCACACTTGGTACACATGAGACTTACAATCTGGAAAGAATACTGTGGTAGTAAGATCACCCCTACCATCTGAGGAGGTCTTATTCGCTAAATTCAAGGAGGAAAAGAAATGGTCTAAAGAGAGGTAATCGTGTAATAGAGCGGTACTGGTCTAAGAGAAGGATTTGTAGTCTCCAGTGGCAAGTCGAAATAAATAAATTTTAACTTTGGTTTCTTCCTTATGTTTATACTAGCTTTTTAAAAATTGTATTCTATAGTAGATTTCATTGCTCAGTGACAGTGTGCCTTTTCTTATTTTTTCAAATTAGCTTTTCAAGTTACAGAGACTATATATACTTATATATACTATATCTATACTATATCTATACTTTATCCAATGCTTTTATTAGGCCGAATAAGATGACCAGGAGTTCTGATTTCCTCTGAAAGAGATATTTTTTTCGATATTGGCTACAACAGTTCGAGCTACCTGAAAAAAATGTTTAGAGGATGAAGACTGAGCATGACACTAGAGAGTGAGACAAGGATAAAAGCCCAAGAAGCCATGGAAAATATGAAAGTAGATAAAGTCTTTTCTTTAGAATTCTGCTCCAGTTTGATTCGTCATTTTTATTATAACAAAGACGCCCTCAGGGAGCTGTGACCAATTAAAATGTATTGCTTGTGCTTGCTACTATAAGTTTGATCAGTCTGAAGGAAAATTTGTTTACATTTTCATATTAATGGTTGTCACTTCATTAGTTTTGCTACTTCAGAACCAGAGCTAGAAAAAAGATCACTTTTGTTTACATAAGGAGCAAGATGTTATTTTCTGTAAGTCTGGAGACCGACTGGGATGTCATGTGCTGTTATATCATGTATTTTATGTAAGACTGGAGACCAAATGGGATCTCATGTGCTGTTATATCATGTATTTTATGTAAGTCTGGAGACCGACTGGGATCTCATGTGCTGTTATATCATGTATTTTATGTAAGTCTGGAGACCGACTGGGATCTCATGTGCTGTTATATCATGTATTTTATGTAAGTCAGGATGTATAAACTAGGGAAAAAAGTACGAACAGCTTTATTATTTAACGATAACACACTTGTGACGTTTCGGCGCGAGCCGAACAAAAACAAACAGTATGAAGAATCAGAAAGATGAGACAAAGTACAGATTCCCATTAATTTGATGTTAACAAAACAATACAAAATGAAAAAAATTACAGAAAAATGGCAAATGACTTATCTCAGCTTCTGGAATAGCACCTACTGTGATCTCATGTGCCATTATATCTTATGTTTTCTATAAATTAGGAGACTTACCTGGATCTCATATGCTGTTTTATATATATATATATATGTTGTTTTTTCTGTAAATGGGGAGACTGAATGGGATCTCATGTAATGTTTAATTGCCATCCACGGATTGCACGCGGTTTAAAGTTAGGTTCTGGGATCCAGATGAATCTGAAAAAGCCTCAGAACTGATCACAAGACCTGTGAGACGTCACAGTCACTTCCAGGATGTTAACATGAAAACAAATCTCACACTGGACTGACGAAACGAAAAATTACTTCTAATTTGTTTCTCACTCGCGTGCAACATTTATATATTTATCTTTTGCTGACGCTTGGTCGTGATGTGGCAGCTTGCGCACCCTGATCACCCCCAGAGTTATACCAGTGGGAGTTCGACTCCTATCATGTTCATTTTCTCTGGGAAAATCTGCGCGGGCAAGGGTCTGAGGAAAGTAGCACCCTAGTCCCCAGAATGGGGGTTGGAGATGGGGTCAACGACCCCATCCTCGTAAAACGACTAGGCTTACAAGACATACAAAAAAGCCTCAATATGGGATAAACATAAACAGAATACTACCTTAGAACATTAAACATATGAGAATTGGAAGATAGAATATATGGAGCTTATATGGGCCAGCTGCAACAAAGGAGCCATCAAGAGAAATTAAGAAAATTACAGCAATACATGACTTCAGATGACAAGGTGTAGTAGAAGAAGGAGTAAAAGTGATATACGGCGGTTATACACAGAAGAGGCAAGGTGTAGTAGAAGAAGGATGAAAGTGATACAAGGCGGTTATAGGCAGAAGAGACATGAACTGGGGACAGGATTCGGAATCAGCAAGAAAATATGGGACAGTGTCATACAGTTTTAAGCTAGCAATGAAGGAATCAACACTTGGAGAGTGAAAGGAAAATCTAACTTTGATCAATGTACATGCACCAACTGAAGATGATGATTTTACGATCAGATCTTAGAAAGCACTATATACAAAGTAAGAAAACATGATAATTTTATAGTGGCAAATGACTTTAACGCTCAAGTAGGAAGAGAAGACGTCCACAGACATAATACAGGAATGCATAGCCTACATGAAACGTTGAATGATAATGGACTGAAATTAATGAACATAACCTCAGAGAAAGGTCTTCAGATAAGCAGTACTAAATTTCAAAGGAAAATATTTATAAACATGGCAGTCCTGTAACGGAGAAACATCCAATCAGATAGATTATGTATTAAGTGTATAATAATAATGTATATATATTAACAACAGAGGAGCAAAACTATCCAGCATGTTAGAAGCTATAGAAGAGCAGAATGCCGTAGTGGGCACTTCCTAGATCGAATAAAAGTAAAGATGAAGCTACTAAGATCCTTCTATAACAAAAGAATCCCAACAGACCCACAAGCAAACAGAGAAATACTATAAGGAGATATAATAAAAGAAAAGTACAGAGAACAAATAGAAAAATGAATCGAATCCTAAGAAATAAAAGGTCACGGTGACATCAGTGGCAAATGGAAAACTATTGAGCAAATTATAAAATCAACAGCAACAGCAGACAGATATCCTGGGGAAGAACCAAAAATATGGGAAAATAAATGGTTTAATGATATTTGCGAAGAAGCAATCCAAAAGAAGAAGGCAAGACAATTTTGGTGAAATGAGCAGAAAGATACAGCAAAAGAACGGGGATGCATGTAACCAGAGCACACAAATTATTAGAAACCAAAAATGAAAATATATGAAAAATATCTTCCAAAAGATATGCAAGCCATCAAACTAAAGGAACAAGAAAATTCTTTAAAGATATTAAGACAGTAAAGAAAAGATACCAGCAACAAATATGTTTAACAGTAATCTTATCTTATATCCTTCCCGTCCGTTAAACGTCACATAGGGCTCGCAAGGTAGTTCGCCAATTTTTCCTGTTTTCCGTGAGTCTTTCAACCTCATCAAAGGATTTTATGCCTGTTAATTTGGCCTCTTTTAACAATGTCCTCTTCAGAGTTTCACGCGGTCTGTCTCTTTTTCTTTGGCCTGTTGTATTCCACTTGATAGCTTGTTTTGGGATTCTGTGATCGTTTCTTCTCATCACGTGACCAACATATGTCCATCTCCTTTTCCTGATCACCCATGAGACTGGTTGTTGTTCAGTCATCTGTCTTATCTCTGCATTGTTCTTGAATTCATTCCACTTGATGCCGAGTATTTTCCTGAAGCATTTGTTTTCAAAAGAGTCTAATTTCTTGTCTAATTCTTTAGTTGTTTTCCATCTTTCGCATGCATAAATGAGGGTGGATATTACATTTGAATTGAATAATCTTAACGTGCTTTTTGTGCTTGTAACTTTTAAATGCCATATGTTCTCAAGATTCTTGAAGATTAATGCTGCTTTTGCAATTCTAATTCTAACTTCCTTTCTGGTGTCACCATCCTGATCTATATAGCCGCCAAGTATGCAAATTGATTGACTTCTTCAATATCTGTCCCTTCTATGTGTACTTTTCCGTTTTGATTCAGAGGAATTTTCATTATTTTTGTTTTGCCCTTGTTAATTTCAAGTTCTATTTTGCTAGCCACTGAAGACAGGCCATATGGTTTTTCTTGCATGGAATTCACATTGATACTGATAAGAGTTATGTCATTAGCAAAATCAAGATCTTCTAGTTGGGTCCTTTGTACCCAGTCAATACCTGTGTTACCTGTGCAGCATTTTTTCATTATGAAGTCTTTTGTAATTCCAAAAAGTAAAGGAGACAGTATACATCCTTGTTTCACACCTGTTTCAATCTGGAACCATTCACTCATCCCTTCTTCTGTTTTGACTGCACAAACATATCCACTGTAGAGGTCCTTAAGTTGTTGACAATTTTAGATGGTATTCCATATAGACTTAAAATTCTCCATAATGAATCTCTGTGTATGCTATCAAATGCCTTTTTAAAGTCTATGAAGTTCAGTATTAATGGTTTATGCTTTTCAATATGTTCTTCAAGTATTATTCTTAGAGTAAAGATCTGGTCGAGATACCTTCTCCTTTTCGAAATACTGCTTGTTCTTCTCTCATTGCGGTATCCACAATATCTATTCAAAATGGCCTTGCAAAATACTTTTGACACAACTGATATTAAGGTTACTCCTCTCCAATTGTTACAGTCACTAAGGTTGCCTATTTTTGGTATTTTAACAATGATTCCTTTTTTAACATTAAAGGTGCTGTGATAAACATTGAAATGGAAATATGTGAGAGGTGAAAATAATATTTTAACATTTTTAAACTGCGAAAACCCTACAACTGAATTACAACATAGAGAAACAGTGATACGTGACCCCAGTATTGAACAACCTGACATGGAAGAAGTAATGATAGCTATAGAACAGCTGAAAAACAATAAAGCAACATGATCTGATGGAATTTATGCAGAACTGAATAAGGAGGAGAAACACTGCATGAAATATTAAGATCCTTCGTAGAACAAATATGGAGGGAAGAGAAACTACATGACAAATGAAAAAAGCGTTGATAATTCCAATCTACAAGAAAGGAGATAAAAGATTATGTGGGAACTACAGAGGGATAACATTATTATCATCAATGTATAAAACAGTATCACTGATATTACTGAACAGAATAAAACCTTATGTTGAGGAAATCTTAGGAGATTATCAAGTCGGATCCAAAGGAACAGGTCTAAAATAGGGCAGATATTATTGTTCAGACATAGGCCGAGGAAAGTTGAGAGTATGGAGAAGAAGTCCATAACATATTCATAGATTTAAAAAAAGGCATATGATACCACCCATAGAAACAGCCTCTGAAATGTAATGAAGGATTTTGGGATACCTAAGAAATACATTAAAACATAAGTAAGCTATACATGGAGGAAACAGAAAATATGGTGTTACATAAAGGAAGAAATCAACACCATTCTAAGTAAGAACATGCCTGAAGCAAGGTGGTGCCTTGTCCCTAGTGCTGTTCTGTCTGGTCCTAGAAAAAATTATAAGAACAATAAATAAAGAACAAATCAGTAACGACAAAATGGGAATATTAAGATATGCAGACGTTATTTATACTGTAGGAGAAACGTTTTAAGAGACCACCGAACTCTTCAAACATCTGAAGAAAAAGTGAGGCTAAAGATAAACTGTGAGAAAACTGACTACATGAGAATACCAAAGCCAAAAGTGAAAAGTAAGAAAATCAGATCCAGATAGAAGGTATGAGAATTAAAATAACAAATTCATATAAATATCTGGGCGCATTAATCAACAGCTCCAACATTGTGAGAGATGAAATTAGAGGTAGGATATAAGCAGCAAACAAAACTTACTTTGCCTTTAGACACTTGTTGCAGTAAAGAAAATCCTATTCCACAACATCAAACTACAAGACACAGATTAGATCAGTTGTCTTTATGGATAACAAACATGGAGCACTACAAAACAAGATGAAGCACAGCTACAGATCTTTGAAAGCAGAATCTTGAAAAAGAATTTTTGGACCAGTTAGAGATACTATATCACAACAATAGGAAATTAGAAATGACAAAGAAAAGCACATGGTCTTTCAGACATTAACTTATAACTACCATTATGAAAAAAACAGATTGAGATGGCTCGGACACTTGGTGAGGATGGACGAGAATAGACAGACAAAAAGCCTTGTTAATCTCCGTTAATCACTTCTGCATATGCAGAAGTGATTAACGGAGACAGACCAAGAGGAGACCGAGACAACAGTGGGGTGACAACTTGAAAGAAGACCTAGGAACCCTCGGGGTAGACAATTTGCAGAACAGAGTAAGAACTCTAAGAACAGAGAGGAATGGAGACAAGACTTGTCTGCAGCAATGAGCCACACTGGCTCGGAAAGTTGAATGACTGAATGAATGAGTCTTTTATATTAATAATAAAGTGTAAAAAAATTACATACAGCAACATCTGTACAGCTGAGTAAAATCTGAATCAACAAGAAGCTCCTGAATTAGTTTGTTTCATTGTTTTTCTGAAAGCGCTAATCTTGGTCAACAGCCAAAATTCACGCACACACACACACGTGACTACATGACTTCTGGCTGTTGACCAAGATTATATAATATAATTATATAAAATATATTATAATTATAAACCACGGAGGAAAAAATATTCATAAAAGGAACAGCTGTTGACTAAATAAACCAGTTTGCATACCTCAGCAGCAACATAGACCAGGATGGTGACACCAGGAAGGAAGTTAGAATTAGAATTGCAAAAGCACCATTGACCTTCAAAAATATTGAGAATATATGACATTCAAAAGTTATAAGCACAAAAATCAAGTTAAGAGTATTCAAATCAAATGTAAATTGCATAAATCCACCCTCATTTACACATGGGAAAGCTGGAAAACAGCAAAAGAAATAGACAAGAAATTAGACTCTTTTGAAAACAAATCCTCAGGATTCGGTATAAAGTAGAACGAATTCAAGAACAACGCAGAGATAAGACAGATGACTGAACAACAACCTGGCTCATGTGTGATCGAAAAAAGAAGATGGACATATGTCGGTCACGTGCTGAGAAGAAACAACCTAATAATACCAAAACAAGCTATCAAGTGAAGCACAACAAGCCGAATAAAAAGAGGTCGACCACGTGAAACTCTAAAGATGACATTGGAGAGGCCAGTTTAGTGGGCATAACATCCCTTGATGAAGTTGAAACATCAACAGGAAATCTTGTTGAACTACCATGCAAGTCCTATGTGACGGGAAGGATGTAAGATGTTAAATCTAGGTTGCCAGTTGTACCACTTCAGCCTGATACTGTAAACATCTATACTTCAGCCTGATACTGTAAACATCTATACTTCAGCCTGATACTGTAAACATCTATACTTCAGCCTGATACTGTAAACATCTATACTTCAGCCTGATACTGTAAACATCTATACTTCAGCCTGATACTGTAAACATCTATACTTCAGCCTGATACTGTAAACATCTATACTTCAGCCTGATAAATGTAAACATCTGGACTTCCTGTCAAGATGGCGGATGCATGACAACGGCACACATTTCTGCGTAAAGTTTTTTTCAAGATAGCAAATTCTTGGCCTGGACAAAACCAGCTATGTACTTTCTTGTGTCAGTTACTCGAGTTTGTAGCACTTTTCGCAGCGATCCGCTCTTGAGGACGTTATGGGTAGTAGCAACTGTTGTAATTGTCCGTGTCGGCGACCTCGTGGCTACATTTTTCTATGAAGTTCATACGAAACTGCGGCCGGGGCGACAGAGGACGTATTGCACTGCCGATGCTAATTCCAACACCAGAAAGAAGCGCTAGATCAAGTATTAAACATAAACCGACGTATAAACTTCCATAGAATAGAAAAACAACGGCGCCGTCTGTGCATTGTGCCAGACTACCAAGGATATACCCAGAAATAGAGGCGAGAAGACACATTAATCAGGCATACGGAAGAAAAGGCACCGCGGCGCTGCAATGAGAAGGAATAGAGCGGGTAAATGTAGAAAGCTAATGAGATTCTAAGAGAATAGTAACCCTATTCCCAGGTATTTCTCTTGTGATTTTTCTTTCTCTTGCGTCTCACTAAAGTGCTTTGTCTATGATTTTTCAAGGTCTAATCCTACAAAACTGTGTTCTCTTACTTTACCGTACGAAAGCCTCGTTGTTTCCTATTTATAAACAAAACTGAATGTTAAGTATGACTCGACTGGCCGCTCGAGAATCTGATTCAGGTTCTAATATTGACCTGATTCTGATTTCCACTAAGGTAACACGGGGCATTCACTGAGATGCAGCATCCCACTATGACAATGACCACTTACCACCTTCAGTGAGAAAGGCTAAGACCCGAAAACTGAGACACCAGAAGCACACACCAGCACTCAAATACGAGGGCTATAATAAGACACTACTCGAAAGAGCACGACGAACAGCCTGGAACAGAAAGTTAACAAGAAAGGGCTTCCAACAGCCCTCATAGTGGGCAGAGGAAATTTAAAAGGTTTGAGACATGAAACGGTGCCTGACAAAACAGTGGCTGAAGTGGCGGAAGAAAAATGACGATAGGACGGGAGAGATACGTAGCTTGCCATAGCTTCAGATCTCTCGCTGCAGAATCAAAAAGACGGTGCTGGGATGGCTTTGTGTAGGAGGTAGCGAACGATAAAGCCCTGCAAAAGTTTTGGCAATCCACAGAAGGATGAATATTAAATCTGAATAAAATACAAATAGTGACAGCATCAAGGATAAGAACTGTCAGGTGTTGAAAACAGATGCAGAGAAAGGAGCAACATTCTTCTGTAGATATATTGACCAATCGGACCAGGGCAATATCGAAGATCGCAGATCAACATGAAGCGTTGTTGCAGAACCTACAATCTCTGCAGTATGTAGACTTGATCAGTGTTGAGAAGGTTTCACAAACCATCAAGGAGTCTAAGGATAGTGCTCTAGGTTAGGATCGATTTCGGTATAGCCACCTAAAACAGGCATTAAAAGAAGTTTAAGCTAAGATCAATAGTATAAAGCCAGGCTAGATATCAGAAGAATGGCTACATAGCTACCTGCTGTCATTGCCTAAACCACCCAAAGACGACATCAGTTTGGCTGGGTACTGCATCATCACATGCAAAACATTTATAGCAAGGTACTGGAGAAGATCATGGCTAAGAAGAAACTGACTGGGAACTGGAGAATGGCAAAGTTTCCAGGCACACTAGACGGTTATCGTTCCGGCAGAGACACAATAAGCAACACATCCATACACCAGTATATGATGTATATGAAGGGTTTCAGAGGAAACAAAAGACGGCACTGGACCTGTAGGATGCCTAAAACAGAGTTGATTACACAACACTCCTGTGCCTTATGACGGAAATGGGCACTGACACCTGGATCGTGCGGTGGGTAGCCTCAATGCTTCTACAGAGAACTGTGGCACTGTGATTGAATCATGGACCTCGGAGTCTAGGATCGTTGCGTTAGGACTACCTCAAGGCTCTCCGCTGTCACCAGTGCATTTCAACATACACACTGGGTACAACTGCACCAGACTGGCCCTGGCTGAATACTCACATATGACATCCTGACAAATGTACATGTAATCAGTAGAGAGAGGATATTTGGCGACATTCAGGAAGATATTGACCATATCATGGGTTGATGTGAGAACAACAATTCAGTGATAAACCAAAATCCTTTGGTGCTCGTTAGATATCATATGTGTGAAAACTACATTTTCGGCAGTGAAAATCACCACCTGGATATGTTTATACAGAAAGCAAAGAAAGGGCTGAGCGTAGTGAAGACCATGGCAGGTGATGGTCTCCAATAACGGACACGGCCTGCTGACGCGGGCGTTAGTGATGTCGGTGCTCGAGTATGACTTCGACCTTCTGACTTTGTCCACAGCTCAGATAATCAAATTCGAAAGAGTCCAAAATGAGACCATGGGAGCAGTTCTGGTGTAAGGAATTATTTTTAACGTGTGAAATGTTTATTTTCTGTTATTCTTATTTCTTATATCAGTTGTTATTTTGATGGTACAAGAGTGTGCTGATTACACAGATTATGCATTAACATCTTACAACAAAGAAAGGAACACGAATAATATTCTAGTCTGATTCATTCCTGCACGTCCAAACATTAAACACAAGGAAGGAAAAACACGAATAAGATTTTTCATCAGTAGATCATTGGTTTGTATTATTATCAACATAACCAAATCAATTTCTTTCAGTAGTTTGATTCCTACAAAATATTATCTACAGTGGAATTACTAAAAATCAGTTTACCATCTTGTATATATAATTTGGTTAGTATGAATTACAACCAAATTGTCACACACACACACACACACACACACATATATATATATATATACGAGGGGAAGTCACTAAGTAACTCGCAAATTGAAATATTTTATCAGTGGCAGTTATCAGATAGTATTTAAATATATCCTTACTACCATCATCCAACTACGCATGCGCAGAGCAATAATAAAATGGCTACCTAACTGTTAGTGTGTATCAAAGAAGAACAGAGAAGTGTAGTGCAATTTTTGTGGGCTAGAGGACACTCAGTTGAGGACATTCATAAGGAAATGATTACAGTTTATGCTGAAAAGTATTTATCACGTAAAGCAGTCTATAACTGGATAAAAGAGTTTTCTCAGGGATGTACCGAAATTGTTGACAAAAATTCAAGATTATACCTTCTGCGGGGAAGGTTATGCTGACAGTGTTCTGGGATTATCAAGGTTAACCAAGTTCCAGAAGTATGGTGACAATGTGAATTCTGTATCATACTGTGAAGTTCTGTCAATGCTACGGGATGCAATTTGAAGAAAACGTCCTGGTCTGCTGACTAGAGGTGTGCTTCTCCTTCATGACAATGCCAGACCACATACGGCTCGGTTAACCCAAGAGATAATTAGCCAGTTGGGTTGAGAAGTTCTTGAACATCCACCCTATAGTCCTGACCAAGTTCCAAGTGATTTTCACCTGTTTGGTCCATTGAAAAACCACCTTGGCGGAAGAAGATTCTCGAGTGACGAAGAGGTGGAAACAGAAGTAAAAAATGGTTCAGAAATCGGACTCCTGATTTTTACGCCTTGGGTATTGCATCACTGATTACACGATGGGACAAATGTATCAATGTTGGTGGCGATTATGTTGAGAAATAGGGGAATAATGTAGGTTCAAAAATTAAAAGTTTGCATTTGCGAGTTACTTAGTGACTCTCTCTCTCTCTCTATGTATATATATATATATATATATAATCTTGAATTATCATTCTTAAATATTTGAATGTTCTGATTGTGATGAATTGAACTATTGGCAAAAAAAGGTATGATTAAGGAATGCATATATGCATAAAATTAAACGCGTCATTTTTTTAAACGTCCAAAGCATTTCTGCATATTTCTATAACATAAAAAAGAGAAAACTGTACAGTGCCAGTTAAAAAATCACGGTCTGTTTGTTAAAGGCCACTATATGCAGTTGTTTAAAACTTTCACTATCTTATATCTTATGTTATGTACTGCTGTAGGTAAAATAACTGAAGAGGCAGTGGGTACAAACACTATCTACTATCTACACCATTCTCTTTGTTCAAAGATTCGATAGTGTTTGGTCTACTCATCCTGCAAGACTCTGTGCTTCTTGGGGTCACTGCCATTTTGTGACTATTTTGCTTTCTATGACGCCCGATGAGGGAGATTAAAAGGAGGACATCTATCGCTCTTCAGAAAGTAAAACAACTAAAGAATCTGTGGAGAGAACAGAACTATAAAAATAAGGTTTTTAAGGGCATGCATTTTTCCCATTGCAACATATGCCTGAATATGAGTGAATATGAGTGAATGGTTCCAGATTGAGACAGGCGTGAAACAGGGATGTATACTGTCTCCTTTGCTTTTTGGGATTACAATAGACTTCATAATGGAAAAATGCTGCACGGGTAACACAGGTATTGACTGGGTACATGGGACCCAACTAGAGGATCTTGATTTTGCTGATGACATAACTCTTATCAGTGGTAGTGTGAATTCCATGCAAGAAAAAACAGATAGCCTGTCTTCACTGGCTAGCAAAATAGGACTTGAAATTAACAAGGACAAAACAAAAATAATGAAAGTTCCCATCAATCAAAATGGAAAAATACACATAGAAGGGACGGATATTGAGGAGGTCAATCAGTTTGCATACCTTGGCAGCTGCATAGACCAGGATGGTGACACTGGAAGGGAAGTTGGGATCAGAGTTGCAAAAGCAGCATCAATCTTCAAGAGAAGACTCTTGAGAACATATGGAATTCAAAGGTTATAAGCACAAAGACCAAGTTAAGACTATTCAATTCAAATGTAATATCCACCCTCATTTATGGATGCAAAAGCTAGAAAACAACTAAAGAAATAGACAAGAAATTAGACTCTTTTGAAAACAAATGCCTAAGGAAAATACTCGGCATCAAGTGGAATGAATTCAAGAACAATGCAGAGATAAGACAGATGACTGAACAACAACCAGTCTCATGGGTGATCAGGAAAAGGAGATGGACATATGTTGGTCACTTGATGAGAAGAAATGATCAGAGAATCCCAAAACAAGCTATCAAGTGGAACACAACAGGCCGAAGAAAAAGAGGCAGACCGCGTGAAACTCTGAAGAGGACATTATTAAGAGAGGCCAAGTTAACAGGCATAAAATCCTTTGTTGAGGTTGAAAGACTCGCCGAAGACAGGAAAAATTGGCGAACTACTTTGCGAGCCCTATGTGACGTCTAACGGCAAGGGAAGGATATAAGATATAAGATATAAGAACATATGCCTGTGAGACCTGGACACTTAACAAAAAATGTGAGAAACACATAAATGCCTTTGAATGTAAATGCTACAGAAGAGTTCTTCAAATATCATGGAAACAAAAAACAAAAAAAAAAAACAAATATATCCATACTACAAGAACTTAATATTGAAGGAGGCTGGCTTGTAAAGAGGATTAAAGAGAGAAAACTGAAATATTTTTGGACACATTAAACGCCATGAAAATCTAAAGAAAACCGTCTTGGAAAGGTACATATGGGAAAAAGAAAGAGAGGAAGACCAAGGCGAAGATGGCTGCAAGATTCTTTGATGATCTGCTAATGAATGCATCAGCAGCAGGATATCTTGCTCACAACCGACAGGCCTACCGGAGTGCTGTTAGGGAGGCAAAGTTCCGCGGACATGCAAATAAATGAATAAATGAATGACACCCGAACTACTTTGTCTACAACTTTTCCTACGTTAATCGTAAACACTGTGCACTGTCATTTAATTGTGCTCAAACCTGGTTGTTTACAGTTTGCTAATTAGTATTAAACTGATGTTGAATGACTGTTATAATGAAGTTTGAGAGATGAACCCAATTCCTACTTTGAACATTTCATTTGTTCCTTCTATCTGTCCGTTCCTAACTTTTCAAAATCCTATCTGTTCATGAGTATCTACTTAATTATATATCCTCGTATTTTCCTCTTTAAGAATATGTATGTCTCAAGCTGTCACGTTTCCTGTCTTCTCGGGAAATTTCAATGAGTGTATTACTTCCTAGTTGCTAATTAAGCGTGTGTTGAACCAGCGTTCACTATTAGTTAAGCGGCAACCACTGTACAGTAGGCAGAGGTATTATCATAACTTACACAATGTTAGTAAATTCTGTGTATGTTTTTATGGTAATATTAAACAGCGGAATAGAGCGTTTAGTTTGTATGTAAATAAATATGTAAATGTATTATTAACGCGTCACTCGTTTACCGTAATATACTCTTTGAGTATACTATGCAAAATTTCTGTCAGAAGTGCATATTTCATATGGAGTGTTGATATTTATGTATGATTTATGATTTTGTTTTGAAGTTCAGAGAGTACACTGCGTGATCCAGACAGTACATCACATGGTCAAGATAACACACCACCAGACAGTATACCACGACTCAAAGATATTACAAGTTGAGCATCGTTTATCCGGAAATTCCAAATTCAGAATGTTCCAGAATCTGAAATCTTTTGAGCGCCAGCATAATACCACAAGTGTAAGATTCCATACCTGACATCATATCTTTTTCTTCTTCGTCGTTTCGCTCAAACATGGACACAAGTCTCTCTCACAAATACGGCAGCTCGTATCTCCTTTTCGGCATCGTCGTAGAGCTTCTTTTATAGGGGAATAGGGTATGGCCAGGTTCTTTGCCTGAGTGGGTTGTGTAGCTGACAATTCTGGAAGATGAGGTGTCTGTTGCTCTTTACCGCAAGCACCTACTGACATCATAACGGGTCGCAATCAATGCGCAGGCGCACAGTGAACATTTTATTCAGTGCGAAGCTCCATGACAAAGAAGACACTCATTGACCGATGCTCAAGTCGCAGAAATGTTCCTGAATCATGAAGATCACAGTAATAGTACCGATGGTAAGGTGCTAACGTTGTTAGCGAATCAGATGACCCTGGAGGAAACATTTAAAACAGCCATCCAGCAGAATGCCCCATCATCCTTAAGATTCCCCACTTCCTGGTCCCTCAAATGCTTCTGATGTTTCTCCTCACCTAATAATAATAATACAGTGTAACCTTTTAATCATAACACTGCGTCGTGTGAAAACTGAAAGCCTTCTGTTATTTATTGTTTAACAGCTGATACAGGTATTCTGATGGTGTTACTGCGCTGCTTAGTTACCTAAACATGTATTAATGGTGTGCCATATTTTTAATGTCTAAGCTTTTATATGTGATTATGTATATATGTAAGTGTTAGAACGTGACTACCTATCGATAGCTTAGTCGTGAATAATGGTGATGCTACAAAACCACAGATCATCCGCATTCGTGGCTGAGATAGCTACATCTTAGCTTTCTAGTGGTTCCATGTATAAAAACTTTGTTTCATGCAGAAAATTATTTTTAAAATCTATATGTATATAACTGTATGTATGTATGTATGTATGTATATGTATGTATGTATGTATGTATGTATGTATGTATGTATGTTCCAGCATAACTCTTGAATGCCTGGAGCAATTTCAACCAAACTTGGTACACATATAACTTACAACTTGGAAATGTATAATGTGTGGGTACGACACCCCATATCTCCCCCAGGTATCGGGGGGACATGTACAAATAATCGAAAACGACCGATAGTAAAACTAGCCTTGTGAGGGGATGTAGCTCCCGTTATATTTTTGAGCACTGCCTGCATCGGGTTACAGGCCGTGCCGCACACAAATCGATGACGTTATATCTGCTGAGGTGCCAACACAAGATATTGAACTGTTTGCTGTGGTAATAAAAACATCAGTAATCTCGGCATTGCTCAGTGACAGTGTGCCATGTTCTTATTTTTTCAAATTAGGGAGAGAGAGAGAGAGAGAGAGAGAGAGGGACAGATATATATATATATATATATATATATAATATATATATATATATATATTTGAGATTGTCATATTTCTCCCATGAACAACTTTATGTTTGATTATAAACAAAATTTTAGTTTCACCTCCAGGAGCAAGAATAAATAGTTTCTTAACATAAGGTTGTCCATGGGAGAAATATAGCGATCTCAAATTCACTACGCAGTATTAATAATTAATAACTTATCGAGCAACGCCGGGTAATCAGCTTCTTATCTTATCTTATCTTATCTTATCTCCTTCCCGTGCCGTTAAACGTCACATAGGGCTCGCAAAGTAGTTCGCCAATTTTTCCTGTCTTCGGCGAGTCTTTCAACCTCATCAAAGGATTTTATGCCTGTTAATTTGGTCTCTCTTAATAATGCCCTCTTCATTCACGCGGTCTGCCTCTTTTTCTTCGGCCTGTTGTGTTCCACTTGATAGCTTGTTTTGGGATTCTCTGATCATTTCTTCTCATCAAGTGACCAACATATGTCCATCTCCTTTTCCTGATCACCCATGAGACTGGTTGTTGTTCAGTCATCTGTCTTATCTCTGCATTGTTCTTGAATTCATTCCACTTGATGCCGAGTATTTTTCTTAGGCATTTGTTTTCAAAAGAGTCTAATTTCTTGTCTATTTCTTTAGTTGTTTTCCAGCTTTCGCATGCATAAATGAGGGTGAATATTACATGGGTAATCAGCTAGTAGTGTATAAAATCACTTTCAGTCTAAAGGAAAATGTGAATGAAATATAAACAAATTTTATGTTTAGAATTGGGTCCTATTCCCAGGATATCTACTTATGTATCTGCAAATATTCCAGAATAAAGAAAAATCTAATTCTTGGTGTCATGCCGCGAGTCGTATACGATCATTTCTCTCTACAATTCTCTGTAATTTGCGTTGATTATGAGATTCGCCGGTGTCTTTCTTCCTAACCACACTGACAGTCCATTTAGTAACTTCTCTCTCTGTCTTCCTCTGTCTCTTCTTCCGTCAATTTTTCCAGTTGCCACAATGTGTTCCAATGTTCCTCTTCTCAGGAGATGTCCTATAAATCTCGCTTGTCTGTCTCTGATCTTTGCTATAATTTGTTTTTTTAACTCCAACCTCACTTAAAACTTCTTCATTGGTTTTCTTGGCTGTCCATGGTACCTTCAACATCCTTCTCATAAACCACATTTCCATGGCCTCCATTTCTTGCTGTACTCTCTTATTCATAGACCATGCTTCACATCCACAAAACAAAATTGGCTCGATGTAACATTTAATTACTCAGAATCTTGTTTCCATTGATATGGATCTGTTGCACAAGATGTGTCTCATTTTCTGGTATGCTGATTTGGCATGAGCACGTCTGCTTTTTATTTCATTACGACATTTCCCATCAGTTGTTATAATCGTTCTTAAGTACTTGAATCTTTCAACTTGTTTAAAAAAAAACTCAAATCCGAAACACATCTGGTCCCAGAGATTCTGATTAAAGGATACTCAGCCATATTTCATGTTATGATACGAACTGAAAATAGATTTATTGACAATAAATGTAGCTGACTGGTTGCTTGCATGTTTTGTTCTACCTAACAACCAAACCACTGAAACAAAAATAACAGAGAATGAAGTAGAATGAATTATAACTCTCAAGAGACAGCGCACCTGGTCTAGGCGAAATCCCATGCTCACACTTATGTAACAGGCAACCAAACGTGATGTCCAAGAAATGAGCAAGGATTTCAGTCAAACTGCCAATTCGAACAAAATATCAAATGATTTTTTTTTGTACCTGACACAAGCATGTTTTGTTGGATTAGTCGCCTCAGACCAGTTCCCAAAACCTGATAGAACTAAAACCTCATAACTTCTTATCGCATTATTGCCCTTTAGAATAATTATGGAAAAATCCTGGAGTTATTCAGAATCTCCCAGAAACTTGAAAGCAGATGCTTAATACTTGAACATTAGGTTTTCAAGTGGTAAGCATATATGGTTATGGTCCTTTAGTGGTTGAAATGGATTAAATTAGCGACATTGTGAGCAATTGTCAGTGATTGTATGTAATTTCATTTCATCAGAAATCACTATCGACCAGTATGAGTTTGTCAACATCGGATGTTGTTATGTTTCATGTCATCGTTGCGTATGCTCTTGCTGGAGACGACATTGCCTTACAATTCAAAGTGAGCGAAACTTTTAGCCTGACTTTTCCAAGTCGGTATTTAGATCAGTAAGTCATGTACTAAGCTTCCTTATTTGTAACTATTCATTCATATATCTTTAATTTTACTTTTCCCATAAAAAATCACAAATTTATTTTAGAGTGAATTTCATTAAGAAAGTGCACGTGTACAAATTGCTTTCTATGCATTTATTGAACGGAATAAGTATTTAATTTTATTATCGGAGTAGAGTGATGTTTTGACATGGTGAGGAGGGGTGGCGTGGAGTTTTTTTGGGAGGGGTGGAGTGAGTAAAGTTGTATAATCAAAATAATAGTCTCACATGGGACAAAAGAACTAGAAAAAAATCATACAGCTGGAATGAAATATGTATGTGACAAAAAAATTGAGCTCATGAATGTTGGACCTGACGCTTCTAAATTCTTGGTGTTTCCGTCCAGTTCGGTCGCATTCACTTTCTCTTGTAACCTGGCCAGCCCATTCAGATTTTTTTTTCTCTTCGACGTTTCTCTGCTTTTTTAACCTCGAGTTTTCCAGTAACTGTCAGGCTTTCTAACCCCAGTCGTTCCATATGACTATCAGGTTTTCTAACTTCAGCCGTTCCATATGACTATCAGGTTTTCTAACTTCAGCCGTTCCATATGACTATCAGGTTTTCTAACATCAGTCGTTCCATATGACTATCAGGTTTTCTAACTCCAGTCGTTTCATATGACTATCAGGTTTTCTAACTTCAGCCGTTCCATATGACTATCAGGTTTTCTAACATCAGTCGTTCCATATGACTATCAGGTTTTCTAACTCCAGTAGTTTCATATGACTATCAGGTTTTCTAACTTCAGTCGTTCCATATGACTATCAGGTTTTCTAACTCCAGTCGTTCCATGTGACTATCAGGTTTTCTAACTTCAGCCGTTTCATGTGACTATCAGGTTTTCTAACTCCAGTCGTTCCATGATACGTCCACATATTTTTTTCCATTTCCCTACAGTTTTAATGAGATTTAACTTTTAAAATCTTTTCGCATAACTCCATTTTTGTGTGTCTGAACCAGGTTATATACTGCATTTTTCTATTAAGAAAAAGAGCATTTGTGTTAGTTCCAGTTTCTCTTTCAGTTTCTTCCCATTTATTCAAGCCCTATAAACATGAATTATTATATTGCTTGGACACAGGACTATAAAACTCTTTACCTGACTTTGAAATGCACTCTCCTATTTATAAATACCTTCTTCGTGTTATAAAATGCATATTTCGTTTTTCCTATTGATTTAATGTGTGTTTTTGCCACCTGCTATTATTATTTCTCCGAATTTATCTACTCCTATCAGAGCATTTCATTTGCAAGGATGATGCACTATTGTAGTTTAATGTTTACGGTAGAATCATAAATTTGTGTTTTGTTTTGCTATCATCTGTACTTTTTTAAAAACCGTTTTTTTAAAATAATATTCACTGAACTGTCTTCACTCACTTTCTGTTAGCAGCACAGTGTCACCTGCAGACTGGAGCTCTATGACGATTTATTTTCACATTGTTACTGCGTCTTAAGATAATGCCACTGTATAAGTGAGAAGCGGTCAGGTGACAGGACACACCCTAGTTTTATTTCTTGATATTTGCCTACATCATCGTTCGCTCTTATTGCTGCTCTTTGGTTCAAGCGTATGTTCTAAATAATTGCTATAATTTTACTACATGCATACAGTATTTCAGTCATTTGTATCATGTCTTCATGTCCCACTATGTCAAACTTCTTTGTATAAGAAGCACACATATAAATTTGTTTGTCTCCAAAGATAGCTCTATAGTTAATTTAAAATAGATTATTGTATATAGTTTTATTATCTGTTTTTAATCTGTTTATTTATTTATCTATTTATTATCTATTGTTTTGGGAACGAGCGTCTTTGACAAAACAGGTTTATGATCATTTTTAGGAAAATATTAAATAGCTGCTTGAGTTACAGTCCCAGCTCTTAACTAATAAAGAACTGTTTGAACAGAATAGGCAGGTATTTAATAAAAAAACATGGTAGACACGGGTGCTGTGAAAGGAAACATGTTTGATTATATCATTCTTGATGTATTAACATGCATTCTATAGAGTTGCCATACATTATCACATACTGTACTTCAGGTAAGGTATTACTCATAAAAGATGGTTTATTTTTCAGTTGTCAGATTTATGATGGTAGAAAGGAAATGTTATATATTTTTGTACATAAATAAGTCACAGAACATGAAAAAAATTAGTATACAAAAGCAACAATAACTCCAAATACAGTTACAGTAACTTTTAGTTCTGAGAAAGAGCATTTATAACAGGAATATAAATAAACTTTGGTGTTTTACAATTCATGGTGTATTTTCTAATTACAACAGGTGATTGATAAGTTCTCGGCATAAGGTACAAATACTTGAAACACACAGTTGATATTAAGCGCATTTGTATATCAGGTTAATGTAAGATTAAACATAAGGTTTCAAGAGATTAACTGCAACCAATTTTTTCCAGGCTACTGAAGTGATAGGGGGTGGCAGAAATTGAGAAAATGGATAAAATTTCTCATCGAGCAGTTATTCGCTACCTCTGTATACAAGGGCTTATCGTCGAAGGAGATCCATGAGCATATGATGGAGACTCCAGGGGAGAGTGCCCTTTCTTACAGCACAGTGAAGAACTGGGCAGCTCAATTAAAAAATGGAAGGGTGAGTCCTGAAGATGAACTTTGGTTCATCATTTTCAATCAGAAACTAAAGGACAGTCAAAGCAGTGGAAACATCATGGATCCCCACCTCCAAAGAAAGCTAGGGTGGTTCTGTCTGCAGACAAAGTAATGGCTTCCATGTTTTGGGATTCAGAGGGTGTGCTTTTGGTAGTCTATCTTCAAAAGGGCAGAACGGTCACCGGGGCCTATTACGCTAATCTTGTGAAGCAACTGCGGGCCGAATTGAAGGAAAAGCATGGAGGGAAATCGACGAGAGGAGTA
Source organism: Achatina immaculata (assembly GCA_009760885.1). NCBI lineage: Eukaryota > Metazoa > Mollusca > Gastropoda > Stylommatophora > Achatinidae > Lissachatina > Lissachatina immaculata. Next base: position 24,442,344 of record CM019715.1, on the reverse strand, counting down.
ATCTTTCAGCAAGACAAGTCGGCGGTAGCAATGGCTGCCATTCATGAATGCGGCTTCCAGCTTCTTGAACATCCTCCTTATCTCCCAGATTTGGCCCATTCGGACTATTACCTGTTTATCAAACTCAAAAAAGAGCTCGGTGGTTGCAGATTTGCTTCAGATGATGGCGTCATTCATGCTGTAGACCACTTTCTACTGGCACAAGAAGCTGACTTTTACAAAGAACGGATCCGTATGCTCCAGGATCGCTGGACTAAGTGCATAAACATGCAAGGGGACTATGTTGAGAAATAACCCCAAAAAGTTGTCTACAAATAATCCGTTAAACATTATTCCGAGAACTTATAAATAAACACTCGTATGATTTAGAAATCACAATAAATTATCCTGCATTATGATTACGTGTACAGCGAAATAAATATTGATAGAATCAAACATAGCCATATAAAGTCCAACGTTAGTCTGGAGCACATTTGCCATAATACAATAGTTCAATAGGAAATCGATTTCCGACATACATGTCACTTTCATATAATTTGTGTGTTTATGAACATGACTTCCGTGTATGTCGTGGACCCCCTTTTATATACATAGGTATTTATGGACTAACGCATACATAATTTATAGAATTAACACACATAAATTTAAGGTTATTATTAAGATTAATATGAACTAGATGTACTGTTCTAGTTAATGTCACTCTGCTTCCTCTTGGTAGAAAGTCCGGCACGAGATGTCTCGGGGCAAAAAGTTGTTAAGTTTATATAATTTTTATCCATTTTTCGTGCCTTTATCAGCTGTGTTGTTTTCTAATGTGATCCTTGAAAAAAAGGCTTTTGCCAAAATATTGGATTGTTGTATGTCTTTCATTTATATGTGCTCATCTTGCTTTTTGCCATTTTTGTTTCTGCTCACTTACATCACTCGTTCTAATTTTCTGTCAAAGTGAACCATATTCTAACATCTTACATCCCTCATTACGGACTGACATAATTAGTTTTTCCATTCCTTTTTGTGTTATGGACAGTTATACTGTATCATAAGCATATCTAAACTCTGGTATTTGAACCTCATCAAGGGATATTATTCCCACTAAGCTGACCTCTCATAACAATGTCCTCTTTAGAGTTTCACGTGGTCGACCGGTAACTGAACCATACACACATCTATTTTCATTACTAGAACCAGTTTTACCGGAGGTGTCATTTCTTTTATACAATCAAAAACTACAATCTCAGCAATAAAAAGAACTGTCTTTATCAGAATGTATAAAATATAATTAAAACCAAGCTTGAGGACGTGAACAAGTAGATGGTTTAAAATAACATGCAGCTGGCACATGGTTACAGATGATATGGCTGGGTATGGGTGGATGGACATAAGCGAAAGAGACAGAAGAAACTGAGAATTTTTTATTACCAACTACACATTGTGAAATGGCTCTTGATGGTTTTCTATGTACTTCCACAGCACAAGTATTCTACACTTACAGGTGATCTTGATATGTGGCTTATGTACCTCTAGAAATTTCTGAACTGAAACTGTGGACTTTAAGTCTGCTATATTTGAATCATAAATCAATCAAGTTCCTTGCTAGAGTTCATTGCTGATTCATAACAAGGAACGGAAATCTCCCTTTCACCTAGTTTTACGACGAGGCAGGTTGGAAACTTAGGCCGCATTCGCTCTTCTTAAATCATAGTCCTTATTTAGTAAGCGCATACATATACAAAAAAGAAATTCATAAAAATTCGTATACTTGGTATAATGTTCTTATAATAAATAAGTGCATGTTGTTTATAGAAGAAATCACATAGCGTCTCCTAAATGATAGCGTCAAAGTGAATGCAATGTTTCGCTGAATGTTGTAAACCACAATTCATGTTTGTGTGGCATGTTTAAACTGTTAAAATTATTTTAAATTTATTATCACATATACATCTAAATTTTTATCGTACACACTTCCATACATACAAAAGTTTAGATACGTTCTTTGTATATAGAGGCAACTTTTTAAAAAAATGTAAATGTGTAATTAACTTAAATCATTATAATTTTTTTTGCAGATTCCATGACTGCCTATGTACAACTAGAAACATTATGTGTTCGGTGAATTTTGTCAGAACTTCGCCTTCTTTTAATAATTTATCTAATTCAGACAATGAATCTTATGTCAGCCATTATGACTGTCTCATCAAGTTTGATACTGCACTTAATGTAACTTGTAATCGTCAGCGGAAGTACCGCAGCTGTCAAGAAAGGATGTGTCTGGAGTTTTGTTTCGCTAACAGGACCAAGTGTGACATGCAGTTTGTTAGTATGACAATGACCCATTTACAAAATATAGAAGAGGTCAAAATAATAAAGCCCGACTATTTGAAACAAGGTTTATGTTCATCACGTGGAGCATCTCAATTAATTATTCATTGTATGATCCTCATTTCCATAACAGCTTCCCTTATTTTGGGTCCACAGTAAAGCACAGATTAAATTCAGCGGAGGTAATATTTAACAGAACGATATCGAAAACTTGAGGTTGAATTAATTAACAGTATGCGTGCGCTTCTTATGGACGGATTTTTGTTCTGCCTACACAGATGTGTAAATATTTCGTACAGTGCCTGTGTGTGACATGTGACCAGACACTGTCGTGTTCTGAACGCAAGGATGTTTTATCATGGACACTGAGTTCCTTTCTTTGTCGTGCCCTCCTCCTCTACACGGTACAGAAGTTTCTCTTCCGTCTTTCAGAATGCTAAAAAAAAAAATAATTTCTGGATTGGATGATGACATAATCTTTCTCTCAGGATGTTGGATCTGTGTTCAGATCTTTCTTGTGCTTTTTATTAACAGTTTTATGTGGCCAGCTATTTTTTTGGTGCCCAATAGTTGCCTTAATACACTGTAGTATCATTACTATTTCTGAAAGGCAGAAGGTGCGAAATTACAGAGCCATCTCTGAGTTCATTTGCTTTATAAAAAGAGAACTTATTGTTAACAGATAAGATTATTCAGATCCCCATGTCGTTTATCATAGTTGTACATAGTACAGAAATTATTATTATGGCGTGAGAACATATTTACAAGCACAACCTGAAGTGGGACGTGAACTTCTCAAAGAAATCTTTAAAAAAGAATGAAGAAAACACAAAATTTTGGTCACATCAGAAAACATTAAGACCATAATGAAAGAAAGGTGGAAATAAATGGAGCGAGAGGTAGATAGAGATGTAGACAGATAAGTAGACAGAGATGTAGACAGAGAGGTAGACAGAGAGGTAGACAGAGATGTAGATGGGAAAATAACATAAAAATATTCAGAATACAGACTGGCCGAGTACACCATCACAGGCAAAGAAAGCAGAGGAAGTTGGAGATTCTTTATAGCCAGCCTTTGTATAGAACACAGCACATGATGATGATAATAATATTATATCTTAATGCAGCACAATTATCCGTTAGCTCATCAAGTCTATGCGTAACAGAAATATTTGTTACATCTTACACATCTTACATTCTTAGCTTGTTTGGGGATTCTCTGATATGTCCATCTTCTTTTTTTATGATCACCCATGAGACAGATTGTCGTTTGCTCATCTGTCTTATCTCTGCGTTCTTGAATTCGTTCTAATTTATAGTGGGTATTTTCATTAGGCATTTTTAAAAAATCTGATTTCTTGTCTATTTCTTTAGTTGTTTTCCAGCTTTCACATGCTGAAATAATTTGAATTGAATAATCTTAACTTGGTTATTGTGGTTATAACTTTTGAATGCCAAGATTCTTGAAGGTCAATGCTGCTTTTTCAATTCGAATTCTAACTTCCTTTCTGGTTTCACTATCCTGGTCTATGTAGCTGCTAAGATATGCAAACTGGTTTACTTCTTCAACAGCTTTTCCTTATACGTAAATTTATATTTTTCTTTAGAGGTTAATGAACTACTACATTATTAAAATACACATGTAACCATAAAAATAGAGGGAAGTTGTAGAAGAGTAACTTTAGAAAACAGAAATACCATTATCACATATAAATAGCTACCATAAATCACATGAATGTCCATGTGGCAGTGGAGTCCAGACTCCAGACCATATCCTTCAAGAACGCCCAAACCATGCGGACCTGAGGTGTGAGACATGGCTAGAGGACACGAGCTTGGGGCAAAAGTTTTGAGGCTTCTGTTAGGATCTGGAGAGGACTGAGGACTTTGCCATGTTGACAAGGATCAGGATCTGATGTGACCAACAACCTCGAACGCAGAAGATGAAAAAGAAGTACCACTCTTGTGCTGACTCAAAGTTTAATGCTGGTTTATACACATCATATGGACCTTATTTAAACACTGTTAATCCACGAATGTGTCTCTTCAGAATTGCTCATAACTGAGGCATATGCGAATTATAAAATCTAATTGATATAAGTTTGCAAAGAGAGCAAAACGATCTCATGATTTCTGGATCTCAACAATGTGAGAAATACCACCATCATCTCGTAAGACACCCCACAGAAGATTCGCTAGAATGAACCTCCAATCTTTTCTGCTTCTTCCCTTCGTTGTGCGCTAGACCAAGTCTTTTCCTGTCCATATCTTGATGTTGTCCACCCATAAATGTCTTTGTTGTCCTTTTTTTTAATTCCTTCGATCTTGCCTTGAATTAAAGACTTTAATAGAGTATTACGCCTCTTGACGTGCCCAAAGTATCTTAGTTATCTTGTTTTTTTATGATTTTCAACATTTCTCTTTTCAACTCCAACTAATCTAGCACTTATTTGTTTTCTTGTCTGTCCACTTGATACGTCCCATGCTTTTATACATTTCAATGGCTTCTTTTCGTTACTAAAAAAGTATTGAGTATATATTGCATTTTACAATACGTAGTCTCATTTCCTGTGATATTTGTTTCCACGTAAGTAGCTTCATCATATAATGGTGGCTATTGCCGTTCCTGATCTCTGTTAATTATAATTGGAAATAAAGTTATAATTTGAGAATTAAAATCTACATATAAAAGACAGTACATTAAATCTTACAAATTACATATTACTTTCGATTACCCGACATTGTGGGTTATTCAACATGGTCCTAATTAAATTTATTTTTAGTATTTTTGTTGTAGGAACATTCAAACGTTTGTTCCATTTAACACCACCACTTTCAGTATTCCCAACAGCGTTGATATTCATCATCATCATCATCATGTGCCGTGCCGACTGGCGTTGGCTATTATGCTTCTCCAGAGTATCCGATCCTTCATGCAGGCCATCAGCTCAGTTGGTGATCTCCTCTCACACCATCCCGTCAGACTGTCCAGTATCATTTCTCTTGGTCTTCCTCTTGATCTTCTTCCTTCTATTTTTCCTGTTGTTATAATATTTTCAATGCCCCCTCTTCTCATTGCATGTCCTATGAAAGTACACTGTCTCTCTCTTATCTTTTTGACAAGGTTTTTTGTCTCTCCAGCTCTTCTCCTACATTCTTCATTAGTTATTTTTGCTGTCCAGGGGATTCGCAAAATTCTTCTAATAAACCACATTTCTGCTGCTTCCAATGATTATTGTGCAGACTTGCCTATTGTCCATGATTCACTTCCATATAACAATATAGCATTTTAGGACTCATTTTCTAACATTCATTGATAAGGATGTGTTGGTTAATTACCTGTTGATATTAGCCATTTTTGATCATGTTTTCACAGATATAACATTTATGATCATGTTGGGAAAAGCATATTAAACTTACAATCTCCAAATATTTTTCTTCTTCAAGTTGTTTTATTCTGCTGCTTGCGTTCAGTGATCTTCATTTAGCCTGACTTGATCTGACTGACACGAGAAAGAAAGTGGCTGGTTGCTTCAATGTCGGGAAAAACAAGAAGCGTTGAATAGGCTAAATCATGGTGAATCAAAGAAGAATCTAAGCTGTTGAGTTGACAATGACCTACATCAGGCCAGAACTACGGAGTCAGGACATCACGCCTTCGGCTCTGGCTCTGACTTTTCAATTTTCAACTCTTGGACTCCACCTTCTGTCACGTGCATATTACTTAGTAGTCACAAATTTATTGTAATAAAGTGGTAACACAAGATAATGCATCATCACAGCGTGAATCATCACAATGCCTAGACTGAAAGAACATAAAATATATTAAGAATTTCTTAACATAAAATGTGTTTCCGAAGTCATATGGAAAAACCGATGTACTGAAAAGTTATATCTTAAAAGCAGTGTTAGATAGAAATAGGTGGCACTACTTTGGCTGACTGTTATTTGTCTCCAGAGCTATCAGAGTAGACCTTGACAGAAATAACAGAAAAACGCACAGCAAAATTATCAGACTTTCTTACCAAAATTCTGAAATCCCTTACAAGTCTTCTTGATTTCAAGAGATAAGAATGCCGAGATAAGACATACAGACAGATTATGAAGACTAGAAGTGAAGGAATTTCAGCGTCATCGTGGTCCGTTATTAAATTGGTTTCATTTGACTTCAGCAAGATAAGTTTGTTCCACTAATGTGAATAATCAACCTTGGTCCCGCGAGAAGTATATTGTACAGGAAGTTGAAACGTCCATTACGAGCGTGACACTGTGTTTCTTGGCAATCATCTTGTCATTCGACAGGTTCCTGGTACATCATAGGTCGTCAATCATCTTATCATTTGACAGGCTCCTAGTACATCATAGGAGACTGCATCAGAAGAAATGTATATTTTTAAAATTTTAATTACCAATAAAAAACAACGAACAGTAACAGAAATAGTAGTAATAAGGGTGGCACTAACAGAAACCGAGTGAATATAAACAAAAAAGAGAAAACTGCTTTCAGAATCTGAACTAACAGCCCAGAGTCACGTGCTGGCGTCAGCAGCAAAAAATGCGGAGGTGTATTCAGCTCCAAATACGAAAAAACGTTTTTTTTTAATCTCATACACACAAAGCAAAACATGTGCAGAAGCAACTTTTCCCTTCCTGTGTTACTAATGACAATTAACAACAGGATCTTGTTTCAGTGTCGTAAATATGTCTGGTAGTGACTAAGTGACACGCATTTTTTCACGTACAATTATGTGCCACTTGAGGTTGAATTAATTAACAGTATGCGTGCGTTTCTTATGGACGGATTTTTGTTCTGCCTACACAGATGTGTAAATATTTCGTACAGTGAGTGTGTGTGACATGTGACCAGACACTGTCGTGTTCTGAACGCAAGGATGTTTTATCATGGACACTGAGTTCCTTTCTTTGTCGTGCCCTCCTCCTCTACACGGTACAGAAGTTTCTCTTCCGTCTTTCAGAATGCTCATTAAAAAAAAATTAATTTCTGGATTGGATGATGACATAACCCTTCTCTCGAGATGTTGAATCTGTGTCCAGATCTTTCTTGTGCTTTTTATTAACAGTTTTATGTGGCCAGCTATTTTTTTGGTGCCCAATAGTTGCCTTAATACACTGTAGTATCATTACTATTTCTGAAAGGCAGAAGGTGCGACATTACAGAGCATCTCTGAGTTCATCTGCTTTATAAAAAGAGAACTTGTTGTTAACAGAGAAGATTATTCAGATCCCCATGTCGTTTACCGTAGTTGTACATAGTACAGAAATTATTATTATGGCATGAGAACATATTTACAAGCACAACCTGAAGTGGGACGTGAACTTCTCAAAGAAATCTTTAAAAAAGAATGAAGAAAACACAAAACTTTGGTCACATCAGAAAACATTAAGACCATAATGAAAGAAAGGTGGAAATAAATGGAGCGAGAGGTAGATTGATTGATTGATCTATATAGACAGAGATGTAGACAGATAAGTAGACAGAGATATAGACAGAGAGGTAGACAGAGAGGTAGACAGAGATGTAGATGGGAAAATAACATAAAAATATTCAGAATACAGACTGGCCGAGTACACCATCACAGGCAAAGAAAGCAGAGGAAGTTGGAGATTCTTTATAGCCAGCCTTCGTATAGAACACAGCACATGATGATGATAATACTATTATACCTTAATACAGCACGATTATACCGTTAGCTCATCAAGTCTATGCGTAACAGAAATATTTCTTACATCTTACACATCTTACATCCTTAGCTTGTTTGGGGATTCTCTGATTGTTTCTTCTTCTCACATGACTGACATATGTCCATCTCCATTTTCCGATCACCCATGAGACAGGTTGTCGTTTGTTCATTTGTTTTATCTCTACGTTCTTGAATTCGTTCTAATTTATATCGGGTATTTTCATTAGGCATTTGTTTTTACAAAAATCTTTCTTGTCTATTTCTTTAGTTGTTTTTCAAGTTTCACGTGCAAAAATAATTTGAATTGAATAATCTTAACTTGGCTTTTGTGCTTGTAACTTTTGAATGCCAAGATTCTTGAAGGTCAATGCTGCTTTTCCAATTCGAATTTTAACTTCCTTTCTAGTGTCACCATTCTGGCTTCTGTAGCTGCTGAGATATACAAACTGGTTTACTTCTTCAACAGCTTTTCCTTCTACGTAAATTTATATTTTTCTTTCGTGGTTAATGAAATACTACATTATTAAAATACACATGTAACCACAACAATAGAAAGAAGTTGTAAAAGAGTAACTTTACAAAACAGGAATATCATTATCACATATAAATAGCTACCATAAATCACATGAGTGTCCATGTGGCAGTGGAGTCCAGACTCAGACCATATCCTTCAAGAGCGCCCAAACCATGCAGACCTGAGGTGTGAGACATGGCTAGAGGACACGAGCTTGGGGCAAAGGTTTTGAGGCTTCTGTTAGAATCTGGAGAGGACTGTGGGCTTTGCCATGTCGACAAGGATCAGAATCTGATGTGACCAACAACCTCGAAAGCAGAAGATGAAGAAGAAGTACCATACATGTGCTGACATGTTTATACATCATATGGACCTTATTTAAACACTGCTAATTCACGAATATGTCTCTTCACAATTTCTCATAATTGAGGCACATGCGAATTATGAAGTCTAATTGATATAAGTTTGCAAAGAGAGCAAAACGATCTCATGATTTCTGGATCTCAACAATGTGAGAAATACCACCATCATCTCGTAAGACACGCCACAGAAGATTCGCTAGAATAAACCTCCAATCTTTTCTTCTTCTTCCCTTCGTTGTGCGCTAGACCAAGTCTTTTCCTGTCCATCTCTTGATGTTGTCCACCCATATATGTCTTTGTTGTCCTTTTGTTCTATTCCTTCGATCTTGCCCTGAATTAAAGGATTTAATAGAGTATTACGCCTCTTGACGTGCCCAAAGTATCTTAGTTACCTTGTCTTTTTATGATTTTCAACATTTCTCTTTTCAACTCCAACTAATCTAGCACTTATCTGTTTTCTTGTCTGTCCACTTGATACATCCCATGTTTCTGTACATTTCAAGGGCTTCTTTTCGTTACTAAAAAAGTATTGAGTATATATATCATTTTGTAGTCTCATTTGCTGCGATATTTGTTTCCACGTAAGTATGTTCCTCATATAATGGTGGCTATTGCCGTTCCTGAACTCTGTTAATTTCTGCTTCAAATTTTTCATTTTACGTTGTCAAGTGTTGCTCATACCTGAAATGTTTCACATTTTCGAGTATTTCCTCGTTTATTTTTATATTTCTATTTGGTATTTTTTCCTCTCTGCTGGTTACCATAACATATGTCTTTCTGGTATTTATTTCCAGTCCATACTTTTGAATTTTGTCACTTATTTCCATTACTAGATTCTGTAGGTTTTTTTTTGCTATATGCCATTAGTGTATCTTCGATTATTGATAACTGTTCTATAAATATGTAGTCCATGCATCTCACTAATTTGCTGGAACAGCTTTTATGTGTAAAGGTTAAGCAGACATGGGGATAGTATATATTCTTTTCTGGCCTCTCTTTTTATATCAACTGGTGTTGAATAGTTTATATTGGACGGCACAACTTCTGTCTCTTCCAGATATAGATTGCTTATTACTCTGATTTCTTTTCCATCAACGTTAATCTCTTTCAGACAATCCATCAGCTGTCCATGTCTTGCGCTATCTAAAACCTTTATATATATATATATATATATATATATATATATATATATATATTCCAGCATCACGCTGGAACGCCTGGAGCAATTACAGTCAAGCTTGGCACAAATATGGTTTACAATTTGGACAAGGTATTGTGTGGTTAGATCATCCATAGGACCCCTAGGGGCCTGGGTGGTCGGTATGGGATCACAACCGACCGATAGCAACATACCCAACTGAATGACGGGAAGTAACTCCTGTGATATTTATCCCTGCTTTGGATTGTCGGCCGTGACGGACAAAGGTCAACCAACAAAAATCGATGACGTTATATCTGCTGAGTGGCAGAACCGTTGGCGTTGATAACGAGAAACATGATCCACGGAGCAGATTTCTGATTCATGACAGGTATCCACTGTTGTTCACCTCAGCGTCCATTTAGAAAATGGTCAGACTGTTTATTTCATACCAGAGAGCGCATTCTAGAATCTTCCAGAAGGCTATAGATATGAATGCTGTCTTGGACTCATGATGTTCGAGAAACTTCCAGCATCCACCCGAATCTTAGATGGTCGTATATAAGGTAAGCGAATTCGGCAATTATTCCAGTTTACCATCTTTCATGGAATGTGACAGTGTCATTTCGCTCTTTTACTTGATTCTATAAGTGTGTCCTACAATGATAGTGCTCAGTTTGGATCAAATTCATTACTACTTTTCTACTTGTGTGAAGAGCTTTCAACACTGATATAAGTACTTCATCATTTTAAATTTATTTCCTTATGTTTATAAAATATTAGTTTTTTTATTGTAATTTGTACTATATTCTATACTAGATTCATTCATTAATACTTTTTATCTCTGTGAAGAGTTTTATATTTCCACATTGACGTAAGTACTTCATGATTTGAAATTTGAAATTTGTTATTTTTTCTTTTGTTTATATTACCTTTTTTAAAAAATATATTCTATACTTCATAATTTTAAATGTTAATTTTGTTTTCTCGTTATCTTTAGGTTAGCTTTCTATACTAGATTTCATAACTTTTTCTGTATCTTTTTTTTTACAGATGCCTGCACGCAAACGTAAAGCGATTGGCTGCGTGCAATCAAAAGCTAAAACAATGAAACAACAGCGTGAAGAAGAAACTCCCGAGGAGATGAATAGAAGAATTGCGACGCTGCAGGAGAGAGCTGCTACATCTAGAGCCTCAGAGACTGTACAACAACGTGAGGCCCGACTACAGGATATGAAGAAGAGGGCTGCTACATGAAGAACCTCAGAGACTGTACAACAGCGCGAGACCCGACTACAGGATATGAAGAAGAGGGCTGCTACATCAAGAGCCTCAGAGACTGTACAACAGCGCGAGACCCGACTACAGGATATGAAGAAGAGGGCTGCTACATCTAGAGCCTCATGAATGTACAACAGCGCGAGACCCGATACAGGATATGAAGAAGAGGGCTGCTACATCTAGAGCCTCAGAGACTGTACAACAGCGTGAGGCCCGACTACAGGATATGAAGAAGAGGGCTGCTACATCTAGAGCCTCAGAGACTGTACAACAGAGTGAGGCCCGACTACAGGATATGAAGAAGAGGGCTGCTACATCTAGAGCCTCAGAGACTGTACAACAGCGCGAGACCCGACTACAGGATATGAAGAAGAGGGCTGCTACATCTAGAGCCTCATGAATGTACAACAGCGCGAGACCCGACTACAGGATATGAAGAAGAGGGCTGCTACATCTAGAGCCTCAGAGACTGTACAACAGCGTGAGGCCCGACTACAGGATATGAAGAAGAGGGCTGCTACATCTAGAGCCTCAGAGACTGTACAACAGAGTGAGGCCCGACTACAGGATATGAAGAAGAGGGCTGCTACATCTAGAGCCTCAGAGACTGTACAACAGCGTGAGGCCCGACTACAGGATATTAAGAAGAGGGCTGCTACATCTAGAGCCTCATGAATGTACAACAGCGTGAGACCCGACTACAGGATATGAAGAAGAGGGCTGCTACATCTAGAGCCTCAGAGACTGTACAACAGCGTGAGGACCCGAACTACAGGATATGAAGAAGAGGGCTGCTACATCTAGAGCCTCAGAGACTGTACAACAGCGTGAGGCCCGACTACAGGATATGAAGAAGAGGGCTGCTACATCTAGAGCCTCAGAGACTGTACAACAGAGTGAGGCCCGACTACAGGATATGAAGAAGAGGGCTGCTACATCTAGAGCCTCAGAGACTGTACAACAGAGTGAGGCCCGACTACAGGATATGAAGAAGAGGGCTGCTACATCTAGAGCCTCAGAGACTGTACGATCACGGACTGCACAAAATGTTAGCTTAGCAATGGAAGGATTCCACTATGATCCACATAAAGCCTACTCGCAGCATACAAGTGTTACCATGGGGAAAATGGAAATGGTTTGTAGTTACTGTCAAGCCAAAAAGTTTAAATCAGAGTTTCCTAGTATGTGCTGCAAAAATAGGAAAGTGAAACTCTGCCAGCTGGAACCACTACCACATGAACGTTTGACTTACACATCAGGTTATACATCAAAGTCAATGCATTTTCTGAGTAACTCATGTTTCCAAATGACATCGTTCAGCGCCACATCAATTGTTGAACAGCACAGATTTCCATCGACATTCACGGCTTTGAGTTAAATTAATAATATAGTGCGACATTACTTTATAATTTGTATCCTGTAAATAAATCATCATCATCATGTGCCGTGCCGACTGGCGTTGGCTATTATGCTTCTCCAGAGTATCCGATCCTTCATGCAGGCCATCAGCTCAGTTGGTGATCTCCTCTCACACCATCCCGTCAGACTGTCCAGTATCATTTCTCTTGGTCTTCCTCTTGATCTTCTTCCTTCTATTTTTCCTGTTGTTATAATATTTTCAATGCCCCCTCTTCTCATTGCATGTCCTATGAAAGTACATGTCTCTCTCTTATCTTTTTGACAAGGTTTTTTGTCTCTCCAGCTCTTCTCCTACATTCTTCATTAGTTATTTTTGCTGTCCAGGGGATTCGCAAAATTCTTCTAATAAACCACATTTCTGCTGCTTCCAATGATTATTGTGCAGACTTGCCTATTGTCCATGATTCACTTCCATATAACAAGATAGGTTCAATATAGCATTTTAGTACTCGTTTTCTAACATTCATTGATAAGGATGTGTTGGCCAGTATGTTTCTCATTCTCTGAAATGCAGTGTTTGCTTGGCCTATTCTGTTCCTAATTTCTGTTCTGCATTTCCCATCTGAAGTTATTACTGCTCCAAGGTATTTGAATTTCTGCACCTGTAGAACAGTTCCGTTTAATTTAATACTGCATGCTGGTGGATTCTGTTTCTTAGATATAACCATAGTCTCTGTCTTTTTGATGTTCAAAGTAAGGCCTTTCTGTTCACTTTCTTTGGCGACTTTATCCAAGAGATTTTGCAGGTCTTGTTGGTTCTCAGCTATCAGTACTGTGTCGTCAGCATACCGAAGGTTGTTAATATTGTATCCTCCAATTTTTATGCCTGGTTCTGTGATGATTGTTCTTAGAATATTCTCGCTATACAGAGAAAAAAGGTTGGAGATAGTACACATCCTTGTCGCACCCCTTGTTTTATAGGTTGATATTTTCCAATTCTATTTTCAACTCGAACTGCTGCTTCTTGCTGCCAGTATAGATGTTTTACAATCCTCGGATCTTTGCCGTCTATATTGATGTCTTCAAGCATTTTAATAATTTCATTATGTTTCACCTTGTCAAATGCCTTGGTGTAATCAATGAAGCATAAGATCTTTCTGTACTTCTAAAGCTCTTTCTGTTAGTGTTCGTAAAGCATAAATTGCATTGTGTGTTCCCTTTCCTTCAACAAATCCAAACTGTTCATCTGCTATTTCCATTTTTATCTTTTTCCTTGTTCTTCTCATAATGATTCTCAGAAGTAGCTTCGTTATGTGACATGAGAGGCTGATAGTCCGGTGGTCGTCACATTCCTTTGCACCTGGTTTCTTTGGTAGTGCTATAAACGTGGATTTAATCAGGTCACTGTTGTAAATGTCATTCAGTAACTTGGTTATTATTTTTATTCCTGTCTCCTCTAGTGCCTCTATTTCTTCTATTGTTATATTATCAGGCCCAGTCGCTTTTCCTTTCTTCATGTGTTTGATGGCATCTATGATTTCATCTTCAAGTATTGGTGGTCCCTCACAGTTTTCAGTATCTGGAGTTAATTCTGGTCTTTCTCCTCCATATAGCTCACCGATATACTCTGTCCACCTGTCCACAATGTCTTCTTTTCCCATTAACATTTTACCTTCTTTCAATTTCAGGCATCCTGTGGTATATTTTGTTTTCCTGCCTGTGAGTTCATTAATTCGTTTGTGCATGTTTTTGCTGTCTTTAATATGAGAGTCCTCTATCTGTCTGCACTGCTCATTTAACCACACTTCTTTTGCTTCTCTGCATTTGCGTCTTATTTCTTTATTTATCTTGTTATATTTTTTCTCGTTATTTTTACTCCTCCTCGTCTTGTCCATCAGTCCTAAGATGTCGTCTGTCATCCATTTATTTTTAAGGGCTTCTTTTTTTTGGTGGTATTATCTCCTTAACAGTTTGGTGGATAGAATCTCTTAACATTTCCCATTGTTCATCTATACTATTTATCTTTGCTATTGCATTGTATCTATTTGTTATAATAACTTTGTATTGTTCTCTCAGTTGTTGGTCATTTTTAAGAAGTTCTGTATTCAGTTTGATGTTTCTCACTTTTCTGCCTGCTTTCTTTAGTTTTATTCTAACTTTTCCACAGAGTGGATCATGGTCACTATTGCAGTCAGCTCCTGGCATGGTTTTTGTTGTCAGTAATGCATTGCGGAATCGTTTGTTGATTAATATGTAGTCTATCTGATTAAAAGTCTTTTTGTCTGGACTGCACCACGTTGCCAGTCTTCGAGGATGTTGTTTAAACCAGGTGTTTCCTACAACCATGCTGTATATTCTTGCCCATTCAATTAATTTATAACCTCTGTCATTCCTCTCCCCCAGTCCATAGTCACCAACGATGTCTGAAGTTCTTCCCTTACCAACTTTGGCATTAAAATCTCCCATGACTATGGTAACTTCATGTGACTTTGTGTGCTTTATGCTGTCTCTATGTCATTGTAAAATAGCTGTAAATCTTCTTCAGAGCTTTCAGATGTTGGAGCGTACACTTGTATAATATTTATGTTTATTGGTTGTCCTTTCAGTTGGGCTAGCAGGACTCTGTCCGAGATGTTCAAATATCCTACAATTGTCCTTGCCGTTTGTTCATCAAATATAATTCCTACTTCTCGTTCATGTTTCTCACTTCCTGAATATATTATTGTATATTTATCTGAGTTTATCTTCCCTGCACCTGTCCATCTAACTTCACTCATTCCTAATATGTTGATCTTCATCCTTTCCATTTCCATCTTTACATTTTCTAATTTTCCAGCCTGGAATAAAGTTCTAACATTCCATGTTGCTATTTTGAACTTGTTAGTTTTGCCACCAGTAGCTTGATGACGATCTGGCCACACCTGTGGCTCGTGAGCTGCCCTACCGGACGAGGCTGTTCCAGAGGAACATCCATTAACGTCGTTCATGATGAATCGATTATTCTGTTTAAACATAATTATTCTTGGGAATTACAACAGTGGTTTCCCGTTGCCTTCTGTCGGTTTGTGTACGGACTCTCCGCTAGCCTTTGGACTCCCTGTCCTACCCGCAAGGCAGCGGGAGCGAGAGGTTTTAAGGCGCCTCTGACCCGCCTGGTATTCCCTTCACTGAGCACCTGAGGCACTTTATAGGAGTAGTAGAGCCACCTACTACCCCACCTCGCTCTCTGAGTCTACCGCCAGTTGGTCCGCGCCTGCTTATTTGGATAACTCCTTATTCACAGGGATCCTCCATATCTGGAGGACTTTCACCATCCGCCACCTGTGACGCGCTGGGTTGGGGATGGTCGCCCCAGCTTTACCCAGTGTAAATAAATACCTGTAAATAAACTTACTTCGACTTTACACTATAGATAGACGTCATTCATTTTCCTGTCTAATAGAAGATAGTGTTTGTGTGCCATGGATGTTGGTTGTTGGATTTAGAGTTAAACAACTACTGCCATAATTATCTCTCATTTGAACTGTTATGTATCACGTTAATCTCCAATACAGCAGACAAGTAATAGTAATAGTTTAAATAGTTTAAACGATTCACTGGTATAAATTTATACAGTCCAGTAAATGTAACGCCCTAGTCATCCAGGTGTAGAAACTGGTACCTGACTTCTTCTGAAGTTGGGTAAGGAAATCACCGGGCAACGCCGGGTAATCATCTCTCTCTCTCTCTGAACCTTAAGTGCCCAGGGCACATGGGGCTTCCGCAAGGGTTTTCCACAAATGCCTGTCTTTCGCCTTTTTTCTGCTCTTGCCCAGGTGAGCCCTCTATTGCTCAACATCCTTTCTGTTGTTCTTCTCCATGTCTCTTTTGGTCTACCCTTACTTCTGCTCCCCTGTGGTGTCCATCTTAGTGCTATTCTTGGTAGTGAGTTGTCAGTAATTCGGAGCACATGTCCCAACCATCGCCAGCGTCTTTCCTCAATAATTGTTGTCAGTGGTTTCATCTGCATTTCTGCCAATAAGATGTTATTTCTTATGGTGTTTGGCCAAAATATTTTTTTAATTCTACGTAAACATTTAGTCTGGAAAGAATTCAACTTGTTTTCTATGGTTTTGGTGATTTTCCAGCATTCACTTCCATAGAGTAGTACACTTAGAACATTACTCTTAAATATCCTGATTTTCATATTTATGCTTAGTTTATTTGATTTCCATATATTCTGTAGCATTGCAAAAGCCTGGTTTGCTCTAGTAAGTCTGCTGTTGATGTCCTCTGTGCTGTCTCCATTTTCTACTACTCTGCTGCCAAGGTATACAAATTCGTTGACCTCCTCCACTAACTTGTTATCTACTCTGAGTACATTTCTGTTGTTCACATTTTGCTTCATTAACTTTGTCTTTCCTACGTTGATCTTTAGTCCTATGTTGTTTGCATTCTGGGTTAACTTGTTTATTTTATCTTGCATATCTTTGTGACTGCTTGATAATAGACAAATGTCGTCCGCAAAGTCAAGGTCCTCCAGCACTGTGTCAAGGGTCCATTGTAATCCTCTGCGTTTGTCTGATGTTGCCTCCTTCATTAACCAGTCTACTGCCAAGATAAATAATGTTGGTGATAGTACACATCCCTGTTTCACTCCTGTTTGTACCCTAAAGCTGCTGGAGGTATGTTCTCCACAGATAACTTTGCACTGAAAACCCTCGTATAAGGCTTTGATTACATTAACTATTTTATGGGGGAGGCCATGCCATCTTAGGATTTTCCACAGTGCACCTCTGTTGACACTGTCAAAGGCTTTCTCAAAATCTATGAATAATGCATATGTTGTACTATGCCACTCATTTGCCTGTTCTAATATTTGTCTAAGTACAAATATATGGTCTATGCATGATCTTCCTTTCCTAAATCCTGCCTGCTCTTTCCGAAGTTTTTCCTCAAGTGTTGGTACAATTCTGTTGATGATTATTCTGCAAAATATTTTACTAGTGAGTGGCAGTAGGGTAATGCCTCTCCAGTTCCCGCAATCTCTGAGGTCACCCTTCTTTGGTAGTTTTACTATAAGACCAGTTTTCCACTCCTCTGGGGCTTTTTCTAAATCCCAAATTTGTTGTAATATCCGGCAAAGTTGTTTTGGTGTTTCTGTTTCTTCTGCTTTCAACATCTCAGCAGTCACTTCATCTTCACCTGGTGCCCTGTCTGATTTTAGCATCTTTATCGCCTCTTTTACTTCATTTATTGTTATTGGTCCTGTATTGATGTTTAGTTCCGCTTTTGCTTCAGGTATATCTATTGCTTGTGCTGCTTGTGTTCTGTTTAGTAGGGTGTTAAAGTGTTCCCTCCATCTTTCAATTTTTTCTCTTTCTCCACTGACCACTTGTCCATTTTGTGTTCTTACTGCACTTTCACATCTTGTATTGAAGTTACCTGTCATCTGCTTTGTGATTTTATATATGGTTTTCATGTCATTTGTATATGCTGCTTTCTCTGCTGTTTCTTCTAAGTTGTCATAATATTGACGTTTATCTTGACGGCATGATTCCTTCACTTCTTTGTCTTTTTGTGCATAATTACTTAAAACTCGTTCTTTAAGCCGTTGTGATTTGGTGTTCAGTAATTTTTTCTTGATTTCTTTTCTTTGCTCTATCTTTTCCCATGTGGTCTCACTTATCCATTCCTCTTTTCTCCTTTTCCGATATCCCAGCACCTCTTTTGCTGTTTCCTGTAGTGTTTTATTGAACTCTAGTATGGACATTTCTGCTTCGTCTTGTAGGACACTGAAGCGGTTCTTAAGTATTATTGAGAATTCATTTCTTGTTTGCTGGTCTATCAGTTTTCTTGTATCAAAATGTATCTTTCTGTGTTCTCCGATTCTGGCTTTCCTTAATTTTAGTTTTATTTTTGCTACCAGAAGGTTGTGATCACTTCCTATATCTGCTCCTTTCCTTGCTCGCACATCTTGTAGTGACCGTTTCCACTTGTTGTTTATTAGTATGTGATCGATTTGGTTTTCTGTGGTTTTATCTGGTGACCTCCAAGTCACCTTATGGATGTTTTTGTGTTGGAAGATTGTCCCTCCGATGGTCATCATGTTTTCTTCACAGAAACTGCACAGTCTTTCTCCATTTTCATTTATTTCTCCGATTCCTTCTCTTCCCATGATTCTTCTTCTATCTTCATTTCCTTCACCTACTTTGCATTGAAGTCGCCCAAGATGAGTAGCATATCATGCTTGGGTATTGTTTCTACTGTGGCTTGGAGGCTGTTGTAAAAATCTTCTTTTAATTCCTCTTCAGCTGCTTCTGTTGGTGCATAACAAACTATAATAGACAGCTTCGTGAATCTTGAGTTGAACCGTGCATATAATAATCTCTCATTTATTGGGGTCCATTTCAGCAATGCTCTTGATGCTTCTTTTGTTATAATCAATGCTACTCCTCCTTCATGAAGATCTTCTTTACCTGACCATATTATTGTATCTTCTGTGTGCTGTGTTGTTAATTTCCTTCTGCCTTGTCCTGTCCATCTTGCTTCTTGTATTCCTAGTATGTCTAGTTTGTATCTGTGCATTTCCTTGATGGTTTGTGCTAGTTTTCCAGTCTGGTTTAGTGTTCTTACATTCCAGCTGCCTATTTGCATCTTTTGTTTAGGTTCCAGGAGGTCTGCAGTCGGGCTGGGGACTTCCAGTGGCTGGCTTTCATCCACAACCTTCATGGGCTCAGTTTCCTGATACGCATTTCTCCTTCCACCTGCATTTGCTTTTTCCCTTGCTTCTGTTTCTGTAGCAGTCTGATAGTTTTTTTACCAGATAGGGTTGCTGGCCCTATGCTGAACCCTCCTTAGTCGTCTTTTACGATCATGCGTGGTAGGGTACAGTGGTCCTATTCTTTGCAGATCCCGGGTACCACACGGGGGGGGGGGGGGTAATCAGCTAGTAGTCTATAAAACAGCAACATATGTTTTTTAAATGTCCATGTACTTGTCAGTTATCATTCTAATGCTGAATATCGTTTCTATCGTTTCTCTATTTCTTTTAAATACAAACAGCTGATCACGGATTTCCATATTTATTTAGTTCCCGATTCTGTCTAGAAATATCATCATCACATGGCTAAAGATGGTTCTAAAATCAGTATGTACTACTGAGGTTGTTTTGTGTGTGTGTGTGTGTGTTACACATACTGAAGTTTTGAGGTCTTGTGGTAGGTATTCCTTGTTGAAAACATCATTACATAGGTCTGTGATCTTCTCTATTTCAAATTCTTCTAGGACTTCTAACACTTCCATTTTGATGTCGCTTTGCCTTTTTTCATTATTCTCATCATAATTTCTTTTTCTGATTTTAGGATTTTAGGGCCAGTCTCACTGTCTGTGGAGGGGCTTTTATTTCTATCATCTGTATAAACCTCACTGATGCATTCCTTCAATTGTTTGTTTATGTCTGAGCATTCGACCAAGAGTTGTCTCTGTTTGCTTTTAATGCAGCCTCCCTGATTTACTTTATGATTTGTACCTGTGAGTTTCTTAATTTCTTCATTTTTCCCGTCTTCTCTTGTTTTTTCATCTCTTCTATTTCTCTGCATTTTTTCCCCACGCCATTTTTTCCTTTTCCATGGGTCACATTCTGAATATTTCTTAACATGTTTTTTTTTTATATTATCATAGTCTGGTGTGTTTTTGCGCGTTTTCTTTCTTTCATTATTGATAATATTTCGGCGGTCATCCACATTTGTCTAGCCCTCAGTTCTTTCTTTGTCATGAGAGCATAAAACAAATAATTGAAGAGAAGCTCTTGATAGTTAGCAATATTCTCGTACTCGAGTACCACACGGTATAGATCACCCACCGACACTGAACACTAGTCCTGCTTCTAGCAGTCTTGACTATGGGTGACATCAGTTATCATTTAATCTACATTCGATTTCGCCCTAGCCACCAAAATCAAGACTAACTTACATATCGCCCATTACATATAGCAGCTAGCCAGCTCAGTAAGGCCATGGAAGGGGGCTTAAAATCTTGAATCACGAGTAACGGTAGATTTTCAAACACGTGTATATGTGCTTCTCGTAACACTATATTTCTACTTTACGATGTTGCCGTAGTGATGCACATTTCAGTATTGCACATTTAAAGATATGACAAATTGGTTTTCATTTATTTAATTTTCAACAACTGATATTCAGACTAATTATGTCAGTCGGTAAGAACAGGGAAGAGCAAAACCTCTATCTTAATGCGGATGACAATTGACAAAACAAACAAGGCAGCTGAAATATGTATCAATGAGGAAAAATTGGAATAAGTGAAGATTTTTGAATATCTTGGATCAACACTAGCTAATAATGGAGATACAATGAGAGAAATTAAAAGGACATCTATCGCTCTTCAGAAAGTAAAACAACTAAAGAATCTGTGGAGAGGAACAGAACTACAAAAATAAGATTTTTAAGGATATGCATCTTTCCCATCGCAACATATGCCTGTGAGATCTGGACACTTAACAACACAGCTGAGGAACACATAAGTGCCTCTGAATGTAAATTCATCAGAAAAGTTCTTCAAATATCATGCACACAAAAAAGAACAAATATATCCATACTACAAGAACTTAATATTGAAGAGGGCTGGCTAGTAAAGAGGATTAAACAAAGAAAACTTAAATATTTTGGACACATTAAACGTCATGATAATCTAGAGAAGACCGTCTTGGAAGGGTACATAATGGGAAAAAGAAAGAGAGGAAGACCAAAGCGAAGATGGCTGCAAGACATCGTTGATGATCTGCAAATGGATGCATCAGCAGCAGGCCATCTTGCTAACAATCGAGAGGCCTACAGGAGTGCTGTTAGGGAGGCAAAATTCCTCATGTGGCATGCAAATGAATGAATGAATTGTATTCAGTCAATTACAGTAATGATGTTTTTGTAAATTTATTCAATGACAGCAATTATTTATTTATTTGTCGTATCATATTCAACTTACAATATTTTTAACTTACGATGGGCTCCTCGGAACATACCGCCGGCATAAGTCGAGGAGAATCTATATTTCATATCCATCTGTGTGCTTTACTTTAGCCAATCAGCTAATCTCTTATATGAGTATTTTAGCTGCGGCTCTAAGACTTCATTTATGTTAATAGCTGAGCAAGTAAGAATTAAAAACTTAGATTATGCTCTTCGAGTAGACTTGCAATAACTGCAATAGGTGTATGAATACAATGCAAAAATAGTGTTATTTATCTGATAGTGACCCATTTTGGTTCTAGTGTTTTTTAATCGACAGTTAAGGTATGTATATTATAACATTTAACATTCTCTAATTATGGTATGTATAGAGTATAAATGATTATTGATGTTAAGTAACGACACTAGCGTTTAATTCAACAGAATATTGCCTTTTTCTTTCCTCCTTATATAAATTTAATAATTTCTGAGATACTTTCAGATAATAAACCTGTCTCAGTGGAATGGCAACCAACTTTGTCAATACTCTACCTCTCCAGAAGTATCCTTGGAAATATGCTTGGTCAGTGTGACATCCATGATGGTTCAGATTGCTGAGAAAGCTGTTTTAAGCAACATCCGAGACTTAAAGAAAATCTTTGTAACACATTCGCCATTTTTGCAGAATATCTCCTGGATAAGGTAGACAACTTATTTAAATTTTGAAAATGAATGCTCCGGAATGTGGATTTTTCATTGTAGTGTCCCTTGAGATGTGCTCCGATGTGAATGCAACAGGTTTTGGGCGTAGTTTTGAGTTTGAGTCTCACTCAAAGTAAGAAACCTTGGCTTGCTATTCAGACCGGGTTTAGAGTCTGAGTGGGAAAGTCTGAGTCATGCTGTCGTTGCTATTGTTATCTGTTAAGATCTAGTGTCGTTCTTGTAAGATGCGTTAGTTTAGAAGGTGAATACGTGATAATTATTAATAGTTCTCATGGCAGCAAGTGAACCTATTGTCAGGAGCCGCTTGGAACTGTTTTATACATGTCATTGTGGTTAATTGTAGCAGTATACTGGCATACAGAGAGGGCAATTGTTATGATTCTTTTTTTAACTTCCGGGATAGAGTTCGGTCGAGATTCTTCTAGAATGTCACGTGGACTGAGAAACCCGTGACAGAGAATTGTGAGAGAGACTGAGTGGGCAGTCAGTCTACGTCTGGATGTGAAACTGTGCATGGACTTTTGTTACTCTGCTGAAGATGAGCTGTGCTGTGTTCGTGGCTGGAACGTGTGATTGGACTTGCCATGTGGCACTTCAACCTGCGCAGTCTACAATTCATCAAGTTCGTTGAATAAATGTCGTATCAACTTAGCACACAGGACTGGCTTGACTTTCCATACATTTTTGTGCCAACACATTGGTTAGTTTGAATCTGGGGAGTGAAACTAAGTCTGGAGACAGTAGATAACTAATCCAGGAACTACTCGGTTTTCAGAGCACGATCCAAGAATGTATTCAACCATTATCAAGCCACTGCCCAACATGCCACCAAATTAGGCATATGTAGCATGTCCTTGTAAGAAATTACTATAGTTGTTATTATTATTAATGAATACGATTCCATTACATTAGTATGACTTGACACTGACACAGGTAAACAGAATGAGAAGCTTCAGCGGAGAGGCATAATGAAAAGCGAGGACACAACATAACCCCCGAAATGAAAGAGCTAGATAATGACTTAGGTAAATGACAGTTGTATAGACGGAGTTGACACTTATTAGCTTGCTAATCTTAGGACGCTATTATACACTGTTTTTAAATAAAGGAGAGACCATCTCGGCCAGCTGACCAATTAAATATTTAGAGGCGTGGTACATTGGACAATTGACTTACGACATATAAATCATGGGGCAGTTTGAATGACGGACAATCAGAACGGTCATGGAACCAGTGGATATCTGAAGGGTGGAGCCAAAATACTTATTAGTTAATCTATCAAGCTGGACTTGAAGATAAAAAGGCGAATGGAGAGACAGGAGGGGACGAAAAATACGGAAGTACAGAGAGAGGAGCCAGAGAAGGGAGATCGTCAGAACACCGTCGGTCTGGCAGGTAGCGACTGACCAGGACTGCAAGAAGGATGGTCAGTGCACATGGACAGTCAAGAGTGAAGAAAGAAGGTCCGACCAGAACAAGCGAGAAGCCATCAGATGAGAGATAACAACAGAAGTCCAGAGAAGAGGCAAGTAGGCTTTGCTCATTAGTATACTGCGATTGAGAGACGGCCGAGGAAGACCTCAGAAGAAATAAGTAAAGAGACAGAGAGAAGCTTCAGCGGAGAGGCTAGATGACAAATGAGGGGGGTCGTCAGAAGTAGACAGAGAAGAGAAGAACAACAGACGGGAGAATCGGAACAATCAGGTTAAATCAGGAACAATCGGACGATCAGAGAAGAACAGCAGACAGAGAGTGACGATCGAGTGGAGAATCATCCGATCAAAGACCGTCAGTAAGCGAAGGCCGATTGAGACGGCTGAGGAAGACTGTCATAGATGATCAGACAGACGAGAGGAGAATCAGATAAGAACAGCAGAAGGGGAACATAGATCAGAAAAAGAACAGAAGAACAGTAGAGCGGAGAGGACAGAAACACAGAAGAACATGAAAGAGGACGAGACGCTATAGAATCAGAAGTAATTTTAGACTGAAGATGTGTTTCAAGTTTTTTAAAAATTTAATAACTTTATTTTCATTCAACAAACAACAATTTCATAATCAAATGAAATGATGTGAAGTGGGGGTGATTGCCTGTGAAATGAAATAATGAAATGGTGGGTTTTTACAGAACATGAGATGATGGTGTGGGGTATGATAAGTACATCTAAAATTAAACTTTTTTTCCCAACAGGGGTGGGGGGGGGGGGGAAGTTCCATAACTTTTCATCTCTCTCTCTCTCTCTCTCTCACCCACAAACACACACACGCATACGTTTATGCTTGATACCGCCATGGCTGTGTATTGGAGGTGACCAAAGTCGCAGTCAGTTATTATTATCTCTAGTCAGGCGTCGCTGTTTGTGTCGTCTTATCTAAACATGGCTTTTGTATTATCTTAAAACCCCCCTCGAGGGTAGAGGTTCGCCTGGTCTGCTTGTCGCTTCGAAGGTTAAACCTGTCTGACGGTCATTGCCTGGTCAGGTTAATCCAGTCTCCTGACATTTGTTCAAGAATCCGTCATAACATGTATAAATGTGTACATAAACAAAATTTTACAAGAAGTGTCTCATTCAAATGGAATTGTACATATACATATATAATTATATACTAAAAAGTGGTTTGAACTAAACATATAAACTTGTGATGAAAAAGAAGTGTTTGCTAAAGAGATGCAAATTTGATGTGAGTGCAGATGAAAGAAAAAAAAACATTAATGTTTGAAATATTTGTTTAGATATTCACATGATATTTTGGATTTGCCTGACGGTCTTCATCACTCCGTTTAGAAGCGGGCAACGTCTGGCGGGTGATTATGGGGGACTAGTATAAGGGTGGCTTAAGGATGAATTACGTACAAGTGAGGTAATGTTTTTATCTTTTACTGAAGAGTGGAGAAAACCACACAACTTTGAAAGGATTAGGTTTGGATTAGCCAGGGGATGGGCACAAAGGAGCTTTCTATCAACATACACGTGGCGACACGTGTCACGTCAAGGTTTTGTTGCAGTTTGTGCCGTAATGTTATGATGATTCTTGACTTTCATATACCTATTTGGTAAGGGGGGGGGGGGTTGCTAGGGTATACTTTCTTAATCTTTTGTTCGAAAATTGTGGGTTCCGTGTCGATTACTTGAACAGAGTAAGTTTTTGAAAAATATTGAAGTAGGACATTCCGTAAATCTCTCTCTCTCTCTCTCTCTCTCTCTCTCTCTCTCTCTCTCTGATACTTTATTTCTTGCAGGATCACGTCATAATTTTGGATTCCATTTGTCGAAACATATCTGAGAAAAATCTAGGACTAAACTTTCAGAAACTAAATCTAGCTTTGTTTCTGCACGTCCACATCAAGATCCTGAACTCTGCGAGCAGGGCCAGTAACTTGGAGTGTGTGTGTCCGGCTGTGTTTTAGGAATAATATTTAGCATAATGGCTTTGTATGTGTCTATCCTTTGTGCTACGTGTGTTTCTAGTGTTCTCTGTAGTGCTGCTATACTGGGTGTGACTGTGCTGCATGTGTAAAATATGTGCTCTTCTGTTTCTTGTATGTTGTTGTTGCACAGTTGACATGGTACGGTCTGTTTGGATCTGTGTGCTGCTCTCTGTGTGGTGGGTGTCATGTTGTAAATAAGCCTAAATGTAATTTCTCTTGCTTTCGGTGTGATGTTCTTCACGTGTAGATTTGTAAATGTTTCTTTGAAGTCAAAGAGGGCCTATCTCTGACTTCTCTTGATTCTGAGGTGTAGTGGGGATGCTTGATTTCTGACTAAATGTTTGTAGATGCTGTTTGTTTTATGGTGTATGAGTGTTTCGTTTCCGGGGATGGCCTGAATACAGGTTTTGTAGAATGCTGGCAGCGTGCCGAAGTGGTGTGGCTGTGAGTTGTTTGGTGGTAGTAGATTTGATATTCTGAGTCCCACATAATAGTGAGCTAGTGCGTGCTGTTTTGGATGTTTGATGATGCGGCCCAAGTGGCTCATCCTGAGTGCTTGGATCTTTGTTTGTATGTCTTGGAGGGCGATTCCTCCGTGCAATTTGTCTTTTATGAGAGTTGTATGTTTAATGCTGTGTATAGTGTTTGTAAAGATGAAGCGTCTGATTTGTTTGTTGATTTCGTGTATTATATGTTGTGGAGGGTCTAGTACTGTGGCTATGTATATTATTTTTGGAATAATGTAAGTGTTCACTACTATGCTTCTACCGAATATCGTTGTAGTTTTATATTTGTGTCTGTTTATCATGTCTGTGATTTATGCGACAAGTTTCTCCCATGTGGGTTTGTGTGTTTTGTTTGGATGTGATGGGAAAGCGATATCATAAACTTTTATGTTGTCTGTATGTGTGAGGTGGGCGGGAAAATCCCTTTTATTCAGCCATTTGCCTAATCCCATTATAACTGACTTCTGTATGTTTAGTTTTGCTCCACTGGCTTTGCCATACTCTGTGAAAGTGTCTAAGATGTTCGTTATTAATATGTCTGTTGGTGGGAAGAAAACAGTGTCGTCTGCGTAGGCAAGCAACTTTCTGTCTCCCCCTCTGGTATGAAAGTTCCTTTGATTGTCTTGTCTTGTCTGATTTTCTCTAGAAGTGGTTCTAGAGTGAGCACGTATAGCAGAGGAGAGAGGGGACAGCCCTGTCTCACCGATTTAGTTAGCCTGAAGGTCTCTGTAAATGTGTGGTTTACTAAGACTTTGCTCTCAGGCTTGGAATACAGGATGTGTATCCATTCTCTAAAGTAGTTCCCTATGTTGCAATGGAGTAATGTCTTGTATATGTATTGGTGTGACACTCTATCGAAGGCTTTTTCCTGGTCTAAGGAGAGAACTGATGACTGGCAGTCATTCTGGTGTGTGTAGTGTATAATGTCTCGTATGAAATGTGTGTGTTGATGTATGTTTCTGTTTTCTACGCTGCATTGTTGGTCTTCGTGTATGAGTTTGTGCATGAAAGGTTTGAGCTTGTTGGTGAGCGCTTTTGCAAGGATCTTGTAGTCTACGTTTAGCAGAGATATAGGTCTATAGTTTTTTAGCTGTGTATTGTCTGAGTTGTCTTTGGGTATTAATGTAATGTATGACAGGTT
Source organism: Achatina immaculata (assembly GCA_009760885.1). Taxonomy (NCBI): domain Eukaryota; kingdom Metazoa; phylum Mollusca; class Gastropoda; order Stylommatophora; family Achatinidae; genus Lissachatina; species Lissachatina immaculata. The sequence continues at coordinate 24,414,924 of CM019715.1, read as the reverse complement.
AAGACTAGGTGGGAGTTCTTTGCGGTCAAAAGTTTCGGTGAAGACATGTAAAAGGAGGGGACGTAAGATAAGAAAGAAGTGTTGGTAGAACTCTACTGTAAGGCCATCTGGTCCTGGTGACTTGTCTTTTTGCATTCCTTGTACTGCTTGTGCTAAGTTTACCAGTGTTAGTGGTGTATCGAGTATATGTCTGTCCGTGTCACACAGTTGTTTAGTGTATTGTATGTATTTGTCTTGAATGTGTGTTTCTGTTTTCTCTTCCGTGTATAGGTTTTTATAATATTTCCTGAAAGCCTGTGCTATGTTTTGTATTTCTGTTTGTTTGTTGCCATCTAGGTCTATTATCTCGCCTATTTGTCTGCTGCGTTGGATGTTTTGTTCTATCCCTAAGTACTGTTTGGTGGGTGTTTCTTGAGTGATAGTACTGAGTCTAGTCCTGAGTAGCGCACCCTGAAATCTATGTTGTCTGTGTTTATCTAGTTCTTCTTGTAGTGTAAGTAGATGTGGTGAGTTTTTGTCCATCTGCTTTGTTAGTCTGACTGCTTCTTCAATTATTTTCTCCTGTCTAAGTCTATCTCTGTGTATCTAAGTTGACAGTATCTGTGCTCTTTCTTTTATTGTTTTCTTCAGTATTTCCCAGTGTTGCTGGGTGTTGTGTGCGGGGATGTCGTTTATGAAAGTGTGAATAAGCTGTGCTATGTTATCTACAAAATGTTTGTTTCGGAGAAGTGTATTGTTAAATTTCCAATGTGGTGATCGTTTGAATGGTCTATTTGTGTGTGTCGTTTAGTGTTGTGACTATTGCTTTATGGTCTGTGAACTGTAAGGTTCTAGTGAGATGTCTGGTTTGTGTTATAAGATGCGTCGAAGGTACATAAATTCTGTCTAGTCTGGTAGGTCTACAGTGGGAGTTGTTTTTGTGTGTGGTGTCTCTGCCTTGTGGATGTGTGTGTGTCTATATGTGTGTCTATATGTGTCCACTAAACTGTGTGTATCTATTATGTCTTGTAGTATCTCTAGTTGGTTTTTATCGTCTCTGCATGTTCTAACAATCTGGGCGGTAGCTTGACCTCCTATGATGTCTGCATCAGACAGAACACAGTTAAAATCTCCTCCGAGTATAATGTTGTGTCCTCTGTACATACGGGTAAGTAGAGAGTCTAAATCCTCATAGAACATAGGCTGATGAATATGGTTAGGTGGAGCATGTATGTTGACTATGGTGTACGTGTGTGTATCGTTCATCGCCTCTACTATGGCTATTCTCGCTCTACTATCTCTGTTTGTTCTAACAATCTCCCATCTGTCTGACGTCTGTGTTATTGCTAATCAAGTGTTTCAAGTGGTTCAAATGATTATGAAGATTTGTTACTTTGAAACTTCGAGTAAAGTGATTCAGATGAGGATTTAGTTGACCACGTGCGGCGGATCTAATGTAGTAGAGAGTTTAGAATTGTCCTCGTATCATGTGCAGAGTATTTTGAAGTTTAAAACATTGACGAAATACAGCATGTAGAATATGATAGAATTCAATATTATGAACAAATGATTAAATGATTCGATCCAAGTGATGTTGTAGACAACATATCTTGATCTTATTAGTCAGAATTAAATTATGCAGTGAACTTTTAATCGGACTTGCTCTGATCTAGTGAATGTGGTAATGCATGTGAGACCTCGATGTGTTATGATCAAAGGAAAAACTCAGTCATCTTCAATCTTCATCAATAATATGATAGTTCATATCTTTACATCGTTATACATATACAGGCACATAACCAATTCAACGTATAGGCAATCAACTATACTGTTTCATAGTTTGATAAGTTACTTGCCATATATCTTCCATCGTGACATTTATTCATCGTCATCTAGTTACGCGTATTTAACAGTTATTCTTGTTGAGGGTCTGCCTTGATTGCTCCAGTATTGAATGTGTCATCCGTCACTGAGTAGTGGTATTACCTGATTTGCCTGATAAATTTGTAATTGTTTTTGCTTGTGTGTGATCATCTGCTATATCTGGTGCCCTGTTGCCATACCATTTTAAATCATGTTAGTATTAATAAATCTTTACCTCATCATCGATTGCCTGACAACAAAGTCATAGTAGCACCAGTGGAGACAAGGAGCCTAGTTTACTGTATCCTGAAGCTACTAATCTGCACCAGTTGCCCACGTACAATCACAGCGTAATAGCTAATATATTTATTACCTCGAATAAATGTGTATAAATATGTCACTCTATCTGCGAGAAATATTTATATACAAAGATTTGAAGCTTAAGGTGACCTCCATGTGTATTAAGTTAACCTCTTCCAGTTCCTTACGTCAGATTACCTTCCAGTGATTTTAAAAATTAAAAGGTTCAAGACAACTCAAGTGACAACTATTTTAAATCTTAGATCATAGTAAATAATTTTTGTAAAAAAAATTAATCGAACTGTTTAAGGTTTTAAACTGATTGAAAATGTGAGTTTTAATTATTATGAAACTAGTATTTTGTCATTTTAAGCACTGTCTCTGAAAATGTCCCCAAAAGTGCAGTAATTAAAAAGAACTGACATTTAGTGGTAAATTTCATTATAAATTATAGCATCACTTTCATAATCAATACTTTCCTGTATAGTACTTTTTTCATGAACCTGCAATTCGTAATTGCCCACCAATCGAATCGAGTAACGTGTACTTAATACGGTATTCGGTACATGCTTATTTTTATATATCGACTCTCTCTCTCTCTCTCTGAACCTTAAGTGCCTAGGGCACATGGGGCTTCCGCAAGAGTTTTCCACAAATGCCTGTCCTTTGCCTTTTTTCCGCTCTTGCCCAAATGAGCTCTCTATTGTTCAGCATCCTCTCTGTTCTTCTCCATATCTCTTTTAGGTCTACCCTTACTTCTGTTTCCCTGTGGTGTCCATCTTAGTGCTATTTTTTGGTAGTGAGTTGTCAGTAATTCGGAGCATATGTCCCAACCATCGCCAGCGTCTTTCCTCAATAATTGCTGTCAGTGGTTTCATCTGCATTTCTGCCAACAAGATGATATATGGACTGCTATATGCTATTACTTACACAGACCAAAAGAGTAAACAAAGCAATTTAACAGGGGATAACAAATGGACTGTCAAAACGTTAGCGAATAAATTAACTGCACTGCAGTATATTCTATTTCTTTTATTATTCATGAAGGGTTTCCTTAGCACGAGTAGGGTTCTATACTGGGATAGTATAGAGTGCACACACAGTTAAAAAAAAAGCATCAATAACAAAGTTGGAAAGTAACTTCTTACTGAACTGCACATTATTCAGGTATTGTTCCCACACATAATAGAAATTTTAATTGTGACTAGCTTGCGCCATCTTCTGAGCAATATCTGCAATGTAAGTTCCAGGCTGGTCTAACATTGCCGCTACACTCTCTACCCACTGTGCCAGAGTTTCCTGTAAGTGACAAATATATTACAGGCTCATTTATTAAACAGTTTTAAACAGCAACTATCAACAGCTTTATGGATTTTGCATAGAGATAAAATTTAAAAAGAAAACAAACAAAATATCCATGACAAAATAACATTTGATATAACATTTATTCAGTAATTTGCACACACAACAACGTGATGTATATATGCAGAAAACTTTCTACTACAGAGACTAGCTTAGCAGTTGTTCCAGGTCAAGCAGGACACTTCCTGCTCTTGTTTGTAGAACACTGGAACAAGGTATTATTTTTCAAACTGGTTATCTTTACACAGTTCCAGCTCAATTTTTTTTTGCACACTCTTCTTCCTGTCACTAAACCACCCTGCCTTTTTGTATCAAGTCCCGTTGATATCTTACGCTTGCATGAACTAAACATGGAGGTCAGAAGTGATACTCACTACATATATCTACTTAACTTCCAGGTAATAAATGAAAATATGGACATTAAAGCCAATGAGTTTTCAGTAGATAACGCTGGAGCTACGTTGTTTTTAAATGCATTCAAGATCCGAAACGTAAACTGAAACAGTCAGAGAAAGCAGTTACGTTCAATGTATAGTTTACCATTTACAGGTTAAAAAGAAGAACATAATTTGTCAGCATGCGGGGAGCAAAAAAATATCTGAACTGCACCACACGGACAAAATAAAGGCATCTGATTCGATTATAAACATCAAAGATCGCACAAAATAAAATGATGAGCTGTAGTCAACTCTTTTATCACGGCATCTCATGGAAGAAAGGAGAATGGATATGATAAATGTGATAGAACGCGTGCGGTTAAAGGTAAATAACTGTTAAAAATGAAAGAGAGAACATAGACAGGTTAGAAGCCCTTGACTTTTTGTTATTGTCACGTGCTGGTTCCATTGTCGCTATATTTCCATTGTCAGGTGCCAGATGTGAAAATTTGTCACGAGATTTTTATATCGAGAGAGATTTGTTTTCATATGGAAAAATCATGTGGATTGTGAGTGTGAGATTTAGAGGTTCTTAAGCGAGTTGGTAGAGAAAGTTTGACAGTGAAATAAAAACTGACATGTGTCTCGCATAAAATGTCAGTGTAAATTATTCAGAGTGCTAACTGCACTTGTAGATTTGTAGCTGGTATAGCTTTATATGATATTTTTAAATCTTTATGGAGGCGGAGTTATTTTAATCTTACATCCGTCTGGGAATTCTGTTTCATCAAGTTCACCTGATGCTACAACCTTGTATTCATCGCATAAGACATCAGTTCCATCATCGTCTTACGTTTTACACGCTACATGATATCTGTTCTTCATCCGGACTTATTCAGTGATGCCAGTTGTGCGGTCATCGAACTTGTCACCTGGGATCTTCTCGTTATTGTTCCTGCAAGTGTGTAACTACGAGATATCTGAGATAACGAGTTAGCGAGTATAGTAAGTGAATTATTCACTGCCTTCTATGAAGAACTAATCTTTACAATTAATATCCAAGGCAACTAATAGTAAGGTAATAATACACACTCACAGAACTGTTGTCGTTCTGTCGATAACAGCTTCCATATAAAAACATAATAATAATCATGCAACACTTGTATAAAGAGGTAGTAGAATCTTATTTGGGTCTCTGAGTGATTTGATTGTGATGACGCAACAGCTTCCGGAAAATCAGTTAGTGATATGTCTTCTACATCACTGATCAGTCAATCTTGTCTTGAGCGGAAGTAACAATTATGGGGGCATCTACAGCGGAGAATGTATTATCTTCCTCTGTAATTACTGAACACTAAGTTCCCCAGACATTAATGCCAGTAAGAATTATCACTCAATTTGGCCACTATTTGTTGAAGATGTAGGATGAATCTACTTCCAGTTCACACAGGTATGCTAAGTGATCAGTCACCAAACGTAAGATTTCTCAGCTTTAGTTCAATTTGGACAAGTTCTTTTAGTGTATGTTTAATGTTTATATTCAGCACTAACTCATGAATTAATACTAATAATATAATTCTTCATCTTCTTCAGAGAATGATGATTACATGAGGCCTAGAAATAAGAAAACTGTTGAATTTATCAGAGATTCATAGTTGTTCTCATTGCGTTGGTGTTTTAATTTCAGTCACTTTCATGAGAAAGGAAATCTGTAGCCATGTATTTCAACAGCAGCAGCAGCAACAACAACAATAACAGCAGCAGTAGCAGCAGCAACAATAGCAGTAGCAGCAACAACAACAATAACAGCAGCAGTAGCAGCAAAAATAACAACAATAACATCAGCAGTAGCAGCAACAACAACAAAAACAATAACAGCAGCAGTAGCAGCAGCAACAACAGCAACAATAACAGCAACAGTAGCAGCAGCAACAACAACAATAACAGCAGCAGTACCAGAAACAACAACAAAAACAATAACAGCAGCAGTAGCAGCAACAATAACAGCAGCAGTAGCAGAAACAACAACAACAATAACAACAGCAGTAGCAGAAACAACACCAATAACAGCAGTAGTAGCAGCAATAATAACAGCAGCAGTAGCAGAAACAACAACAACAATAACAACAGCAGTAGCAGAAGCAACAACAATAACAGCAGCAGTAACAGGAACAACAACAACAACAATAATAACAGCAGCAGTAGCAGCAGCAACAATAATAACAGCAGCAGTAGCAACAACAACAATAACAGCAGCAGTAGCAGAAACAACAACAACAGTAACAATAATAACAGCAGCAGTAGCAGCAGAAATAACAATAACAGTAGCAGCAAAAACTACAACAATAACAGCAACAGTAGCAGCAGCAACAGCAACAATAACAGCAGCAGTTACAGCAGCAACAACAATAATAACAGCAGCAGTAATAGTAGCGGCAGCAGGAGCAAATTTCAACAAATTTTTGTGGCGTTTCATAAAGATAGATTCGACCATGTAGAAATGTAGATTTTTCTTGGTGCTTGATGAAGATAAGGTAAGGGTAAAATTCCCGTTTCCACGCCATTAAAACATATTAGGGAATACGTTGTTAGGTCTGTATTTTCTATGACCTTCGGCACATGAAAGTGTGATGTGGTCAGTATAACGCCTGGCTGCTTTACCTTTTCAGATTTCTCTGGTACCCATTTTTTTAGAGGCTGGGTGAATCCCAGGGCCTTTTTCAGTGTGTACCAGAAAAAAAATCCCACTGCTGGGACTGAACCCGCTAGCAATGGATTAATAAACCGAGCGTTGATGGAGATAGTTCTCTGTTAAATCATGTCGGTGGACAAGTTGTTCAATTAATGCCATGAAGACAATATCGTAGATCTAAATTATTATTTGAATGTACGACAAACACAACTGGTAGTTAGAGGGTTTAATGAACATAACTATTACAAAACTATACAACGAAATAACTGTTAATCAGATTATACGACAAACATAAATGTTAGGTAGGCTACGGAGCAAATGCAGCCTTTAAACTGTATGACAACTGTTAGAGTGTACGACATACACAGAAGTTAATTAGACTGTACAACGGACATAGATATTAGTTAAACTGTACGGCATGCATCTTTCCCATAGCAACATATGCCTGTGAGACCTGGACACTTAACAAAACAGCTGAGAAGCACATAAATGCCTTTGAATGTAAATGCTATAGAAGAGTTCTCCAAATATCGTGGACACAAAAAAGAACAAATATATCTATACTACAAGAGCTTAATATTGAAGAAGGCTGGCTAGTAAAGAGGATTAAAGAGAGAAAACTTAAATATTTTGGCCACATTAAACGTCATGATAATTTAGAGAAGACCGTATTGGAAGGATACATAATGGGAAAAAGAAAAAGAGGAAGACCGAAACGAAGATGGCTGCAAGACATCGTTGATGATCTGGAAATGGATGCAGCAGCAGGCCATCTTGCTCACAACCGAGAGGCCTACAGGAGTGCTGTTTGGGAGGCAAAGTTCCGCAAGGGACATGCAAAGGAATGAATGAATGTACGACATACACAGATGTTAGTTAGACTGTACGACATACACAGATGTTAGTTAAACTGTACGACATACACAGATGTTAGTTAGACTGTACGACAGAAAGATGTTACACTGTACAACAAACACTGATGTTAGATTGTACGACAAACACAGATGTTAGACTGTAAGATAAACACTGATGTTATAATATACAACAGACACAGATGTTAGTTAGACTGTACAACAAACACTAATGTTAATTAGACTGTACGACATACACTACTGTTAGACTGTACGGCAAACTAATCTGTTAGTTAGACTGTGTGACAAACAAATATATCACTATTAAAGAAATCTGACAAAACATGTTCTATTAACTTACATCTTACATCCTTCCGATGACGTTAAAAGTCTTTTTTTATTTCCAAACTTTATTAAACATTCTCTGTAGTTGGTTAATGTTGTCTCTGTTAATAGCTTTTAACAGTTTGGCTGTTATTTCATTTTCACCTGCAGCTTTGTTGTTAGCCATTAGATTCACTGCTGTTTCAATTGCATGCAATGTAATTTCATGTAGGTTGACATTTAGTTGTAGAATTGGTAAGCCAGTTTCAAGGTCTATCAATTCTTTTGGGTGTGGTCGATTAAGCATTTCTTAGAAGTGTTCGGCCCATCTTTGCCTTTGGTCTTTACTTGATGTTAATAGCGTGCAAGTTTTACTAAGGATTGGTCTTTCTTTGGATGCAATAGTACCTGCTGTATGTTATACAGAGTTTTGCTGTGTCCTGTTTTTTTGCTGCCTTCTCTGCTTCTTTCGCCATATTGTCCATGTGTTTTATCACTTATAGCTGAACTCTTTACTTTATTGTCTAGTTCTTTGTATCCTGGTCAGCATCCTTTTTTTTCTCCCATGTGCTTTTAGCAATGGCAGAGTTTTGTGGACATCATTTCAACTGCAGTGTTTAACCGTGAGTAACTTTCAACTGTTTAGATCGGCTTGTTCTCTACCCCCAACAGACCGATCTTCCTCGCTGCATCCCGTTCATGTCATCCTTTGTAAGCTGAATCACGTGTTTAGTTATTGAAATTAACTTGGTTAAGAAAAATTAACTAGATCAATGCCAAAACTGGTCGATATATAATATAATTTTTCATTTTTGTGTTACTACAGGTTAGTTAGTTTGGAAGGACCATCATCAACGCATTCTGGACACACCCATAATTGCTCCGATCTCTTCTTCAAAGCTTCCTTCAGCGTACAGTAACTGATAACACCCTCTCTTTGTTGCTTGACAATCCGACTTCAGTCTTCATGAAGCGTTAATGTTTCGCCACCCAAAGTTTCACTTCCAACTTCTTCATCCTCGACAGTGACATTGATTCGTAGTTGTCAGTCAAGTCCTTTGTTCAGCCAGCTTCTCTTTATAGCACTTTGTCTGCTCGACCCACTGCTGCCCTTTCTCCATGACGGCTGAGTCACCCAACTAATCTACTCTTTCATTTCTCCTGACACCTGCATGGCCTGGCATAGAAATGAATGTCAGTAGATGAATCTGTCACATTTGACTCTGAGCAGCTGTTGCATTGAACACCCAGCCTGAGTTTTCTTTAGCATGAATCACTCAAGATTCATGCTTTCGTGTAGTCTTGTGACTGAAATCAGGTCAGAGATTTTGTCATACCCACAGGCAGCTGTATGAGAACTCCCAGTAACACCGCTTTGGATGGCTGGAAACCTGCCGGTCTGCATAACCCGGCGAAGCCGCTCGATTCGAGCCCGAGCCCGAGCTATCGCAATCCTCTCGACGAGGATATTTTTGGTTCCCGACTTGGAAAGAGCATATCTCTCCCCTTGTTACCGCAGTTGTAATATTGTTGCCATTTTCCGTTAACATACAGAGCATGTGGGTGATATACATATCTGGCAAATTTTACCTTAAAGCTATCTTTTTATCCTAGCTATTTATCCTAATTAAGTGTTTAAACTCTGCAACTATTGTATCCTTCTGGCGTTTATACCAAACGTTACCCTTTTCTTTGTAATGTCCACACCGCTCACATAGGAAAAACGCATATGACACCCCCCACACACACACTATCACTACATGGTATTGTGCCACTTCCTGTCCGAAGCCAGAGAAAGGGATTTCCGCAGCATTCTCCCATGCATCGCCGGCGCAGAGCTCAGTGGAGTCATGCCAGGGGCATGTATGTTTACCCATAAGCATACATATCCGTTATTAATGGGTATATGTAAAGGTCCTTGAAGAGGTCGTTAACGCTAGCATCGCGCTGAGGTGGAGGCTCTGCGATGAGGATCTCGATAGAGGCCGGAATGGAGATATCCATGTTCGAGACGCACACCGCGCTCAGGTTTACTAGCCTGCTCACGATGGAGTAGGGAGCGATCGTGTGAACATTGTGAGTTGTGACGGGGCTGCCACTGTAGACCAGGAGTTCGTTCAAAAACATCTCTTTCCTTTTTCGCCTGTATAGCTTTTCGTGAAGTCGTAGAACTGAGCCTTTGGCATTCCCGTATCTTTGTCGAATTTCATATTCATTTGGAATATTGGATTTGCCAACGTTATTTCGGGATTGATCTTTGCACGTGAGGATACGCGAGTCTGCATTATTGGGACAATCTTCGTATTAGGGACTTCAATGGCAGACAGTGGGTTGTTCTTGCAGCGTCTGCTGCGCGGGTTTATTCATCCGCGGGCAAGCCAAGCGTGCATCTCAGAATCAAAGAATACGTCGATATAGGAGATCATTTTGAAGTACTCCGAGGTCTGTGTTATGAGCTCCTTTCATACCACTCTTCCCTCTATATCCTGGACGTAACTTTACGGATTCATTCACTGAACCCCTGTCCATGATTTGAACTGTTTACGTCCACGACGTGATGTGATAGAGCTGGTTCGCTGAGCTTTGATTCTGGCGTGATATGGATGGAATTTCCCACTTTGATGGTTCATCGCTGAACTTTTGCTGACCTCTGGTCACTTCTGTTGGTAGCAGACGCTGACCTTCAATGTCCACGTGTAATCTTTAATTTTGAAATCATGAACTAATGAGGCTATATGTCCTGTTCCTAGATGTCTGAAATATACTGTACAGGTATATTAGTAAACATTCTATTATATATATATATATATATATATCATAACATATAATGCCATATATATATGTATATATCTGCTATATATATATGCTCTCTCTTTAAGGGACTATGCAATACTAATGATCGTTCGTTCAGGGTGCCATTTGTAAGAATTATAAGATTTGAATGGGATAATAATTGTCAGTAATTTGTATGTTGTTATATATTATTTTTAATTGTTGGCATCTTATCTTTATATTTTGAAGACTGAAGATTGCACAGACTAACACATACACACATTACATAAATGAAATGAAAAAAAATTCATGCTAATTCTTCCAATAATCATAAAATGTATATTGTTGTTAAATCATCTGTTTACATAGTTAGCAAAATGAAACAAAGGATCATCATTTTATATGTTGTTATTCATCAGCTTATATTGTTATTAGCATAGTCAGATCAATTTCCTTTAACATCTGGATTCCTACACAAATATAATTTCAGTAGTGGAATTTACTACAAATCAGTAAAACACCTTGTATGTATATTTGGTTCGGTAATCCGTAATCATCCGTAATCGTACTACATATATATATATATATATATATATATATAATCACAAATTATCATACTAAAATGATTGAGATTCAGATTGTACGAACGTAGCTAACATGTGTATACACATGCATATGCAAAAATTCAGTAATACAAAATTAAGTGCAGATCACTTCCACATTACCAAAAAGAATATCAAAATCTTACATAGAAAAATTACACCTCAACTGATTTATGATTACTCATTATCGTTCATTACCATCCACTAACAAGACATTTAAATAAGTGAATCGGAATGAGGGGTTGAGTGCACAGCTCGTATGCATCCACATCAGAGAGTATAGATCAATACTTACCTACACATTGGTTCTCGTTCGACGAATAAACATTCTCATTTGCGCTTGAACAATAACATGACTCCCCCGATCCGCTGACCTCTTACATGCTCAGCTTACAAATCCCGACCGATTAAAATTCTCTAACATTTTTTATATACTGCGTCCGGGGAACGGACCCCACTCAGAACTGAGCACTCCTGAGTTGCCCAGTTGTTCATCCATTATTTCTTACGCTAGGGTTGCCAATTAACCTAGGTTTGCTATATTCTTATCTCTTCCTTTACTCCCGTTGGATGCCCCTGGTCGTCAGATTCCACCCACACCTTGTACATTCGTATGTTAATAATGGGGTGGCGATCGTGCTTCTCGAGCGGGGCTATCTGCCTCATACTTTTCCTTTGTGAAACGTACTACCAGGAGGCCTGTCCTACCGTTAGCTGTGCACCACAGTCCCAAGTACCTATGGCAGCGGGGTTGTGCATGAACCAAATTTCCGATTTCAAAGACCTTGGAAAAAGGGTTTTCACCGGTAGCAGCCTTGCAGGCGGTGTTGACTTCAAAAGAACTGAAGATGATGTATTGCGCCATGAGTGATACATTACTCTATGGTAAAAAAAAATATTTCTAACAGAAATTAAAGGGGTTGACTACTCCCCCTCAGTACATGAAAAAGTCGGGGGGAGGGGGGGTGTCCAGCCATGATACGACCCAGATTCCGGTTCTGCTGGAAGGCTTTCCGGGGCTCGGGGTCTCTTCATTTGGGGGTTTGATTCCAAATCGGCCTTTTAGGTCTACTTCTTCATTGATGATTGTCAATCATATATTGCTGTTGAATAGTTCTATATTATATAATTCAAGTTTAAGGATGCTCTTTGATTAGCATATCACAGGTTTCACAAAATTTTACCAATTCACTACATCAGAGCAAGTCCGATGAAATGTTCCTCCATTATTTATTCTTACAAATAAGTTCAAGATGCATTGTTGATAACATCACTTGGATGGATTCACTTAATCATTTATTCACAATGTCAAACTATCATATTCTACACACAGCATTTCTCAATGTCCTCAACTTCACAGTATTCTACACTTGATACGAGAAAGTTTCATAACTCAGTATTATATCAGATCTGCAGCACGTGGTCAATCAATTACAGGACTAAATCACTGTACTCGAAGTTTCAAAAGTATCAATTCTTCGTAATCACTTAAATCACTTTAAACACATCTTCAATCTGTCCTAAAACTATTTCTTCAAAACTGCTTTTCCTGAGGATCTGTTGCTCTAGTTGTTCATCTGTTCCATCTGTCATTACCTATGTCTTCTTTCTCTTTCGTGTCTTCTCTGGAGTGTGTTATCCTTCTGCTGTTCTTCTCTTCTTCTCTTGTCTGGACCGGTCTCTATTCACTGACCGTCCTTGTTCCTCTGTCTTCGGGCTCTCTCCTCTCTCCTGTACTTCCGTACTTCTTCATCGTCTCCTGTACTCCGTACCTCTCCGTATTTTCTTGTCTCTCCGCTCGCCTTTTTATCTTCAAGTCCAGCTTGACGGATTGACCAATATGTATTTTGGCTCCACCCTTCAGATATCCACTGGTTCCCATGAGCTTTCTGATTGTCCGTCATTCAAACTGCCCCGTGACTTATCTCTCGTGAGTCAATTGTCCAATAGGCCACGCCTCTAAATATTTAATTGGTCAGCTGGCCGACTTGGTCAATCCTTTATTTAAAAACCGTGTGCAATAGTGTCATAAACGTGTCCTAACGCGTATCAATCTGTATCCTTTCCGTCTATACAATTGTTATTTACCTAAGTCATTATCTTGCTCTTTCACGTCGGAGGTTTTATTGTGTCCTCGCTTTTCATTGTGTCTGCCGTTTCTATTCGTCTTTTCTATTTTGTTTATAAGTGTCAACGTCAAGTCACCGCTTTGTGAATTGCACTGGACCATCCTACTTTCTGGTGCACCTCCTTTGTAATACCTATATGTCAGCGTCACTGAGTCTCGTCTTTTTCTATTCACTGTTTCTATTCTTTACTTTTGTCCGTGTCTTGTTCTAGTGTCATGGAAGTTTTATACCTTTCTCTTCTTTCCTACCTACTTTTCTCTGTCGCTATTCGATGTTACTGTTTTGTTTACAGTATATTTTCATAATCATATTCATTAATAATAATAATAATATAATCATTACTTACAAGGCCATGCTACACTACTATTTGGTAAGGAGTAACCTTAGTATCAATTGTGTCAAAAGTATTTTGCAAAGTCATTTTGAATAGACTTAAAGATATAGTGGATACTGCAATGAGAGAAGAACAAGCAGGATTTGAAAAGGGAGAAGATGTCTCGACCAGATCTTTACTCTAAGAATAATACTTGAAGAACATATTGAAAAAGTAGAAACCATTAATACTGAACTTCATAGGGCATTTGATAGCATACACAGAGATTCATTATGGAGTCTTTTAAATTTAAATGGAATACCATCTAAAATTGTCAACATCATTAAGGACCTCTACAACGGATATGTTTGTGCAGTCAAACAGAAGAAGGGATGAGCGAATAGTTCCAGATTGAAACAGGCGTGAAACAAGGATGTATACTATCTCTTTTGCTTTCTGGGATTACAATAGACTTACAATAAAAAAAATGCTGCACAGGTAACACAGGTATTGATTGGATACATGGGACCCAACTAGAAGATCTTGATTTTGCAGATGACATAACTCTTATCAGTAACAATGTGAATTCCATGCAGAAAAAACAGATAGCCTGTCTTCACTGGCTAGCAAATTAGGACTGGAAAATAACAAGGACAAAACAAAAATAATGAAACTTCTCATTAATCAGAATTGAAAAATACACGTAGAAGGGACAGATATTGAAGAAGTCAATCAATTTGCATATCTTGTCAGCTACATAGACCAGGATGGTGACACCAGAAAGGAATTTAGAAATATAATTTGAAAAGCAGCATTGATCTTCAAGAATCTTGAGAACATATGGAATTCAAAAGTTATAAGCACAAAAACCAAGTTAAGACTATTCAATTCAAATTTAATATCCACCCTCATTTATGCATGCGAAAGATTGAAAACAACTAAAAAAAACGAATTAGACTCTTTTTTAAAACAAATAACTAAGGAAAATACTCGGCATCAAGTGGAACTAATTCAAGAACAATGCAGAGATAAGACAGATGACTGAACAACAACCAGTCTCATGGGTGATCAGGAAAAAGAGATGGACATATGTTGGTCACGTGATGAGAAGAAACAATCAGAGAACCCCAAAACAAGCTATCAAGTGGAACACAACAGGCCGAAGAATAAAAGTCAGACCACGTGAAACTCTGAAGAGGACATTGTTAAGAGAGGCCAAATTAATAAGCATAAAATCCCTTGATGAGGTTGAAAATCTCGCCGAAAACAGGATAAATTGGCGAGCTACTTTACCAGCCCTATGTGACGTTTAACGACACGGGAAGGATATAAGATATAAGATTAGGAATAATCTTAGTATTAATACGTAAGTTAATGAAGGAGTCAGTGAACAATGGTTTTCTAGAGCCAGTAATGAACAGTTTTGCAAACTTCCTAGAGTGCATCTAAGAGTTAGATTTTCTACAACAAAGAAGGAATCTGTCCATCTCTGCACTCTAGGTGCAAGAATGGCGAGACTTTGCTGGGCAAAGAGGCAAAATTACAGAGTGGTAGGCAGTCGAAGCCTAGATGCCACAGAGGACGTCTGCTAGCTCGTGGTCTCTGCATGAAGTGGCCAGTAACTCCTAATTTCCAAAGGCTGTTTGTGACTGGGAAGTATTTTAGTTGTGTAGTGAAATATGTGAGGTAAAAAGTGAATCTGTGTTAACAAAATCAGTTACCAAGAAATTAATGAATGGGTGTAGTGTCACAAGCCTAGACCATGAGAAAGACTGTCAAAAATGACGCACCTTAATGTGGCGGTCAGTCTTTGTGGGCAGTTGCATGTGTAAAGGGATTGTAACATTTTGAGAACAGGAGTATAATTTTGATGAATATGTTATGAATATATGTAACTATATTGGTAAAGTCACTGCCTCTTGACATAGAGATGAGTGTGAGTTCATGACACACGTTCAGAGTGCTCTTACTGTATACGTTTCCTGGGTGCACCCGCCATGTTCTGATGATGATGATGATGTACTTTTCTATATGTGTGCATTACCAATGATGGAGACGAGTTTTCCGTCCTACATATTTCATGATAAGGCCTCATTTGAATGAAAAGATAAACTACTGATTCTTCTTCTTCTTCTGCGTTCGAGGTTTGTTGGTCAATTCAGATCCTGATCCCTGTCGACATGGCAAAGACCACAGACCTCTCCAGATCCTGATAGGAGCCCCAAAGCTTTTGCCCCAAGCTTGTGTCCTCTGGCCATGTCTTACGCCTCAGGTCTGCATGGTTTGGGACTCTTGTAGGATATGTTCTGGAGTCTGGACTCCACTGCCACATGCACACTCGTCTGTGTGAGACATTTTTAGTCAATGCAGGTGGCTCAGTAGTCTGCAGTGGCCTTTCCTTAGGCGAAAGAGGATGGTTTGCTGATGTCTTTGTATTTGGTGTATTGGATCTGGCTCATTGTTGCATTTCAGTTTCTTTTTCCATTCAGATCTGCACTGATTATGGATTATGGTTTTCGCCTCTTGGTAGTTTACTGAGTGATTGGTGTGATCTTGATTGCTGCCAGCTTTGGATAGGCTTTCAACTACCAGCTATTCCACAGAGGGATGGTACCCATTGTAAAGCCATCACACAAAATAACCTTCTTCACAGACTGCAGGGCATTTCTGTAATCTCTAAAAACAACAAAGAAACCACAGGTAAATATACAGGAAATCACAATAGAACTGAAGCACCTTACACTGTCAACAACTACTGATGATATGATGATTTACTTCGACGATTGTATGATGATGTAAATGTGAGGAAGACTTGAGTTGTCTTCTTGAAATTGGCCGTTCAATAGGTCAAAGGGTCAATCTACCTCGTGGTTTTCTGTTGGGAATACCCGTGTATGTTTTAGTTATATGATACGGGATGTGTAGTGTACCTCAAAGTTAATTCAGTCAGTTGTTCCGAGACATACGGCAGGGTAACAATGGCGAGCACGCGATCGTGGAATATATGGATGTGTATTACTGAAGTTGCTGATATGGAATAAATGAATGTTTCTGTTATGAACCCAACATTGCCCGAGCCGCCTCATGTCGTGGAGTCTTATACGTATGTTATTGTATATCAGATGTTGGTTTATTGTAAATGTGGACGTGAAACGTGTTCACTGTTAACTGTATTGAGTATATTTCTAGTAAGTTAAGATTTTGTGTTGAACAATACCATCATCATTGATTTTCATTATCATTAGATGATATATTGCATAATTACATTGAATTCATGGACACTGCTAAATTGTTTATCATATGTTGTATGAATGAAAAGATAAACTACTGATTCTTCTTCTTCTTCTGCGTTCGAGGTTTGTTGGTCAATTCAGATCCTGATCCCTGTCGACATGGCAAAGACCACAGACCTCTCCAGATCCTGATAGGAGCCCCAAAGCTTTTGCCCCAAGCTTGTGTCCTCTGGCCATGTCTCACGCCTCAGGTCTGCATGGTTTGGGACTCTTGTAGGATATGTTCTGGAGTCTGGACTCCACTGCCACATGCACACTCGTCTGTGTGAGACATTTTTAGTCAATGCAGGTGGCTCAGTAGTCTGCAGTGGCCTTTCCTTAGGCGAAAGAGGATGGTTTGCTGATGTCTTTGTAGTTGGTGTATTGGATCTGGCTCATTGTTGCATTTCAGTTTCTTTTTCCATTCAGATCTGCACTGATTATGGATTATGGTTTTCGCCTCTTGGTAGTTTACTGAGTGATTGGTGTGATCTTGATTGCTGCCAGCTTTGGATAAGCTTTCAACTATTTCGTCTACCAGCTATTCCACAGAGGGATGGTACCCATTGTAAAGCCATCACACAAAATAACCTTCTTCACAGACTGCAGGGCACTTCTGTAATCTCTAAAAACAACAAAGAAACCACAGGTAAATATACAGGAAATCACAATAGAACTGAAGCACCTTACACTGTCAACAACTACTGATGATATGATGATTTACTTCGACGATTGTATGATGATGTAAATGTGAGGAAGACTTGAGTTGTCTTCTTGAAATTGGCCGTTCAATAGGTCAAAGGGTCAATCTACCTCGTGGTTTTCTGTTGGGAATACCCGTGTATGTTTTAGTCATATGATACGGGATGTGTAGTGTACCTCGAAGTTAATTCAGTCAGTTGTTCCGAGACATACGGCAGGGTAACAATGGCGAGCATGCGATCGTGGAATATATGGATGTGTATTACTGAAGTTGCTGATATGGAATAAATGAATGTTTCTGTTATGAACCCAACATTGCCCGAGCCGCCTCATGTCGTGGAGTCTTATACGTATGTTATTGTATATCAGATGTTGGTTTATTGTAAATGTGGACGTGAAACGTGTTCACTGTTAACTGTATTGAGTATATTTCTAGTAAGTTAAGATTTTGTGTTGAACAATACCATCATCATTGATTTTCATTATCATTAGATGATATATTGCATAATTACATTGAATTCATGGACACTGCTAAATTGTTTATCATATGTTGTATGAATGAAAAGATAAACTACTGATGATATGATGATGTACTTCGGCCATTGTATGACCATGTAATGATGTTACTGGTTTATGTTGAAGCTGTTCTGGGAAGGAGGAAAGATGTTATTTTCTTGGTACATTCTTTAATTTATAACTGTGTTTTCTGTCGTAAAGTAATTTTCCTTGCTGGCCAAACAGGGATTTTTGCTGGCCAAATGATTTCTGTGATACGAAAGGAAATGGATTAAATTCTTTAGTTAATACGTATTCCGGCATGGAGGTGAGTGTATGCGTGAAGTGAGATTATGAACTCACGCAGACAGAAATGGGTGTCAGTTCGGATGTGTAAATAAAATGGTAGTTCCTACTAACCCAAATAACAGAGTTGTTATGTTGATATAAAGAAAGAATGAATGAGAAGATAAACTACTGATTCTTCTTCTTCTTCTGCGTTCGAGGTTTGTTGGTCAATTCAGATCCTGATCCCTGTCGACATGGCAAAGACCACAGACCTCTCCAGATCCTGATAGGAGCCCCAAAGCTTTTGCCCCAAGCTTGTGTCCTCTGGCCATGTCTCACGCCTCAGGTCTGCATGGTTTGGGACTCTTGTAGGATATGTTCTGGAGTCTGGACTCCACTGCCACATGCACACTCGTCTGTGTGAGACATTTTTAGTCAATGCAGGTGGCTCAGTAGTCTGCAGTGGCCTTTCCTTAGGCGAAAGAGGATGGTTTGCTGATGTCTTTGTAGTTGGTGTATTGGATCTGGCTCATTGTTGCATTTCAGTTTCTTTTTCCATTCAGATCTGCACTGATTATGGATTATGGTTTTCGCCTCTTGGTAGTTTACTGAGTGATTGGTGTGATCTTGATTGCTGCCAGCTTTGGATAAGCTTTCAACTATTTCGTCTACCAGCTATTCCACAGAGGGATGGTACCCATTGTAAAGCCATCACACAAAATAACCTTCTTCACAGACTGCAGGGCACTTCTGTAATCTCTAAAAACAACAAAGAAACCACAGGTAAATATACAGGAAATCACAATAGAACTGAAGCACCTTACACTGTCAACAACTACTGATGATATGATGATTTACTTCGACGATTGTATGATGATGTAAATGTGAGGAAGACTTGAGTTGTCTTCTTGAAATTGGCCGTTCAATAGGTCAAAGGGTCAATCTACCTCGTGGTTTTCTGTTGGGAATACCCGTGTATGTTTTAGTCATATGATACGGGATGTGTAGTGTACCTCGAAGTTAATTCAGTCAGTTGTTCCGAGACATACGGCAGGGTAACAATGGCGAGCATGCGATCGTGGAATATATGGATGTGTATTACTGAAGTTGCTGATATGGAATAAATGAATGTTTCTGTTATGAACCCAACATTGCCCGAGCCGCCTCATGTCGTGGAGTCTTATACGTATGTTATTGTATATCAGATGTTGGTTTATTGTAAATGTGGACGTGAAACGTGTTCACTGTTAACTGTATTGAGTATATTTCTAGTAAGTTAAGATTTTGTGTTGAACAATACCATCATCATTGATTTTCATTATCATTAGATGATATATTGCATAATTACATTGAATTCATGGACACTGCTAAATTGTTTATCATATGTTGTATGAATGAAAAGATAAACTACTGATGATATGATGATGTACTTCGGCCATTGTATGACCATGTAATGATGTTACTGGTTTATGTTGAAGCTGTTCTGGGAAGGAGGAAAGATGTTATTTTCTTGGTACATTCTTTAATTTATAACTGTGTTTTCTGTCGTAAAGTAATTTTCCTTGCTGGCCAAACAGGGATTTTTGCTGGCCAAATGATTTCTGTGATACGAAAGGAAATGGATTAAATTCTTTAGTTAATACGTATTCCGGCATGGAGGTGAGTGTATGCGTGAAGTGAGATTATGAACTCACGCAGACAGAAATGGGTGTCAGTTCGGATGTGTAAATAAAATGGTAGTTCCTACTAACCCAAATAACATAGTTGTTATGTTGATATAAAGAAAGAATGAATCAGAAGTTGGCAAAGATATGGGGTGGTTGGACTGCCTCACTAGGTGCCTCACTGTACATAGAGGAGCAGCATGGTACTAGGTGACTCACTGTACATAGAAGAGCAGCATGGTACTAGGTGACTCACTGTACATAGAGGAGAAGCATGGTACTAGGTGCCTCACTGTACATAGAAGAGCAGCCTGGTACTAGGTACCTCACTGTACATAGAAGAGCAGCCTGGTACTAGGTGCCTCACTGTACATAGAAGAGCAGCCTGGTACTAGGTGCCTCACTCTACATAGAGTAGCAGCCTGGTACTAGATGCCTCACTGTACATAGAGGAGCAGCATGGTACTAGGTGCCTCACTGTACATAGAAGAGCAGCATGGTACTAGGTGCCTCACTTTACATAGAGGAGAAGCATGGTACTAGGTGTCTCACTCTACATAGAGGAGCAGCATGGTACTAGGTGCCTCACTGTACATAGAGGAGCAGCATGGTACTAGGTGCCTCACTCTACATAGAGAAGCAGCATGGTACTAGGTGCCTCACTCTACATAGAGGAGCAGCATGGTACTAGGTGTCTCACTCTACATAGAGGAGCAGCATGGTACTAGGTGCCTCACTCTACATAGAGGAGAAGCATGGTACTAGGTGTCTCACTCTACATAGAGGAGAAGCATGGTACTAGGTGTCTCACTCTACATAGAGAAGCAGCATGGTACTAGGTGCTTCACTCTACATAGAGGAGCAGCATGGTACTAGGTGCCTCACTCTACATAGAGGAGCAGCCTGGTACTAGGTGCCTCACTTCTACATAGAGTAGCAGCCTGGTACTAGGTGCTTCACTCTACATAGAGGAGCAGCCTGGTACTAGGTGCCTCACGGTACATAGAGGAGCAGCATGGTACTAGGTGCTTCACTGTACATAGAGTAGCAGCCTGGTACTAGGTGCCTCACTGTACATAGAGGAGCAGCATGGTACTAGGTGCCTCACTCTACATAGAGGAGCAGCATGGTACTAGGTGTCTCACTCTACATAGAGGAGCAGCATGGTACTAGGTGCCTCACTGTACATAGAGGAGCAGTCTGGTACTAGGTGCCTCACTGTACATAGAGGAGCAGCATGGTACTAGGTGCCTCACTGTACATAGAGGAGCAGCATGGTACTAGGTGTCTCACTCTACATAGAGAAGCAGCATGAAGAGCAGCATGGTACTAGGTGTCTCACTCTACATAGAGGAGCAGCATGGTACTAGGTGTCTCACTCTACATAGAGGAGCAGCATGGTACTAGGTGCCTCACTCTACATAGAGGAGCAGCATGAAGAACAGCATGGTACTAGGTGCCTCACTCTACATAGAAGAGCAGCATGGTACTAGGTGCCTCACTCTACATAGAGGAGAAGCATGGTACTAGGTGTCTCATAGAGGAGAAGCATGGTACTAGGTGCCTCACTCTACATAGAGGAGAAGCATGGTACTAGGTGCCTCACTCTACATAGAGGAGCAGCATGGTACTAAGTGCCTCACTGTACATAGAGGAGCAGCATGGTACTAGGTGACTCACTTTACATAGAGGAGCAGCATGGTACTAGGTGCTTCACTCTACATAGAGGAGCAGCATGGTACTAGGTACCTCACTCTACATAGAGGAGCAGCATGGTACTAGGTGTCTCATAGAGGAGAAGCATGGTACTAGGTGCCTCACTCTACATAGAGGAGAAGCATGGTACTAGGTACCTCACTCTACATAGAGGAGCAGCATGGTACTAAGTGCCTCACTGTACATAGAGGAGCAGCATGGTACTAGGTGCCTCACTCTACATAGAGGAGCAGCATGGTACTAGGTGCCTCACTGTACATAGAGGAGCAGCATGGTACTAGGTGCCTCACTGTACATAGAGGAGCAGCATGGTACTAGGTGCCTCACTCTACATAGAGGAGCAGCATGATACTAGGTGCCTCACTCTACATAGAGGAGCAGCATGGTACTAGGTGCCTCACTCTATATAGAAGAGCAGCATGGTACTAGGTGCTTCACTCTACATAGAGGAGCAGCATGGTACATACGCAAAGCAATTAAACAAAACGGCCGCTGTAACCGCTGCCCTGGCCATTAAATAGAAATTAACGTGAACAAAGAGCTAAACCTCTATATCAGCCCTGGCCATTAAATAGAAATTTGCGTGAACAAAGAGCTAAACCTCGATATCATCCCTGACCATTAAATAGAAATTAATGTGAACAAAGAGCTAAACCTCTAAATCATCCCTGGGCATTAAATAGAAATTAACGTGAACAAAAGGCTAAACCTCTATATCAGCCCTGGCCATTAAATAGAAATTAATGTGAACAAAGAGCTAAACCTCGATATCATCCCTGACCATTAAATAGAAATTAACGTGAACAAAAAGCTAAACCTCTATATCGGCCCTGACCATTAAATAGAAATTAACGTGAACGAAGAGCTAAACGTCAATATCAGCCCTGGCCATTAAATAGAAATTAACGTGAACAAAGAGCTAAACCTCGATATATAGGCAAGCTAAACAGAGGTATACGGTTCTGTTTTCCAAAAGAAGAAATAATAAATAAATAAAAAAGACAGAAAAAAGCCCAAAAAGACAGAAAGAGTAAGGAAAGTGGACAGAAACGTCTAACATTCACCCCTTCATCATACAGCTTTCACTCGGTCACAGTCATTCAATATGTGTTAATGAGCATTATAAGCATGAAGAAACAATTAAATGATTACATAAATAAATAATAAACTATCTCTTGTCCAAACACTCCACACTCTGATGTATGTAATTACATGATATAAGCTTTAAATTCATTCAAAACCAACAAATTTATAGAAAAGTAGTATTAAAAAATACAACAATCAAGCCATACAAAAGTAATTTATATATATATATATATATATATATATATATATATATATATATATATATCCATACTAAAGTAATTTAGACTATATTTATATATATATACACATACCTATACTTTTCGTATACGCAAGTATATGCAGATACATATATTCACACACTGATGTAAGCACATACAACAAATACTCAAACACACGCACACATATACATACTTGTATATACACGCATACATATGTATACACATAAACATATGCTGTCACATACATGCACATACACACATACAATGTGTAATATATATACCTATACACATATAGGTATATATGTATATATATATCCACATATATATATAATACACATACATACATACAACAAAAGAGGATACCAAAATAGCTCCTTTCTAAATTTTTCTTCTGTTATATTTATTTTGTTTTTTAAAGTATTATTGATTGATTTATTTATTTTTGTATCCGGTGCTTGAAAAGGGCATTTGTCGAAATATTTGATTGTTCTATGTTCCACGTTCCTCACCCTTTACTTATTTTTATAATTTACTACCTTTATTATTAAACCCGGTTTTATTGCAGTCGTCATTTCTCTTATCTCTCACAGTTACATAGGCAAGCTGTGATACCATAACAATCTATCCAGCTGCAGGGCGGACTCAGGACTTGACCATTCATTCTTAATGTCGCGGTATATTCTTTCATCCTTTATAACAGTGTCCCAGTTCCGAAGCGGGACACGCACGGTGGAATGTAGGATGGATCAAAAACGTTCGACTCGTTAGATCTCAATTTACTCTACATACAAGTATAGTCCGGACATAACTACCACGCTACATAGATTTAATCTAACTTAGCAGCCGACCTGTTTCATGTATTCCAGTGTTTCTCAACCGAGGGGTACATGGCCACAGAAGCCACAGGATAATTGAAGGAGGTGGGGGGTACAGGTGAAAAGTTGAACAGCAGGGAGGGGCGGCTACGGAACTTGTCGAGGGCGGTCTTAGAAAATCAAAGTATGTATCATAATGTAAATTCGTCTTGATGACGTCGGCGAACGTACCCGTTAACCTCCCCTGTCCATATTCGAAACAGGAAACCTTGCGTCCTCATCGTTCTATTGCCTGATGTCAAATTTTCTACCGCCAAAATGTCTGTGCACTTTTCATCCTGGTCATCTTACATCGTACATCCTTCCCGTGCCGCTAAACGTCACATAAGGCTTGCATGGTAGTTTGCCAATATTTCCTGTTTTCGGTGAGCTTTTCAGCCTGATCAAGGGATATTATTCCCATTAAACTGGCCTCTCTTAACAATGTCATCTTAGAGTTTCACATAGTCGATCTCTTTTTCTTCGGCCTTTTGTGTTCCACTTGATAGCTTGTTTTGCAATTCTCTGGTTGTTTCTTCTCAGCACATTACCGATATATATCCATCTTCTTTTTCTGATCACTCATAAGACAGGTTCATTTGGAAGGACTATATCTTTAAGTCTATTCAAAATGACCTTGCAAAATACTTTTGACACAACTGATAGTCAGGTTGCTCGGGTAAAAAACGGGTAATAAAACTAGAACTTTCTCATTCACTGAAAATTTAAAGCTTAAAAATATTTAGCAACCCTTCAGTATATAATTAAATATGTGTGCCTATAATAAAAGCACTGTCACAAGACATTTCTCTCCTGAAATAGGTGGATTTATCAAACATATGCATACCGCTCTTCAGAAAGTAAAACAAATAAAGAAGCTGTGGAGAGGAACAGACAGAACTACAAAAATAAGATTTTTAAGGACATGCATCTTTCCCATCGCAACATATGCCTGTGAGACCTGGACACTTAACAAAACAGCTGAGAAACACATAAATGCCTTTGAATGTAAATGCTACAGAAGAGTTCTTCAAATATCGTGGACACAAAAAAACAAATATATCTATACTACAAGAGCTTAATATTGAAGAAGGCTGGCTAGTAAAGAGGATTAAAGAGAGAAAACTGAAATATTTTGGACACATTAAACATCATGATAATTTAGAGAAGACCGTACTGGAAGGATACATAATGGGAAAAAGAAAAAGAGGATGACCAGAACGAAGATGGCTGCAAGACATCGTTGACGATCTGCAAATGGATGCAGCAGCAGCAGGCCATCTTGCTCACAACCGAGAGGCCTACAAGAGTACTGTTTGGGAGGCAAAGTTCCGCAAGGGACATGCAAATGAATGAATGAATGCATACCGCTGTGTTCTAAGATTAAAGAAACGTTCGTAGTACAAGATAGAAAACAGCTAGGTTATAGTATACAGAACTTAGAACACCGTGTTATATAATTAGTCTAAAAAATACAAAGCATTTCACACAGAAAAAAAGAAAAATAGTACTAGAGTGATCGCACTAGAAACAAGGACTTTTATCCTGGTCACTGTGTGGTTTGAGTTACTATTTCGCTTTTACTATTTTGCTTTGTTCTGCTGTACGTCATTTTTCTTCTTTCATCTTAATAGTTCTGCAACCCACTACCTAGGTTACGGAGTTTCCATCTTAGCCTTCACAGGCCTACCGTGAGATGACCTAGCTCCTAATATATGTGCTACATGTGTCCTGAAAGATACAACATTCGTTAGGTAATCCAGGTCAGACATCTCACTGCGACGGACGAACATAACCATAGAAAGTAAACAAGGGCTGAGCATCAACAAACGTACTTGAAGCCTGATGATGATGTGAAGCGATGAAGGATGATGTATGTTGAGTTACATATCAATGAACTCGAGAAATTTTCATGCGTAAGTAATGTTGTAGTAAGTAAATAATTAAGATGTTGAATTTCATCAATTGACAATATTTCATTATTATGCCTGCATCTTTATGTGATTGAGACTGAAGTGCATGGTCCAAGTTTAGTGTGCGCGCATTTATCTCATTGTGTTAACAGTGTCAGGTCACCTTTCCTCATAGTAATTTCTTCTTCTTCTTACGCATATTAGCGATGATGCGTGGTATCCTGATTTTGCGATGCGCCTTTTGGCTGGGTACCTTCGACTTCAGCACCTTTCTTTGCTAGGACAGACTGTGGTCTTGCTCGGACTGCCATGAAGACAGTGGTGTAGGCTTGCCTGGTCAAAACTTTGTTTTCCAGCCCATTCTCCACGTCAGACGGCTTTGAGACAGTTCCACAGAGACACTCCAACTTTGGGATAAGGAATCCGATGAGTGCCTCAACGATATCCATTCCCCACCACCTATAGTCTGCTGGCTCTGTTTTGTTTACATCATTCTGATGACCATTGTAAAGACACAAAGGCTTGTCATGTCCTGGATTCATTGGTTTCACACCAGATTTTTCTCATCCCTGTCTGCGATCTCCATGCCCCCATCCGTCCACCAACTTGACATTACATTTTACAAAAATAACAATTACAAGTAGTGTTGATTGCTACAGGTTTCTGGGCTACAGAAGTAGGTCAGAGTTTTTAAGCAAACAGATCTATGTTCCCTGTCTCACAAAGACTATGTTAATTTGAGTATGTTGTGAACACAGTTGTTCCTGGGTCATAGTGATATGTTTTGCTGCATTTTTTCTTTGTTGGTATCACATTGAAGTCACATTGTATAGTTAATGCTATTATTAAATCATATCATGATGAATTAATGTTAATTTCATGCGCAGGACAAGTTCTGTGGATTTTGGAGTTTACGTAAGTGGAGTGGGTATGTAAGATGCAAGTGGAGTGGGTATGTAAGATGTAAGTGGAGTGGGTGTGTTGGGTCTGAAGGGTGAAGGGAGCGCTGCCAACTCTTAACGTCGGGGACACTCGCTAGTGAGCGATGAAAGAAGATTGAGGAATCTGCTTTGCATCAGATGTGAAAAAGAGAACAGAGAGATAGAATGATAAATATTTTATAAGTAGAAGCATCAAGTGAATGCATATTGGTTGTATGAGTTAGATGTGCGTAAGTATGTAAAAAAAGGTAAAGGTAATCCTGTCATGCCTTAGAGGCATGTAATTTATGTTGGTTCGTAACTACATGTTGTGAATGTTATATGTTATCTGTTGTGGTCTCGAGTGGCGTTAAGTTTTGTTAGTAAATTTTTATTTATATTGCTTTATAATATGCTTTGTATTATTTTGTTTTGATAGTGATGACAGAGATGAATGGGAGGAATTGATAAATCCAGAGGAATTTTAAGAGGGTAGCAGACATGAATATCAACTAAGAGGGTAGAGAATCTGGGTTGGAGATTTGTCAGGAGTAAGCTGTAATGGAGGGAGCTGTAATGGAAGACGTGCCAGGCAGTGTTGTATTCTCGGGATGTCCTCCTTACTGCAGGGCAGCAGTATAGCCAAGCTCCCAACTCAAAAGATGAAAAAAAAAAATGGGTAAAATAAATGTGGTTCAAGTGATAGACATCATCGCTGTCTTATAAAGCACATTGTTGCTAATATATAACCCCATAATCAGCTAAATAACTTAGTAAAGATTTTACATTAGCTGTTGTATCCGCTGGCTTTGAGTGTTTTCAAACAACGGTAAGACATTTCTAATTGCCTTTGTGCATTTTTATTATAACCTGCTGAGATTTAGCCACAGTCATAGCTCTGATAACCTGCTGATATTTAGCCTAGGTCGTGGTTGTTGCAAACAACAACCTGTCTCATGTGTGATCAGAAAAAAAGATGGACATACTAATATGTGGGCCATGTGATGAGAAGAAACAATAAGAGAATCCCAAAACAAGCTATCAAGTGGAGCACAACAGGCCGAAGAAAAAGAGGTCGACCACTTGAAACTCTAAAGAGGACAATGTTAAGAGAAGCCAGTTTAGTGGACAAAACATCCCTTGATGAAGTTGAAAAGCTCGCCGAAAACAACAAAACCTCTCAAACAACTATACGAGACCTATGTGACGTTTAACGGCACAGGAAGGATGTAAGATGTAAGAATTAGCCCCAGTCATGGCTCTAATAACCCGGTGACATTTAGCCCAGGTCATGTCTCTAATAGCCTCGTGACATTTAGCCCCGACCATGGCTCTAATAATCTGGTGACATTTAGCCCAGGTCATGACTCTAATAACCTGGTGATGTTTAGCCCAGGTCATGGCTCTAATAACCTGGTGACATTTAGCCCAGGTCATGACTCTAATAAGCTGGTGATGTTTAGCCCAGGTCATGGCTCTAATAACCTGGTGACACTTAGCCCCGGTCATGGAACTAATAATCTGGTGACATTTAGCCCTGGTCATGGATCTAATAATCTGGTGACATTTAGCCCCGATCGTGGCTCTAATAACCTGGTGACATTTAGCCCTGGTCGTGGCTCTAATAACCTGGTGATATTTAGCCCCAGTCGTGGCTCTAATAACCTGCTAACATTTAGCCCCGGTCGTGGCTCTAATAACATGGTGACATTTAGCCCCTGTCATGGCTCTAATAACCTGCTGACATTTAGCCGCGATTATAGCTCTAATACCTACAAACAGTACTTCTCGTGGTGTGACTCGCATAGAAGGTCCGACAATTAAGTAATGAAACTAATTACATAAAAAATAAAATAAACAACAGCTGAAGATATAACCTGTATTTTATTCAAAGTAAGCCCCGTGTGCATTGATACAGCGAGTGGCACGATCTAACAAACACTGGAACGATCTATGCAGCTCTTCTGTTGGTATGGTCCTTAAACTCGATGTTACGGTCCTTTGGATGTCATCAGTATCGTCAAAGAAGCGTCCTTTCAATAGTAATTTTAATTTTGGGAATAGAAAATAATCGCAGGAGACAAACCTGGGGAATAGGGTGGATGTTTGAGAACATACACTTGTTTTTGGGGCAAAAAAATTCCTGTACAACTACCTCCCGGTGAGCCAGTGCATTATCGTGAAGAAGGAAAAAACTGCCAGATGTGAATATTCCGATTGGACTCAGACAATCCTTTTCAATAGGCGTTTCAAAATACTTAAATAAACAGTCCGTCGCTCTGGAATAAATTCTTAGTGAATAACTCGTTTGCTGTCGTAGAAGCACACAAACATTTTTTTTTTCACTTTTGACTTTTGTAGACGAAATTTTTTGCTTTTTTGGTGATGATGATGACTTCCACTGAGCACTTTAGCGTTTAGCTGTGGGATCATAGCGGAAAATCCATATTTCATCCTCAGCAACAATCAAATTTAAGAAATGTTTATTTCTGTGACACGTTTTAATGATGTCTTTTGCATATTCAACACGCTGATATTTTTGGCCATCAGGCAACGAATGTGGAAGAAACCGGCAGGCAACTTTTTTCTTGCCCAAATTTTCCACTAAAATTTTACGAATGGTCTCTCGGTTAACACCAATTCATCTGCTATCATCCTCACAGTCAAACAACGGTCTTCTTGTATCCGTCCATGACGTTTGCAATGAGTTCCTCATTACGAACAGAAATTGGGCGTCCATGTCTAGTTGCATTTGTAATCGTTTCCACGCCACTTTTGAATCGTGAATATCACCTGAATATCTGTGCACGGCACGAGATAAACAATTATCCCCATAAACTTGTCGCATCAATTCATCTGTCTCAATGGCACTTTTTCCGAGTTTTAAACAGAATTTAACATTAACTTTTTGTTTCATGCTGATGAAACAATGCACCTATGACTAGGTAAACAAAATGGCGGCTTGTTTGTCGTCTGCTTTTAGAGCGGTGATGAAAAGTTGCCAGATCATAGATGAAAGTTGCCTCTTTGGATTCCATGCTTTCATAGATGGCATTTTTGTCTTGGCCATAATAAAATCAGCCTCATTACTTAATTGTCGGACCTTGAACGTCATATGCTGTCCGTAACATATGAGGTAGACCTTTTGAGAAAAAAATAGACAGCCGCGTTTGTGTGCGAATCTTGCATTATTTATACAGCATTGGGTCATCTACAGTTTATCTACAGTTTATCTTATATCCTTCCCGTGTCGCTAAACGTCACATAGGGCTCGCAAAGTAGTTCGCCAATTTTTCCTGTCTTCGGCGAGTCTTTCAACCTCATCAAAGGATTTTATGCCTGTTAATTTGGCCTATCTTAACAGTGTCCTCTTCAGAGTTTCACGTGGTCTGCCTCTTTTTCTTCGGCCTGTTGTGTTCCACTTGATAGCTTGTTTTGGGATTCTCTGATCATTTCTTCTCATCAAGTGACCAACATATGTCCATCTCCTTTTCCTGATCACCCATGAGACTGGTTGTTGTTCAGTCATCTGTCTTATCTCTGCATTGTTCTTGAATTCATTCCACTTGATGCCGAGTATTTTCCTTAGGCATTTGTTTTCAAAAGATTCTAATTTCTTTTCTATTTTTTAGTTGCTTTCCAGCTTGTAGCTGTTCTACAGTTTAAGTACATGTAATTTTTCTTGTTTCTTTATAACAAGAAAAATTACATGTACTTGTAACTTTTACAGTGTTTTACCTGTGTTTCATTTAATTTCCATTTAATTTTTTTCTTTCTCCTTTATAAATCTAAATATGCTGACTTTCAGGGTATTTTAAAGGTAGGATGAAGCAGTTAACTGTTGGTTTAAATGTATTATAGCTTACCCATCAGTAATCCTCAAAATCACTTAAACGGCATCCAACAAATTCCGAATATGCCGGATTTGTGATGGTCAAGTGTACACTCAAAAAGAAGAAAAATTATACTCTCCCACAAGCTCAGTTTTCTACTCGCAATTTACATCCTTCTCTGACACTCATCAAATTCCCGTGCAAGTTTTGCTCCACGCTTAATCTCAGACACACAACCTCAAGGGAAGTCACCTTTGAAAACAACAATTCGGGGGCGTTAAATTCAACACGGTAACTTTCTGTATAGTTGTCCACCGTGTCAACCACAATTCGTATTTTTCAATACAAGAACTTGCATACAGCACTTCTCTGTTATATATATATATATATATATATCATAACCACTCATAATCACCATAAATGATTGAATGATTGTCAGTTAATGCACTTTGTGCTCCACGTTTTAGAGACTTATCTTTACATTTTGCAAGTGTTAGACTTTGTTATCTGTGCGCTGATGATTCTAAACCTTCCTTTATGCCACTAATCACCAATCTCAAGCCAAAACACAAACACGCAAGTTCCCAGGGACATGAGTAGAATCACCAGGGGATATTATGAAAGAGTGTGAATAATAATAATAATTTTTAATTACCAGGTTTTAAGGGAATTCTCCTACGTTATGTTCCCAAAACAGCAGACAGCCACCTTCGTTACTAATCAATGAAAAACTCTTTGCTAATTTTCAGTCTTTAAAAAATTCATTTTCTTGGATCTCTTTTGACATGGCATTGCTGAATTAGGGCTGTTTTAACAGGTTGGGAAACCTCCGCTTTATGCTGTAAATCTTAGACCGCTTAGTTGCAGTCATATTGTTGTGTTCATTTATCTTTTAATCCTATCAAATATGCGGGCCTGGATTCACCTGTTTTAACAGATGTCGTCTACATCTTATACAGAAGAAAGTACAATGGAGGAGTGCACGTGTTGGATCATATATCTAATTTTAAAAAAAAGCTAAATAACTTCTTGTCGTGACGAGAATTTATTGTTCAAGTAGTAGAGCTTTGTTGCCTCCTGCTGTT
This sequence comes from Achatina immaculata, assembly GCA_009760885.1. Classification (NCBI taxonomy): domain Eukaryota; kingdom Metazoa; phylum Mollusca; class Gastropoda; order Stylommatophora; family Achatinidae; genus Lissachatina; species Lissachatina immaculata. Next base: position 24,383,314 of record CM019715.1, on the reverse strand, counting down.
ATTATTTCAACAACAGTTAATCCTGGTTAGAAAAGTTCCATTTCAAACCTTTGTTGTTCATGCAGTGGTGATTCTTTTATTTACTGTAAGGAATGACTCACTTTATTGCTATATGATTGCACTAGTTAATTATTGAAGGGATGTAACAGAAAATTGTTAATGTAAATTTACCGACGGGCATCTTGTCCATCGTAAACGTTGTGCCAGTTCTAGCAGGAAATCATGTAATCATTGGATGAGGTAAAGAAGCAACAGATTATAAATATTTATAATTGTGTATGTCAACACAGAGGCACTGCAGGAAAGCCGATGGAAAAAAAACTTGCTCGTTAAAAAATAGGGCAATCCTTATCTTGTAAGAAAATCACTATCTTCAGACACAGAAACAAAATATAACAAGTGAAAAATGCGTAGAAGAGAAAAGTAACCAAGGAACACGTATATTCTGTATTCTGCTTTCTTCGGAACAATATTCTTAGTTCGAATTGTTTGTTTTATCTGTAGTTTTAATTCGATTTTTTAAATATTAGAAATAGTTGTTTTGTTTTTGTATTTTTTATCCTTACCATTTGGAACTTCAATCAAATATCGTACGTTATAGTTAAATGCTTGAACACTTGATGAGCTTTTGGACTGGGAATGACAGAACAAATGTTTTTCTGATGATGTGAAAAAGTGTATCGTCTTTGACACGGTTTTTCTGACACGGTTTCGTATATTAAGCAACAGTTTCAAGTCTGGTGAATTATCTGTTTTTTTTTAAAAATTTATTTGGCCAGACAGATGTTGTTGTGTAATGATGATAACACTGGTCAGCGGTTATTGTTGTATAATGATGATAACACTGGTCAGCGGTTGTTGTTGTGTAATGATAACGATGATCTGCGGATGTTGATGTGTAAAGATGATAATGATAGTCAGCGGTTGTTGTTGTGTAATGATGATTACGAAAGCAAGCTATTGCAATAATTACTTTGCGCCATTAATCCCCTTGCAAGTAAAGTAAGGTGTTGTAACCTCCTGGATCGTGCCCTACGAAGTGGGCTCTGTCACAGGGACTGGCGTAGTCCACATGTTGGTACACTGGTCTCAGTGTGATGCCTAGTTTCAACTAGTTCTTCACTCTCTGCTGAATCAGTAAAAATAGGATAGGAATAGGCTTCTTCCCATGTCTCAAGTATGTTTCACGGTGTGGGTTTTATGTTTCTCGTGTCTCAAGTTTGACATGTTGCGCTGGTTTCATGTTCTCTGTATATCTCTCAACGTACATGCGTCTTTTATTATTTTTATTTACAACCAAACATGACAGAAATTGCCCAACAAAATGATTCTGCGTATCTTCGTTACACAAATAACAGTCACGTGCTTCAGAATTGTCTTCTGCGAGGAAAAGAGACAATATTAAACACTGCCTCGTTATTTTTGACGCACGGGGTGGCACAAAGTAAATTTTTTTTCCGTCCATCCTTATAGATTCTTATTTCTTTCATTTGATTGAGCACATGAAAAGCCACAACTGCTCAAATACAGAACAAGAAACCAACAGTGCGTGTGTTAAATGGTTCACGTACAAGTCGATAGAAAATGATTAGGGGAAGTGAACATCAGAGTTGCCAACTATGGCGGGAGGTAGCTGTAAGTCGTGATAGTCTTTTCTGTATTTTTTAATAGGTGGGGTTGTGAAAGCAGTAGAATAAAAATATTTATCACGAGTGACATGAAGCTTTTAACAATGAATTTAATATTCACATATTGCTTTTACACACACCACGGTTGCGTAACGTCTTTTCACCAGCGTAATTCTCCTGCGTATGTTGGCAACCATCTTGTCATAAACAGTAACCCTGCACGCGACCAACACGCTACACAGTCTAGGCTACCTGGTGTACGGAAGTCAGACATTTTTCAAAGGTAAACACAGGACAGAATATGAAAACAAGTCTAGAATAGAATAGCGAAATGTGAATTTTTCTGTAAATAATTATACAAGCGATCCAAAAAGACCATTGTGTGTCACTGTGAAGGCAACATATCGAGCAGGTAAGAGGTAAAACCCCTAATGTTGACCGTGCTCTTCTGCATCCTGTCTCTCCGTAGCGACCTAGTTTTGTTTGACAGGAATAATTTTGTGACATTCAGACCCGATGCTGTGTAAATTTATGTGATTGATTCTTAACAGTTTTCATTTTGTGAAGAAGCAGATTGTATTCTTTCGAAGATATATGTGTAAAATACGGAGTGTTTCCATGTGTGAAGCTTTGTGTAAATATCAAGCGTTCAGTTATGCCTGCTTTCCATAAGGCTAACTTTCTAAACTAGCCCCTCCCCCCCCACACACACACAAAAGCTAAGGAGAACTTTTTTAAAATACGTATATATATATATATATATATCATATCATCTTGAAGGGCAGAATGTCAGACCCGCCTGCGTGCCCAATTTTAACCCTGTGAAAATAAAGTATGTTCGTTCGTTCTCTCTCGGTCCCTACTGGCAGGCATAGGATATTGTGTCTTTCCATAACCCTCGATCCCTTGTGCATCTCAACAGTCTTGTCAGTGAGCATTCCCCATGCAAGGATGCCAAACCATCAAGTATCTTTTCTTTCTGCCTCATTTACGTTCGATTTTCCCTGTTGTCATTAGGTACTCTCGCCCTCTAACCTCTCGACATGCCCTGCAAATTTGTTATAATTTTCCTTGTTTCTTGTGCCTCTTTCAGAACTTCCTCATTCGATTTTCTCGCTGTTTTCTTAAGAACCACATTTCATCTGATTCCAGTCGTCTATGAACAGTTGTACAAAGTGTTGTAGTTAAAAATAATTGTTGAGACAGCAAGTAAAGATTGGACAGGTTCTGTGTAGATTTTCATGATAATGTTAGCGGATGATTTAATTTTTAATTTTGATGAGACTGGCCTTCATTGATGAAAAAAAAGATGGGTTCAAGGACTTTTTATTGTCAGTGAAGAGAAATCTCTATCAGGTTTCAGAGCCAGCAAGAGCAAGTTGACACGTCTGCTTGGCAATATGAGTGTGTGGCAACTGAAGCCCATGTTAGCGTGCTCGTGCTCTGACAAGCTTGAACAAGGTTAGGTTGCCTGTTTTAGGTTGCCTGTTTTTGGTTGCCTGTTTTAGGGTGCCTGTTTTTGGTTGCCTGTTTTAGGTTGCCTCTTTTAGGTTGCCTGTTTTAGGGTGCCTGTTTTTGGGTTGACTGTTTTAGGGTGCCTGTTTTTGGGTTGACTGTTTTAGGTTGCCTGTTTTAGAGTGCCTGGTTTAGGTTGCTTGTTTTAGGGTGCTTGTTTTAGGTTGCCTGTGTTTTAGGTTGCCTGTTTTAGGTTGCCTATTTTAGAGTGCCTGTTCTAGGGTGCCTATTTTAGGTTGCCTGTTTTAGGGTGCCTGTTTTAGGGTGCCTGTTTTAGGGTGCCTATTTTAGAGTGCCTGTTTTAGGGCGCCTGTTTTAGGTTGCCTGTTTTAGGTTGCCTGTTCTAGGGTGCCTATTTTAGGGTGCCTGTTTTAAGGTGCCTGTTTACTGACGTGGAAAAAAGAGAGGATTTTTTAATTGTTACATAAAATAATTTTGTCTTTCTCCTGCCAAGATAAAAATTTGTCACAGTCTTCTTCTCTTTGATAATGGTTTGACGCTGTTATTATTATTATGTGCCGTGCTGGATAATGTTGGCGATCACGCTTGTCTGTTTTGTACGGTCCCTGGTGTTAGATAAAATTCCAGTGTTCTGCAAATCTTTTTTTCCTGCTCATGTAACATTTACATTGTATAGAATAGCAGTAATGAATAGGTTGGTGATGCGGACAAATATGGCTAGTATTGTTAAGTTGCATGTTTTTAAATATTGTTTGGTTCATATTTTCTTCTATAATACTGAAATTATTGTGCGCAGAATACTTTCTGCCAAGTATTTTTTCAAGCATAGTTAATATAGTACAGTGTTCTATATGAAGATGAGAGAGAGAGAGAGAGAGGTGAGAGAGAGGAAGAACGAACAAACGATCTTTATTTTCGAGGGGCGAAGAACTGGAATCGCAGGCTGTCTCACATTCTGCCTTTACCACTTATATTTCATTCTTGTTGATTTAGAACAAGTATACAATGACATAAAGAACATATCTCAGCTTGTCAGTTAAGGAGAATATAGAGCTTTATTTGAAGTTGACACTAAGAAGGTAGCGTGAGAGGAGGTAAAAGACGCCATCATACGTCTACCTCCAGACCCACAGAAGTAATCGCCTAAATCTTAGCTAATTTAGACTATTCAAATTTGTCCACCATGGCACTGAAGTTTTAGATCTACATTAGTGTAATATTCGCCAACACATAAACAAGCCACTTATTTAAGAACAACTTTGTCTTTACTGTTTGTGGCATTTCAGCGATTTGTAAACTGCAGTTCAGGTAATCTGCAGCTTTGGCAAGTCCTGTGAAGAGTTTAGACGAGGAGCTATGTAGAACAGATATCACTTTGTTGTCCATAACTCTGTAGAACTGTTCTTATGCCAGACTTATCGTGATTTCCTGTTTACATTGTTACCGTGCGTTCGACACTGCAGTATCAGTGCTGGATATCCTCCAAGTTGTGGATGCCCATCTGACAAGGAAACACTAGTGTCAGTGTTCGCTATTCGATAATTTTAAGAAAAATAATTTCTGTGCATGGCTATCATATTCACGGCCAGGCAGCAGAAACTAAATGGAAGCAACCTTGTAGAGAATCCAGTATTTTGCTGATGTACGATCACGGAGGGTCCTAGAACAGCGCCTTATTTTCCAGACTGGCTGTCTTCACCCAGCTGGAATTAACAATGTCTTCAGCTTTCTGTAAGTTCTTTATTTTTCCACTGGCCTTTTTTTTTTTAAACTCTATTTTCTTTCTCTATGCTACCCCTCCCTACCACCACCCTATTTTCTTCTCCGCCAACATATTGATGTCTTTAGGGTCTTGCCTTATTTACTATTTTCTCCCTGCAGGTGTTTATATTCTTCATTCCCCGCGTCCCCTTTTCCCTCCCCCTTTTCTCCCCCCCCCGACACCTCTAGCGGCCGTCATGTTTCTATTGCCTTCCCCCCACCCCTTTCTCCCACTTGTTCTCCTCCCCTCGCTCCACCTCTTCTTCACGATTGGCTCTATCGGGCATCTTTTGTTCAGAGGCAGCGTGGTCTTTCCTTCTCTCTTCTCCTACACACTTTTCTGTCCTGACTCGGAGGAAGACATTTCAGATAAGTTCTTCATGTTTTTGTCTTGTTTTGTATGTATCCTCGAATAAGGCTACGCCGAAATATCGGATGTTGTATTTTTTCATTTATACATTCTCATACTTTCTATTTGTTTTTTCTCACCTTACTCACTCCCTCCCTCACTTAGTAAAACTGCACCATACACCTCTATCTACCTTATTTATTTCAACCAGTTTTACTGCAGTCGCCATCCCTTTTATCTGTCACAGTATTTATGACGTTTTTTTAAATTTAAATTTTCCGAATTTTTTTGAAGTTCCATCCTTTTCGTTATGTAATAATAGTTTAAATATTATTTTATTTATTATATTTTACAACAGACTTCTTGTTCACATTAATTTCTCTGGTGTTTCTTCCCTTACATGGTTATTTTCACTTGTTTTAAGGACAGCCAATAGTACGAACGTGTAGTTAAAGGAACTGAGAGAAAGAACATTGTTACGTGGCAAAGAACGTTTAGGCATCGTGTGATTTTTTTTAGGTGGGGGCAGCTGGAAATCGAAACAAGTTGAAAGGGTGCGGGGGGGGGGGGAGCGGGAGGAATACAGCAGGGAACTGAAACAAAGGAGGGGAGTGTAATTAGGAACGAAAGAAGCTGAAGGCAGGAACTGCAGCTGGTAATAGAAAGAAACTGAATGTAGGGGGAATGCGGGTCGAAATCAAAACAAATGTAAGGTGTGAAAATGCAGCTAGGAATGGAAAGAAGCTGAAGGAGGGGAAATGTAGTCGGGAAAGGAAAGAAGTGGGGGGAGGAAGAATGCAACTGGCAATAGAAAGAAGTGGGGGGGGGGGGAAAGAATCCAGCTGGCAATGGAAAGAAAGGGGGGGGGGTGAAAGAATGCAGCTGGCAATGGAAAGAAGTGGGGGGTGGGGAAGAATGCAGCTGGCAATGGAAAGAAGTGATGGGGGGGGGGGGAAGGAAGAATGCAGCTGGCAATGGAAAGAAGTGGGGGGGGGGGGAGAAGGAAGAATGCAGCTGGCAATGGAAAGAAGTGGGGGGGGGGGGAGAAGGAAGAATGCAGCTGGCAATGGAAAGAAGGGGGGGGGGGGGAAGGAAGAATGCAGCTGGCAATGGAAAGAAGTGGGGGGGGGGGGATAGAATGCAGCTGGCAATGGAAAGAAGTGTGGGGAGGAAGAATGCAGCTGGCAATGGAAAGAAGTGGGGGGAGGAAGAATGCAGCTGGCAATTGAAAGAAGTGTGGGGAGGAAGAATGCAGCTGGCAGTGGAAAGAAGTGGGGGGGGGGAAGAATGCAGCAGGCAATGGAAAGAAGTGGCGGGGGGGGGGGGGCTGGAAGAAGAATGCAACTGGCAATGGGAAGGCGTGGGGTGGGGGGAGAATGCAACTGGCAATGGAAAGAAGTGGGGGGGGGGAGGAAGAATACAGCTGACAATGGAAAGAAGTGGGGGGGGGGGGGAATGCAGCTGGCAGTGGGAAGACGTGGGGGGGGGGGGAAGAATGCAGCAGGCAATGGGAAGACGTGAGGTGGGGGAAGAATGCAACTGGCAGTGGGAAGAAGTGGCGGGGGGGGGGGGGTAAGAATGCAGCTGGCAATGGAAATAAGTGAGGAGAGGAAGAATGCAGCTGGCAATGGAAAGAAGTGGGGGGGGGGGGTAAGAATGCAGCTGGCAATGGAAATAAGTGAGGAGAGGAAGAATGCAGCTGGCAATGGAAATAAGTTGGGGGGGGGGGAAGAATGCAGCAGGCAATGGGAAGACGTGAGGTGGGGGAAGAATGCAACTGGCAGTGGGAAGAAGTGGCGGGGGGGGGGGGTAAGAATGCAGCTATCATCATCATCATCATGTGCCGTGCCGACTGGCGTTGGCTATTATGCTTCTCCAGAGTACACGATCCTTCATGCAGGCCATCAGCTCAGTTGGTGATCTCCTCTCACACCATCCCGTCAGATTGTCCAGTATCATTTCTCTTGGTCTTCCTCTTGATCTTCTTCCTTCTATTTTTCCTGTTGTTATAATATTTTCAATGCCCCCTCTTCTCATTGCATGTCCTATGAAAGTACATTGTCTCTCTCGTATCTTTTTGACAAGGTTTTTTGTCTCTCCAGCTCTTCTCCTACATTCTTCATTAGTTATTTTTGCTGTCCAGGGGATTCGCAACATTCTTCTAATAAACCACATTTCTGCTGCTTCCAATGATTTTGTGCAGACTTGCCTATTGTCCATGATTCACTTCCATATAACAAGATAGGTTCAATATAGCATTTTAGGACTCGTTTTCTAACATTCATTGATAAGGATGTGTTGGTCAATACGTTTCTCATTCTCTGAAATGCAGTGTTTGCTTGGCCTATTCTGTTCCTAATTTCTGTTCTGCATTTCCCATCTGAAGTTATTACTGCTCCAAGGTATTTGAATTTCTGCACCTGCTTTAGAACAGTTCCGTTTAATTTAATACTGCATGCTGGTAGATTCTGTTTTTTAGATATAACCATAGTCTCTGTCTTTTTGATGTTCAAAGTAAGGCCTTTCTGTTCACTTTCTTTGGCGACTTTATTCAAGAGATTTTGCAGGTCTTGTTGGTTCTCAGCTATCAGTACTGTGTCGTCAGCATACCGAAGGTTGTTAATATTGTATCCTCCAATTTTTATGCCTGGTTCTGTGATGATTGTTCTTAGAATATTCTCGCTATACAGAGAAAAAAGGTCTGGAGATAGTACACATCCTTGTCGCACCCCTTGTTTTATAGGTTGATATTTTCCAATTCTATTTTCAACTCGAACTGCTGCTTCTTGCTGCCAGTATAGATGTTTTACAATCCTCAGGTCTTTGCCGTCTATATTGATGTCTTCAAGCATTTTAATAATTTCATTATGTTTCACCTTGTCAAATGCCTTGGTGGGGGGGGGGGCAGCTCACGAGCCACAGGTGAGGCCAGATCGTCATCAAGCTACTGGTGGCAAAAATAGCAAGTTCAAAATTGCAACATGGAATGTTAGAACTTTATTCCAGGCTGGAAAATTAGAAAATGTAAAGATGAAGATCAACATATTAGGAATGAGTGAAGTTAGATGGACAGGTGCAGGGAAGATAAACTCAGATAAATATACAATAATATATTCAGGAAGTGAGAAACACGAGGAGTAGGAATTATATTTGATGAACAAACGGCAAGGACAATTGTAGGATATTTGAACATCTCGGACCGAGTCCTGCTAGCCCAACTGAAAGGACAACCAATAAACATAAATATTATACAAGTGTGCGCTCCAACATCTGAAAGCTCTGAAGAAGATTTACAGCTATTTTATAATGACATAGAGACAGCACTAAAACACACAAAGTCACATGAAGTTACCATAGTCATGGGAGATTTAATGCCAAAGTTGGTAAAGGAAGAACTTCAGACATCGTTGGTGACTATGGACTGGGGGAGAGGAATGACAGAGGTTATAAATTAATTGAATGGGCAAGAATACACAGCATGGTTGTAGGAAACACCTGGTTTAAACAACATCCTCGAAGACTGGCAACGTGGTGCAGTCCAGACAAAAAGACTTTTAACCAGATAGACTACATATTAATCAACAAATGATTCCGCAATGCATTACTGACAACAAAAACCATGCCAGGAGCTGACTGCAATAGTGACCATGATCCACTCTGTGGAAAAGTTAGAATAAAACTAAAGAAAGCAGGCAGAAAAGTGAGAAACATCAAACTGAATACAGAACTTCTTAAAAATGACCAAGAACTGCGAGAACAATACAAAGTTATTATAACAAATAGATACAATGCAATAGCAAAGATAAATAGTATAGATGAACAATGGGAAATGTTAAGAGATTCTATCCACCAAACTGTTAAGGAGATAATACCACAAAAAAAGAAGCCCCTAAAAATAAATGGATGACAGACGACATCTTAGGACTGATGGACAAGAGGAGGAGGAGTAAAAATAACGAGAAAAAATATAACAAGATAAATAAAGAAATAAGACGCAAATGCAGAGAAGCAAAAGAAGTGTGGTTAAATGAGCAGTGCAGACAGATAGAGGACTCTCATATTAAAGACAGCAAAAACATGCACAAACGAATTAATGAACTCACAGGCAGGAAAACAAAATATACCACAGGATGCCTGAAATCGAAAGAAGGTAAAATGTTAATGGGAAAAGAAGACATTGTGGACAGGTGGACAGAGTATATCGGTGAGCTATATGGAGGAGAAAGACCAGAATTAACACCAGATACTGAAAACTGTGAGGGACCACCAATACTTGAAGATGAAATCATAGATGCCATCAAACACATGAAGAAAGGAAAAGCGACTGGGCCTGATAATATAACAATAGAAGAAATAGAGGCACTAGAGGAGACAGGAATAAAAATAATAACGAAGTTACTGAATGACATTTACAACAGTGGTTATATTCCCAGTGACCTGATTAAATCCATGTTTATAGCACTACCAAAGAAACCAGGTGCAAAGGAATGTGACGACCACCGGACTATCAGCCTCTCATGTCACATAACGAAACTACTTCTGAGAATAATTATGAGAAGAACAAGGAAAAAGATAAAAATGGAAATAGCAGATGAACAGTTTGGATTTGTTGAAGGAAAGGGAACACACAATGCCATTTATGCTTTACGAACACTAACAGAAAGAGCTTTAGAAGTACAGAAAGATCTCTACTTATGCTTCATTGATTACACCAAGGCATTTGACAAGGTGAAACATAATGAAATTATTAAAATGCTTGAAGAATGCAGCTGACAATGGAAATAAGTGAGGAGAGGAAGAATGCAGCTGGCAATGGAAAGAAGTGGGGGGGGGGGGGGGAGAAGAAGAATGCAGCTGGCAATGGAAAGAAGTGGGGGGAGGGGGAGGAAGAATGCAGCTGACAATGGAAAGAAGTGGGGGGGGGGGAAGAATGCAGCTTGCAATGGGAAGACGTGGGGTGGGGGGAGAATGCAACTGGCAGTGGAAAGAAGTGGGGGGAGGAAGAATACAACTGACAATGGAAAGAAGTGGGGGGGGGGAATGCAGCTGGCAGTGGGAAGACGTGGGGTGGGGGGGGGAAGAATGCAGCAGGCAATGGGAAAACGTGAGGTGGGGGAAGAATGCAACTGGCAGTGGGAAGAAGTGGCGGGGGGGGGGGGGGTAAGAATGCAGCTGGCAATGGAAATAAGTGAGGAGAGGAAGAATGCAGCTGGCAATGGAAATAAGTGGGGGGGGGGGAAGAATGCAGCAGGCAATGGGAAGACGTGAGGTGGGGGAAGAATGCAACTGGCAGTGGGAAGACGTGGGGGGGGGGAAGAAGAATGCAGCTGGCAATGGAAATAAGTGGGGGGAGGGGGAGGAAGAATGCAGCTGACAATGGAAAGAAGTGGGGGGTGGGGAAGAATGCAGCTGGCAATGGGAAGACGTGGGGTGGGGGGAGAATGCAACTGGCAGTGGAAAGAAGTGGGGGGAGGAAGAATACAGCTGACAATGGAAAGAAGTGGGGGGGGGGGAATGCAGCTGGCAGTGGGAAGACGTGGGGTGGGGGGGGGGAAGAATGCAGCAGGGAATGGGAAGACGTGAGGTGGGGGAAGAATGCAGTTGGCAATGGGAAGACGTGGGGGGGGGGGAAGGGAAGAATGCAGCTGGCAGTGGAAAGACATGAGGTGGGGGTAAGAATGCAGCTGGCAATGGGAAGACGTGGGGGGGGGGGAATGCAGCTGGCAATGGGAAAACTGAGGTGGGGGAAGAATGCAGCTTGCAATGGGAAGACGCGGGGGGGGGGTGGGGAAGAATGCAGCTGGCAGTGGGAAGAGTTGGGGGGGGGAAGAATGCAACTGGCAATGGGAAGAGTTGGGGGGGGGGGAAGAATGCAACTGGCAGTGGGAAGACGTGGGGGGGGGGGAAGAATGCAGCTGGCAATGGAAAGACGTGGGGGGGGGAGAATGCAACTGGCAATGGGAAGACGTGGGGGGGGGGGGAAGAATGCAGCTGGCAATGGGAAGACGTGGGGGGGGGGGGAGAATGCAACTGGCAGTGGGAAGACGTGAGGGGGGGAAGAATGCAGCTGCCAGTGGGAAGACGTGAGGGGGGGAAGAATGCAGCTGGCAGTGGGAAGACGGGGGGGGGAGAATGCAACTGGCAATGGGAAGACGTGGGGAGGGGGAGAGTGCAGCTGGCAATGGGAAGACGTGGGGGGGGGAAGAATGCAGCTGGCAATGGAAAGAAGTTGAAAGAGGGATACAGTTGAGAATGGTAAGAAGCTGAAGAAGGAGGAGTTTCGGGTGGGATTGGAAAGATTTACTAAATGATCTTTATTTTTAAAAGGTTAAGAATTGAGCACGCAGGCCCGTCTGCTCTTCAGAGAAGTTGAAAGAGATGGTACATGGAGCTGAGAGTGGAAGGAAGTGAAAAGGGAGGGAGCGAAATCCAAAGAAGGTGAAGAAGGGTGTGGAGGAGGGGGGGGGCTATTATAGCTTGGAATCGAAAGAATTAGAAAAAAGGGGGGATGTGAATTCAGCTTGGTATCTAAATAAATTGCATTGGGGAGGGAGGAGAGGAGCGGTGACTTAGTAGGAATGTACAGAGCCACGCTGTCACGATAAACTAATCGATACTTGACCCTGTGCTGCTAGCAAAGAGAAAAAGATGTCACATCTTCAGTGAACTGGATGAAGGTACAAACAAAGATGGCCTGCTACTGATGTATCCATTTGCAGATCATCAACGATGTCTTGCAGCCATCTTCGCCTTGGTCTTTCTCTCTTTATTTTTCCCATTATGTACCCTTCCAAGACGGTCTTCTCCTAGATTATCATAACGTTTAATGTGTCCAAAATATTTAAGTTTTCTCTCTTTAATCCTCTTTACTACCCGGCCTTCTTCATTATTAAGAGATTGTAGTATGGACATATTTGTTCTTTTTTTGTGTCCATGATATTTGAACAACTCTTCTGTAGCATTTACATTCAAAGACATTTATATGTTTCTCAGCTGTTTCGTTAAGTGTCCATGTCTCACAGGCATATGTTGCGTAGCAATGGAGATTAAAAAAATCATACCGTGATTGACTTGGTATCATTGCTGCATGCATAGTGAAGTTCTAATTGCTAAGAAATGCCAAAAATGTGAATTGTACATCGAGAAGATCACTGAATTCAAGAATTTCTGAGCAGCTTTGCAAAGATGTGAACAGTGAACACCATCAACTTCTGCTACACTCAAAACTTCGTTGGCCATCGCGAGAAAAAGATTTGTCTCCTGTTTGTTTTTTAATCAAGAGACCTCGGGCTAGATAAAATTATTTCTCATGGAGCAGCAATTTCATCTCAGCTCTTGATCGGATGATGTTTCCTGGCTGGTAAAATCAGCATATCTGTCAGATATTTTCTGTCATTTAAATATATCAACGAAAAGGGCAAAAAAGTTGAAGACAAGATCGAAGCAGTGAGGAACTAGTTTTAATTATGGCAACATCGCCTATCCCACCGAAACTTCCAGACATTTCCAGATGTCACAAGTTTTCTTGGCTTCACCGAGGAAGTTATCTGAAGAGGGCACATCAGTTGTCGCACGACACTTGAAAGAATTGCATTGTAGTTTTCGTGAATATTTTCCTGTTCCTGACTCAAGCAAAACTGGATTAGAGATTCATTTTCACTAAATGTGAATGAACTGTAGTAGCTCGCTGCATCATAGGAAGATAAGTTCTATAAATGGTAGATATTTCCTCTGAAACTGAAGTTCAAGGAACGTACCTTCCAAATGTCTGGGCTCACTTACAGTTAGATATTTCGAACTATTCACAAAGAGGGCTGTGAATATGTTGATGCCTTTCCTAAAGACATACTTGCGTGAAAAATTGTTCTGTGCTCTTTTTTTAAATCTCCAATAAGAACAGAAACCGTTCGAATCGTTAAATCTTAAGGTATGTACTATGAACATATGTCATCATCATCATCATCATGCGCCGTGCCGACTGGCGTTGGCTATTATGCTTCTACAGAGTACCAGATTATTCATGCAGACGATTAGCTCAGTTGGTGATCTCCTCTCACCCCATCTTGTCAGACTGTCGAAATGAGATGGAAATCAAATATTAAAAATTTTTGTAAGACATTTTGCTGGCCTAAACTGACGTACTGAAGCATCTATCCTCAATTCCGTATGTTAATAACAGAAACAAAATCAGTGGAAGAGGAATGGGCCTTGTTCTAAACCAGCTTTTTGTGAGCAGAAAAGGAAACATGTGGTACTTGAAAAAAGGAGATAGAGAAACGAAAATAGCAACATGGTGGAATGATGAGGCGAAAGATGCTGTAAAAGGAAAAAAAAAATAGAGAGAATAGATGAGAAGTAAAGAGTATCTAGACTACATTGAATATCGAATTGCAAGAAGACACTCTAAGAAGGTAATAGAAGAATCAAAGGTAAAATGTGGCAGGAATACAGTGAAGTATTAAATAATAATCACAAAGAAGCTACGAAAATCTTTTATAAGAAAGAGCAGTGCAGTGAGAAAGTGAGCAGAGCACTTGGACCCAACAGAGATTGTGAACAATGTTAATGTTGATCAAGTATGAGAACCAGAAAGGGTAGTGAGCAGTGGAGACATTATTTCAACAAGTTACTCAGTATACCATCCGAGGCAGGCCAAACCCATGATAACAATACAGCTGGTCCCATAGAACTTCAGCTAGACTATAAGCTTGAAATCAAATGAGCCATCAGAAAGGCCCCAATGAACAAAGTACCAGGATGTGATGGAGTACCCAATGAGCTAATCAAATGTGCATAAGAGGGTGGAATAGTTTGGCTTCACAGATTCTGTAACTTGGTATGGGAAAAACAAGAAACACCACAGGACTTGAAAAAATGCTGTAATGATTCCAATATGGAAGAGAAAAACGGTAAAATAGAATGTAACCAATATAGAGGATCTCACTGCTAAGCCATACTGGAAAAATGTTCTGCAAGATCCTAGAGAACAGACTGTGACCAGTGATTGAACCACAGTTAAATGAAACTCAGATGGGATTTAGAAAAAATAGAAGCTGTACAGATGACATCTTTTTCCTAAGACAGTTAACAGAAAAGTCAGTTGAACACAATCAGATACTGCACATAGCTTACATAGATCAAGAAAAAGCAATTGTTAGAGTAAATAGATATCTTACTTATATCTTACATCCTTTCTGTGCCGTTAAACGTCACATAGGGGTCTCATGGTAATTCATCAAGATAGATATAAACTGTGGAAAATCTTACAGCATTATGGAGTTAGTACACATCTAATCAACCTATGCAAAAACCTATACAAAAACAGTCAGTGTACAGTTAAAAAACTTTTTTTCTCCTGACCTCTTCTCCTCGTACAGCGAAAAAATAATGAGGAGTATAGAGAGCTTGTGGGTACAACCTTAACAACTTAAGATATGCAGATGACACAGTCCTGATTGCTAAAAGTGAAGGGGAGCTACAGGCCCTTCTGGACATCGTGGTTCGTGAAAGTAAAAGTAAAGGTCTCAGCCTGAATAAAAAAAGGCTGAAGTGAAGGTCATCTCAAAGAAAAGAATACCACCAAAATGTAGCATTACCATCGATGGCACAAATCTGAAAGGAATTAAGTACTTAGGGACGATTATAACAGCTGATGGGAAATCAGCTTGGGAGTGGCTTCATTACACTCGGGGCGTGCCATTATATGTTTGACCTTTGACACAAGGATTTCCTTCAGTGTTTTTAGGAAGATGACTCCGATGTTGTGTTGATTTTGTCCTTTTCCCCAGCTAAACATACTCTGTATCTTTCTGTATTATTAGTATTAGTATTATTAGCTGTGATTCTAAGACGTTAAGTTTGCTATAATATGGACACAATTTTGCTGTTACAATAATGCAGCTTATTCTGACATACATATTTACTTATATATTATACATGTTTATACTTTGAAAACAGATGTAGCAGGTGTAAGAGAAAATATGCAGCATACAAGGAAGGGCCATGTCTGGGATTATTACAAAAACAGCTTTGGTAATCTTCTTACTGGGTGTCACAGTTGCCCAAGTATATGAGGACCAGAAGGATGACATTTATGATTATGCCAGCGAAAGAGAAGAGACTGATCTAGTTGATGTCGAATTTTCCCAGGAGAAATTCACAGAGTAAGCTTTTCCATGATCTCCTCCACTTTATAAGTTGTTCTTGCACTGTCACTTGTGCTTTTTCTTCAGTGTCTTCAGCTTATCTTAGGAGAATTTCTAAGATATATGCGCTGTGTGTACTTTTTTTTTCAGTGAAACTGTAACCGTGACAGTGAGCTTGCATGCATACACACAGTGTGTTGTATTATTGTTTTTATTTCATAGGATCATTATGTTCTTTTTGTCTGTAAAATTATATGCATATGCTTGTCAACATGTTTGTGTGCCTTTCTGTCTGTGCTGTTTGTTTGTGTATGGGGTTTTCAAATATCTATGTACACATCATATGACTGTGAGACCTGGACACTTAACAAAACAGCTGAGAAACACATAAATGCCTTTGAATGTAAATGCTACAGAAGAGTTCTTCAAATATCATGGACACAAAAAAGAACACATATATATCCATACTACAAGAGCTTAATATTGAAGAAGGCTGGCTAGTAAAGAGGATTAAATAGAGAAAACTTAAATGTTTTGGACACACTGATTGTCATGATAATCTAGAGAAGACCGTCTTGGAAGGATACATAATGTGAAAAAGAAAGAGAGGAAGGTCAAGATGAAGATAGCTGCAAGACATCGTTGATGATCTGCAAATTGATGCATCAGCAGCAGGGCATCTTACTTACAACTGAGAGGCCTACAGGAGTGCTGTTAGGGAGGCAAAGTTCTGCAAGGGACATGCAGATGACAGACTGATATGCTCATTGGCCTGTTTTTATGTTCAGCTGTTTTTTTTTGTCTACTTGTTTGTGTGATTTTGATTCTGGCTGTTTGTGTGATGCCTCCTTGTATATGTGTGGCTTTGTTTCTGATTGTTTGTATAGAGTTTCCATGTATGTGTTTTAGCTTTGGTTCTGGCTATTTATATGGTGTCCCCATGTATGTGTGTAGCTTTGGTTCTGGCTGTTTGTATGGTGTCCCCTTGTATGTGTGTGACTGTGTTTCTGTCTGTTTGTGTAATGTCTCTTTGTATGTGTGTGGCTTTGTGTCTGTGTGGTTTCTCCTTGTATGCATTTGTTTATTTTGTTTTGTTTTGTTAAGTTTGTCAATCTGAGTTACATGTATCAATTCTTCCTTAGTTATCTGTCAAAACAGAACTCTGTAGTCTCACTTCTAAACAGTTTTTACAAACTACAGCTGGCTTGTGTGCACTGCAGGCTAAACAAATATAACAGCAACTCAGAAGCAGTGCTGTCTTTGTTTCCCAGTGCAGTGCTTATCCAGTCTGAAAGTTATTGCTGAAAACTTAATAAAAATTAAGTTTTTGTGTGTTTGTATACAATTGCAAACCTGCATGTTGTTCTGGGTCAGTGAATGCAGAAATATGAGAGCAAATGTCAACTTAACTTCTCAAAATGCAGGAAATGCACTATTTGGTGATTTGTTTGTGCTTCAATGAATCCAGCTTTACTCAAAAATGTGTAAGTGAACATAAATAAAGACCATTAGAATACAAAAAGCACATGGCTCACAATGTATACAGAGAAAAAAATATATTCAAATGAAATTCCATGTATTTTCACCTATGGCAAACTAACAGAAAATAACTTTGAATGTTATTAATTGTTTTTTAACTCATATATGATTTTTGTAAAAGTTGATAGCATTTTAAACATTGATCTTGAATCTGAATAAAAACATTTTTGATGATTATTTGTTTCCATTTTGAATAACTGTAATTGTGGAGCTATGGTAACATTTCGTGATAAATATCTCATGAAGTAACATTTATAATTTATTTTTAATGAGTGGGAAAAAAAGAAATAAGATACACTTTGCCGCCTGAGAATTGGTACATATTTCATGTTGATGTGTAAGAATAATCAGTAACATCGTCAGGGGTTGAAAGAAAAAGAAACAAAATTAACAGGGAAAGTGAAAGCATTCATGGATGTTGAAGTATTGTTCCATGCTATGAGAAATATCTTGTGGAATTAAAATTTTCCTTAGATAATTTTCAAGTGGATTTAAGAAAGTGCTGAAATATTCACAGTGAATTTAGAATTATACTGAAAGATTTATCAGAAAAATTTTGTAAAGTACTCACAGATTTATTAATGAAATTAGGAAATTACTCACAAATTTCTACAGTAAATAGCCCTGTCACAGGAAAAATATTACATATAGAAGTATTTTTACACAAAAAGCAGCTGCATAAGAAAAGATTCTATGAAAAAAATGTTAAAGATCTGTAGACATTTTGGGTAGTGGACTTACAAAGAAATATGCGGATGACAAAATTATAGAAAGATATACAGTGACTGTAGAAGACCAGAAAAAGCAGATGAACTTCTCAGAAAAGTTGCAGAACACAGTTTAATTGAAATTACAAGGAGAAGATAATAAAAGTTTTTTGGACATGACAAATAGAAGATCTTGATTTTGCAGATGACATAATTCTTATCAGTGACAATGTGAAATTGATGCAGGAAAGAACTGATTCTCTGACTTCCTTGGCTAGCAAAATAGGTCTTGAAATTAACAAAGACAAAACAAAAATTATGAAATTTCTCATTAATCAAGAAGGAAAAATATTCATAGAAGGAACACCTGTTAATGAAGAATTTACATACCTTGGCAGCTACATAGACCAGGATGGTGACACCAGGAAGGAAGTTAGAATTAGAATTGCAAAAGCAATATTGTCCTCCACAAATCTTGAGAACATATGGAATTCAAAAGTTATAAGTGCAAAAACCAAGTTAAGATTATTCACTTCAAATGTGATATCCACCCTCATTTCTGCATGTGAAAGCTGGAAAACAACTAAAGAAATAGACAAGAAATTAGACTTTTTTGAAAACCTCAGGAAAATACTTGGTATTAAGTGGAATGAATTTAAGAACAATGCAGAGATAAGACAGATGAGCAAACAACAATCTGTCTCATGGGTAATCAGAAAAAAAGATGGACATATGTAGGCCATATGATGAGAAGAAACAATCAGAGAATACCAAAACAAGGTATCAAGTGGAGCACAACAGGCCAAAGAAAAAGAGGTCGACCACATGAAACTATAAAGAGGACACTGTTAAGAGAAGCCGGTTTGGTAGGCATAACATCCTTTGATGAGGTTGAAAAACTTGCCAAAAGCAGGAAAACTTGGCAAACAGCTATGTGAGCCCTATGCGACATTTAATGGCATGGGAAGGATGTAAGATGTAAGATAAGAAGATAGAAGTTATTAGAATCTGATAATCTCAGAAGTTATGAGAATCTGATAAGCTCCTTTAAAAGTGAAGGAAAAGAATGACTGGAAGATTAAGAGAAACATATTTGAAAGAGATGACCAAGTAACATGGTGAAAAAAGAAGCAACTGTTCAGATTAGGAAGATAAAAATCCACACAGATTTGTAAAGTTGATAAGCCCTAACATGGCACTTTTTTCCACTATCTGTAACTAGAAAACAGATGTCATTATCTGTAAGATCTGGCACTAGACTATTACAGGAGTCAGAGACTCATGAAAAAATTCTAGGCAACTGTAGAACTTTTACTTAGAAAATTAAACATTTAACTTCAACTTTACCACTCAGTTTTGTACACTGTAGGCAGTTTCCAACTAAGTGACAACAATGAGGCGTGACATACCACATCTTCATCTGATGGAAATTAAATATATAAATGCATGATCATTGTGATCATCAGTCATAACTAGTTTGACTCAAAAGAACAGTCTGGTTTTTATAGCTGCAGTTTATTTATTGACTTTATTCTAATTCTTTGATTCTATCTATCTCAACAGATTCATCACTTGTCTGTGCATGGGATTATCTAAAGAATGCATAGCCCATTACACTGTAGAAGAAAGCACATTGAATATTGTACAAATTGAAAAAGATGATACTTTTACCAAGAAAAATCCTCTCTGTAAATACTATATGTGCTCACACATTGCGGAGAGCCAGCAGATCGTATGCACTCAGGCAGAACAGAAATCAACTGCTTGCGAATCTGCTACTGTGGCCCAGTTCTTTCAACATCAGACACACGAATGCTGTGGTTTAACCTGCGTTGGATTATTCTGGGCTAATCTGGGAGAGCATCTCATTTTGAAGCAGAATTTAACAGACATAGTACCATGTGATGACCACTGCTTATGCCCAACAGATGGCCAAGGAGCTTACATAATGACCAAAATACCACAGTCATCTTTGACCAGTTCAACAGAAATTGGTACATATTTCATTAATAAAACATCAGTGTTGAAAAGTTCACCAACATCCCCAAGCCTACAAATATCAGAAGCAGTAGCTACAGAAGAAGACATTGTCAATTCAGTATTCTTTGATGAAGGAAAAACATCAACAATTATACAAATAGAAACGTCAGATATTACAACTAAAAGTATCTCATTTGCTGATTCTAATGGAACGTCTTGGAAATCACCATCTTCTGGAAACAAAAATGATGAAAGGAGTAAGATTATAACTATTATAATAATAATAGCTATTGCAGTTGCTCTCATAAGCATTGTAGTTATTACTGTAATATGCATTCGAAGACAACAAAAGCGTGTAAGAAGAGTAACTCTAAATGCTGCTGCAGAAAGTTCTAGACCAGGGCACGTTTACTCAAGTCACAGAGAAGATCTTCAGACGTCACCAAAGTTTTACTCTGTTCACAGAGAAAATGTTGAGACCTCACCGAAGTTTTACTCAAGACTGAGCCCACAAAATACTTTTACTTCTGGTAAAAATGGTTATGAATATTCTCATAAACTTTCAAACAGTGGTGTACCATATTCTGACAGCAATAATCATGACTTAGAAGCTATCAGTCACATGACTGAGCCATCAGTGGACAGTAGAAGTATTGTAAACAATTCAAAAATTCAGAGGGATTCTGAGTCAAGCCAACCACTGCTAACATTTCCTCAAATCAAAGAGTCAGTCGTTTAACTGCCATTTTCTTAAGGAATTTTACAGTCATTAACATACTTGTACAGTCATTAAGTGCTTCAAAACATAAGAGTGTACAGTCATAGAATGCTCATATAGGTAAAAATTGAGTCAGTAGACTAGAGTCAGTAGAAAAGAGTCAGTAGTTTAACTGCCATTTTCTTAAGGAATTTTACAGTCATTAACATACTTGTACAGTCATTAAGTGCTTCAAAACATAAGAGTGTACAGTCATTAACATACTTGTACAGTCATTAAGTGCTTCAAAACATAAGAGTGTACAGTCACAGAATGCTCATATAGGTAAAAATTGAACAGTTATGAAGTTTTTCTCTGTCTTTCTCCCTTTCTCTCTGTCTCTCTCTCTTTCCCTTCTCTCTGTCTCTCTATCTTTTTCTCTCTCTTTCTCTCTGTCTCTCTATCTTTTTCTCTCTCTTTCTCTCTGTCTCTCTATCTTTTTCTCTCTCTTTCTCTCTATCTTTTTCTCTGTCTTTCTGTCTCTCTATCTCTTTCTCTCTATCTCTCTTTCGTGTTCTGTCAGTACCCCAGACACGTGGGGCTGCTGGTAGCAAGAGTGCCACTCCTGTCAGTGTTTCACTGACTTCTTAGCTGTCTCCCATGTCAATCTTTTGCTTGCCAGCATTTTCTCTGCTCTGCGTTGCCATGTTTCATTAGGTCATTCCATGCTTCTTTTTACACTGTGGAGCCCACATCAAAGCTGTTTGTAGTAAAATTTCATCATTCATTCTTATAATGTGGCCAATCCATTACCACCTTCTCCTTTCAGTCACTGTTGATTGACAGTGCTGTCATGTCTGTATCTCTTAACTAAAGGTCTTTAGCTGAAGTAGAATGAGTTTTAATACAAAATTGTTTCATATTAACAGTTCAGCCTGAAAAGTTAAATGTGTGATGTTGTAGTAAAACCTTTAAGTGCAAATATTTGTGAAATGTGTACATATAAAAAGTTGTACACTATGGAACGCAGTCGTAAAATGTTGATGTGGGAGGAGTGTTAACATGCAGAAACCAAATTAATTTCAGCTGTATAAAAAATAATTGTCACAATTAATCATGGAATACAGAGAACAATAATTGTTTTTCTGTCCATGATGATAATTTATTTTAAGGCCTTGATAAATATATTGTGATTTCACCTTACACATGATAATTAAGGTGAAACAAGAGGTAAGAGAATCAGATGTTAAAGTAAGTGAAAATATTGGTACAAATATTTGGATGGGATAAGTATAACTTTAGTGAATGTTTTGGTTTCAATAAATTCTCCCATGTCTTACTTAAAATGAGTCTGATTTACTCATTTTTATTTTTAAAAACTTTATAGAAAACTTTGATATGTTTGTGTGGAATATCAGTTGCCACTTTTTGTTTTAACTTTAAAAAAAAACTGTCAGTTATAATATACCTCATTCGATACCGCGCCGCCCTTTAAGTCCAGTTCCGGTTTAGCGTCGGATCCCACGCCACCCTTAAGTCTTATGATTTTTTTTCGTTGAAAACTTGATGCAACTTTTCATTTAGCCAACCAGAACTATTCTGCTCCAAAGTTAAGCTATTTTAGCATCCAGTCAGGCCGTAGATGAAATCATGAAGTGGATCAATTTGAGTGTACATTTTTCGGGTTTTTTCGAGGTTGGTTGGTAGAATGGTCATACTGATCGACTAGACCTAGCTTACTAAATGTGTTTTTCACATCTGTAGACCTGTTAGATTTATTGGATATCAAAAGCATCCGCAATTATCGATATTTATGTACTGTTATACACATTCTGCATTCGATTCTGGCACATTTCAGGTATGTAAAACTTTGATTTTAGTGCTCAGCCCTAAAAAATATTTTTAGCACCAAAAAATAGATCTTGTCGTTCGATCTTTTCAGAACAGTGTTTTTTTTTCTATTCTTTGTTTTTTTAAATGATAAATAACTTCATTTATGGAATCTTCTTTCATTTCCACGTATTTTAATATGAGATACACACGTGTTGATGAAGGAGTTTATTTGTTGCAATGAATTTATAAAGAGACCCCCTTAGTATGAAGACACCCGCTCGGCCATGTAACGTCCGTGTTAGTACAAATGTAACGTCCGCGTTTTTGTAAGCAGTATCGAAAGAGATACATTACTGCTTTCCCAGTGTCCACATAAGGCACTGGAAGTCTGTTGCAGCAGTAATCACGGAGCCACACTGCCTTAGTCAGGTAACAGAAATTCAAACCCAAATTTCCTGGACAGGAAAACAATGTCCAAAGCTTTGCCTCTGTTAAATAAACAGCAACATTTTTATGTTTCAGAGTTTTATTTAATTCATTCTGAATTATTCTGCTTGAAAGTAGCATGTGTGATATTGTGAGAGCTATTTAGAACTGATAACCAAACTAAAGCTCTCATGTTGCACTATATTTACAGTGATCTGTTTTATTGTTATGAATTTATTTGTTTTGAAATATATTTAAAATTGTCAGAAATGCATGTTGCTATAAGTTTAATTTTTAATTTTAGATATCAAATGCAAAAAAATATTACTTCAGAAATGTGTCTCAGTTGAAACAAAGTAAAGCAAAAATACACAGGAATACCAGTCACTTTAGACGTTGTAGGTTGAAGAAAATAAGAACTGGCTTCTTTGCCATGTTCACATATTCTCTACTTAGTTGTGTACTTCTTATGTATGGAACTGGTATTCATGTTAACATTCCTTTGTATCATTAACATGCTGATACTTGTGACTTGTGTGTATGTGTATAATGGTATACATCATCTTGAATAAAGAGATTTTATGATTTCAGTTTTCTCTGGCAGAGTTCTAGGTTCCTTATTTAATGTGGTCCTAACCACCCACTCATGAGAAGTGAATTGACTATTGATCTAGCTGCTGCTAATGAGCTTTTCAGAAACTAAGAAAAATAAGTTGAGAAAAAAAATACTTTAACATCTGAGATATGTAGTAAACATGATAATATGATTCTGAATGAAGTTATGCTTGTGGGTTTTTATATTGTTATTGATACATTCAGTATTTTATATCATAAAGGCTTTTTTAAAAATTGTATGTACAATATTCTCTTTAAATTCTTTTTTTTCTCAAATTATATGAAGATATAATCCCATAGTTTTTTTAATTCTTACATTTTGCTGTGTAATCAAGGAAATATAGTACACAACACTTGTGCCCCATTTCATTGCTGTATCATTGTAATCAAGGAGATATAGTACACAACACTTGTGTCCCATTTCATTGCAATCAAGGAGATATAGTACACAACACTTGTGTCCCATTTCATTGCAATCAAGGAGATATAGTACACAACACTTGTGCCCCATTTCATTGCAATCAAGGAGATATAGTACACAACACTTGTGCCCCATTTCATTGCTGTATCATTTAATATACTTTTGCATACTTTTCTTTCATTTTGAAATACATATCATACCAGGCTCAGCGTGCCTGAGCTGTCATTATAACTGTTAATTGTAAGATCAGAAACAAGAAGAACTGGTAGCATGACAAGATACACTTATTTTTGCTTATACAGGTACTAGGGCTTCTTCTTCTTCTTCATCAGTTTTACTGGAACTGTGAACTGTTCTTTTTTATCATCCGACGTAGTGGAGATGGCGAGGCACAGCATCACATCGGCTTGGGAGCTGGTTACTAGTTTTCTATCCCGGCGTGGAACTAGGAAACAGGACATGTGCAGAACTTCTTTAGCAAAACTCTAGCGCCGGGGGGGGGGGGGGGAAACTATGGTGACCCTAGCTCCGCAAACCAGACCTTGGGAGGGAGACTGTATTGACTCTAAGCCCGTAAACCAGGCCTTTGGGTGGGGATTATGGTGACCGTAAGCCAGGCCTTAGGCTGGGGACTATGGTGACCCTAAGCCCGTAAGCCAGGCCTTGGCGTGGGGACTGCTGATCCTAGCCCCGTAAGCCAGGCCTTGGGGTGGGGACTATGGTGACCCTAGCCCCGTAAGCCAGGCCTTGGGGTGGGGACTATGGTGACCCTAAGCCCGTAAGCCAGGCCTTGGCGTGGGGACTGCAGATCCTAGCCCCGTAAGCCAGGCCTTGGGGTGGGATGGTGACCCTAGCCCCGTAAGCCAGGCCTGTTACTGGGGGTACCAACTGAGAAGTGATACTGAGGTTACCAACTGATACGTGATGGTGGTCAGATATGGTTCGCAAACCCTGAGGTCTGTGAGACTCTGATTGCCAAATGGGACCCTAGAAGTATAAAAGTAACATGAAATGACACAGAAAACTACATAAATTGTATGCCTTTTTTAGACACATAACGAAGCCATAATGCTATTTATAAAGCAGGCAAGAGGCATCTTCCAGATCAAGTTAGTTCCTCTGAAACTTTCGCTTCTATCTTGCTGATATACAAAGCTTATTTATGTCATGTGGTCTTGGGGGCCAATGAACGTCCCAGACAGTTGTGATTTGCTAAAAGAGTTTCATGAAAATGTATAAATCTTGATGTCTAGTTCTATTCACTATGTAAGGATGGAATGAATAACATCACAACTGCAGTAAACGAAAGGTTACAGTGTTTCTCTAACTTTAAAAAAAAATTTAAGTAACCTATTTGAAGTAACCCATATGTAGGCTAAACGGCAAAAAAAGGGAGGTAAAAAAATGGAATCGGTGTTACGCTTTTGCAGGGGTGGCCAAACCGCGGTTTTACGAGCCACATCAGGCCATTTGATATATCATATGCGGATCGTTCTTTACGCTCCTTTTTTACATTATGATTAATATAAAAGGTAAATACAAATCTCTTTTAATCCTGATGATTCCTTACCGTATATAAACTGAGGGTCTCGTTGACTAAAACGCGAGTTCATGGTGTGGAGATATATTTATAAATGTTAGGTTAGTTTTAATTCTAGATCCGAGTCATGGATTAAATAAACTTCAGATCAGTAAGGATTACAGGAGAATTGTGCTGGAGAACCAGTAATCGTAGAAGTCATTGCTGACAGTGAATAGATATTATGTCCATGTATTTCTTAATTATATAAAATGTTTGTAACAAAGTATGGATGTAACGATTTAAAACGTATGTGTAATATTTGAAACATGAGTTCATAAGGGAACTACGGCGGTGGTTTCCCGTTGTCTTCTGCTCGGTTTGTCTACAGTTTTCTCCGCTATCCTTCGTCTACAGCAGGCACCTGTTTTGGTCTGCTGCTGTTTAGATATTCACAGATGATTTCTATGTTTAGAGGCCGTTCCACCATCCGCCAATCGATGGACGGCACCTGGTGGAAAGACAGGCTTCTCCTCACACGACACAAACACAGAACGAAACAACGAAAACTAGTTAAAATGAAAAAAATTATATCAGAATTTCTCGGACATATGAGAAGACAGAAAGGAAAAAGGAAGAGAGAAAGGCCAGGAGAAAAATATCTCAGTGGACTGACCGAGTGACATGGAAAAAAGGACAGTATCTGAATTAATTGGAACAGCAAGGACAGAACAAGATGGAGAAGTATGGTCGCAAACACTATCCGGCACGGTAAATAATAATAAAGTGTAATATTTGTTGTCCTACAGCTTCAAACATCTAACGTTAATCGTATATGATGTTTGGCCACCCCTGCCCTGTTTCATGCTGAGAGGTCACTAAGTTTAGGGTTATTTGACAAATGTATGGCGGTGAGAGTGAAGTAAATGTTGTTGTTGTTGAACTATGCAAAACATGTGTTTGTGATGTAAAAAAATGATGGTCTGAAAACACAGAAACTTTCTCTTATACATTCATTGTTTTTACATGCATCAAGATCGGTGACGGACTGTTATATGGAAATGTTTTCGCAAAATATAAATTAACTGATTATATTAAATTTAGCACAAAGAAACAGTAAGATGGACAGAAAAATCTCCCGTGGATTGGAAAAGCAAAGCCTGCATTGGAAAATGTATTAAATAGTTGCTCGTTATAGACTCCTTCTCCAAGATATGTTACTTCATATTACATTTCTCCAATCTAATGTATCTACATTCTTGTGCTAATATGCTAATATGTATATTAAAAACAATGTAATATGAAATTTATTTAAGCATGGCTTAAGTTACCCCCCCCCCCCCACAGAAAACCCCAAAAATGTATGACACGGCCCGCAGTTTAGAGTCATCTCATTGTAAGCATGTACACGTTTTATCCATGTTTTTCACAAAGATAGATCTTATATGTTTTATATCTTTATAAGCTTTACTTAAATATGTATATATTTATTTAATTTAGTGTTATTTTCAGTGAAAGCCGCATCTTTTCGCCTGCATAAATTGTTAATAACTCTCTGCCATTTTTAAACTTCTTGGAAATAAAACCTACCAGTATGGAACCGGTCTTCACACATACTAATTTTCTCATCATCGACACAAATTTCATACATATCTTTCTTTAACATCAACATGGTTTTCACATATATCTTTCCTTATCATCAACATAGTTTTCACACATGTATTTCCTTATCATCGGCAGTTTTCACACATCTTTTTTATCATCGACACAGTTCTCACACATATCTTTCCTTGCCATAAACACCTTTCGCACAGATCTTTCTTGTCTTGTCTACTTCCTCATATACCTTTCGCTGTTGAGGGGAAAATAGACGTCTCGATAGGTCTCGACGATTTGCTTCACATAATGGAATATTTAATGCTTCTGTAATTTCCTCTCTTCATCTCCTCCGGGAGCAGCCTCTTCCTCTGTTACCTACAAATCTTAACGTGAACGTTTTCTGTGATGTACTGTCATAGCTGAACCATTTGAATTGAGGCTGTTTCTGGATATAGTGTAATATTGGTGTTACTCCAACCTTTGCCATGATTGTGTCATTTCTTGTTTGATCTCTTCTTGCCACATTTAGAATTCTCCTCTCATTAAACATCTCATTTCTGTCGTGATGATTTTTCTTTTGTTCTGTGTCCATGTTTGACAGAGATAGCACAGAGCTGGGAGGGAAATTGTGTTGTACCGTGCTCTTTTTGTTTCAGTTGTGATGTATTTGTTTTTCAGTAAAGGAGTCATTTGTCCAATGACCTGATTTGCTTTGTTGCATCTGATCTCAGTCTCAGCATCAATCGTCCCTGAGGGTGATATGCTACCTGGGTATTTGAATCTTTCTTCATCATCGACAAATCTTTGACACACAATGCCATTCTCATTATCAATTCAGTTTTCACACACATTATATTCCTCATCATCACAGTTTTCACACACATAATACCTATCTCATCACCATTTCAGTTACCTATCTCATCATCAGTTTAGTTTTCATGCACAATACCTTCATCATCATCAATACAATTTTCACACATATCTTTCCTCATCAACAGCAGTGAACGATTCACACATATCTTTCCTCATCAACAGCAGTAAACGATTCACACATATCTTTCCTCATCAACAGCAGTGAACGATTCATGAACTGCATGAACGGTGATTCCTGTCAGCCTCAGGTCACAGCTGTCCTTGACCTTATATAACATTATTTGTTGCTGGTCCCAAGGCTGTTTTCCTAGTTCAGCCTTGCTAAAGTAATAGGTATCGAAGGTAGTGGATTCTGTTGATAAGCTTACTTTTATCTATCCATGACCAGATATCAAAATACTAATTAAGTCACTCTACATTTGCCTTGATGCCTGTTTTAAAATCTTAAACGCCATGTCACTAGAAAGATTTCATATTTTCAGCTACAAAGATACCATACAAACAAACCTGACCATCAGTTATTGATATAAAGTGTCCACTGACATTGGCAACGTTTTTTGGGGACTTTCTTTCATAAAAAGTAACCATAGTAGCAGACGCTCAAAGCCTTCACTTATCATTTTCTTAAAATCTCCCAATAGCCGGAACTTCAGATTCGAGCTTTAAGATGTGGTGGTGAAAATACTGTGTCTGAAGTTATAAGATATTTTAGAAGTCCTAGATCAGGCGTGTGAGGTATTCTGTCTCCCTGGAACTGCGAGTGGTGATCTATGCAGTCGATGCTGTGAAGGTGTTGAAGCACAGCACCATGTCGGCTTGAGAGCGCGTTATAGCGGCTATTTTTTTTCAATATCTGGCTGCAGCTAAAAAGCAGAGGGTGTTTAATTTCTTTAACAGACTCCACCTCCATGGGGACCACGGTGATCTCTGCCCAGTTAGCCAGGCTAGGCCTATTACTGGGGGTACCAACGGAAGGGACGGACAGGGTCTTGGTCAATATAGTCGGCCAACCCTGACGTTAGTATGTCAGCTATGGGTCGCTGATTGTCAAAACTGACAACGTCTTCAGGTGTATGAGATGGAAATTTATGATAATGTAGTTCTCTTTTTAGGTACACTGTAGCAGTGGTTTGGGACCACTTATTCATCTTGAATACGAGTAGATAGCAACGCTGAATAAATAACGAGAGACTAATAGATAGCAACGCTGAATAAATAATGAGAGACTATCTTCAGCATATGCAACTGGTAGAGCCTGTTAATGATCAGCCAAACAGAATGAACCATTGAAGGTCACTGGTCTTTCGTAAAAGTGTTATTACTGTGTAATGTCTGGCCTAACCTCGTTGTGCGTCTTATAACAACTATTGTACTACGAGCCAAACAACCAGGCGTGTGATAAACAAGACACCAGATAATGTAGCAATTTTCTAAATATAGAAACTCGAACAAGAGAAGTCATGATAGACCCACAGAGCACTTTATCACGTGACCTAGGAAACGTGTTAGCAGCGATATATGGCAGTACCCGAATTAGAGTATTGATTTTCCTTTCGCTGAAGACTATCATAGAATAGTGTTTCTGTGTGGACTTTCTGAGAGAACAGTCTCTCTCTCTCTCTCTTCCTCTCCCTTCTTTCCTCTCTCAACCAATCCTCTTTCTGTAGGATTGGTTGTAACTCTTCATCAGCTATATACAGAAGGGAAGTGGATTTCTAATGCATAAAAAAAAAGAATTTGTTAAGCAGGTCTCAGACCCTGTGTTCTCTAGCAGTCTCTCCTGACCTTCGCCCACTCACTCTCAGCTTATCGCAGAAACATAACACAAAACTAAATGTCCATGGCATGATATAGGAACTCTTTATTCGTGTTCAAACAACACACACAGCAGAATCTACATCTTCCCCGTCATTCATTCAGTCTGTAGTAAACAAAATGAACACTAATTTCAGTTACTCTCCGATTGGAACGTACAGGGTTATTAATAACAACGACAGGTAACATCAAGACATAACATATAAACAAAATATATAAAAAAATATCACATGCATCAATTCAAACCAATCAATTTCATCAGTTCTGAAAAATCAATACCCATATAATCAAAATGCTCATCAAGTCGCTCATGAAGAACAACATAAAATATATAGAGAGCGACTATAATAAATGACAACTATTAACATCACATCCCTCCTCGCTTCCTCATTACTGGAGGCCTCTAGAGTTGCTAATTTTTAACAAAACATACATCACACTTTCATTTGCTGAAGGTCGTGGAAATACGGGCCTAACATCATATCTCCAATATGCTTTAATGGCATGGAAACAGGAATTTTACTTTTATTTATGGTATTTACAACCAAAACATGAGTTTTCTAACAACATGCTCATTAGCGTGAAAATAATTATTCATGTAATATATCAATAATGAAAATCCATACATATGACTTGCTGAGTTACTCTTCTATGGCCATTTTTAATAACTCATCAATGCGATCAAATATTCTTTAACGTAACCCTGAATGAAAACATGGGCGTACAAAATAAGGGGAATAACTACATCATCAACGCAGTGTTGTATGAAACGCTGAACACCCCATATAACTCCAGGTACACCCTGCACATCACACAAGCTCCACACATTCTCTCTTCCCCACTGACTTAGATCATCCTTCTCACACACAAAGAAATCTTACAACTCATAAACACATACACAAAACAAGACTCACTTGAATTCATGGCAGGAAGAATTGATTATTCACACACGACTACACCATACTTACGACGCCAAATAAACTTCTATAACATTCTTAATAATACATGCACATAATCCACAAACACATTCTTAATAATACATGCGATAATCCATACAAACACATTCTTAATAATACATGCAAATAATCCACAAACACATTCTTAATAATACTTGCACATAATCCACAAACACATTCTTAATAATACATGCGATAATCCACATACACATTCTTAATAATACATGCACATAATCCACAAACACATTCTTAATAATACATGCACATAATCCACACAAAAAATCTTAATAATACATGCACATAATCCACAAAAAAAATCTTAATAATACATGCACATAATCCACACACAAAATCTTAATAATACATGCACATAACCCACACAAAAAATCTTAATAATACGTGCACATAATCCACAGAGGAAAACATTCCTTGCACTCTACGAGGCCCCCTCATCAATGGCTGGACACGCGACTGCTTTTCTTCTTACACTCTGAACTTTTTCAGCCAGGTTAGAAGAGATCAGACCAACCATTGCTGTACGCTCAGTGGTTGGTTGGACTCTTCTCAGAATCACCAGATAAAAAAAAAACACGGATTCAGATAGACTAAGTCATTATCAATAAGAGATAAAAAATTCATTAATAATTATGAAAATGAGACCGGACGCAGATTGCAATACAGATCATGTGTTTCTCTGGACTGACTGATAATGACTGATGATGGTTAATATTTTCTTAAGTCGTTCATTTCTTATCTTATATTTTTTAATTATTCCTGTATATATTAATAAGCATCCAAATCACCACTACTCAATGGTACTTCAGACTTGTAGGCCGTTCGTACATACCTCCTCCTCTGATTTTCAACTTTCAACCCAGGATCCTTCCAACCATAACGCTAAATCAGTCGACTCGAAGCATCCAGTTCCCGATCACACAAATACATTTATTTAACGCGACATGATGATGATGTTGGCCAATGAATTCGTGTTAGTGAAAATATATAATGTCGTACCTCAAACCTATCAGCATACAATAACAAGGAAAATCTAGACGATTTACATCTCACAAAAAGATAGCCACCATAGAATGCTAAATGACAATAGTACACAATCCCTCCAAGACTTCTCTTAATCACAAACATTATAATTACGCTGACAATCACCAGTTTTACAGTTACATTACTAACGAAAATAAAACATCCTAACCGAATAGAACCTAACTCTCGACTGCCCAAAAATTTAATCACCTCCTTCCTATCCTCACAGACTGGACCTTCTTGAAAAACATGAGCTGCACGCCTGGTATATGGAGAATTTTCTCGACAGAATAATCAATAATATTCAAGGGAATTAATTAAAATATTTACACGAGTCACATTTCTTTGACCATAAACCATATTCCTGCTTTTAAC
Organism: Achatina immaculata; assembly: GCA_009760885.1. Lineage (NCBI taxonomy): Eukaryota > Metazoa > Mollusca > Gastropoda > Stylommatophora > Achatinidae > Lissachatina > Lissachatina immaculata. The sequence goes on along the minus strand of CM019715.1, from coordinate 24,351,562 downwards.
CAGAGTTTTTGCTCCACCAGAACCTCTCAAGCTAATCTTTATGCTAATCTTATAATTTTTATCCGTCGTATAATTTAACGTTCAAAGACAACATTTGACTATGCGTCTCAAAACATTGACAGAATAGTCTCTTGGACTTACGTCTCATATATTTGGACATATACTTCTATATTGCTAGTATGAGGATTACGATGAAGAGACTAAGAACAAAAGGACGGAAAGAAAATGTGCATATAAGACAACTAAAAAGAGATCAAGACGTGCAAGAACAGTACAGCTCAATAATAAGTAACAGATTTAGCAACATAGAAAAAAATTGAAACAATCGATGAACCCTCAAGGAATCTGTGCAACAGACACCCACAGAGATATTGATGACTACAGAGAATACAGAAAGGAAAACCAGGATGGATTATGCGTGTCGCCACGTCGCGTACTGAATGGTTCTGTATCTTCAGGATTTCAAGCATCTCTGCTTGAGAATATATGTAATTCCAAGATTTGGTTTTAACAAATTTAGTGGCAAGGGAGACGGTAGTGTTAAGAAGAACAGGCAATCATCAGGACCTGTAAACCAGATCTTACCAAAGCCTTGTCATTACCCCCTAACGTAATGACGGACGGTAGCCCAGTGATGAAGTAGGGATCAAATATTGTCCAGTAGTGGTGAAGACTGGTAAGCATGTTACCTCTTAGTTAAGCTTGAGAATATAGGAATATAGGACGCTGGAGCCACGTGGCTTGAACTCGAAATTCAGCTGTACTGTGTTTAACAATTCCCTTCTCCATAATCATATTCCCTCGGTAACAAGTTCCATTTTCTGGTTGGTGGTGCAGGACGACCGGCATGGGGTCATTGTAACAGACTCCCAAAGCATGTTAGGGAGAACTGAGAGACATTTCCGCATGGCGTAAGTCTAGCATCTAGAGGGATCTCGGTTATCCAGTTTGACGTGGATCTACTGCCCGGATCATGGGGGGAGTCAAGGACAATGAGAAACCAGACAAGCTGGCAGGCACGGCATCAATTCAGGGAACCCTAAGAATGGACGAGGAGGAGATTGTAAAAGCCACTTTGGATAGGCTGCGTATGGAGGACAACATCGGGTTATACGACGGCAATCACATAATGAGGATTATCGAATTTGGGAAGATGTGGGGAAGTGGACGTTTTTCCGAAAGAAGTGGTTTAGCGCGTCACCCATTACCAACAACCAGTGTGTGACTGGCTCCATCATTCCGTTGGTGTTGAAACGGAAGACGTAGCACATATGAGAACGTTTGCAAGGATGCCAGTCTCTGATTATAGTTACTAAATTCTACTACTTCCTCACCTGTAAAACATATTTCAGAACCTCTTCACTGCATTAAAGTCCAAAATCCCCCCAGTCACATTCACCTATTCCACTTACCTTGCTCCCGGTTACCACTGTATCACTCTCTCGTTTCCTAGGTCCCTACCCTCTTTGATTCTTATCTATCACACATCCCAAGTCTCAACACTCTACAATACGCACTCCCAGACACAGGTTCTTACAAGTTACAGGTAAGTGCTCCACTTATTCTTTTTTTTTTTCAATTCCTATTTGTTGGATGTGAATTCATATGATTTTATACATGTATTTTATCTTACTTCCCCATTTCCTTGTCCTATATGTTTTGTATGATTAAGACACAAACAGAAACGTCATGGCTGTGTACTCGTTAATTGATAAAGCTGTTTCTACTTTTTTCTTAAATAATTTTATCATCCTCTAATGATTCCGAGTTCTGCGTTTTGGATCTTGTTCAGTTTTTGGAGATTTGAATTTGCTGCTGTTGCGTATGTGGCCATCTAGTGTTGCGTATATGGACATCTAGTGTTGCGTATGTGGTCATCTAGTGTTGCTTATGTGGTCATCTAGTGTTGCGTATGTGGCCATCTAGTGTTGCGTATATGGACATCTAGTGTTGCGTATGTGGTCATCTAGTGTTGCTTATATGTGGTCATCTAGTGTTGCGTATGTGGTCATTTAGTGGTGCGTATGTGGCCATTTAGTGTTGGGTATGTGGCCATTTAGTATTGGGCGCACATTTCCTACATAAAATTGTCTTGTAGTTTGTATGTCCTCTCCCTAGCTGCTTGTTGATAGTTTTTTCACGATCCTGAGTTTTTGAGTAGCTTTCCTCTCCTAAATGTGGTCCCCATGTCAGTCTTTTGTCAAAGTTTATTCCTAGATAATTTGGGTTGTCTTCTTGGGGTAGTATGCATAGAATTAAAGTTTTTAGTTCTTGTCCATATCACATCTACAGGACTTTTCTTTTTTACTGTTGCTTATGTTATGTGCCACGTCCATAACTGGTTGTCTGATCATCTCTTTTGCCAAGGAGATCATCAGTTAGGTGTTTAACTAGGTCTGGTTAATCAGAAATACGACAAAACGGACGTTCTGGAGATTATGTAGGTTAATTCTATGTCACATTATTAAAAACAAATTTACTTGTTAATACCCTTGTAACTCTTGTCTCTACCAACGAGATATCATTAGAAAAAAGTCACACCCAGAATTATTAGATAATTGGCAGGATTACTGCAGAGTCTGGATCATAACAAAGACGTACGGTAAATCATTGTACCATTAAGCTAATATTCTGGAGCTTCAGTGCTTGTGAAGCTAGATGGCAGTTTTCTGTAGGCGAATCTTAGACAGCCAAGACTTTACCTCAGCTCTTGTTGGCGCCCTCAGAATTAGGCTAACGTGCTCCCTGAGCCAGAACCTGTTTCATGACAGTCTCCATGCTGGCAGAGTCTGCAGAGAAGCTTGTTCGTTACGTCTGCTGTAGGCAGGCACTGTCACTCATTCCATGTCGGCATGATGTTTGTTCTTTGAAAATCTTCGTGGTCGCTGAGAATGAAAATTTGGCAGTTCCAATGATATCACAACAAAACAAGAACAATCCAACATTAAAACGGTAAACCTAGTATCACTGATCAACGCGATGATTATATTACAAAACTGACCTTATATATATATATATATAGTACGCATAATCATTCGGTACAATTATGCTTATGCACTTAGAGGCTTGGAAAATTTCTTAAAAGGATATAAAGCCAACGAGCGAGAACGATGTGAATGACGGGGAAACATAAAATGGGAGAAACATATTTTACGAGAAATAGATATTAAAAGAAACAGATATTAGCAGAAACATATGATAAGAGAACCCGATATTATGAGAAACATATGTTAGGATAAACAGATAAAATAAAAAAGAAGAGATTTAGGAGGAAGAAAAACAAGAGTTTACAAATAAACGTGTAAAATAAAATATCACTTTACCATTATAAACGATATAAATATGAAGCTGTTTCCAGATAATTGACAATGCTCATTTCGCTCTTGGAATTTCCCCAAATGCAGAGAAAATAAATTGGTTTGCAGGGTGGTAGTGAACTCTACAACAAGAGAGTAAACGTACAGTAAGAAGTTCACTTTAAAAAAAAACCAGGTGGATTTAAAGCACTAGGAAGGTCATCTGTCAACAAGAAACAAGTCGATATTGAAATATAGTGTTATTTTATGTATTAGATTAAAATGTTTGCTTGCTTTTCATATTTGACAAGACTATGTGTATTTTAGGCAGACAAACGTTTACACAGGGGCAGATAACGAATAATGTTTTTTTTTCCAATTTAATATTCAAAAGCCTTTCAATTTCAGAGGAGGGAGAGGGAAACTGCTTTTCTTGCAAGCTATTTCAATGCCTTTTTCATTCTGTATTCTTGATTTCTTGCTGTTAGAGCCGCATATGTGGACACTCAAACTCTGGACATATATCTGACTTCGAATTGAAGTGCCGATGTTATAACTGAACCAGAAACAGGAAGGACAATTTAGCCTATAACCGAGGTAATATTATATATTTACGTATTTAGAAACAAAACGTTGAAAGATTTGGAAAAAATATTGAAATTACTGCTTTAACAACGAAGTATATAAAAGATATACATTGTGATTGTGAGGTAGAAAACAAATACAGCTTTGACGCAAGTAAAAATCAAACAAAAACATATTAGTTTCAGGCAGAGAGAGAAGAAACATTTATTGTTGCGGACAACAAACATGCAGAAGGGAAATAATAAATTAACAATATATAAGCAATTACTATTAGGATAAGAAATGTAACCATTTCATATTCATGAGATCTGTGAAAGATTTAAAACTGGTTGTTGCACAACATGAACGACTAATTAAAATCACCAGGAAGATTTCAACAAATACAGGATGAGTGATACGCATTGTACGCTGACAGAAACAATGATTGGTACACCTGTGGACATCTCTGGAGTACAAAGATGAGAGCCCCTTCTAAGCAACCATAGCCATTCCCCAACTTACAGCCTTATGTGGTCGTATGTCGGCCTTTCTTCTACTTCTTGTTCTTCAATCTCCTTTGACATGTGAGCTGATGTTCTCTACAGCCAATGCTGTGAAACTGTTGAGGCACAGCATCATGCCCACTTCTCAGCAGGTTATGGCGGCTAGTTTTTAGTCGCTTAGTACAGCTAAAAATAGCAGAGAGTGCGCAATACCTCCCTGGCGCACTCCACCAATATGGGGACTATAGCGATCTCTGTTTCCTCAGCTAGACTAGGCCTGTTACTAGGGGTACCAACCAAGAAGTGGAACAGGGTCTTGGTCGACTATGGTTCGCTAACCCGGACCTCAGCACTCAACTATGGGTCGGTGATTGCCAAAGCTGGTAGCATCATCATCCCCATGTCGGAGGTTAGGCGGAGGTCACATAGTAACTACAGTTCACTACTATAATATGTTACAAAATCAACACTTTAAATTACAAACACAATACTAAATTAGTGCAGTAATTTGGTCAAAGTTAATTAGAAAATTTGAATCTGTGAATAAAGAACCAAATCGTAATAATTTGTTTAATGACACACAAAAATATACATATATACATGTACACATATGAGGTACACTACTCTGTCACAATTAAGATATGTACAGTTTAGAATTGTATGGCTGACAGCGACGCACAATTGATAAACGTAATGAGCACGGCCTCAGCGGCCTGTAGCGGCCAGTTTTGTCTACTTTTCCAAATTTTTCCTATGAGATATTTGCCGTAAGTACGAACGTGTGTGAGTCAGCGCAGGAGTGTATAACGCTCCAACAAAAATTGAGCCTGCTTAACTTCCTTACATTCCTCAGTCAGTCATTTGCATGTCCCTTGCGGAACTTTGCCTCCCTAACAGCACTCCTGTAGGCCTCTCGGTTATAAGCAAGATGATCCATCCATTTGCAGATTATCAACGATGTCTTGCAGCCATCTTCGCCTTGGTCTTCCTCTCTTTCTTTTTCCCATTATTACCCTACCAAAACGGTCTTCTTTAAACTATCATGACCTTTAATGTGTCCAAAATATTTAAGTTTTCTCTGGTTAATCCACTTTACTAGCCAGTCTTCTTCAATATGCAGAATTCTTGTTGTATGGATATATTTGTTCTTTTTGTGTCTATGACATTTGAAGAACTCTTCTGTAGCATTTACATTCAAAGGCATTTATGTGTTTCTCAGCTGTTTTGTTAAGTGTCCAGATCTCACAGGCATATGTTGCGATGTGGAAGATGCATGCCCTTAAAAATCTTATGTTTCTAGTTCTATCTGTTCCTCTCCACAGCTTTTTGGTTGTTTTACTTTCTGAAGAGCGATAGATGTCCTCCTTTTAATTTCCATCATTGTATCTCCATTATTAATTAGTAGTGATCAAAAATATTTAAAACTCTCCACTTCTTCCAGTTTTTTCCTCATCAATACATATTTCAGCTGCCTTGTTTGTTTTGTCAGTTGTCATCAGTTTAGTTTTCTTCGCATTAACATAGAGGTTTTGCTCTTCGCTGTTTTTACGGACTGACATAATTAGTTTTTTCATTCCTTTTTGTGTTGTGGACAGTAATACTGTGTCATCAGCATATCTAATTTCTGGTATTTCATAACCTCCAATTGTTATGGCATCGAAATATTATTTGTCTACATCTTCTCTAACATTCCTCATTATAATTTCAGTATACAAGTTTAAGCCTACAATATGCACCTTTTTTATGTCAAATCAAGTTGTTCTTTCACCATTTATTCTCACTGCTGCCTGTTGGTCTAGATACAGCAGTGATGTTAATTGTATCAAATGTGTTGGAAATAGCATTTTTTTCATTAATTTCCAAAGTTTCTAGTGTTGTATACAGTCAAATGCCCTTGAATAGTTTATAAAGGATAAATATAGATTCACATTAAATTCTCGCATTTCTCTATTATTAATCTTCTATTGAATATATGATCTCTTGATTTTCTTCTTTCTCTAAAACCAGCTTGGATCACATTTACTTCTTCTTCTGTTTTCTTACAAAGTCTACCTATTATGATTTTAATAGAATTTTATTGGCATGACTAATCAGGGCAACGGTTCTATAGTCTGTATATAATTTGAAGTTACCCTTTTTTGGCAGTGGTATGAATACAGTTCTTTTCCATTCTTTTGGCCAAATACCTGAATGCCATATTTTTGTACATAGTGCATCATAGATTGTTGCACATTCCTTTCCTCCTGCTTTAATAACTTCAGCTGCGATCTCATCACATCCTTGTGATTTACCATTTTTCATTATTGGCCATAAAACCTCTTCTATTGTTGGTTCGGTTTCTTTCTTCTAGAATAATAATTCATACTGTTGATTTTTGCTTTCACAGTCAGTTGTTTCATACATTTCTCTGCAATATTCCTTCTATCTTTCTAGAATTTCGTCTGTCTCTGTCAAAGTATTCCTCATCTCGTCACAAATTACATGTAGCCTAGGTGTGAAATTTCTCGTCAATGGATCATTTCTTTAAGCATTTCACTATCTGTTTCACACTTTTAAAGTCCTTCTATTCTTTCACAACAGTCTTGTATGTATTGTTTTTTTCTTTTCTTATATTTCTTCGTACTTCTTGTGTTAAAGATTTATACTCCTCTTTGTTGTTTGTTTGTCACTTTCCATTGCGTCTTCATTTCTTTATGTTATTTTATATCATATTTAGTGTACCTGCTGTAATCTATCCATTCTTTTGTGTTTTCTTTACTGGAACCATGTCTTTTGCCGTTGTTATTAAGATATCACTGGCCTGCATCTGGTGTCATCTCATCCTATACAGCCATCAGGATTTCGAAACGGTTCTTCATTTCTATACCGTATTGTTCTAGTATTTTTGTAGGATCAAAGCGGAGTGGTCTTGATCCCGTAACTGTATATTTTCATCTTTATCTTCATGTCTGCTATTAATAACTCATGGTCCGTGTCACAATCAGCACCTGGTAAAGTTTTGCTTAAGTTATGCTTGATCTCCACCTTCTTTGCAGTAAAATGTAATCTATTTGATTCTTGGTTTTCCCATCAGGTAATATCAATGTGTAAAGTCTTCTTGGATGTTGTTTAAAAAATGTGTTAGCAATCATTAGCTCATTTTCCATGCAAAACGCCATTAGATTGTACCTGCTTCATTTCTATGTCCTATGCTAAATTTCCCTACAACATATCCCTCGTCTTCTGCTCTTTCTGTACAAATCTTTGCATTAAAATCCCCCATTATTAATACAATATCATTTTTCCGTACCTGGTCTATCGTCGTTTGACATGTGTTATAAAAGTCTTCTACTTCTTCTGTTGCTGATGTAGGTGCATATATCTGGATGATTGTTACATTTCTAGGAGTGCCCTTAAGTCTGATAGCGAGGATTCTATCACTTACTGGATTGTAACCTAGTATTGCTTTTGATGATGATTTGTCCAAGTAAAAAGCCACTCCATTCTTTCCTCCTAATTCTCCACCAGAGTATATAAAGATATTATTATTCTCGCTCTATTCTCCTTCAATCGATGTTCGTATATTCCCATAATGTGTATCCCCGTCTTTTCATTTCGACACTTATTATTTGATACTTCCCTCTTATATACTTCTTACATTCCATGTTCCTACTCTTATTTTTCTTTTTTTTATAGCTTGAGGCAAGGGTTTTCCTTAATAACACCGTCAGGATTTTGTCCTTCATCACAATTACTAGTACTGACCTCTGTCTCACACTCTTCCCCAGTGTTAAAATTAGATCTATCTGGCCTGGGGGACTCACCACCAGATCTTTTTCCTATTTGACCTTCAGTGTTGCTGTTTGGTTTTCTTGGTATATTTCCAGAAGATAGTTTATCATTGCTCTCTTTCCAGGCAGTGACTGTACTAGTCATTGATCGTAGCCATTGTCCCCTTATATTCCTATGAGTGTTATATATGTAACATTTATGTGTTCTGTGTTATAATGTTGAATATTCAAAACACAATATTTAGTGCATAAAATGATGTAAAAAACGGACTTTTGTTCATCATTTACAATACTCTTGTTGTTGTTGTTGTTGTTGTTGTTAGGGATTCAGTTATATGTGGGCTTGTGCTCTTCGACCCATTGCCATGTAACGGTGTTTTCTATCTTTTTCTGTAGTTACATATAATATCTATATTCGCCACGTCATAGGAAAAGAAAATTGGCTGTGATTTCCGGACCTCTGGTGAGTGCCTCTTTCATGTGGGTGCTCATGTGAGTGCTCATGTGTGTGTTCATATGACGTTGTCCGGAAGACTAAACAGAGAAAGCGGAGTGGTCATTCTCTGACACAATCCTGACTGTGATGAAGTCATTTCCAAACAAACAAACAAACAAACAAACAAACTAGCAGACAATAAGTAACATCGACACGTTTTTGTCTTTTGCACAAATTCTGTTTGATTAAAAAGTTGTTTTAACAATTTAATTTTGGTACGCACTCTCCTGTTAATAATCTGAATGCTTAGCTCAGAAGTGTGGAGAAAAGACTACAGAATGACCATGTCAAGTAAGCGCTAAACCTTCTTTAACTCTGTTAGGTCAGAGGTTTCAAGGCAGACGATGGGCAATGTCCTTTCGAATCTATCTTCTAGTATTCTCTACAACTGCAATTTTCATGTATAAACATATCAAAATAAGTATATAAATATATACAAAGTTACTGTGCAGTAAAGCTGTCATAGCAAACAGACGTTTAAAAAGGGTATGAACAAAGAATTGTGACATAATTGTGACGTTTCGGCTTATCCCATATTCATACAGAAACATACAGGATAAACAAATTAGACTTAGAGAAGAAAATCTATATTTTAAATTAACATTTATAATATAAAACATAAAGAATAAACAAACAGGGAAACACATTTAAGGAAGAGAGGCTACTTTTTATGACATATATGAAGCTGCGTTCAAGTTTGTTTACTAATTTTTTATAAGATTTGATAGCTTTTTTTTGTGCGTAGTTGGTATTGGTGCCTGTACAGCACATGATTCAGTTACACATCATTGGTTAGACGCATAGAACATCAAATCAATACACTTTTATAGCTACAATATAACAGATAGACCAAGAATTTGAAAATGTCGAGGCAAGAAACAAAATCCTAACTCTATGTCCTTTTCGTTCAAAGTTTTCTCTCTCTCTCTCTCTCTCTCTCTCTCTCTCTCTCTCTCTCTAAGAGAAATTTTCTTGAAAGTTGTATTAGGAAGACTGTGAATGTTAAAATAGCACATATTTTAAAATAAAAGTAATCGATAAAGAATACTTTGTAGCTGAGGGTTTGTGAGATTGGAAGATTAGTTCTTAACCCATTCTCTTCTCCGTTAATAAAGATTCCTGTATACAAAAACAGAACCAAATAAAAGTGCATTTACATTCAAAGGCATTTATGTGTTTCTCAGCTGTTTTGTTAAGTGTCCAGATCTCACAGGCATATGTTGCGATGTGGAAGATGCATGCCCTTAAAAATCTTATGTTTGTAGTTCTATCTGTTCCTCTCCACAGCTTTTTGGTTGTTTTACTTTCTGAAGAGCGATAGATGTCCTCCTTTTAATTTCCATCATTGTATCTCCATTATTAATTAGTAGTGATCAAAAATATTTAAAACTCTCCACTTCTTCCAGTTTTTTCCTCATCAATACATATTTCAGCTGCCTTGTTTGTTTTGTCAGTTGTCATCAGTTTAGTTTTCTTTGCATTAACATAGAGGTTTTGCTCTTCGCTGTTCTTACGGACTGACATAATTAGTTTTTTCATTCCTTTTTGTGTTGTGGACAGTAATACTGTGTCATCAGCATATCTAATTTCTGGTATTTCATAACCTCCAATTGTTATGGCATCGAAATATTATTTGTCTACATCTTCTCTAACATTCCTCATTATAATTTCAGTATACAAGTTTAAGCCTACAATATGCACCTTTTTTATGTTAAATCAAGTTGTTCTTTCACCATTTATTCTCACTGCTGCCTGTTGGTCTAGATACAGCAGTGATGTTAATTGTATCAAATGTGTTGGAAATCCCATTTTTTCATTAATTTCCAAAGTTTCTAGTGTTGTATACAGTCAAATGCCCTTGAATAGTTTATAAAGGATAAATATAGATTCACATTAAATTCTCGCATTTCTCTATTATTAATCTTCTATTGAATATATGATCTCTTGATTTTCTTCTTTCTCTAAAACCAGCTTGGATCACATTTACTTCTTCTTCTGTTTTCTTACAAAGTCTACCTATTATGATTTTAATAGAATTTTATTGGCATGACTAATCAGGGCAACGGTTCTATAGTCTGTATATAATTTGAAGTTACCCTTTTTTGGCAGTGGTATGAATACAGTTCTTTTCCATTCTTTTGGCCAAATACCTGAATGCCATATTTTTTTACATAGTGCATCATAGATTGTTGCACATTCCTTTCCTCCTGCTTTAATAACTTCAGCTGCGATCTCATCACATCCTTGTGATTTACCATTTTTCATTATTGGCCATAAAACCTCTTCTATTGTTGGTTCGGTTTCTTTCTTCTAGAATAATAATTCATACTGTTGATTTTTGCTTTCACAGTCAGTTGTTTCATACATTTCTCTGCAATATTCCTTCTATCTTTCTAGAATTTCGTCTGTCTCTGTCAAAGTATTCCTCATCTCGTCACAAATTACATGTAGCCTAGGTGTGAAATTTCTCGTCAATGGATCATTTCTTTAAGCATTTCACTATCTGTTTCACACTTTTAAAGTCCTTCTATTCTTTCACAACAGTCTTGTATGTATTGTTTTTTCTTTTCTTATATTTCTTCGTACTTCTTGTGTTAAAGATTTATACTCCTCTTTGTTGTTTGTTTGTCACTTTCCATTGCGTCTTCATTTCTTTATGTTATTTTATATCATATTTAGTGTACCTGCTGTAATCTATCCATTCTTTTGTGTTTTCTTTACTGGAACCATGTCTTTTGCCGTTGTTATTAAGATATCACTGGCCTGCATCTGGTGTCATCTCATCCTATACAGCCATCAGGATTTCGAAACGGTTCTTCATTTCTATACCGTATTGTTCTAGTATTTTTGTAGGATCAAAGCGGAGTGGTCTTGATCCCGTAACTGTATATTTTCATCTTTATCTTCATGTCTGCTATTAATAACTCATGGTCCGTGTCACAATCAGCACCTGGTAAAGTTTTGCTTAAGTTATGCTTGATCTCCACCTTCTTTGCAGTAAAATGTAATCTATTTGATTCTTGGTTTTCCCATCAGGTAATATCAATGTGTAAAGTCTTCTTGGATGTTGTTTAAAAAATGTGTTAGCAATCATTAGCTCATTTTCCATGCAAAACGCCATTAGATTGTACCTGCTTCATTTCTATGTCCTATGCTAAATTTCCCTACAACATATCCCTCGTCTTCTGCTCTTTCTGTACAAATCTTTGCATTAAAATCCCCCATTATTAATACAATATCATTTTTCCGTACCTGGTCTATCGTCGTTTGACATGTGTTATAAAAGTCTTCTACTTCTTCTGTTGCTGATGTAGGTGCATATATCTGGATGATTGTTACATTTCTAGGAGTGCCCTTAAGTCTGATAGCGAGGATTCTATCACTTACTGGATTGTAACCTAGTATTGCTTTTGATGATGATTTGTCCAAGTAAAAAGCCACTCCATTCTTTCCTCCTAATTCTCCACCAGAGTATATAAAGATATTATTATTCTCGCTCTATTCTTCTTCAATCGATGTTCGTATATTCCCATAATGTGTATCCCCGTCTTTTCATTTCGACACTTATTATTTGATACTTTCCCTCTTATATACTTCTTACATTCCATGTTCCTACTCTTATTTTTCTTTTTTTTTTTATAGTTTGAGGCAAGGGTTTTCCTTAATAACACCGTCAGGATTTTGTCCTTCATCACAATTACTAGTACTGACCTCTGTCTCACACTCTTCCCCAGTGTTAAAATTAGATCTATCTGGCCTGGGGGACTCACCACCAGATCTTTTTCCTATTTGACCTTCAGTGTTGCTGTTTGGTTTTCTTGGTATATTTCCAGAAGATAGTTTATCATTGCTTTCTTTCCAGGCAGTGACTGTACTACTCATTGATCGTAGCCATTGTCCCCTTATATTCCTATGAGTGTTATATATGTAACATTTATGTGTTCTGTGTTATAATGTTGAATATTCAAAACACAATATTTAGTGCATAAAATGATGTAAAAAACGGACTTTTGTTCATCATTTACAATACTCTTGTTGTTGTTGTTGTTGTTGTTGTTGTTGTTGTTAGGGATTCAGTTATATGTGGGCTTGTGCTCTTCGACCCATTGCCATGTAACGGTGTTTTCTATCTTTTTCTGTAGTTACATATAATATCTATATTCGCCACGTCATAGGAAAAGAAAATTGGCTGTGATTTCCGGACCTCTGGTGAGTGCCTCTTTCATGTGGGTGCTCATGTGGGTGCTCATGTGTGTGTTCATATGACGTTGTCCGGAAGACTAAACAGAGAAAGAGGAGTGGTCATTCTCTGACACAATCCTGACTGTGATGAAGTCATTTCCAAACAAACAAACAAACAAACAAACAAACAAACTAGCAGACAATAAGTAACATCGACACGTTTTTGTCTTTTGCACAAATTCTGTTTGATTAAAAAGTTGTTTTAACAATTTAATTTTGGTACGCACTCTCCTGTTAATAATCTGAATGCTTAGCTCAGAAGTGTGGAGAAAAGACTACAGAATGACCATGTCAAGTAAGCGCTAAACCTTCTTTAACTCTGTTAGGTCAGAGGTTTCAAGGCAGACGATGGGCAATGTCCTTTCGAATCTATCTTCTAGTATTCTCTACAACTGCAATTTTCATGTATAAACATATCAAAATAAGTATAAATATATACAAAGTTACTGCAGTAAAGCTGTCATAGCAAACAGACGTTTAAAAAGGGTATGAACAAAGAATTGTGACATAATTGTGACGTTTCGGCTTATCCCATATTCATACAGAAACATACAGGATAAACAAATTAGACTTAGAGAAGAAAATCTATATTTTAAATTAACATTTATAATATAAAACATAAAGAATAAACAAACAGGGAAACACATTTAAGGAAGAGAGGCTACTTTTTATGACATATATGAAGCTGCGTTCAAGTTTGTTTACTAATTTTTTATAAGATTTGATAGCTTTTTTTTGTGCGTAGTTGGTATTGGTGCCTGTACAGCACATGATTCAGTTACACATCATTGGTTAGACGCATAGAACATCAAATCAATACACTTTTATAGCTACAATATAACAGATAGACCAAGAATTTGAAAATGTCGAGGCAAGAAACAAAATCCTAACTCTATGTCCTTTTCGTTCAAAGTTTTCTCTCTCTCTCTCTCTCTCTCTCTCTCTCTCTCTCTCTCTAAGAGAAATTTTCTTGAAAGTTGTATTAGGAAGACTGTGAATGTTAAAATAGCACATATTTTAAAATAAAAGTAATCGATAAAGAATACTTTGTAGCTGAGGGTTTGTGAGATTGGAAGATTAGTTCTTAACCCATTCTCTTCTCCGTTAATAAAGATTCCTGTATACAAAAACAGAACTAATGATAAAGTGGTACTGTTGTAGGGAGACAAACAATGATTTCATCGATTTTATCGAAGACAGCAATATATAAACAGAAATGAAGATAGAACATATGACAGATATCAGAAAGAACAAAAAAAATCTTGCAAAAAAGTTTATCTGATTATTAATGGCAATAATAAAATAGAAGCGATAGATGACAGAAAATTAACTTTATAATTGTTCCACAAATTAATTAATTTGGTTATTTCATTCATTTTTAACATTTACTTTCTCCCAGCATACAGTTCGCCCATGAATATTAATACCATGTCCGTGAGCATCAGCTTTGTAATGTTTGTTGCCATGGTTCTACAGCGTGCCCAAGGCCAAGATGGCGGAATTTTTATGGAAGTGATGTATGACGAAGGTTTTGCATACAACTTCGTAGTGGTTTATTTCGATAAGGAAAGTTTTGCAGAGTAAGTTTTGTTATGTATACAATATGTACAGACATACTGTGTTATTGAAAATCACAATGAGGTTTTATTTAAGTCACGAGAACTGAGACGAACTGGTCAAAGATAGTGTCATTTGGAGAACGACACTGTGTCAACTCAGGAGGAAGCAAGCGCCGAACTTGAAGGAGAAAACGAAAGCTCAGTTATAAACAAAATTGGCACCAGGCAAATGTTCTAAAGTTCTTCTAGATGCATTTACTTATATTTAAATTCTCACGATGCTTCTCAATCTTATTAATAAATGAATTAATTAAATGGGTTGAATATTCAACACTAGAACATGTTTCTGATACGTGGACATTAAACACTCAGAAAAGATAACTTAGATCTGTGAAATGTGAATAAATGTATATTAAAGATTAGTTGTATTTTTCAGTTAACAGACAGAAGACTTATAAATGTGCAGTTAACAACTGAAGCACAAAAAGATGGTGAAAATGAAAGAAATGTATGCGTAAAATAATTTGTTCATAATAAAGAAGGACAAAAGTGAAAGGAATAGAGTAAGAGAGCAATACCAATATAGATGTGCATATAAAGTACATAAACAATTTGCAGAAAATATAACGATGCGCATGGACAGAATTAGACATAAACCAGGCTGCATTAGCTAACTAATCTCAGAGTTATGGGATTGAAAACCATGATGAATACACACATGATAACTACGATTTTTTTCATCTGCAGTAAACATGTTGCCACTGACTCATAAAATACAAAGACAGATATCCCAGATAATACTTCCAGATATTTGAGTAACACAGTGCTTTATACAGGGTTAATCATAAGTCCGTTAAACATTTCAAAACTTCGCAACAAAGAAACTATGTAACATGATTATATTATGCTATGAGAGAGAGAGAGAGAGAGAGAGAGAGAGAGAGAGAGAGGAGAGAGAGAGAGAGAGAGAGAGAAAGTATCAAGAAGTGGTATGAGAAATTCCAGAAGGCTGTCTGTGCACAATTCCTCGGCTGGGACGTCCAGGACCAAGCGAGTAAACTGTGAGTCGTGTTAAAGAAGCTTACCAGTGAAGCCCCTGCAAGTCCACTACACGTGGAAGTTTGCAGCCAGGAGTCTCGCAATCAACAGGTGGTGCCTTCTGGAATTCCGCTCGAAATCGTCGTTGCACAGCCACAACGGACAAGGTTCTTGTGTATTTCAAAACACAAAATGACTGCTCATGTTTACTGAACGCCACATTTGCTACACTTGCCTCCTAGCGACAAACCACAGGAGTTCTGGGCGCGGGCTTTATTTAAAAAAAAACCTTGAAACGTCTCTCTCTCTCTCTTCACTCTCTCTCTCTCACTCTCTCTCTCACTCTCTCTCTCTCTCTCTGCGTGCCCAATTCTTTACCCGTTAAAAATAAAGATTATTCATTCATTCTCTCCCCCCCCCCTCTCTATTGTAAGAATAATCACGATCCGTGTGTAGTTTCTTTGTTGTGAATTTTAAAAATGTTTCACGGACCTATGAATAATCCTGGTATAGTCAGTTAATTGCCACGGCCTGCAGGGCTGAACTTCCACTGTGAAATAGCTGGAAAAAATAGGCTGATGTCTTTTCTAAGGATGATAGCAAAACAAAACAGTGTAGCAGCTCCATCAACCATGATACAAAATCACTACATATAGCAACTGGCAAACGGGGCGGGGTAGCATTGAACCTGATGTAATTTATCAGGTATAAGTCATTGATAGACTATCTAGTGTCACTAAGCTGACGAGGATATATTGCCAAGGGCATGTGGGAGTGAGAGGCAATGAGGTAGCCGATCATCTAGCCCATAACGCTATTTCAATGATGTCACCGTTAAGATGCTGTTGTCGGTATTGTTGTTGTCGGTATTGTTGTTGTCGGGGGTGGTATTCTCTTGGTTGGTTGGTGTGTAGTTTGTGCAGCTTGTGCTGACTCATAACAAGAACAACTGTCAACGATCAACGGCCCAAGCAATGGCAACGTGTAATTCGTTTTCTTTTCAACAAACTCCATCTCTTGTATTCAACAAACTCCATCTCTTGTATTCAACAAACTCTATCTCTTGTATTCAACAAACTGCATCTCTTGTATTCAACAAACTCCATCTCTTGTATTCAACAACTCCATCTCTTGTATTCAACAAACTCTATCTCTTGTATTCAACAAACTCTATCTCTTGTATTCAACAAACTCCATCTCTTGTATTCAACAAACTCCATCTCTTGTATTCAACAACTCCATCTCTTGTATTCAACAACGACTCAGAATCTGTAAGCACGGAGACATGTTTTTTTTTTATTACTCGTTGAAAGTCATCAGTTCAAAACAATGGTATACATTTCCCACCAAACATATAAATTTCCTTCATTTCACCCTCTTTGCTTTTCGTCGAAATCTAGTGGAGTCCTGCCGTCTATCCTTCTTTCTTCTTGTTGTTGTTCATTGGAGTCGTCTCTAAGTCTCCGTCTTGTTTCTAGCGTCTTCTTCTCAAGTCTCTAAGTACCTGTACTCTCTAGCCCCCTTCGTCACTATCCGCTCCTTTTCATTCAATGTTTTTTTTTCTTCTTGACCATTTGGTGCTCATTTTGCAATTCCCACCCAATCAGCTTACCCTGTGCACTTCCTTTAGTCATATTGTCACAGTATGATTCTTATGGACAGGGCGGATATAATGAGGTCGGTAACCGGGTAGCTGGTGCAAGAGAAAGAAAGGACATGTATTGGTGATATATGTCTATAAAGGATGAAGGATAGAGGTGTGAGGAAGGGATAAGCCGGGTGACTGGTAGAATTCGAGTTTGCCAGAACCAACAGCTGACTGACACAATTAGTGTTCATACTCATGAGTAATTATTGAAATAGATAGCGGAGCATGTATGGATGTGCCTCGAGTGCAATGATGCTACTTTCAGGAGATCATGATTCAAGACTATTCTGATCCTGCTAAGAGCTGATCACTTCAAACTATTTAATCAAGTCTTTAGTTTCATACGTCGATGTGTACAACAGCTTTATGTGTTCACATAGACTTAGATACCCTACGTAAAACTAATAGCATTACAGTGCGGTTGTTTATCCTTGTGAGTGTTTTATATGAAATATTCCACCTTCAGCCGTGTGTACATACGCCATGATACTCTCTCTTGAAGTTACTTTCTCTCGAGATGCGAGTGACGTGTCCTCTAATTAGAGATCTGTTGTTAAAACTTGGGTAAAAACCATTCCTTTTAAAGGCAGTTCACTTTCAGCTGCACTATTACTGTTACAAAACGTCATAAATATGAACTAACAAGGTTCTTCAAGATGATTACATCAGAGAGCTAGCATGGCGGTTAGGATATATATATATATATATATATATATATATATATATATATATATATATATATATATATATATCAACGCTCAAAACCATCGTTCTGTCTAGACTACTTACTTTATTCAGCAACATTAAGATGAAAACAGGGTGTAACATGTGTTAAAAAAAATATAGCCATATAGCCTCTAGAAGCTGATTCCTGGGAAAATTAAATCACATTCACTACCTAGTGATTCAAAACATCTTTCATAAAACAATAACCGTAGTTCCCAATGCTGTATATTATGATTATGTGTAATTTTATGAATTTTTTGTGCTTAATTATGTTTCAGGTTTTATAAATGTCTGTGTCAAGGAACAGCTGAAAAGTGTGCAGCATTCTACATCTCCGACTCGGACAAAACAGTCAATGAAACAAAATCTGAAGGGACCTTTTCTGGAAACTACTCTTCAGCCAAGAACTACAAGTGTCAACACACTTCATTTGAAAACAGTCTCAAGTGTCATCAAGATACTGACGTTGATTCTTGTAACAGAACACGTTGTCAAAAATTTTGCTTAGAAAATGAAGGTTCATGTAGCGATGAATGCGTAAATTTCGTTTGGACATCCAGTAAAGAGGGGATAAATTACAGCGTGGCTTCTATCCAAGGCCATAGTGATTCTGCCATTACCCATCCAGGTCCTACCACGAAAGTACCACAACCTGCTATAACACAAACGGTAAAGGATGACACAACGTTTATTACAAATAATGATCTTAACGCTTTATTCACATCAACATTATCCACATTATGGGGGTCATCTTTAAGTTCACGTTTAGGAGCATCGTTGCCATCATCAAAGCCAGTAACATCATTGAGCTCTTCCAGAGAAGCCTATATTTCAACTTTGACGACACATACATCAGAGGGACGCTCGAAGTCATTTGGATACTCGACATCACTGGGACACTCGACGTCACTGGGACACTCGACATCGAGCTTAACTTCAGCAGCTTCTCTGTTTACAACATCATCATCAGTTGGACCCGTAATTAAAAAATCAACAACAGGATTAGTGAGAACAAAAACAACACATAGGATATCTTATTCAAAAACAAGAGATTTCTCCACCATTTCTGTTAAACACAGCAGCGCCGTAACAGATACAGCAAGAAAAGTAACATATATAACATTATCTCCAAACACAGCCAGAGGTCACGTCAAGCACACACACAGAGTTATTGACCAGTCACCTCTAATAATTGCTGGTGTTATCGCTGGTTTCATTACCACCTCGGTCTTGATAGTTTTTGGTTTGTTTCTCTATATCAGAATTATTCTCCCAAGAAAATATGGCCGCCTAGGGTAGAAGTACACACTCCATATCTAACAGCGGTTCAAGTTTTGAATACCTCAGTGTCGAATTTAGATAGTGAAGGAATGTGTAGTGATAACATAGCATTGATAACAAAACCTCTAATAACATACATTCAATGTAAACTGACGGCCTAAGTATGTCATGTAAAGATTTTGTTTATGTATCTGCATTGATTTGCCTTTGTTAGAACCTAGCTATGAGGTTTTTTTCTTTGTTCTTTAGCACTGTACATGTACATTATTTTGCTCTGTAACACTGTACATGTACACATTATTTTGCTCTGTAGCACTTTTTCATGTACATGACCTTGAGCAGTAGGTTGCAAGACACTTTCGTCAACGTTTTTTTTCAAGTGGAACTGCTTTACCCCCTTCAGCCTTCCCGCACCCCCCCCCAATCAAGGCCATTACCACCTCCTTAGTGCCTATGTCGGGTATTTGTTCCCACAGGACACCCTAGACAAGCCACATTGTAAAAGTGAGTACCTGACTCATCATGCAACTAGAGTAGCAACGGGGTTTATGGTGGCACTGACCACATGATCTCTGTAGCACCGACTGTCAGGTAAAATATAGAAACTAACACCAAATCCATTACATACCTAAAAGAAGTAAATACTGAGCTATTTCGCCATTAAGAAAAGTACATAAATGGAGGACAGCATTACGACATTTATTACAAGCAGAATGTAACAACTGCGTTTAAAAACAAACCACATTAATGTTAAATTGGACTTTCACCTTATATGCTCCTACATTAAAAAAAACAAGCTATTTCCTAAAATATACACTCTATTCTTGTTTTCATCACTGTCTTCCTACCATATAGACTCTATTCTTGTTTTCACAATAGTATCTACTACTTCAGTTTCTCTCGATCATTTTAGTGCTCTTGTAAAGTCTCGTTTACAGAACTATCGACTGTCGATATCATATTGTTAGTGTTTGTTGATTTATTTCATTCATTTAATGCTGTGTTGCTAGCGATGCTGGTTCTCCAGTGTGCGCGGTTCTTAGTGATTCTAATTAGATCAGTTGCCTTCTTTTGTCTTGTCTCTTTGTAAAGGGGAGGGGGTGAGAGAAGTGGGGAGTTTTATATTGACCCCTGATCTGATCCCTCATATTTTAAACCCTCATAAACTTTAATCCTTTTTGATCCCTCTTTATTTACATAGGAAAAGATCAGGGGTTTGTTTCAAGATATTTCGCAAAAAGCTGTTTTTCACTGTCATGGTTAGCTATTTGACCAGTGTATGCTCTTAATAAGTCTCACATTTGTACCTTCTAAAGAGTACTTCCAAACAAAGATATTTTGCATGTCCCTTGCGGAACTTTGCCTCCCAAACAGCACTCCTGTAGGCCTCTCGGTTGTGAGCAAGATGACCTGCTGCTGCTGCACCCATTTCCAGATCGTCAACGATGTCTTGCAGCCATCTTCGTCTTGGTCTTCCTCTTTTTCTTTATCCCATTATGTATCCTTCCAATAAGGTCTTCTCTAAATTATCATGACGTTTAATGTGTCCAAAATATTTCAGTTTTCTCTCTTTAATCCCCTTCACTAGCCAGCCTTCTTCAATATTAAGCTCTTGTAGTATAGATATATTTGTTCTTTTTTGTGTGTTACAAAATACAGATAGTAAATAATTTTGTACCAGAGATTTGAAAGTTTTAGTTTTCTTTTACACCAAAAAAAAAAGCTTCTGGTCTATCTCATGCCAGATACATTAAATTAGATAAAAGTTTTTTTTTTCTTTTCAAGCTCAGTTCTGAACCTACTTTCTGAAGAATGGATAGAAAGTGAATAGAGCGAAATAAAGAATTAAGTGATGAAAACAGTCAGATCATGCCAACTCTAGGAGTGTATGCGCTAACTTTGACCGATTAATTGAATAAAACAAAAACAAACAAAAAAAATCGCGTTGTGTGTTGTAAATATAAATAAATATCACAAAGCATTATTGAAAAAGACTAATATACTTCCTAGTAATAATACGTAAACTAACTTAATTTCATGTTATCACACTGCGCATGCGCCATATCGTCGACATTGTTAGTATGTGCGTGGGACAAGCTTTTTGTCTTTTCTATTTTTGTAAATGGCGAAACAACACTGCAGCATGCACGCTTTATGTGATTCATGTTTCTCATACCGGCAACATTTGGTTGCTATTTCTGTCTCAGTAAGTATGGAAACCATCATAGAACACTTCCTATCCGATATCAGTCACTCATTACAACTCTTCACGGCTGCCTCGCTGGAAGTTTTTAATCGGCTACTGCTAGAAAGTCCACTCTTCAACACCATAGGAAATCTATATACAGCGACGTGAGATACGCACACTGTTCGTTTTCAAACTGACAGTTAATTTGCTCTCAATAAGAGGGAAACGTTTTAAATAGTTTGAGTGCAAGATTTTAGAATAAATAAATAGATGGGCTAGGAGATTCCAGAACAAAACAGCAACAGCAGTACAGATGGGCTTACAACCAGTCATAAGATTCCAGCACAAAACAGCAACATAACAACAGCAGTACAGATCGGCTTACTACCAGTCATAAGATTCCAGGACAAAATAGCAACAGTAGTACAGATAGGCTTATAACCAGTTGTAAATAGAAAGAAGATAGCTTGTTTAGTTTTACCGTCGTATATAATAAAGGAACAGATTGGACATTCTTTAGCGGATTTCGTTTTTGGATGCACTAGAAACACATAAATGCCTTTGAATGTAAATGCTACAGAAGAGTTCTCCAAATATCGCGGATACAAAAAAGAACAAATATATCTATACTACAAGAGCTTAATATTGAAGAAGGCTGGCTAGTGAAGAGGATTAAAGAGAGAAAACTGAAATATTTTGGACACATTAAACGTCAGGATAATTTAGAGAAGACCGTATTGGAAGGATACATAATAGGAAAAAGAAAAAGAGGAAGACCAAGACGAAGATGGCTGCAAGACATCGTTGACGATCTGGAAATGGATGCAACAGCAGCAGGCCATCTTGCTCACAACCGAGAGGCCTACAGGAATGCTGTTTGGGAGGCAAAGTTCCGCAAGGGACATGCAAATGAATGAATGAGAAATATGGCCATACCTAACAGGGGACTGGACGGTTCCTAGGTCTTTAAGAACCACAGTTTTATAGGTGGATAATGACAGTGGTGGTGATGACATTGCAGAAAACATTTTATATTGAAATAAAGGTATATTAAGTCATCAATGAGAGATTTTTCTATCAGCCACTAGATATGGGAGGACCTTCTCAAATATGGAATCACATGGAAAACAGCTCTGCACAAGGAAACATTATCATTTGAGCAGGAAATGAGGACTAAACTTGAAGTTAGAAGATTCAAGTGCATGGAAGCTGGACCTTACAACACAAGTATTGCCTGCTGCTACTGTAGTCAATTATGCAAATCCAACATTGGTAGATACGGCCATGAGATGAGCTACTTACCAAGGAATTGCTTTGGCAAAAACCCACAACTGAAATCTGCCTGTTTCAAAACCGTCTCCTTAGATAAAAATTGCCAGTAGTACGTTTACATGTATTGTCCAAATGTGACTCAGAATACTTATTAGTATATTTGCCAGAATTCAACTTTCCATGCTTGTAATGTTTCTTTTTGTCAGTAAAATATGAAACCATTACATCACACTTCACATTTGTGTCGTCAGACGTATAAAGTATTTAAAAAAATTTTTTTTCCTATTTTTCGTGAAAATGCAGGGAAAAGTTTGACTTTTTGTGCTCTCATGTAATACATTTTGAGAAACACTGCTACAATATAATCCACAAGATAACAACATTGTATATTACTGTTCAACAACTGCCTACTTCCTGTTGGTCATATAGCTTCTTGTACATAACTGTTATCTACTACGTCATATCGCTGGTAGATTACGTTTATGTTTATCAAAGGAATGTAACAGCACATCTGCACATATGTTATTTCCCAAATGAGAGGAAACATTTTATATGAAACATTTACAGTCTGATGAAAAATGTCATTCCAGTATTCAAATGGTAACAGTTTTTTTTCTATTTCCACATCACACTGCAATCTATACTTCTGCTTTTCTATTTTCGCATCATCCTACAATCTATACTTCCGCTTTTTCTATTTCCACATCATCCTACAATCTATATTTCTGTTGTACTTAGTTAACATTACTGCTATTATTGCTATCACTAGCACACCTATAGTAATGCACAGTATATGAACATGAACTGTATAAAATTATAATAAATAACAAAATTAAGTTTCCATGAATTATAAATATATAACAAAGTGTGATAGTAAAAAGAACTACATTTTTCTGTATGACTACTTTTATACAGATTTATGTTTTTTTTAAAATCAGATGTATCGTTATCTCTGTATGACACTTTATTAATATCTTTTTCTTTCTGTATTTTCTTTGCTACATTTAGTAGTGTTCATGGCAACAATAATTTATTTATATTTTTATTCTCTTTTTTTTAAAATTTCCATATCCTAATGAATGTTGTTATTAACATTGACAACGTTATTTTAATGCAGAATGCCTTTTGGAACAGGCACACGGTAAAGACGTACCGATGTAGTGATACGACAACAGTAGTACTGCAATATAGGTGAACTGCATCTATTAATCCAATATTTTGACTGCTGCAGTCGTGTCTAAAGTCGGCATCTAATCCATATGACGAAGTCTCTGTGCTGCTAACAAGGTCGGGAATCTAGTGTAATATCTTGTAAGAATTTTGAAGTTCTACAAGGATCAAGATAGTAAGTGGTATCTATGGAACCCTTTAACTACTTTTGTTTCTTAGATATGCTCAGTGAAACACAACACGCACATGTACGCAACTTCAACACTAAACAACCGCAGCACAGCAGGACTAGACAATCAAGCGCTCAACGAGAGCCACATAGCCACGGTGTTGAGTAATCAACCAAAAGTGTAATTCAAGACTAAGACAATAGTTTGTTTATGAAAAGATGGAGGGTGACTGGTGCGGATGAGGAAAACTACTGCCACACAGCAGCAACAACAACGTACAGAACAGGTCTTCCCAAGCAAGAGCTCGTTTGCCATTGGGAAGCTGGAGACTAAACAAAAGGAATGACTACAAAAATCACATACAAAATATACTGACATTATAAAGGAAACTCCTCACTCACGCAATAACTCACTAGCAAAAACTGGAAACTGAGCAGAATTTTTTCCTAACAAAGACAGCTACTACAATCGTTACATTGCTAACACAGGTCAATTGTCCTAATGCGGACAATGGCCAAAAACCAGCTACATCTAGGAGAAACTACCAAAAATCCAAAATCACAAAAATCCACTCATACTCAGAAAACATCCTACGAAAATCTGGTCTCCTAGTGCTCATGATTCAAATATCATAATCTAAGAACCATTCCGTCTGATCTTTTACAATATTCTACTGCTTTTATATAACTGGGATTATCTCTAACTCCTTTCCCGAAATTTATGTCTGTGAAGTTTCACTTCATATAACAAACGTTGTTTTTCTAACTTTCAGACTTCTAGGAAAAAAAACTTTGTTTCTAAACAATAAACTATGTTCCCAAATTTAGACTTGTGACGATAGTTAACTTTCTCTTCCAGTAACAGTCACTTTCCACGTGTAATTTCTCTTTCTCCCTGCCATAACAAGTGGTCCGCTAGCTTGACCTGATTATTGATTTTTTTTGACCGGCCTAAAATTAGCATAAGGAACTTTTTTTTTTTTTTATAAATATGAAACTACGAGTCTTTGGTACGGTAAAGTAAGAGAACAAATTTGGTAGGATTAGACCTCGAAAAAATAGTATACTACACCAGAAACTAACTTCATGTAATAAGTATTCGTTCGTTTGTTATTGTTGTTCAAATTTGCACCAGACATGGCAGGAGACCGTGTGTATGTTTGTCTAAAAAGTTGGTACCTGCAAGAGAGACTGAATCTAAGCTACGGAATTTCTGTGTCACGACCTCGTTTCTTTCCGGGTGTCACGATCCCTCGTGACTACTGAGCAGTTACTAAAGACTATGTCAACAAAATACCTTTATTTGGGGGTGCTAGTTGGCTAAATCGATATTACGCTGTTCTGTCGTGGCCGGACGGCTGCTCGTCCTACCGGAGTCCGTGTTCGAATCCCAAGTAATTCTCTTGTGATTTTTCTTTCTCTCACGTCTCACTAAAGTGCTTTGTCGACGATTTTTTCGAGTTCTAATCCTACAAAATTTTCTAATCCGACAAAATTTGTTCTCTTACTTTAAAATTAGCATAGACAGGGAATTAACTCTTGCTTAACTACTTTTTGACAAGACTGTTCCTTAGACTAACAAAAATTCATGCTTAATGTCTTGCTCGAATATCTTGGATCATTACAAACTAATAATGGAGATATAATGAGGGAAATTAAAAAGGACATAAATCTCTCTTCAGAAAGTAAAAAAGTAAGTGGAGAGAAGCAGACAGAACTACAAATATAAGATTTTCAAGGGCGTGCATCTTTGCCATCGCAACATATGCCTATGAGACCTGGGCACTTAACAAAACAGCTGAGAAACACACAAATGCCTTTAAATGTAACAGAAGAGCTCTTCAAATATTATAGACATAAAAATTAACAAATATATCCATACCATAAAAAAGTAACATTGAAGAAGATTGGCTAGTAAAGAGGATTAAAGAGAGAAAACTTCAATATTTTGGACACATTAAACGTTATGATAATTTAGAGAAGACCGTCTTGGAAGGATACATACTTTGAAACAGAAAGAGAGGAAGGCTAAGACGAAGATGGCTGCAAGACATCGGTGATAATCTACATATGGATGCATCAGCAGCAGGCCATCTTGCTCACAACCGAGAAGCCTACAAGAGAGCTGTTAGGGAGGCAAAGTTCCGCAAGGGACATACAAATGACTGACTGACTGTCTTGGTTTCTTAAATACTGGTTCAACATTTTATTTCTGTCACTAATTTATAAATGTCTCATGGGTGATCAGGAAAAGGAGATGGACATATGTTGGTCACTTGATGAGAAGAAATGATCACAGAATCCCAAAGCAAGCTATCAAGTGGAACACAACAAGCCAAAGAAAAAGAGGCAGACAGCGTGAACCTCTGAAGAGGACATTGTTAAGAGTGGCCAAATTAGTAGGCAGAAAATCCTTTGAGGAGGTTGAAAGACTCGCCGAAGACAGGAAAAATTGGCAAACTACTTTACGAGCCCTGTGTGACGTTTAAAGGCACGGGAAGGATATAAGATATAAGATAAGATATTTTTCGCCATTTTACCGCTATCTTTGTGGATAGAAACATTTTTCATTCCCTTGTTTTTTTTTGTTTTTGTTTACTGGTTTTAACTGTCAAATATGCAAAGACCGCCTATTGCTGCTGCTGCTGCTGTTACTACTACTACTACAACAGTGCGTTCGGAAAATGTGCACTAACCCAGTATCGATTCTGGTATCGCAGTGATATCTCAATGACTGCGGCAGATATATGTGGCTAGATACCGCAGACATTAAGATATCACAGTTACATTAGCACAGTTAATAATAGAACACTCTACTACTACTACTACTACTATTACTACTACTACTACTACTACTACTACTACTAAATCTATAGCTCTACCAAATATACATCTTAAATTTGTATTTAGCTGTGCATAAATACGAAGGCGAGTCAAAAAGGAACTTTACTTCTGTTCTGTAAAATTTTAATCCCGTAGTAGACAGTTGCAGTACAGGCATGTTATATCATGGCTGTCTAGATGTATGTACTGACCAGACTGAAAATATGACTACAAAAGATTACATCAAACAGCCGCTCCGCTGGAAGAACGCACAAAAGAAAAACAGCGCGCAGACTTTAGGCGGTGAAGGTGAAACCTGCAGATTTTTCAGTACAAAATGAAAAGGCAGTATGAGGTCAAATTGGCCAATACAGCGTGCTCTGGCAGACACTCTGAATAGATCTGATGCTAACGTTGAAGCGGAACGAATGATACTGGAAAATTTTCAGGTAACAATCGATAAGGAGGCTTGAGAACTGAAAATTAGTTATGGCTTGGCGTAGCACTTCATTAGCAAAGTGCTGCAGTTCAGCAAATCTCCACCAGGTGGTTATCACAACATCCCACGGTCGCTCTGAAGAAACCGGGTGAAGATTTTTGAGAAACCGTTTAGCAGCTAAAGAAGATGGCTTTTTACGACGTGTAATCACTGGAGGGAACCCTGGTACATTACTTCCTGCCAGAGACAAAACAAGCCAGCAAGTAGTGGCGACATTCCTCGCCGACACCAGAGAAGTTCCGTACAACTCCATTCGTCGACCGGAAAATTGTTGCTCACGGTCTTCTGGGATTGTAGAATCTCATTCGTGGAAAATTACATGGCCAGAGGTACCACTATCAACAGCGAAGCATACTGTGATCTGATTGGAAACTAGTTGAAATCTTCAGCCAGGTCAGAACATCGCTGTTCAGTTGTGTTGTTATAGCTTGATAACGCCCGACCTCCCATGGCTCATGCAACTGCTCAACAAATTTCAAATCTACGTTTGGAATGTCCACCACATTTGCATATTCAGTCGACCTAGCATCACATGATTATCATGTGCTTGGACCCCCCAAGGAAGTGCTAGGGGAAAGGAATTTCAACACGTGCATAATCAGCTTCAGTGTCAGATTTTGTTTCCTTCAGAATTTCAGACATCACGGAAGCGGCAGCAGACGTGCTCTGAACGTGGTGGGAACTATACGGAGAAGAGATAAGATTTCGTTTCTCAGTCATAATTGTACGTCTTATTCAGATAAAAAATAAGGTTAATTTTTTATCCATTCTCGTAGAAATGTTATTCTCACGACTCATCGAAATTCTGCTTCTCCTTTCTCAATTTTCCAACATTTATTTCTTCAGATGCTTTCAACTCCACTTTTCCCCCTCAGTTTCTTCATATTTCTCTCACTCTCTCCTCATTGCTGCCCGCCATTATATTAGCAAATGTATTAATTTTTTTTTAGCAATTGATTGTTTTCTTGGTAAATGAGTAAAGGAACAGCTTTTATTAATTAACGAGCTTACAGCTGTAACGTTTCTGTTTTCACCTTTATCATATAGGACAAAGAAACATGAAAAGACGAAAGAAAATACTATATTCATGTCAATAATGTATAATAAATAAGAATGGAAAAAAGAAAAGAAAAAAGAGAGCACATCTGTGACTTGCAAAAAGCTGAATCAGAGAGTGTCTGTGGTGAAGTGTTGTGAATGTTTACATAAAAAGTTGTGAGTTGTAATACCAGTCTCACTAGTTAGTGGTAAAGAACGAATGGAGAAAGCAAAAAGGAGAGAGAAGAATAAAATGGTTGTCAAGCCAGGAAAAGGATGGTTGGAAATGATGAATATGGTTGGGGTAGAGGGTTTTTAATATAGTGCAGTGAAGGTCCTAGAATCTCAGATGTAGGTGAGAAAAGAGCAGATGAGAACTTAGTAGTGAGAATTTTGATTGTGGAGAAAAGAAATGTTAAGTAAAACTGAATTTCGAGCTCAAATCAGGTTGTTCCTATACCACTGTATAAAAGAATATCCGAATGCCATCAAGAACACAGGAATGCGACCGGACATTGTAGTGTACTCCACAGAAAAACAAGAATTAATAATGATCGAGCTTACGGTCCCATGCGAAACTAGAATAGAGGAACGGCATTTATTCAAATTGGAGAAGTACAATGATCTGGAATCAGGGCAAAAGCCATAGCTATAGAAGTGGGAGCAAGAGGATTCGTAGCAACATCAGCATATGACCTATGTAAGCAACTGGGCATAAAGGGACAAGCAAGAGCAAGGGCATTGAGAAGCCTTTCAGAAACAGCAGAAAAGGCCTCATCTGGCTGTGGAGTATGCGAAACAAGCATTGGGAACATAAGTAATTTCATTTGCCACAACCAATACCAGTCCTCCGTAGCTAAATCGCTAAAGATGCACTTAAAAAAAAAGTGCAGTGGCAACTGGAAGATCACGGGTTCAATCCTGGGACCGGGAAAAAAAAGCAACAACTCACAAGACCTCTGGGAGTCATGACCCAGAGGGGCCCACCACCCCCCCCCTTAGAGTGTCAGGAGTTTAATAGGGCCAAAACACTTGTCTGAGGGGGGTACTTCCTCTGATGATCTGAAGGAGTTGTGTTGTTGTTCCGCTCTCTACGGTAGAGAGTTTCCTGCATATATGTATTGATTCTCGAGTACTAGATAGTTTATGTCTGAGTGACATTATTTAATGGCTCCTACTAGGAAATTCATCATGTATATACAAATATATCCATACAACAAGAATTTAATATTGAAAAACGTTGGCTAGTAAAGAAGATTGAACAGAGAAAACTTAAATATTTGGACACATTAAACGTCATGAGAACTTAGAGAAGAACGTCTTGGAAGGATACATCATAGGAAAAAGAAAGAGAGGAAGACCAAGAGGAAGATGGCTACAAGACATCGTTGATAATCTGCAAATGGATGCATCAGCAGCAGGGCATCTTGCTTACAACTGAGAGGTCTACAAGAGAGCTGTTAGGGAGGTAAAGTTCCACAAGGGACATGACTGACTCTGACTAGGAAATCAGACTTGCCTCAGTGATTGGTCTTTTACTTGTATTTTTAGTTTAAATGAGTTTCTTACCGTGTGCGTGGAGTGACAATAACAAAGATGTAATGTTATATTATATTACACTTGCACAATTGTAAGGTTATATTCATGTAAGGTGCTTTCTATCACTGCATCCTTCTTGCTGCTATGCTAGACGTACAAGGTCCAACAATTAAGTAATGAGACTGATTTTATTATGGCCAAGAGAAAAATGTCATCTATGAAGCAAAGCATGGAATTCAAAGAGCGAATCTTTATCTATGATCTGGCAACTTTTCATCGCCGCCTGATAAGCAGACGGCAAACAGGCCGCCATTTTGTTGACCTAATCAGAGGTGCATTGTTACGTAATCAACATAAAACAAAAAGCTAACATTAAATTCTATTTAAAACTCGGAAAAAGTGCCCTCGAGACAGTTGAATTGATGCGACAATTTTATGGGAATATTTATTTATCTTGTGCACAGATATTCAGGTGGTATTCACGATTCAAAAGTGGTGAGGAAACGATTACAAATGCAACTAGACATGGAGGCCCAATTTCTGTTCGTAATGAGGAATTCATTGCAAAGGTCAGAGAACGGATACAAGAAGATCGTTCTTTGACTGTGAGGATGATGGCAGGTGAATTTGGTATTAACCCAGAGACCATTCGTAAAATTTTAGTGGAAGATTCGGGCAAGAAAAAAAAGTTGCTTGCGGGTTTCTTCCACATTCGTTGTCTAATGACCAAAAACATCAGCGCGTTGAGTATGAAAAAACATTATCAAAGTGACGCATAAATAAACATTTCTTAAATTTGATTGTTGCAGAGGATAAAACATGAATTTTACGCTAAGATCCCACACCTACGCCAAAGTGGTTAGTGGAAGTCATCATCATCACCAAAAGGAAAAAAAAAAAATTCGTCTTCATAGTCGAAAGTGAAGACAGTGTTAGTATGCTTCTACGACAGCAAAGGAGTTATTCACAAAGAATTTATTCCAGAGGGACAGACTATCATTGTCAAAATTTATTCATGTATTTTGAAACGCCTATTGAAAAGGATTGGGCGAGTCCGATCCGAGTATTCAACACCTGGCAGTTTTTTCCTTCTTCATGATAATGCACCTGCTCACCGGGCGGTAGTTGTACAGGAATTTTTGGCCCAAAACCAAATGTATGTTCTATAAATCCACCCTGTTTCCCAGATTTGTCTCCCTGTGATTATTTTCTATTCCCAAAATTAAAGTTACCATGGAAAGGACGATTCTTTGACGATACTGATGTCATCCAAAGGGCCGTAACATCGAGTTTAAGGGCCATACCAACAGAAGAACTGCACAGGTAGTTCCAGTTTTTGTTAGATCGTGCCACTCGCTGTATCGATACACAAGGGACATATGTTGAATAAAATACAGGTTATATCTTCAACTGTTGTTTATGTAATTAGTCTCATTACCTAATTTTAAAATTGTAAAATATTATCCTTTCAGGCTACCCAAAGGCATTTGATTGTGTACAACATCAGAAACTTTGGGAAATAATGGAAAAAATGGAATTTCCAACACATTTGATACAATTAACATCACTGCTGTATCTAGACCAACAGGCAGCAGTAAGAATAAATGGTGAAACAACATCTTGGTTTGACATAAAACAAGGGGTCCGTCAGGGTTGCATATTGTCGCTTTATTTATTTAACTTGTATACTGAAATTATAAAGATGAATGTTAGAGAAGATGTAGACAAAGAATATTACGATGCCATAACAATTGAAGGTTATGAAATACCAGAGATTAGTTATGCTGATGACACAGTATTACTGTCCACAACACAAAAAGGAATGAAAAAACTAATTATGTCAGTCCTTAAGAACTGCGAAGAGTATAACCTCTATCTTAATGCAAAGAAAACTAAATAGATGACAACTGACAAAACAAACAAGGCAGCTGAAATATGTATCAATGAGGAGCAACGGGAAGAAGTGGAGAGTTTTGAATATCTTGCATCACTGCTAACTAATAATGGAGATACAATGGGGAAATTAAAATGAGGACATCTATTGCTCTTCAGAAAGTGAAACAACTAAAGAATCTGTGGAGAGGAACAGAAAGAACCAGAAAAATAAGATTTTTAAGGGCATGCATTTTTCCCATCACAACATATGCCTGTGAGACGTGGACACTTAATAAAACAGCTGAGAAACACATAAATGCATTTGAATGTAAATGCTACAGAAGAGTTCTTCAAATTTCATAGACACAAAAAAGAACAAATATATCATACTACAAGAACTTAATATTGAAGAAGGCTGGCTAGTAAAGAGGATTAAAGAGAGAAAACTTAAATATTATGGACACATTAAACGTCATGATAATCTAGAGAAGACCACCTGGGAATGGTACATAATGAGAAAAAGAAAGAGAGGAAGACCAAGGCGAAGATGGCTGCAACACATCTTTGAGGATCGCAAATGTATGCAACAGCAGCAGGGCATCTTGCTCACAACCGAGAGACATACAGGAGTGCTGTTAGGGAGGCAAAGTTCTGCAAGGGACATGCAAATGAATGAATGAATGAACCTAATTGTTGGACCTTGTATGTAATCTCATTTTTCGTCATAGAAACAAATGATATTTGTAAATGTATTAAAAATACGTTTTTTTACAATTGTATATTTTTTTTATCTATTACTTTATTTTTCCATGTATATTTTATTAACTTACTATTTTGTTGCTCTGGCAGACCCAGACGAAGCAAACATGAGAGAGATGATGGCAAATTTTCCTATAGTTGCTGCAGTATTTGCTGTATTATGTCTGTACTCGCCAGTGTTGAGTGATGAAGAAAAGCCCACAGTAACTATTGATTTCGGAGACTCTGTATACTACGAACGCATAAGGACAGTTTACTTTGAAATGGCAACTTTCATAAAGTAAGATTTAGTTGATTCTAATGTGATATAATATTTGCAGTTGTATGTGTTAGTGTGGCGTACTATGGAAATATGTTATTGTGCTTCAGCCTGACTTAGCGACCGCTAATTCTTACCATAAGTGATCCAGTTAAATAAACTGGCTGTAATAACAAACTGTGGTTCCCTTCTGGAGGTCAGAGGTAGGGAGGGAGGGGATGCTAGGGAGGGCAAACAGTAAAATCCCTAACTATGTACAGATGAACTAAAATATGAACATTTTTTTTTCAAATATGATTCAGATTTAATCATAGTTTATAGAAAAAAAGTATGAAAAAGATGACCTGCTCTAGTATAAAGCAGAGATGATATTTTTTTGAATGATTAGTACACTAGAATATTTCATCATATCATTTTAGTTACGTTTCCTTTCCCAAATGAAGAGGAGTTAGGTACCCATTTTTTAAAGCCTGGAATTCGAAACTACCGACACAGGAAACTAGTCGACCAACCACCTCGTTAGCTTTGTCTTCATCTTTACTTCATCTTCTGCAGATAGATTTATATTCATTCTGTGTTCATAAATAAAATGACCACTTTCATGTATGATGTCAATTTCCATAAATAAAGTTTATCACTTAGTGTATCATGTCTATGTTAATAAGTAAATTAACCACTCTCGTCTCTTATGTCTATGTTCATGTAGTAACCGATTTCGTGTATGATGTCTATGACGAATTTCATGCACCGAGTGACAGACATGTTGCACCAGCTGCACAGCCCAACAACAACACATTTTTTTCTGCGTGCCTTGATTTTTAATCTTGCTCCTTGGGCTATTTTGGGGCACTGATTCAGAAAACTGCACTGGATAGATCTAGTTTCTTAGATATCTTATCTTATCTTATATCTTATATCCTTCCCGTGCCGTTAGACGTCACATAGGGCTCGCAAAGTAGTTCGCCAATTTTTCCTGTCTTCGGCGAGTCTTTCAACCTCAACAAAGGATTTTATGCCTGTTAACTTGGCCTCTCTTAATAATGTCCTCTTCAGAGTTTCACGCGGTCTGCCCCTTTTTCTTCGGCCTGTTGTGTTCCACTTGATAGCTTGTTTTGGGATTCTCTGCACATTTCTTCTCATCAAGTGACCAACATATGCCCATCTCCTTTTCCTGATCACCCGTGAGACTGGTTGTTGTTGTTCAGTCATCTGTCTTATCTCTGCATTGTTCTTGAATTCATTCCACTTGATGCCGAGTATTTTCCTTAGGCATTTGTTTTCAAAAGAGTCTAATTTCTTTTCTGTTTCTTTAGTTGTTTTCCAGCTTTCGCATGCATAAATGAGGGTGGATATTACATTTGAATTGAATAGTCTTAACTTGGTTTTTTGTGCTTATAACTTTTGAATTCCATATGTTCTCAAGATTCTTGAAGATTGATGCTGCTTTTGCAATTCTGATCCTAACTTCCTTTCTAGTGTCACCATCCTGGTCTATGTAGCTGCCAAGGTATGCAAATTGATTGACTTCTTCAATATTTGTCCCTACTATGTGTATTTTTCCATTTTGATATGGCTGAATTTATAAAATTTTAGTCCGCTCTTTTAACAAAGCTCTTTTGCAGAATTGGGATGTTATAACAAGCTGTCTTATTTAAATGGGAAATTTATGTATTTAATTTAACCAAAATTTTTTTCTGTATAATGACCTCTGTCTGTTCACAACTATTCGTGTACTTCCTTTCCTATAATGCACACTAGCATAAAAAATGTATAGCTCAAATGACAAAATCGTTTTTGTTCTGTTTTATCACATAATTATGTGCATACAATTAAGATGGTAAATCATGGTTTTCTAGACTACATAAATTTGTATTTCAAAACTTTCTCAACCTGATCTCTTTAAAACAGTTGTGCTGTACAATAGTTCTGACCGTTTAGGAGATGTATGTATATTCCCACTCATATCATTTCACTTTTACATATCGAACACAGTAGAAGTTATGGCTACTTCAACACGGAGTTGCTTGAATCCCCCCGACATATTTTGGTATATTTGTTGGGATAC
Source organism: Achatina immaculata (assembly GCA_009760885.1). Classification (NCBI taxonomy): domain Eukaryota; kingdom Metazoa; phylum Mollusca; class Gastropoda; order Stylommatophora; family Achatinidae; genus Lissachatina; species Lissachatina immaculata. The sequence continues at coordinate 24,316,783 of CM019715.1, read as the reverse complement.
ACACCGAAAGCAAGTAGGAAATTATTTCTGAGTTTGTAAAAAAAGATTATTTTGGTCTCAATTTTGGAGACCAAGATAAGCCATGTGCTCCTCATGTTGTATGCAAAACTGGTATGGAGCATTTGCGCCAGTGGACAAATGGAAAGAGAGGTTGCTTGAAGTTAAGAGCACCAATGGTGTGGAAGGAACTGAAAAACCATTTCCATGACTGTTATTTTTTTATTGTTAATATCATAGGCATCAGAATAATCATGACAAGTGGACCTACCCTGATCTACATTTAGCCAGGAGACTTGTTCCGCACTCTGATCTTGTACACGTTCTACCTTTCCTTATCTACCACAGCTCTCAGAGGATGAGTCTTGCATGTCTGATAATCGCACAAGGTAAAGAAAATGGGGGCAGTGACAGTGAATTCCAGACAAGTTCATGTAGTGATCGTTTTGATCAGAATGAATTGATTGATCTGATCAGGGGCTTAAAATTTTCCAAGCCTTCTGAACTGCTTGCCTCCAGACTAAAGGAAAAGAGTGTACTTCAGCCTAAATCGAAAATGACAGTTTGTCGAAGGAGAGAAAAGGATTTGCTGCTATTCTTTATCAAAGACAACAACTTTGTATCCTGCAATGACATCGGAAACTTTGCGAAGAAAATTAGTCTTTCATAATATAACCCAAGTGAGTGGCGTCTTTTCATCGACAGTTCAAAACGTAGTTTAAAATGTGTTATTTTAAATAATGGCAACAAATATGGTTCTATTCCAATCGGTCATTCCACCAGGATGAAAGAAGAGTATAAGGCCATCTTTTTAGTCTTGAAAAAGATAAATTACCAAGAACATCAACAGGTGATTTGTGTAGACTTGAAGATGATTAATTTTCTTCTTGATCACGAAAGTGACTGCACAAAGTATTCTTGCTTCTCATGCCTATGGAATAGTAGAGTCAAACATGAACATTAGCCAAGAGAAGATTGGCTTCCGAGGGAATATATGGTGGTCGGAGGACAAAATTTAATCAACGAACATTTGGTAGCACGAGATAGAATTGTACTGCCACCACTAAACCTAGGTCTGATGAAAGAATTGTAAAGGCTTTGAATAAAGACGGTTCGTGCATTGAATACATAGTGCATAAGTTACCCGGACTAACCATGGAAAAACTGAAGGCAGGAATTTTCGATGGTCCACAGATCAGACAATTTACAAATGACTTACATTTCACAGCATCAGTGAATGAAAAGGAATCATGTGTCTGGTCTTCATTTGTTCTTGTTGTGAAAAGCTTTCTTGGCAACAAGAAGGCAGACAGCTAACACAAATTAGTAAAGGATATGCTCTTTTAACAGATGTGGCTGTAACATGTGTCTTAAAATCCATTATCTGCACAGTCGCTTTGATCGCTTTCCAGAGAACCTTGGTGACTAAAGCAAGGTGAAAGATTTCACCAAGACATAAAAACAATGGAAGCCAGATACCAAAGAAGATGGGATGTACACAGGATGACAGACTATTGTTAGAATCTTACGCGAGATTGTCCTGGCAGATTCCACTAGACACTCTCGGAAGTCTTACAGAAGCAGGTTCTTGTGTATCAAATGAATGGAAAGATTGCGTTATAAACTTGTGCTTTTGGTATGAAATAAGTAGACTTTCATGTAGTACACTTTTCTTTTAATTGTTAATATGTTTCACTCATGCTTAAAATGTATTAATTTAAATACTACATTAAAATCTCCTAATTTCTTATAGGCGAGCAGAGTGAAGAGTGGTATATGGCATAAGTTCTGTATTTAAAAAACTAGGGCTGATAGAACTTGTGCCATTTCTTGGAATCAGCAGGTCATATACACCTAGTAACAGGTCTAACATCTGAGGCACCAAAATGTATGTTGGCCAGTGTTATCTAGAACTTAGCTTCTTTTGTCCTGTCTCCTTCCACATATACTTTTCAGGGTTGATAGGACAAACAGACATCTTCATGGAGCTTGGCATTTTGCTGAAAATAATGGGATATTTAAGGTCTTTGTAATTTCCTAGCTCCGTCTCTTTCGTGGGATGTCTCTTCCTCTATTACTAGTGAGAATTTTTTTGTGCTATACTGTCTGACGGTAGTCATGTTATGTGGCCAAACCATCAGATTTGCTGTTTCTGGATGTAGTGAACTACCGGTGTTACCCCAGCCTTTGCCTTGGTAGTGTCATTTCGTATTTGGTCTCTCATTGTCCCATTTAGTATTCTCCTTAAACATTGGTAAAACTCATTATGTCAGTCCGCAAGAACAGCGAAGAGCAGAACCTCTATCTTAATACAAAGAAAACTAAAGTGATGACAACTGACAAGACAAACAAGGCAACTGAGATATGTATCAATGAGGAAAAACTGGAAGAAGTGGAGAGTTTTGAATATCTTGGATCACTACTAACTAATAATGGAGATACAGTGAGGGAAATTAAAAGGAGGACATCTATTGCTCTTCAGAAAATAAAACAAATAAAGAATCTGTGGAGAGGAACAGACAGAACCACAAAAATAAGATTTTTAAGGGCATGCATCTTTCGCATCGCAACATATGCCTGTGAGACCTGGACACTTAACAAAACAGCTGAGAAACACATAAATGCCTTTGAATTAAATGCTACAGAAGAGTTCTCCAAATATCGTGGACACAAAAAAGAACAAATATATCTATAATACAAGAGCTTAATATTGAAGAAGGCTGACTGGTAAAGAGGATTAAAGAGAGAAAACTTAAATATTTTGGACACATTAAACGTCATGATAATTTAGAGAAGACCATATTGGAAAGATACATAATGGGAAAAAGAAAAAGAGGAAGACCGAAACGAAGATGGCTGCAAGACATCGTTGACAATCTGGAAATGGATGCAGCAGCAGCAGGCCATCTTGCTCACAACCGAGAGGCCTACAGGAGTGCTGTTTGGGAGGCAAAGTTCCGCAAGGGACATGCAAAGGAATGAATGAATGAATGAATTAAACATCTCATTTCTTTTGTGAAGATTTTACTTTTGTGTTTGGCTGGTATCCATGTTTGATATTGACAGCATAGAGCAGGGAGGAAAATTGTGTTGTACAGTGGTCTTTTTTGTTTCATTTGTGATGTATTAGTTTTTCAGTAAAGGTGTCACTTGTCCAATAGCCTGGCTCGCGTTACTGCACCTAGAACGTGGTTAGTCAATTTAAATTTAACATTATGCATAAGAATGACAAAAGAAAAGTGGTATTAGCTACATTCTTGTATAAAGCTTTTGAATCAAATAGCTGAAATAAACAGTTAATCAACCCGTTGAATCAACCATATTTGTTTCAATCACTTAGATCAGAAACTTGAATCAAGCAGCTGAATTTACACATTTGTGTAATTAAGAAACAAATTAACACAAAAGAACCACACTGACTTTTACGTTTCAAGTACAACTACGAAAAATGTGAAAAATGAAAATAAACGGAAATGCTAATTTAAACTGAAACTTACATTTTCTTCTATAAAGTTCAGAAATAAAAATGACATCAACATCTTGGCGCTTAATTACACTTAGTGGATCACACCTTCAAGGACTTCTATTCACTCGTCAAAAGTCATTCAATATTGACACCAATTCAAGTTCAAGGCTATCAGATCCTTCTGTACAAGAATAAATGTCCACATTTCTGTGAGTGAGGGGTTGAGCTGCGCTCTAGACTCTCACAACAAATCATATTCAGACTCTTGCTTCTGAAGACGCGAAAATGTGACAAAATATACGCTTAGGTTGTCAGAATTCTGAAACAGAGAAATGGGACATTCTTAGTCAGAACAAAACATGTAAGTTGACAAAACTGCATATGTGTACAAACTGAAATGTGTACTCATTTCATGTCAGCTAGCTATAACCTGTCATAGCTCGGTAACAATTAATATACATTACTTACATATTTACTACTATTATGGTATCACATTAATGCTGTCAAATTTCTTCACTGAACAGGTGATCCAGGACATACACATCAGATATGTTTTGTCATATGCTTTTTCAGGTTACTGAAATTCGTTGAAAATATTTGTATGTTTCTTCGTGAAGTTGCAAAAGCTAATGCAAGGGTCTTTAACACTTTTCATTCTCTGTCTGTTCAGTTTCGACAAGTACCTAGTTTCTGCCATATGTCCAAAATGTGTTCTTTATAAAAAGGCTTTCATTATAGACGCTTTAGTGTCCCATATTTCGAACACAAAACTCTCAGTGTGAGAGTCGTCGTTATTTTTCAATACAAGCACTGTCAGTTTGCCTGTCTGGTAGTCGATACAGTATGTCATCTAACGAAGAATATTAGATTCATATATTTCTTCACAATTTACTTTATGTCTTAGTTTTAGTGTTTTAATGTTAATTTTGGAAATGTTTACAATACACTGTTGATGGAGGAATGTTTAATAAAAATTCTTCTGTAGGTCGCATAGCTCGACAAAAGGTTTGACTCAATTTTCCGTGTATTTTAGATAAGGATCAAAGAAATTGTTGACCGATTTAAGAAAAACTCAACAAATTTGATGATTCTATCCCCTAGCAGCTGCTCGTTTACTTTCGTGAAAGCAGATTTTAAAAAAACAAAGTACGCCTTTGTACTAAGCATTTATGCACTGATGATAATCGTCATTCTCTACATTTATTTTGTGTGTGTGTGTGTGTTTCTTTGAAGATAAAGATTACATGAACCTGTGGTAAGAACATGCTCATTCATTCATTTGCATGTTCCTTGCGGAACTTTGCCTCCCTAACAGCTCTCCTGTAGGCCTCTGGGTTGTAAGAAAGATGGCCTGCTGCTGATGCATCCATTTGCAGATCATCAACGATGTCTTGCAGCCATCTTCGCCTTGGTCTTCCTCTCTTTCTTTTTCCCATTATGTACCATTCCCAGACGATCTTCTCTAGATTATCATGACGTTTAATGTGTCCAAAATATTTAAGTTTTCTCTATTTAATCCTCTTCACTATCTAGCCCTCTTCAATATTAAGCTCTTGTAGTATTGATATATTTGTTCTTTTTTGTGTCCATGATATTTGAAGAACTCCTCTGTAGCATTTACATTCAAAGGCAGTTATGTGTTTCTCAGATGATATTCAAATCTCTCCATTTCTTCCAGTTTTTTCTCATTGGTACATATTTCAGCTGCCTTGTTTGTTTTGTCAGTTGTCATCAATTTAGTTTTCTTCGCATTAAGATAGAGGTTTTGCTCTTCGCTGTTCTTACGGACTGACATAATTAGTTTTTTCATTCCTTGTTGTGTTGTGGACAGTAATACTGTGTCATCAGCATATCTGATCTCTGGTATTTCATAACCTCCAATTGTTATGGCATCGTAATATTCTTTGTCTACATCTTCTCTAACATTCCTCATTATATTTTCAGTATACAGGTTAAATAATTAAGACGACAATATGCACCCCTGACGGACCCCTTGTTTTATGTCAAACCAAGTTGTTGTTTCACCATTTATTCTTACTGCTGCTTGTTGGTCTAGATACAGCAGTGATGTTAATTGCATCAAATGTGTTGGAAATCTCATTTTTTCCATTATTTCCCAAAGTTTCTGGTGTTGTACACAATCAAATACATTTGAATAATCTATAAAGGATAAATATAGATTCACATAAAACTCTGCATTTCTCTATTATCAATCTTATATTGAATATATGATCTCTTGATACTCTTCCTTGCCTGAAACCAGCTTGGACCATATTGACTTTTTCTTCTATTTTCTTGCGAAGTCTACCAATTATGAATTTTGACAGTATTTTACTGAGATGACTAATCAGAGCAGCAGTTCTGTAGTTTGTGCATAATTTCAAGTTACCCTTTTTTGGCAGTGGTATGAATACAGTTCTTGTCCATTTTTTTGGCAAATACCTGAATGCCATATCTTTTTACATAGTGCATGATAGATTGATGCACATTCCTTTCCTCCTGCTTTAATAAGTTCAACTGTTATCTCATCACATCTTGGTGATTTACCATTTTTCAGATTCTTTATTGCACATAAAACTTCCTCTATTGTCTGTTCGGGTCCTTTCTCTTCTAATAATAATTCACATTGTTGATTTCTGCTTTCACAATAATTTGTTTCATACATTCCTATGCAATATTCTTTCTATCTTTCCTAGAATTTCCTCTGTCTCTGCCAAGGTATTCCCCATTTCATCACAAATTACATTAGCTTAGGTGCGACATTTCACGTCAATGTTTTCATTTCTTTAAAAACATTTCACTATCTTTTCCACACTTCTGATGTCCTTCTATTCTTTCACAACAATCTTGTATGTATTGTTTTTTTGTCTTTTCTTATGTTTCTTCTTAATTCTTTTGTTAAAGATTTATATTCCTCTTTGTTGTTGTTTGTCACTTTCCATTGCGTCTTCATTTCTCTACGTTGTTTTATCAGTAATCGTGTACCTGCTGTAATCCATATATTCTTTTGTGTTTTCTTTAGTGAAAACACGTCTTTAGCTGTTGTTATTAAGATATCTCTGGCCTGTGTAGCCTAGTGTTATCTCCTCCTGTACAGCCATCAGGATTTCGAAACGGTTCTTCATTTATATACCGTATTGTTCTGTATTTTTTGTAAGATCAAAGCTGAGTGGTCTTGATCCCGTAACTATCTTTTTTATCTTTATCTCTATGTCTGGTATTACTAACTCACGGTCCGTGTCACAATCAGCACCGGGTAAAGTTTTTACTGATGTTATATTTGTTCTCCACCTCCTTTGCACTAAAATGTAATCTATTTGGTTCTTGGTTTTCCCATCAGGTGATGTCCATGTGTAAAGTCTTCTTGGATGTTGTTTAAAAAGTGTGTTAGCAATCATTAGTTCATTTTCCATGCAAAATGCCATTAGATTGTCACCTGCCTCATTTCTATGTCCTATGCTAAATTTTCCTACAACATGTCCTTCGTCTTCTGCTCTTTCTGTACAAATCTTTGCATTAAAATCCCCCATTATTAATACAATATCATTTTCCGTTGTACCCGGTCTGTCGTCGTTTGCAGTGTGTTATAAAAGTCTTCTACTTCCTCGTCTTCTGCTGCTGATATAGGTGCATATATCTGGATGATTGTTACATTTCTAGGAGTGCCCTTAAGTCTGATTGTGAGGATTCTATCACTTACTGGATTGTAACCTAGTAATGCATTTGATGTTGATTTGTCAAAGTAAAAAGCCACTCCATTCGTTCCTCCTAATTCTCCACCAGAGTATATAAAGATATTATCATTCTCGCTCTTGAAGTGTCCTGATCCTTTCCATCGATGTTTACAGATTCCCAAAATGTATATCCCCATTCTTTTCATCTCGTCACTTATTATTTTATACTTTCCCTCATATATACTTCTTACATGCCATGTTCCTACTCCTATTTTTATTTTTAGTTTGATGCAGGGGTTTTCCTTAGTAACACCGTCAGGGTTTTGTCCGTCATCACAATTACTAGTACTGACCTCTGTCTCACACACTTCCCCATCTATCTGGCCTGGGGCCCTTATCACCAGATTTTTTTCTATGTGACTTTCCATGTTGCTGTTTTGGTTTCTTGGTATATTTCCAGAAGATAGTTTACCATAAGAGCATGCTACTTTATTTAAATGTATGATCAAACAGTAATTGATATTTCTTTATGTCACAGTTTTACTGAGTGTCTGTGCCTAGGACAAGCTTGGAACTGCACATTTTCCTACTCTCTGGATGGGAACCTCTCAGAATGGACAGCAAATAAATTCGAACAGAATGGCGAGTTGAATGTTTCGAAGCAGCGTAACTGGACGTATTTCCGATGTCAAAATTTTAAATGGGAAAATCGAGTGACATGTACACAGCTTGACAATACTTGCTATAACTCTGTTAAGCCGAAATATCTTCGGTTTTTCACTGTACCATCATGCAATGATACGTGCGTTCAAATGACGTGGACAAAAGAAAAAGAAGGTGTGTTCCGGGACCATGTTACCTCTTGTAATGGCAGTGACTGTGAGCTTGCATCATCATCAGTACCGTCAACATTTTTATCATTAATGCCAACTCCTTTGATGTTCGATACATCGTCGTTACCATATGATGCACCATTTCAATCTACACCAGCATTAATATACACATCTAAATCATCGGTTTTACAAATCTCATCACTCTTAGTGCAATGGCAATCAATGTTAACCGCTTCACTAACATCAGTAGCGTCAGTCTCAGAAACTTTAATTCCTGCATTGTCATCACCAGCAGCGGTAACATCATTTTCACCAGCAGTACCATTATTATCAGTAACATCATCATCCTCACCAATATCATCATTATCAGTAACATCGTCTTCATCAACAATAACATCATCTTCATCAACGGTATCATCATTATCAGTAACATCGTCTTCACCAGTAATATCATCATTATCAATTACCTCATCTTCATCAACAATAACATCATTATTAGTAACATCATCTTCGCCAACAACATCATCATTATCGGTAACATCATCTTCATCAACAATATCATCATTATCAGTAACATCGTCTTCATCAACAACACCACCATTATCAGTAACATTTTCACCATCAGAAACACAACAATTATCGGTAACACCATTTTCAGCATCAACACTACCATCATCAGTAACACCATCTTCATCATCATCAGTAAAATCGTCTTCATCAGTAGCATCACCGATGTCACTAGATTCATCATCACCGATAGCGCCAACATCATCATGTTCGTCGCCAGCTTCATCTGCATCATTATTTCTGCCACATCTTGAAACACAGCCAGAAACTGACACAACATCGCTGATAATCATTACCGTTATCGTCGGCGTCAACTTGCTTCTGATTGTTCTCGTGTGCACGGTAATGCTGCTGAATAGAAGAAATGTCAATATCAGATACAACAGGCAAAGAGAAATATTACGCAACATGCCGCTCCATTTGGACCACACTGAACCAAAAGTTCCTTTGTAATGAAAGTGCTGTTAGTATTCATTGACTTGGCGTCTCATAATATTGGATAGTGACTCATACCTTTCATCAATTATCAGAGCAGCACCATCAAGCGAAGAGCGGCAGAGTGTGGATGGATTCAAGAGCCATGCGATGCTTTGAAAGAAGTTGAAACAAGTGTTGCTAACTAGAGTGTGTTGATATCATAACTGCGAGAAAAACGCTATGATTTCCCACACTTGTAGAAAGTTCACGAACATAAGATTGCATGACATTGCCACATTACAGAACTGTTTTTGCGATACATTAAAACTATGGTAATAGCTTTCCATGTTGATCGTGCGTATTGGCATATAAAGAGATCATCCGTACCTGTGAACGATTTATCAAAATTAATTATTTACTGACACATAATCATTATTTACAGACTCATGTTAATGTTGAATGAATTACCTATCAATCTTTTTTTTGGATACGGATATTAGCTTACAAAACTGAGTAATTAAATTATTTTAATAAATCACTTTTTGTATTCTCTGTAATGCATTTCTCGTAATGGGCAAGTTAAATGTAAAATATAGCCTATAGAGATCATGTAATAAAACATTTCCAAGTATAAGAACTGGAACTTACAATAAAAAGACAATGGCTTCAGATAGTCAGACATTTTACTGGCAAAAGTCGGATTGTGCACTAGTTATTATTCAGCTTTTTCTTGCCGATATTGTATCAGTAACATCATCTTCATTAGCAATATCAACATTATCAGTAACATCGTTTTCATCATCAACACCATCATCATTAGCAACATATCTTCATCAGCAACACCACCATCATCAGCAAAACTATCTTCATCAGTTTTTGGAAGACTTTTTTTTAAAACAGCAGATTTCATCACCAGGCAAGTATTATTCGATGATGGCTGGCCTAACATTCCCAGTCACATTAGATTACATCGCGATAGATAACATTCACAAGTTTAAAATGAAATACAGTTTAGAGTGAAATGATGCTCCGGAGGAAATCTGAAAATAAGCAACAAAATATCTCATTGTCAGTCACATAATAGCAGAGCCCTTCAGTTGCATGAAAGAGCGCCCTTCAGTTGCAACTGAAGAACGCTCTATCACGCAACTGTAGCACTTAGTAGCGCTTTTCAGATTTTCTGGCAAACTCAACAACAAAATAACAGTGAAATTCAATTCAATTCAAGTGCCATGCCATGTGACGTAGGCGATCATTTCTCTCCACAATTCCCTGTCTTTAGACTTGATTATGAGATCCGTTGGTGACTTTCTTCTTAGCCACACTGGCAGCCTATCCAGTAACTCCTCTCTCTGTCTTCCTCTGTCTCTTCTTCCTTCAATTTTTTCAGTTGCCACAGTGTGTTCCAGTTTTCCTCTTCTCAGGAAATGTTCTATAAATATCGCTTGTCTGCCTCTGATCTTTGCTTTTAAACTCCGGACTCTCTTAAGACTTCTTCACTGGTTTTCTTGGCTGTCCATGGTAACTTCAACATCCTTCTTATAAACTACATCTCCATGGCCTCCATTTCTCGTTGTACTCTCTTATTCATAGACCATGCTTCATACCCATAAAACAAAATTGGCTCGATGTAACATTTAAGTACTCGGAATCTTGTTTCCATTGATACGGATCTGTTGCACAAGATGTGTCTCATTGTCTGGCTTGCTGACTTTGCCTGAGCACGTCTGCTTTTTATTTCGTTGTGACATTTCCCATCAGTTGTTATAATCGTTCATAAGTACTTGAATCTATCAACTTTTTAAAGATTTGAGCCATCGATGGTAATGCTACATTTTGGTGGCATTCTTTTCTTTGAGATGACCATCACTTCAGTCTTCTTTTTGTTCAGGCTGAGACCTTTATTTTTACTTTCACGAACCAGGATGTCCAGAAGAGCCTGTAGCTCCCCTTCACTTTTAGCAATCAGGACTGTGTCGTCTGCATATCTTAACAACTTAAGGTTGTATCCGCCAGCTAATATTCCTGGCATGTTCTCTATATTTTTCATTATGTTTTCGCTGTACAAGGAGAAGAAGTCAGGAGATAAAACTCATCCTTGTCTCACAGTGAAATTAACAATGACCAATTCCTTGCTGACTGAAAATCTCACACATGATATATATATATATATATATATATATATATATATATATATATTTCTTGCTTCATAATTTCTATTCAGTGATATCTTTTTTGAATGTAGACCTAAGTACATAACAATCATCTCCTCGTGTCGGGGAAAATGCAAGGAGAGAAGAGTAAAATACAAAGAACTATCCCCTAAGCAATTGCCACTTTCTTGTAGCAGAATGAAAACCTATAATTTAAATGAGACCCATGTACATCTGTTAATTAGGGTCTATGAAACATAATGGAGAAGCACTTTAAAAAACATAGACTTCTTTTATTTTGCTTGTTAAGCAATGTAAATAACGAAGAAAAGAAACTGTCTAAAACTGTGATCAAATATTTCTTTCAAAAATTCTCACAAATTCCATCAATAGTTTATTTTTACTAAATGTGTACGTATATTTACTATTAAACTATATATGTCCTAGTTTTGCTGCTAAGATAAATGTGTCTAAATTATATAATTCCATTCAGTTAATTTTTTAAAAGTAAAACTCGTAGCATAATTGTAATATTGCATTAGTAATCGCATTTGAAAAAAAAATTTTGTTGCCCTCACAAATTTTGTTTACCAGTGTTAAAGACAACTTGTTAATTTGTGTGTGTGTGTGGTCGTGTTTGTGTTAACATGAGTCATTATCTGATTTTATATTAGCATGTTCTAACTACATTTTTATACTTATGTGATTGTAATACAAGTCATTTAATGTAATTATATGAAATGGTCATCCCTACGTAATTACATTTCTGAATCTGTGTTGCGACTGGTGAATTAAATGACTATGTATGACTGGTAGCAGTGTGGCTGTATCCTATTATCTGTCATTCACATTTAAATTATTGTATCAGTCAAATACTCCTCCAGGAATGAGGGGAAAAATACCAAAATAATGAGATGAAGAGAAAGACTCAAGATTTTTAGACTGAAAACAGAATGGGCTTGTTCTGGCCAGGCAGAAAACTGGAGATACTCCAGCAAACCTAAAAGAGGAGATGATTTAGAGAAGGAAAGCATTGGAATCCACTGGAGGACAAAACAAAATAAAAGAAAACAACGAAAAAAAAACCAAAACTGGGCAGATATAGAGGAGCATGGAAATGAACTTCAAAGTGCAAGAAAAGAAATTAGAAAAGAGAGACTTACTACCGAATCAAAAGAGAACGATTTTGTTTCTGTTTTTTTTTTGTTTTTGTGCGCTTGTACAGATATTCTACGTGCCTGAACCTTTATAGAATATTTTAAGACTGTACTGATTTGGACGAGTCTTTAGACAATGCTCAGATCCACTTTACTGTCCATATACCCACTCCACCTCCTTCACCACGTAAATTAGAATTCATGGACATGGAAGAGGATCAAGAGATCATATATTCAATCTAAGATTAATAATAGAGAAATGCAGAGAGTTTAATGTGAATCTATATTTATCTTTTATAGACTACTCAAAGGCATTTGATTGTGTACAACAGCAGAAACTTTGGGAAATAATGAAAAAAATGGGATTTCCAACACATTTGATACAATTAATATCCCTGCTGTATCTAGACCAACAAGCAGCAGTAAGAATAAATGGTGAAACAACAACTTGGTTTGACATAAAACAAGGGGTCCGTCAGGGGTGCATATTGTCACCCTACTTATTTAACTTGTATACTGAAAATATAATAAGGAATGTTAGAGAAGATGTAGACAAAGAATATTACGATGCCATAACAATTGAAGGTTATGAAATACCAGAGATTAGGTATTCTGATGACACAGTATTATTGTCCACAACACAAAAAGGAAAGAAAAAACTAATTATGTCAGTCCTTAAGAACTGCGAAGAGTATAACCTCTATCTTAATGCAAAGACAACTAAAGTGATGACAACTGACAAAACAAACAAGGCAGCTGAAATATGTATAAATGAATAAAGACTGGAAGAAGTGGAGAGTTTTGAATATCTTGGATCACTACTAACTAATAATGGAGATACAATGAGGGAAATTAAAAGGAGGAGATCTATCGCTCTTCAGAAAGTAAAACAAATAAAGAATCTGTGGAGAGGAGCAGACAGAACCACAAAAATAAGATTTTTAAGGGCATGCATCTTTCGCATGGCAACATATGCCTGTGAGACCTGGACACTTAACAAAACAGCTGAGAAACACATAAATTCCTTTGAATGTAAATGCTACAGAAGAGTTCTCCAATTATCGTGGATACAAAAAAGAAAAAAATATATCTATACTCCAAGAACTTAATATTGAAGAAGGCTGGCTAATGAAGAGGATTAAAGAGAGAAAACTTAAATATGTTGGACACATAAAACGTCATGATAATTTAGAGAAGACCGTATTGAAAGGATTCATAATGGGAAAAAGAAAAAGAGGAAGACCAAAACGAAAATGGCTGCAAGACATCGTTGACGATCTGGAAATGGATGCAACAGCAGCAGGCCATCTTGCTCACAACCGAGAGACCTACAGGACTGCTGTTTGGGAGGCAAAGTTCCGCAAGGGACATGCAAATGAATGATGATGGACATGGAACGGACACTAATGAAGCATATATCATATATATCGTATATATTGTGTTGCATGAGTTATTATCTGGTTTTATATTACAGTGTACTGCACTACATTTTAATATAATATAATTTAATTTAATAATTTAATATAATTCACTATTTAATTTAATATAATTCAATATTTAATTTAATGTAATATTTAATAAAAATAATTTAATGTAATCAAATATAGTTAATATGTATGTGTTGTGACCTTGTTTATTTTGATTTTATCGACAGTGTCAGATTTACATTCAGTGTCTCAAGCTTTCGAGTGTTGTTTTATCCATTTTCATGTTTCCTTGACCAAAAAAAAAAAAAGACATCATGCAGTAGAACATTATTAGTCTGTATGCAAACATTTTTCTCAATAAATTTTTCACTAAAAGAATAAATCGTTTTATCTGACACAATGTTCGCTTTGCAATGATTAGTTAGCTTTTTCAGCTGCTTATTGTTGCAAACAATGATGGAAAATGAAAAGCTGGTCTCTTTTAGTCGGTTTATAAAGAGACTTTATCTACAAGGTAGTACAAGGGTACCTGTTTTGGTCTACTGCTGTTAATTCAAATATTCACAGCAAACGTTTATGTTTTGAGGTCCACAGATACTCCGCCACGCCATTTTCTGCGGTACAGCTCTGGAACTCCCTCCCTTGGCATCCAAAATCCATTAGTAAAACTTCATCCTTTAACTCAAGCTTTTTTCAGTATTTACTGGCGTATAACTACAAGGTCCGACAATTAAGTAATGAGACTGATTTTATTATGGCCAAGACAAAAGTGCCATCTATGAAGCAAAGCATGGAATCCAAAGAGGCAGCCTTCATTCTATGATCTGCAACTTTTCATCGCCGCCGGTTAAGCAGTCGACAAACAAGCAGCCATTTTGCTGACCTAGTCAGAGGTGCATTGTTACGTAATCACCATTGAGCAAAAAGCTAACATTAAAACTGTTTAAAACTCGGAAAAAGTGCCATTGAGGCAGTTGAATTGATGCGACAAGTTTATGGGGATAATTTTTTTTATCTCGTACACAGATATTCAGGTGGTATTCAAGATTCAAAAGTGGTGTGGAAACGATTGCAAATGCAACTAGACATGGACGCCCAATTTCTGTTCGTAATGAGGAACTCAATGCAAACGTCAGAGAACGGATACAATAAGATCGTTGTTTGACTGTGAAGATGATGGCAGATGAATCTGGTATTAACCGAGAAACCGTTCGTAAAATTTTAGTGGAAAATTTGGGCAAGAAAAAAGTTGCTTGTACCACATTCGTTGTCTGATGACCAAACATGATCATAATGTTGAATACGCAAAAGACATCATGAAAGTGTGTCGCAGAA
This sequence comes from Achatina immaculata, assembly GCA_009760885.1. Classification (NCBI taxonomy): domain Eukaryota; kingdom Metazoa; phylum Mollusca; class Gastropoda; order Stylommatophora; family Achatinidae; genus Lissachatina; species Lissachatina immaculata. The sequence goes on along the minus strand of CM019715.1, from coordinate 24,301,757 downwards.
ATAAACATTTCTTATATTTGATTGTTGCATAGGATGAAACATGGATTTTCCGCTTTGATCCCACAACTAAACGCCAAAGTGCTCAGTGGAAGTCATCATCATCACCAAAAGGCAAAAAATTCGTTGCGCTTCTACGACAGCAAAGGATTTAATCACAAAGAATTTATTCCAGAGTGGCAGACTGTCACTGCCAAAGTTTATTCATGTATTTTGAAACGCCTGTTGAAAAAGATTGTCCAAGTCCGATACGAATATTCAGCCCCTGGCAGTTTTTTCCTTCTTCATGATAATGCACAGGCTCACTGGGGGTAGTTGTACAGAAATTTTTTGCCCCCAAAACAAGTATGTGTTCTCAACAATCCACCCCATTCCCCAGATTTGTCTCCCTGCGATTATTTTCTATTCCCAAAATTAAAGTTACCATTGAAAGGACGCTTCTTTGACTATACTGATAACATCCAAAGGGCAGTAACACCGAGTTTAATGGCCATACCAACAGAAGAACTGCAGAGGTCGTTCCAGTATTTGTTAGATCGTGCTACTCGCTGTATCTATGCACAAGGAGCTTACTTTGAATAAAATACCGGTTATATCTTCAGCTTGTGTTTATTTTATTTTTTTATGTAATTAGTCTCATTACTTAATTGTCGAACTTTGTATATGCCTCCACAGAATGTCTAATAGTTTATCATACCATGACTCGTCAGCCACAGAGTTCTGTTCTAAAAGAACATAGTTCTAAACATAATTTGATAGATCTTGTATCTTATTAGAAATTATCTTAGCAAATGTGCAAGAATGGAATGTCAGAACTCAATTGAAAATGTATTTCTGTGTGCCTGTTTATGTACATGGGTGTGTGTGCGCGCTATCTTATTAGATTAGTTACCTCTTATGTAGCTAATTATCCTATATTTGTGAGTGTAATATTTTCATCTTGTATTCTTAGACATTTATATATATACATGTATGTACGTATATATATATATACATATATATATGATGTATACATGCATGTATATATACACCTATGTGACGGATCAGGATGGTGACACTAGAAAGGAAGTTAGGATCAGAATTGCAAAAGCAGCATCAATCTTCAAGAATCTTGAGAACATATGGAATTCAAAAGTTATAAGCACAAAAAACCAAGTTAAGACTATTCAATTCAAATGTAATATCCACCCTCATTTATGCATGCGAAAGCTGGAAAACAACTAAAGAAATGGACAAGAAATTAGACTCTTTCGAAAACAAATGCCTAAGGAAAATACTCGGTATAAAGTGGAATGAATTCAAGAACAACGCAGAGATCAGACAGATGAGCAAACAACAACCTATCTCATGGGTGATCAGAAAAAGAAGATGGACATATATTGGTCATGTGATGAGAAGAAATGATCAGAGAATCCCCAAACAAGCTATCAAATGCAACACAACAGGCCGAAGAAAAAGGGGTCGACCACGTGAAACTCTAAAGATGACATTGTTAAGAGAAGCCAATTCAGTGGGCGTAACAAGTCCAACGATGAGATTGAAAGACTCGCCGAAGACAGGACATCTTGGCGAACTACCATGCGGGCCCTATATGACGTTTAACGGCACGGGAAGGATGTAATATATATATAAAAATTACATATATATATATATATATATATATCCATGTAACTTTTATACCTCATTAAATCAAGTGTATGGGAAGAATGAAAGATAGAGTTCATAAAGTGCAAAATGTAAATCGGGTCCAGTTCTTTGCCCTTTTAAAATAAAGATCATTCATTTATTGATTATGACGCAGTGTCTTTTAATTGGAATACTGGAAATGAAAATTATGCTATTTTCTAGACGATTTCCACGATTTTTAGTTCTCCCCCTCCTTGCATGAAACTTCTATCTGGAAGTTTTAAAGGCTTGTGCAAAAAGTTTATACAGCGCAATTTTTAAAACATAGGAGATCCTCTGTTTACTGTGTAGAAGATCATTCTTGATTATTCTTAAGTGCATAAATCATCATAATTTGCTTTATTTATTGTAACCAGAGCGCTGTTCGGTTAAACCAGCAGAACTAGTTCAGAGTAATGTAAGGTAGTAAATAAACCAGCAGATAATGAATTTGATCGTGACAGGTGACTTTTTGCCTTGGACTGTGAGAATTATGAAGAAATCGAAATGCGTGAATAAATTTTTTTTAAAAAAGGTAGACAGACAAATGTTAATTCAAAGAAATATTGCTGTAATAAATTTTAGCCTTCTCGTTGGACTTTTTTTGTTGTTGAGAATATTAGGGCTAGATATGAATCAGTATTTCATTCTCTTGAATACTAATACAGCAATGTTAAACAGTTAATTTGCTTAACTGCATTACCAAGACTCAGAAACGTTACATTGATATACACTGTAAGAAACTACCAACAACCCAGGCGAACAATAACAAGACCAATACATTGTCAGTAACACGAACATGATCAGTCTAACATGAGTAACAACTCAACCATGATAACTAACAGATGGCACACTTAACATTGAGTCCAAACAGCACAGAAGTCAGAGTTTACAATAACAACAAAAAGTTTTAATGAAAAAACCAAACATGTGTATGAAAGGTTGCAAAATGGAAGTTGCGAATATGAACTGAAATGAAGAAAATCAACAATGGACACAAAAGCTATCTGGGCGAGTAGCGATCGCCATAAGACTCTGAAACATTAAAAACATACTGACCTCGATCATACCAAAGACTCCACGCACAATCTTCCAACAAGGATCACATCTGTCCTAAAAAGGACAACCAAGTTCCCAAAATACTCAATCAGTCACTCAATCATTTGCATGTCCCTTGCGGAACTTTGCCTCCTGTCCCCTGCGGAACTTGCTAACAGCACTCCTGTAGGCCTCTCGGTTGTAAGCAAGATGCCCTGCTGCTGCTGCATCCATTTGCAGATTATCAACGATAATTCTGATTGTCAACGATAATAACCCAAAACACTACATAACGAATTTATATTTGTCCTTAAAAGGACAACAAAACATACAAAAACTTACATAATTATTCAAGCAATACCAACAACCACCCGAGCCCAAAACAAGAAGACGTTCACTCTCTCTCTCACATCTCAAGCAGAAGTATTTGTCCCCTGTAAAAAGAACCCCAGACCCCGTGACCAAGTGGCCAATGGGAACACGGAGATAAAACTCCGTCCGTGCTTGCAAAATCATATGAGCAGTGATCTAAAACTTTGACTACAATTTACTGAGTTACAACCCCTATTCTGTCACAGAATATCTCCCTTATTCTGTTACAGATACGGCCAATTAAATTTGTGTTTTATTTTCAGCAATTTTTTTTCATGATTCTCCTCTTGAGAAGAGGAATAAGAAGAAAGTTTATAGTCTTGAATCTTCTATGAATTTAGAAATTAGTATCACTGCACTTGGGGCACACTCATACATGGTCTGCTCTCTGTTTCAGTAACCACCGAAGAGTATGAATTTTACTAGCCAGCCACCCGGCTCTTCCTTCTCCCCTCCCCACACTCTGTCTTTCAAATTCTGTAGATATATACTATCAACACTTGGCCTTTCCTCATCCCACACCAGACCCTCGGGAACGTATATCCGTCCTCTCCATAGGAATCCTGTTGCAATAGCATTATGGGCAACATGATCAGCTAAGAAAGCTTACAGTATTAAAATCCCTGATACTACAGAACTTTTTTTTTTGTCTTCTTTTCCCACAATTATTCGTTTTCCATATCTTAATTTAAATAAACATGGCTTCATCACCTAATTCGGTCACTGTTTCTGTTTACTGAGATTTCCTCTTATAAATAATAAATAATGAAAAAAAATTGTCTTATTATTCATGTGTTAATTTTATTACTATTTTAACTATATGAAAACATGAGATATGAACAATATTGTTCAAGCTGTAATGATTCTGTGTTTAAGTTAAATTCAGAATAACAGTAAACAAAAAGTCATAGAGCTCTAGAACTGTTGTCCTAGTTTTGCTACCAAGATAAATGTGTCTAAATTAAAACATTTGGGAAAGTACTAGGAAGAATTTAACAAGCCATGTTCTGTACAATACAGATACAGGTACCGTACTTTGGTATTGGTATATATTATCAGTTGTTCACTAATTCTGACTACAGAACGTTCATAAAATTTAAGAAAAAAAAAGTGTTTGGCCATAGACAAGAAAAGAAAAACTCATACTTCGTAAAAGATTTCAGAGGCAGAAATTTATGTATAAAAAGTGAAATCTCAGTTTGCCTTGCTGTACTTGAGAGGCGCAATAACAGAAACTAATCGATGAGAAGGGTAGACCAGTTTATTCTTAAAACTATTTCACTTTCAAGCAAATTTCACATGGCATGCACAAGAGAAGAAAAACGAATATTAGTGGGAAAATAAAGTTCTGTGACTTTTAGTACTGTGAACTTCTTCGTTCACTTTAGGGTGCTTTGCTTTCTAGAGGAGACAAGTTGCCTCCATGCTTTCCTCCCAGGACCAAGTTTGGACTGTTCATGTATTGACAAGTCCTTACAACCAGGAATGTTTATAAATGGACACACTGAAATAATAAAACAAGGATGTTGTTCTAGTGCCAGCACTATGCCCTTGAGCAGATAGCAAGACTGAGTCTATTTAAGTAGGTCTCTAATGTTTTATGTTTTAGTGTGATTCACCCAGCTTGTGATTATAGTTTGACTTTGTTTTTTAAGTGTAGGTTTGTAAGTTGCTCATATGGTTTTGCATCACCGCATGTGTGGATTAAGGTTCAGCTTGTTTAGTATTCACATTGACCTTGTCATGGTTCCATATAATTTTCTTTTAATTTGTTATGTTCTTTTTTTTACATATCCTTTTCTCTTTTTTTTGTCTTTGATGTGAGAATATGCTCTTTTTTTCTGGAATGGAAATCTAAAAAACTAAGCACGAAGACGAAAATCAGAATATTTAAGAGTAAAGTACTAAGTGTACTACAGTATGGAAGAGAATGCTGGAAAACCACCAAAACCATAGAAAACAAGCTGAATTCTTTAGAGCCTAAATGTTTACGAAGAATTAGAAAAATATTTTGGCCAAACACCACAATAAATAACATTTTGTTGCCAGAAATACAGATGAAGCCACTGACAGCAATTACTGAGGAAAGACGCTGGCGATGGTTGGGACATATGCTCTGAATGACTGACAACTCACTACCACTAAGATGGACACCACAGGGGAACAGAAGTAAGAGTAGACCAAAGGAGACATGGAGGATGTTGAGCAATACAGGGCTCACCTGACTAAGAGTGGAAAAAAAGGCAAGGACAGGCATTTGTGGAAAATCCTTGTGGAAGCCCCATGTGCCCTGGGCACTTGAGGTTGAGAGAGAGAGAGAGGGAGATGTTCCTGAATATCGCTCTTTCTATATGATGATCTGTTTACTTCCACACATTATCTGTATGTGATATGTTGCTGGTAAACTATATGTATGTGATGATCAGTATTTCTGCACATTATCAGCAGGTGATGAACTGTTTACTTCTGCAAATTATCTGTATGTGATGATCCATCTGCTTCTGTAAATTATCTGTATGTGATGATTCATTTACTTCTGTACACAGTAAGTCCCATTTATAATATTAGTGTTCCTGTATTGAATTTCATCACTTTTCTGTGTCTGGCTTCACAAGCATCAACAATCATTTGTTAAATTTTCTGAACAGATTAGATAAATATACCAACAGAAAAGGCAGGAGAAAATGTGGATCTCAATTCTGATGGTGGTTATAGTAAGCTATGTTTCTACAGTCTACCCTGGTATGGTTTACCCACATGTGAACAAGCATTTTGGGGATGCTTCAGAGACATTTGATGGGTCAGTATTTATCTGGTATTTTTCAGAGATGTTTGATGAGTCAGTATTTATTTGGTGTGTTTCAGAGATATTTGACAGGTAAGTATTTATTTGATGTGTTTCAGAGATATTTGACAGGTAAGTATTTATTTGGTGTGTTTCAGAGATATTTGACAGGTAAGTATTTATTTGGTGTGTTTCAGAGATATTTGACAGGTAAGTATTTATTTGGTGTCTGTCAGAGACATTTGACAGGTCAGTATTTATGGTGTTGTTCTGTTGATGTAACCTGACATGCATTATGACAACTATTCTGGTCCTCATACAAATTCAGGCTAAACACATACATGGATGCAATTCACTTTTTCTACAGGAAACTGAGTATCTGCATGATCATGAGATGACGAGTCATTTGAAACATGTTAGTTCTGGCTGAGGAGCTTACACTAGCTCTATTTACCAGTAGCATGTAATCTCAACATCATTTACAAAACAAAAAGAAAGGAACTTAAAACAGCAGTAACTAGTCATCTGATCTTAATGTGTTTCCAGGCAGGAGATCATGCCAATGTCAGGAAGGTTACATTTCAATTGTCCATATTTAGCAAAGATATAACTTACTTTTAATAAAATATGCTCATTTCTCATAACATTAACATTAGCTTTATTGAATTAGGTAAGACAATACTGTCCCATATTTACCAACAAAAATATTGTATGTAATATATCTCTAATGTACTGTGTAGATTTAAAATGCTCAAATTAAACAGGACATGCGCTAACAAGGGATGCACATGGATGGAAGCAGAGAATAATTCCAAGAACAGGTATGACTGGGCAGCCTTTATCCATGGCCTATGCTCTCAAGGGAGTGAAAGGTGATGATGATGATGTGCTAACTGTACACAGTTGAAATAGACCAATACTCAGATCTGGAATGAGTGCCTAAAGCTGGAATCAATCCAAAGACCTTTTTTATGCTACCAACTATATACAAGTTTATAACCAAACAATTTAGGTTATGGATTTCGACACATCACTGTTATATTCATGTTAAGTAATAACTATATGCTCATTTACTAAACTTTACTCTCTCCACTTCTGTAAAGTTCTTTCTTCCTCATTTTGGCAGGCAGTGTTCATTTTGATTTGTTGGTTATATAGTCTGAACATTCTCTGTGGCCTACACTACTTTATGTAATCTTTGTTACAGTCTGATGTAGGTTCTACTCTTGTTTATGTAATCTATTTTATTCTGTTGTAGGTTTTGCTCTTGTTTATATAATCTTTGTTTTATTCTGCTGAAGGTTCTATTCTTGTTTATGTAATCTTTGTTTTATTCTGTTGTAGGTTCATTCTTGTTTATGTAATCTTTGTTTTATTCTGTTGTAGGTTCTACTCGTGTTTATGTAATCTTTCTCTATTCTGTTGTAGTTTCTACTCTTGTTTATGTAATCTTTGTTTTATTCTGTTGTAGGTACTACTCTTGTTTATGTAAGTTTTGTTTTATTCTGTTGTAGGTTCTGCTCCTGTTTATGTAAGGAGAAACCTGCAGAGTACTCACTGAAAGACAGTAATAAATTAGAGACTGATCTGAATCGTTTCACAGTGACTGATGTCTGCAAATGGTCATTGGTATCTGTTAGGCCAAGATGTCACTACTACAGATGTCAAAATACTGACATTTTATCATGCTTTAACATGAATCAGTTTGCACAGTCACATGCTTCCAAGCAGCTACATCAGACAATGTGTGGTGACACTCCATCAGCTCGTAAAATAACATGCAGTATTTCAACACAGAATGTAGAAAAAGAGGGCCCAGGCATAAATGTCCAATCTTCAGACAGTAAACAATATCACAGAGCTTGTACTTGTTTGTCAAACAGGAAAACAATTCTGATACAACTATGCAGATCAGCAGGACATCGAGCAGTACCATCTGCACTTTTACATTTTAAGCAAATGCAGACAAAACTCACAACTAATGAACGTCAGAGACGCAGCATAAAAGCAAGAAAACCTACTAAAGGTTTCAAAAGCGCTTCTGTGAACCTGGAAATTTCAGACACAGAGACGGTAATCATTGTCTGTGCTGTCATTGCTGCTGTTATTGTTATTATTATTGTGATTTGCCTTTTGAAGCACAAAATTAAGGGCATGCAGAACCAAAGTGTTGGCCCTGAAACAAGCTCAGTCAAGCAAGAGACAAGCCAGATTACATCCTAGATAAGAACTTATGAGATGCATCATCATCATCATCATCAGGTGCCGTGCCGACTGGCGTTGGCTATTATGCTTCTCCACAGTACCCGATCCTTCATGCAGGCCATCACTTCAGTTGGTGATCTCCTCTCACACCAACCCGTCAGACTGTCCAGTATCATTTCTTTTGGTCTTCCTCTTGATCTTCTTCCATTTTTCCTGTTGTTATAATATTTTCAATGCCCCCTCTTCTCATTGCATGTCCTATGAAAGTACATTGTCTCTCTCTTATCTTTCTGACAAGGTTTTTTGTCTCTCCAGCTCTTCTCATACATTCTTCATTAGTTATTTTTGCTGTCCAGGGGATTCGCAACATTCTTCTAATAAACCACATGTCTGCTGCTTCCAATGATTTTTGTGCAGACTTGCCTATGATTCACTTCCATATAACAAGATAGGTTCAATATAGCATTTCAGGACTCGTTTTCTAACATTCATTGATAAAGATGTGTTAGCTAATATGTTTCTCATTCTCTGAAATGCAGTCTTTGTTTGGCCTATTCTGTTCCTAATTTCTGTTTTGCATTTCCCATCAGAAGTTATTACTGCTCCAAGGTATTTGAATTTCTGCACCTGCTTCAGAATGGTTCCGTTTAATTTAATACTGCATGCTGGTGGATTCTGTTTCTTAGATATAACCATAGTCTCTGTCTTTTTGATGTTCAAAGTAAGGCCTTTCTGTCCACTTTCTTTGGCGACTTTATCCAAGAGATTTTGCAGGTCTTGTTGGTTCTCCGCTATCAGTACTGTGTCGTCAGCATACCGAAGGTTGTTAATATTGTATCCTCCAATTTTTATGCCTGGTTCTGTGATAATTGTTCTTAGAATATTCTCGCTGTACAGAGAAAAAAGGTCTGGAGATAGAACACATCCTTGTCGCACCCCTTGTTTTATAGGTTGATATTTTCCAATTCTATTTTCAACTCGAACTGCTGCTTCTTGCTGCCAGTATAGATGTTTTACAATCCTCAAGTCTTTGCCATCTATATATATGTCCTCAAGCATTTTAATAATTTCACTATGTTTCACCTTGTCAAATGCCTTGGTGTAATCAATGAACCATAAGTAGAGATCTTTCTGTACTTCTAAAGCTCTTTCTGTTAGTGTTCGTAAAGCATAAATGGCATTGTATGTTCCCTTTCCTTCAACAAATCCAAACTGTTCATCTGCTATTTCCATTTTTATCTTTGTTCTTCTCATAATTATTCTCAGAAGTAGCTTCGTTATGTGACATGAGAGGCTGATAGTCCGGTGGTCGTCACATTCCTTTGCACCTGGTTTCTTTGGTAGTGCTATAAACGTGGATTTAATCAGGTCACTGGGAATATAACCACTGTTGTAAATATCATTCAGTAACTTGGTTATTATTTTTATTCCTGTCTCCTCTAGTGCCTCTATTTCTTCTATTGTTATATTATCAGGCCCAGTCGCTTTTCCTTTCTTCATGTGTTTGATGGCATCTATGATTTCATCTTCAAGTATTGGCAGTCCATCACAGTTTTCAGTATCTGGTGTTAATTCTGGTCTTTCTCCTCCATATAGCTCACCGATATACTCTGTCCACCTGTCCACAATGTCTTCTTTTCCCATTAACATTTTACCTTCTTTCGATTTCAGGCATCCTGTGGTATATTCTGTTTTCCTGCCTGTGAGTTCATTAATTCGTTTGTGCATGTTTTTGCTGTCTTTATTATGAGCGTCCTCTATCTGTCTGCACTGTTCATTTAACCACACTTCTTTTGCGTCTCTGTATTTGCGTCTTATTTCTTTATTTATCTTGCTATATTTTTCTTCGTTATTTTTACTCCTTCTCCTCTTGTCCATCAGTCCTAAGATGTCGTCTGTCATCCATTTATTTTTAGGGGCTTCTTTTTTCGGCGGTATTATCTCCTTAACAGTTTGGTGGATAGAATCTCTTAACATTTCCCATTGTTCATCTATACTATTTATCTTTGCTATTGCATTGTATCTATTTGTTATAATAACTTTGTATTGTTCTCGCAGTTCTTGGTCATTTTTAAGAAGTTCTGTATTCAGTTTGATGTTTCTCACTTTTCTGCCTGCTTTCTTTAGCTTTATTCTAACTTTTCCACAGAGTGGATCATGGTCACTATTGCAGTCAGCTCCTGGCATGGTTTTTGTTGTCAGTAATGCATTGCGGAATCGTTTGTTGATTAATATGTAGTCTGTCTGGTTAAATGTCTTTTTGTCTGGTCTGCACCACGTTGCCAGTCTTCGAGGATGTTGTTTAAACCAGGTGTTTCCTACAACCATGCTATGTATTCTTGCCCATTCAATTAATTTATAACCTCTCTCATTCCTCTCCCCCAGTCCATAGTCACCAACGATGTCCGAAGTTCTTCCTTTACCAACTTTGGCATTAAAATCTCCCATGACTATGGTAACTTCATGTGACTTTGTGTGTTTTAGTGCTGTCTCTATGTCATTATAAAATATCTATACATCTTCTTCAGAGCTTTCAGATGTTGGAGCGTACACTTGTATAATATTTATGTTTATTGGTTGTCCTTTCAGTTTAGCTAGCAGGACTCGGTCCGAGATGTTCAAATATCCTACAATTGTCCTTGTCATTTGTTCATCAAATATAATTCCTACTCCTCGTTCATGTTTCTCACTTCCTGAATATATTATTGTATATTTATCTGAGTTTATCTTCCCTGCACCTGTCCATCTAACTTCACTCATTCCTAATATGTTGATCTTCATCCTTTCCATTTCCATCTTTACATTTTCTAATTTTCCAGCCTGGAATAAAGTTCTTACATTCCATGTTGCTATTTTGAACTTGTTAGTTTTGCCACCAGTAGCTTGATGACGATCTGGCCTCACCTGTGGCTCGTGAGCTGCCCTACCGGACGAGGCTGTTCCAGAGGAACATCCGTTAACGTCGTTATAAGATGCACAGGTACTTTATGCAGGAACAAATAATATCAGAGATGAAAATAGTAATTTTGACAATGAATATACATGTGTAATTCAATGAATGAGATTTCTGCTACAAACAGACTATAGAAAATAACACTGAAGAATAAACATGCAAGATGAGGAATAAATCACAAAGAAATATCAAGATATGTCTAAACACTTCATAAAAAAGCAATAATGGTAAAGATTTAAAATTTATTCATTCCATGTTCACTTTGTGATCTCTTTTGTCTGGCATGGTGTTTACCCAGAAAAATTATACAATGAAATTATTAAATACATGAACAATATGACAATATATATATAAGACTCAACATACATATCTCATAGGACAATAAGTCCAATTATCTCATGTTTTAAGAAGTCATTTGGTCACAACTGAAGATATCTGAATCAAAAATCCAGCTCATCTGCTAGCATTCGTCTTCCCAATAAAGTTCATTACATTTTCCACGTAACCTGTCACCTCCTTTACATGTAAATAAGATTAATGATGTGATTTATCTACCAAGAAAATTCTGAAGATGAATAAAAGTATACTGCTTGAATTAACTTGATCTGAGCTTTCATATGAACAAAATTTGTTGACTTGTCATAGTTGAGACATGAAAGAATTTGGAATAGTATATGTGAACTATCTATCTCTCTTTGTTGTAAACCCTGAATGGACTCACATTTACCAGCTCTCTACCATAAAAAATAGAAAAATAAATGTTTTGAAATATGCTCTTGATATCTACGAGCCACAATTAGTCAGAATCCAGTGATAAAAATGCAAATATATGCCAGGTTCTCTTAACACTCAAATGTTCAGGTTTACACAAATTCCCAAACAAGAAAAACCTGGAAAATGATGTACAAAAAGAATCAAAAGAATGTCTGTTTAAAAAATAAGATTCTTTTGTTTATAACAATCCCAAACACATCCTAAAACATAGTGACATTTTATGAATCTGATATTCCTTAATTTTATTGAAAACTTCAATAAACAGGCCTTACAAACTGGTTTAGCAAGGCCAGGCCGCTCACATTTGGTTTGCAACTAATTGATCAGGTCAGCTTACTTACTCACAACATGTTATATACCAATGCATTATAACCAATGTTCCCTCTAAGGGTTTGCGATCTGTGTGCAATATGTTCAGCTCATGTGCAAAAAAAATGTGTGCAATTGTGCTTCATGCGTGTGTGTGCGCACAAAATTTGTGGAGGCTCCTAAAAGAAAAATGAAACCGCTATTTTTATTTTCCAGATGTTACTCTGTGTTACAATTGGAATCAAGAAAAATACAATTATGGTACATGTTTTTCCTTTACTGTTTCCTTCTTGTTGAGATATGACTTTCAGATAGGATGTTTCAAATGGCTGTTTATTGTGTAGTTTCGGTAGTACTGTAGCAGAATTGTGATGAGGCACATGGGCACACAGAGATTAGAGGGTAATTAAAATAAATGGGTAGATGACTCCACTGCGTCCTGGAAAAGAAGAATGTCCACTGAGCTGCTCAGGAATGCAAATTGACCTTGGTAACTAACACCAGACATCGTGACTACCAACATTAGAGCCGTCCTGTTTTTTTAAAATACCAGTAACACAGTAAAGGCCTGCACATTTAATAACAGGATAAACCTGCTGTACTTTTCAGCTACTGGTGTAGCTGGTTTATTCAATGAGAATAAATACCTTTGACCAGACACAGGAGATCACACTAAGTATCACTTCTTCTAAAGTTTGAATCAATTTTTATGGCGATCAGAAAGTCTGGGGTGAATGAATGAATGAATGAATAATCTTTATTTTTAAATGGTAAAGAATTGGGCACGCAGGCCCGTCTTACATTCTGCCCTTCATCACTCCATCTTTCATTCTTCCCACACATTTGGTTTAGTACAAATATACAAATTAAATTAGGAAAAACATATCAAAAGAGTGTAAGATTTAACTACTACATTCAAAGTAAAAGAGAAGAAGTAATTAACCTAATAAAATAGCACTCATGCACATATACACACGCAGACATATACATAAACAAAAATACATTGTAAATACAGATCTTCTAACTTATGTCTATTTTTTTTAACAAACTTTAAAATAATTTCTAACAATATCTAACAAGTTGCTTTTCTAACTATGTCATTGAAGTACTTGATGGTTTACGAGCCACGTGTTGAGAGAGTGAAGGGATTTTAGGACTTAAACTACTTGGGCCCAGAGTTTAAATCACACCAGCCATGATAAATGATACCAAAATGTGTTTGTGTGTCCCATGTGTTGTTTGGAAGTCTAAGAGTTAAAGACATTCATTTCTTTTCTTTTCCTAATAATTTAACTTTGACCTACACCTGCAGAAGTATAATCTCAAAAGCTATTTGTACATGATTTTCCTGGATTTTGTTTCTTGAATACACTGACTGTCATATCCAGCACTGATAGTGCAGGTGAAGGGGTGACTGAATTACCAGACTACAGCTCATCACTTTGCAAGAGAATCTAGCTAAATGTAGCTGTGCTACTTTCAAGTGTAATATTACCTCAGTTTCAAATTCTTATATTCAAAATAAATAAACCCCTTGTTTAATAAAATTAACACAGAAGAGACACATGACAAAATAGTTAAAATTAAATTTTGGAGGGAAACATCTCATGAAGTTCATAAATAAAGGATGGAAAAAGAAAATGCACCAAAAAGTATACAAAACACCAAGGACTGGAGGATATAATGAAGCATGACCACAAACAAACAAACAAACAAAATTGGTGTGAAAAATAATGAATGTAATGCATTTTTGACTGAAAACCTTTGAAAAAAAAAAGGGGGGGGGGGGGGGGGGGTGGGGGTGGGGTGTGTGTGTATATAAAACTCAAGTGAAAAACATAAGTTATAAAAGTAATTTGAAAAAAAAATGATAATGCCAAAGAACTTAACCTTCTGTTGTCAATAAATATGATAGATACTATCATAACACCCACAATATCAAATCATATGACTGTGATTGACAGAGTATAGTATGGTGCTAAATATCACCATCTCACAAATATATCTAAACTTACATCAAAAAGTTTGACTGGTACCAAATTTACCTTCATATAAGATCTTTGATACCAAACACCTCACACATATATATCTAAACTTTCACTAACATGAACTTGACTAATAAGTTTTTACCTCATGTAAAATCTCTAATCCAACTCACCTCACACATATATCTAAGCACTCACCATCACAAACTTGACTGACAAGTATTTTACACTTATGTAAGATCTCTAATCCCAACTACCTCCCTCTTTTATCTAAAGACTCACCATCACAGTCTTGACTACAAGCATTTACCTTCATGCAGAATCTCTAATCCAAACCACTTTACACATATATCAAATTACTCATCAGCGCAAACTTGACTAACACAAGTTTTATCCTTATGTAAGATCTCTAACCCTCACACAACAAACCTGATTAGCATCAATATTATCCTCCACACCCTCAACATGTCTGAGTGGCAAAGTGGTTAGTGCACTGGTCTCTCATGGCGAAGGTTGGGGGTTTGAATCCAGCCAGAGGCACCCCAGTCACCCAGCTGTGGAAATGGGTACCCGACTTCTTCTGGAGTTGGGGAAGGAAAGGTGGCCAGGCATGATACTGGCCATATCACTCTCTAGATCAAAGGAAATATGGGCACTAAACACCATGTCCCTATGTGCCTCTAAGGCATTACAGGATTACCTTTACCTTTACCCTCACCACTACAAACTTGACTAGCATCATTTCTGCCCTCCAAAACCTCACCACTACAAACTTGACTAGCATCATTTCTGCCCTCCAAAACCTCACCACTACAAAGTTAACTAGCAATAGTTTTACCAACCAAACCCTCACCATCAGACCTGACTAGCACCAGTTTTACCCTCAGTCTGATTAAACTGAAACCATAAACATGGAAACATGGATATAGAGAAGAATTCAAAACTGTCTTTGTAGAACTTTGGAATCTGATCTCCAGTCAGTACAAACCATCTTTGGTTATAGTAGCGAGCTGAGTGATATCACCACTGAATCATCACAACAGATGGCCAATGAGACAGCTGTATGAGCATGGAAAGAGAAAAAAAAGCAAGCAAAATAACCTATTTAGCTATATCATCATCATCATCATCCTTACTGAGCTCCAGACAAATCTTTAGGAGCTCTGGTCTCCTTCCAGCATTCATCAATTGACAGCAGCAGTTTTATGTTGATTTTGAGTTCTTTTTGTAAAACAGGACAAAAACAAATTTGTAAAAATACAGCCAAGTCTAATGTGATCTGTGTGTTATGAAACTAGCCTAGTTAATTTCATTTGTATATTGTACAATGTCATTTTGTTCCTTTCATGTAAGCACATCCACCAGCACTGTATTAATAAAGTTACAGACTGGCTGTATGATGAAGGATGCAGTCAGAAGATGACTGGGATGCTTCAGAAGTTGTCTAGAGAGCACATGATGATGATGACTGTAAACTAAATGAGAGAAAATTCAGCATATAGAGTTTATGTTCTGCATCATGAAAATCATCTGTAAATAATCTGTAAAACAATGTTTCAAGTTTGTCATCTATGAAATATAACACATAATGTAAGAAATAACATCCTCTAGTATAATCTGAATGTTCTCCAAAATGGTTCATTGATTTAAATATTTAATATACTGGTGGGCAGAACTTAATATTGAAGGAAGGTTGGCTAGTAAAGAGGATTAAATAGAGAAAACTTAAATATTTTGGACACATTAAACGTCATGAGAATTTAGAGAAGGGTACATAATGGGAAAAAGAAAGAGAGGAAGACCAAGGTGAAGATGGCTGCAAGACATCATTGATGATCTGCAAATGGAGCATCAGCAGCAGGGCATCTTGCTTACAACCGAGAGGCCTAAAGGAGTGCTGTTAGGGAGGCACAGTTCTGCAAGGGACATGCATATAACTGACTGACTGACTGGTGGGCTGAAAAGCTGAACGCTGCCAAAAACAGTTCTGATATAATCTTTTGCAATGTTATGCATCTGAAAGGTCTAGAATTCAAGCTGAATAAGACAGTAGTTAGCAAACCATAGCTTCTTCTTTGTTGTTCACTCAGACATCAACACCAATCTCTCTTGCAAACGTGGCTGTTCATCTCTGGTCTTTCAGCACTGTCATACGGGGGAGGTGTATAGCCAGGTCACTAGTGTGCTGTGCAGCTTGGCAAAAAATCATAGTTCACCATTTGCATCATGGTTAGCAAATCAAAGCTGACCTCTGTTTTACCTCCTCCACATAGTGCCCCTCAGTGTAAGACCATGGTCTGGCTGAGTTATTAGAGATCCAAGTGGGAAGGAAAACATGTTTCTAAAAATAAGCCACATCAAGGACGGATATGCTAGAGGTGACGATTTCACAGCCTAGCTGCAGACTGTAGCACAACTCAACCAATGAAATGACCTTTAGAGGGTAGAGTCTGTATTTTAAAGAAAGAATGAACAGCTGTTAAAGTCTGAATTTCAGAAGATGCTTAATTATCAATATTTCAGAAACACACTTCCACACTGCCAGTTATAGGAGTAGTCTCCCAGTCAACAAATTCTGAGCGTAAGACAAAGAACGACCAATCTTTCATATATATTTTACTTTTTCTTCTGTCTTACACTCCTCTGCCTCATTCTCACATTTCTCTTCAAATGTCATTTTTTTTAACATAATGATGAAGGATGTATTTTTATGTTGGCCATATCTATCAGCATACTACAGGATAATGTGGCTAGCACTACACCTGTCTGCCTTTCCTTCCCTGCCTCCACAAGAAGTCAGGTACCATTTTTACATCTGGGTGATAGGGACGCCTCCAGCCAGATCAAAACTGCCAACCTTCACCACGAGAGACTAGCAAATGCTGTATCTTCAATACATTCTGTTTGTTCTTCAATGTATGTCAGATGTCCTTCCGTGTATGCTAGTTATCCCTAAATGCAAGCTAGTTGTCCTTCAGTGTATGTTAGTATTCCATCAGAGATGTGATACATCTTCATTTTGATAAACATGACCACTTGCAAATAAATAATTCAGTTACTAAATTCAATATAAGAAATTTATTTTTAAAAAAAACCACTTAGATGGTTGGTTGATCCTCTTGGGGCAAAGGTGGTGCACAGGGCAGAGGACAAGGCTCTCCATGTCTGGCAATTCCTTGCTACTTGCTTTAGATCTTCAGTGTTTCTGATGAGCATTATTGAACACTCCTTGGTGATAACTCTTCTTAGTGTGTCTTTGGGTTTTTCCCGCTTTCTTTTACCCCCTGGTGACCACGTAAATGCTTGGCGTGGGAGTCGTTTTTTGTCCTTTCTAAGTACGTGACCAATGTAGTTCCAGCGACGTCCTCTGATAACGTCTGATACATAGTCTTGTTTAGTTTCTTGTCTTATTGATGTAACTGATCTGAAATCGTGCTAACAGATACTTAGCAGTCTTCGAAGGCACTTATTTTCAAAAGCATCTAGTCTCTTTTCCATTGCTGGGGACATTCTCCAACTCTCGCATCCATATGTTAGTACAGGCACAACACAGGAGTTGAAGATCTTGAGTTTCGTGTGCCTAATGAGTTGTTTTGATTTCCAGATGTTAGTCAGCTTGCTGAAAGCATTTGACGCTAAAGCAATTGAGGTCATAATTTCTGTTGATATGTCTCCCACAGGTGTTAACTTGCTTCCTAGGTATGTAAAACTAGTGACTTTTTCAAGAGCATGGCCATTAAATTTAATGTTGTCCGGCTTGTTGGTGAGATCAATGACTTTAGTTTTTGCTGAGTTGATTTCGAGGCCAATTTGTTTAGAGATATTTTTTTAAAAAACCACTACAACACTCACTGAATATATTGAACTGATGATCTGTTAAATGTACATAACATCATATATTTTATATCATATATTTTAAAGCACTCACAGCTGGCAACAAATCCCAGGTCTTGCCTCCTCATCAGACCAGGCCTGTAAGTTGTGTCCACATAAATGTACAAATATATGATGTATGAGCTTTCTAGAGTTTAGACAGGCACCCTCTGTAACATGACACCAAGAGAGACACAGGAAGAATTTATGGTACATCCTTAAAACTTCAGGTGTTCTCTCGGTAAACTATTATTATTTTTTTTTTATACTGTACAGCGTGGTTCATGCGATTGTGATTGAAGTTTTCTTTCTAGGTCCAGGATTTCATGTAAGGCACTGTAACCCATATGACACAATTGCCTGTGTTTCAAGATTATTGCAGAAGAAGGTATAAAACATAAAAGTGATATATCAACAGAAATATAAAGGCCACTAATAATTGACTTAACTGTCCACCAGACCAGCTCTCCAAGGCTGCAGTAATGAATCCTGCTGATACCACATCTCAATAAATATAACAGAGATTTCTGAGAACACTGGAGACTGCTTTGATGAGTGACTCTCCTATCTCCATTCTAAGACAAAGTAACAAGGAAAGAACAGATTTTTTTTCTTCTTAGAGGCAGGAAAGAGGGAGTGACGCATTCATTCATTTGCATGCCCCTTGCAGAACTTTGCCTCCTAACAGCACTCCTGTAGTTCTCTCGGTTGTGAGCAAGATGGCCTGCTACTGATGCATCTATTTGCATATCATCAATGATGTCTTGCAGCCATATTCACCTTGGTCTTCCTCTCTTTCTTTTTCCCATTATGTCATCATCATCATCAGGTGCCGTGCCGACTGGAGTTGGCTATTATGCTTATCCAGAGTACACGATCATTCATGCAGGCCATCAGCTCAGTTGGTGATCTCCTCTCACACCATCCCGTCAGACTGTCCAGTATCATTTCTCTTGGTCTTAATCTTGATCTTCTTCCTTCTATTTTTCCTGTTGTTATAATATTTTCAATGCCCCCTCTTCTCATTGCATGTCCTATGAAAGTACACTGTCTCTTTCTTATCTTTTTGACAAGGTTTTTTTGTCTCTCCAGCTCTTCTCCTACATTCTTCATTAGTTATTTTTGTGTCCAGGGGATTCGCAACATTCTTCTAATAAACCACATTTCTGCTGCTTCCAATGATTTTTGTGCAGATTATGTACCCTTTATCTACCCATTATGTACCCTTCCAATACGGTCTTCTCTAATTTCTCATGACATTTAATATGTCCAAAATATTTCAGTTTTTTTTGTTTAATCATCTTTACTACCCACCCTTCTTCAATATTAAGTTCTTGTAGTATGGACATATTTGTCTTTTTTGTGTCCATGATATTTGAAGAACTCTTCTATAGCATTTACATTCAAAAGCATTTATGTGTTTCTCAGCTGCTTTGTTAAGTGTCCAGGTATCACAGGCATATGTTGCGATGGGCAAGATGCATGCCCTTAAAAATCTTATTTTTGTAGTTCTGTCTGTTCCTCTCCACAGATTCTTTAGTTGTTTTACTTTCAATTCCTTTTTGTGTTGTGGACAGTAATACTGTGTCATCAGCATATCTAATCTCTCTGGTATTTCAGAAAGGAATGGAAAAACTAATTATGTCAGTCCATAAGAACAGCGAAGAGCAAAACCTCTATCTGAATGCAAAGAAAACTAAACTGATGACAACTGACAAGACAAACAAGGCAGGTGAAATATGTATCAATGAGGAAAAACTGGAAGAAGTGGAGAGTTTTGAATATCTTGGATCAGTACTAACTAACAATGGAGATACAATGAGGGAAATTAAAAGGAGGACATCTATCGCTCTTCAGAAAGTAAAACAACTAAAGAATCTGTGGAGAGGAGCAGACAGAACCACAAAAATAAGATTTTTAAGGGCATGCATCTTTCCCACTGCAACATATGCCTGTGAGACCTGGACACTTAACAAAACAGCCGAGAAACTCTTAAATGCCTTTGAATGTAAATGCTACAGAAGAGTTCTTCAAATATCATGGACACAAAAAAGAACAAATATATCCATACTACAAGAACTTAATACTGAAGAAGGCTGGCTAGTAAAGAGGGTTAAAGAGAGAAAACTGAAATATTCTGGACACATTAAACATCATGATAATCTAGAGAAGACCATCTTGGAAGGGTACATAATGGGAAAAAGAAAGAGAGGAAGACCAAGGCAAAGATGGCTGAAAGACATCGTTGATGATCTGCAAATGGATGCATCAGCAGCAGGCCATCTTGCTCACAACTGAGAGGCCTACAGGAGTGCTGTTAGGGAAGCAAAGTTCCGCAAGGGACATGCAAATGAATGAATGAGGTATTTCATAACCTCCAATTGTTATGGCATCATAATAATCTTTGTCTACATCATCTCTAACATTTCTCATTATATTTTCAGTATACAAGTTAAATAAGTAAAAATGCTACACTACTGAATATTAAAGTCATTAGGAAGTGGACAGTTTATTTTTGTATATTTATCATGTGTTTGCACTCACAAGTGATATCTAGCATATATTTTAGATTTTTCAGCAAACAAAACTGCAACTGGAGGCAAAAAATAAACTGGAATCCACTTTCTGAACAACTGCAGTGTCTGACCACAAACTTTTCTCTAAGCAGCTGAATAAGCTGGGGACAATGTCTGAGACTCATATACCAGGGTTGTAAAGTAAAGTCAGTAAAAATGTATCATTTAGAAGGAGTCAGACAGCAAACAGGGCATCTAAGTGGCAAAGTAGTAAATGCACTGGTCTCTCATGGCAAAGGTCGGGTGTTCAAATCTGGTCGGAGGTGCCCCCATTACATAGCTGTAGTAATGGTTACCCAACTTCTTCCGGATATGGGGAAAGGAAAGGCGGCCAGATGTGATACTGACCATATCATCCTCTAGTGTCCTGACAGGTCAAGGAAAATATGGGCACTAACACCATATCCCTATATGCCTTTAAGACGTGACAGGGTTACCTTTATCTTACCTTTACCAGATTGTAGACAAATAAATGTGGGGCAGATGAAGGCTGCAATCACTGTCCCATTGTCCTGGCTGCAATAGCTAGCTACAGGAACATCCCAGCTGGACCTGATGACTGTATTGTAGTCTGTACAGTCACTTCAGGCTTTCCACCTTCAGTTTTAGCAAAAATACAAAGACTCATCCTACCCCAGTCTGTCTTGTGCCAGCACCAACCATTGCACCTCCATCAAATTCTACATCCATGATTGTTGTCTGAACGGATAAGAATAAATTACTAGAAAAAGAAAGCTATATCAATGTTTAAAGGAAAATTCTTTTGTACCAAATTCTTCATAAAAATCCTAGTACATTTTTTAAAAATAACTAACTGTAACTATTTTTAAAAATCTATCACTTACAGTATCACGTCAGTCAGTTTTCTTGCATGTTTGGAAGTGCACTGATTACTATGGATGATTCAAATGACAAATCAGATTAATCTCCTGAAGCCAATCTGAAGATCCTTAATTGCTGAGCCTGGATGTCTGCTCCAGTAGGTGTGGTGTTTAGAGTGTTAGTCATGTCCTGGGCCCATCACTTCCTTGGCTTCCCTCTCTCTTACTTCCCAGGTACCTTATCCCCATTAGTGTTCTCTCTAGGGTGTCACAATCTTTAACATGACTAAAGATCTTCTTCTTCTTTGCATGCACATTGGCGATAATGCGTGGTACTCTGATTTTTGCGATGTGCCTTTTGGCTGGGTACCTCCGACTTCTGCACCTTTCCTTGCTAGGGCAGACTGTGGTCTTGCTTGGACTGCCATAAAGACAGTGGTGTAGGTTGGCCTGGCCAATACTTTGTTTTCCAGCCTCTGGTGGCTGTAATTAAGCCCCTTCTCCACATCAGATCCAGCATTGCTGGCTGGCCAGATGGCTTTGAGACAGTTCCACAAAGACACTCTGACTTTGGGATGAGGAATCCAATGAATGCCTCAACGTTATCCATTCCCCACCACCTATAGTCTGCTGGCTCTGTTTTGTTTACATCATTCTGACAGACATTGTTGTAAAGACACATAGGCTTGTCATGTCCTGGATTCATTGGTTTCACACCAGATTTTCCTCATCCCTGTTGGTGATCTCCATGTCCCCACCCGTCCACCAACCTGACATTACATTTTACAAAAATAACAATTACAGTTAGCTTGATTGTTACAGGTTTCTGGGCTACAGAAGTAGGTCAGAGTTTTTAAGCAAACAGATCTATGTTCCCTGTCTCATAAAGACTATGTTAAGATAAGTGTGTTCTTAACACAGTTGTTCCCAGGGGATGACTGAAGATAAATAACTTTCTTTTCCTCTGTCTGTGTGTGTGTGCATGCGTGTGTGAGAGAGAGAGAGTGAAAAAAAGGTAACCTAGTCATGCCTTTATGAGCAGCCAAATTAGCCATGTCAAATGTAAAGGCAGATCTTGGAAAAGATTTGGCAAAAGCAACATACAAAGAACTAGACAATAAAGTAATAAGCTCAGCTAGAAGAGATAAAAAAGAATATATGGACAATATGGTGAAAGAAGCAGAGAAAGCAGCAAAAACAGGAGACAGTAAAACTCTATATGATACACAAAAGAGGCTAACAGGTACTACTGCATCCAAACAAAGAACAATCTTTAGCAAAACTGGCACCTAATAACATCAAGTAAAGACCAGAAATAAAGAAGGGCCAAATACTTTCAAGAAATACTTAATCACCACACCCAAATGAATTACTAAATCTTGAAACTGATTTATGCAACTAAATGTCAACCCAGATGAAATTACATTGAACTAAATTGAAACAGAAGTGAATCTAATGGCTAACAACACAGCTGCTGGTGAAGATGAAATAACACCTGAAACATTAAAAGCTATCAATAGTGACAACATGAGACAACTACAGAGAATGTTTAATAAAATTTGGAAAGAAGAAAAGGTCCCTTCTAAATGGAAAAAAGGAATCATTGTTAAAATACGAAAAAAAGGCAACCTTACAATCAGTTGTGTCAAAAGTATTTTACAAAGTTAACAGAATTAAAGATATAGTGGATGTTGCAATGAGAGAAGAACAAACAGTATTTTGAAATGGGAGAAGCTGTCTTGACCAGATCTTTTTTACATCTTACATCCTTCCCGTGCCGTTAAATGTCACATAGGGCTCGCATCGTTGTTTGCCAAGTTTTCCTGTTTTCGGCGAGTTTTTAAACTTCATCAAGGGATTTTATGCCCACTAAACTGGCTTCTCTTAACAATGTCCTCTTTAGAGTTTCACACGGTCGATCTCTTTTTCTTCGGCCTGTTGTGCTCCACTTGATAGCTTGTTTTGGGATTCTCTGATTGTTTCTTCTCATCACATGGTCTACATATATCCATCTTCTTTTTCTAATCACCCATGAAACAGGTTGCTGATTGCTCATCTGTCTTATCTCTGTGTTGTTCTTAAATTCATTCTGCTTTATATCAAGTATTTTCCTTAGGCATTTGTTTTCAAAAGAGTCAATTTCTTGTCTATTTCTTTTGTTGATTTCTAGTTTTTGCATGCATAAATGAGGGTGGCTGTACAGGAGATGACACCAGATGACCTGGCTATGCAGGCCAGAGATATCTTAATAACAACAGCTAAAGATGTGGTTACAGTAAAGACAACACAAAAGAATGGATGGATTATAGCAGGCACACCAGAACTGATAAAAGAACATGGAGAAATGAAGACACAATGGAAAGTGACAAACAACAACAAAGAGGTATATAAATCTTTAACAAAAGAAGTAAGAAGAAACATAAGAAAAGACAAAAAAAAAAACAATACATACAAGATTGTTGTGAAAGAATAGAAGGACATCAGAAGTGTGGAAGAGAAAGTGAAATGTTTAAAGAAATGAAGATATTGATGAGAAATGTCACACCTAAGCTAAATGTAATTTGTGACAAGATGGGGAATACCTTGACAGAGACAGAGGAAATTCTAGAAAAATTGCAGAGGAATGTATGAAACAACCCGACTGTGAAAGCAGAAATCAACAATGTGAATTATTATTGGAGGAGAAAGAACCCGAACACACAACTGAAGAAGTTTTATGGGCAATAAAGAATCTGAAAAATGGTAAATCACCAGGACGTGATGAGATAACAGCTGAGGAGGAAAGGAATGTGCAACAATCTATGATGCAATATGTAAAAAGATATGGCATTCAGGTATTTGGCCAAAAGAATGGAAAAGAACTGTATTCATACCTCATACCACTGCCAAAAAAGGGTAACCTGAAATTATGCACAAACTACAGAACTGGTGCCCTGATTAGTCATGCCAGTAAAATTCTGTTAAAAATCATAATGGACAGACTTCGTAAGAAAACAGAAGTCAATATGTTCCAAGCTGGTTCCAGGCAAGGAAGAGGATCAAGAGATCATATATTCAAAATAAGATTAATAATAGAGAAATGCAAAGAATTTCATGAGAATCTATATTTATTTTTTTATAAACTACTAAAAGGCATTTGATTGTGCACAACACCAGAAACTTTGGGAAATAATGGATAAAAATGGGATTTCCAACACATCTGATACAATTAACATCACTGCTGTATCTAGACCAACAGGCAGCAGTAAGAAAAAATGGTGAAACAACAACTTGGTTTGACATAAAACAAGGGGTTCATCATGAGCATATATTGTCGCCTTACTTATTTTATTTGTATACTGAAAATATAATAAGGAATGTTAGAGAAGATGTAGACAAAGAATATTATAATGCCATAACAATTGGAGGTTATGAAATACCAGAGATTAGATATGCTGATGACACAGTATTACTGTCTACAACACAAAAAAGAATGGAAAAACTAATTATATCAGTCCGTAAGAACAGCAAAGAGCAAAACCTCTATCTTAATGTGAAGAAAACTAAAATGATGACAACTGACAAAATAAATAAGGCAGTTGAAATATGTATCAATGAGGAAAAATTGAAGGCGGTGGAGAGTTTTGAATATCTTGGATCACTATTAAATAATAATTGAGATACAATGAGAGAAATTAAAAGGAGGAGATCTCAGAAAGTAAAAGAACTAAAGAAAATGTGGAGAGGAACAGACAGAACTACAAAAATAAGATTTTTTAAGGCATGCATCTTTCCCATGGCAACAATGCTATAGGAGAATTCGTCAAATATCATGGACACAAAAATGAACAAATATATCTATACTCATTTATTCATTCATTTGCATGTCCCTTGCAGAACTTTGCCTACCTAACAGCTTCTGTAGGCCTCTCAGTTGTGAACAGGATGGTCTGCTGCTGATGCATCCATTTGCAGATCATTAACGATGTCTTGCAGCCATCTTTGCCTTAGTATTCCTCTCTTTTTTTTCCATTATGTACCTTTCCAAAACTGCTTCTGACTGTGAGTCCTTTGACTCTTGCTTCCTTCATTGGTTATCATTTCTACATAGTACAGTTTCCATGAGCTTGGAACATTATTCCAAACGGACATGATGTTTGCTACTGCTGCTGCTGCACAACTTCCCTGTGCCATGAACTAAAAGATGATGCTGTTGTGGTGACGATATTGTAATAAAGATATCACAAAACAGTTCTGCACTTGTTGGCTGTCTTACTTCTTAAGAGTAAACACATGAAGCAGTTTTCTTACCAAACTCCACTACCATCTGGAGGATATATATCTTTATTTCGTTAACAATGCTATATAATCAAAACAGCCTGTTATAAGAAGTACTGCAAGTAAAATTCTGTTAAAAATCATAATGGACAGACTTCGTAAGAAAACAGAAGTCAATATGTTCCAAGCTGGTTCCAGCAAGGAAGAGGATCAAGAGATCATATATTCAAATAAGATTAATAATAGAAAATGCAAAGAATTTCATGAGAATCTATATTTTTTTTTTATAAACTACTAAAAGGCATTTGATTGTGCACAACACCAGAAACTTTGGGAAATAATGGATAAAAATGGGATAATTTCCAACACATCTGCTTACAATAACATCACCTGCTGTATCTAGACCAAAGCAGCAGCAGTAAGAAAAAATGGTGAAACAACAACTTGTAGTTTGACATAAAACAGGGGTTCATCATGAGCATATATTGCGCCTTACTTATTTTATTTGTATACTGAAAATATAATAAGGAATGTTAGAGAAGATGTAGACAAAGAATATTATAATGCCATAACAATTGGAGGTTATGAAATACCAGAGATTAGATATGCTGATGACACAGTATTACTGTCTACAACACACAAAAAGAATGGAAAAACTAATTATATCAGTCCGTAAGAACAGCAAAGAGCAAAACCTCTATCTTAATGTGAAGAAAACTAAAATGATGACAACTGACAAAATAAATAAGGCAGTTGAAATATGTATCAATGAGGAAAAATTGAAGGCGGTGAGGAGTTTTGAATATCTTGGATCACTATTAAATAATAATTGAGATACAATGAGAGAAATTAAAAGGAGGAGATCTCAGAAAGTAAAAGAACTAAAGAAAATGTGGAGAGGAACAGACAGAACTACAAAAATAAGATTTTTTAAGGCATGCATCTTTCCCATGGCAACAATGCTATAGGAGAATTCGTCAAATATCATGGACACAAAAATGAACAATATCTATAATCATTTATTCATTCATTTGCATGTCCCTCTGCAGAACTTTGCCTACCTACAGCTTCTGTAGGCCTCTCAGTTGTGAACAGGATGGTCTGCTGCTGATGCATCCATTTGCCAGATCATTAACGATGTCTTGCAGCCATCTTTGCCTTAGTATTCCTCTCTTTTTTTTCCATATGTACCTTTCCAAAACTGCTTCTGACTGTGAGTCCTTTGACTCTTGCTTCCTTCATTGGTTATCATTTCTACATAGTACAGTTTCCATGAGCTTGGAACATTATTCCAAACGGACATGATGTTTGCTACTGCTGCTGCTGCACAACTTCCCTGTGCCATGAACTAAAAGATGATGCTGTTGTGGTGACGATATTGTAATAAAGATATCACAAAACAGTTCTGCACTTGTTGGCTGTCTTACTTCTTAAGAGTAAACACATGAAGCAGTTTTCTTACCAAACTCCACTACCATCTGGAGGATATATATATCTTTATTTCGTTAACAATGCTATATAATCAAAACAGCCTGTTATAAGAAGTACTGCAAGTATGTAGGATAAGACTCTGGTCTGCTATATTACGAATTCTTCGTTTCTGATAGCAGCCAAATTCTGTTCACAATAGCTACAAATAACAACCAGGAATAATACATAAAATGAGGCCACAAAATATACAAAATTCGCTGAAAAATACTGCTTATTTTTAGTCAGATAATTAAACCATGTAACTATGATTCATTCTCACCAAAGTAGAAGTCTCAATATTCATTAGATTTATCTTGTTTCCAAATATTTCACATGCAAATACACCGGACTGGAAGCCGTTCCTCGTCAACGGAGCAGCCATGTTTATCCGTCGTGCACAAAAACTTTCGTTTCGTAGAACATTTTTATCTCGTCTTGTAATTATAATTACCCGTCACTGTTGCATACATTGGCCATTTGTAACCCGTCTGTTTACTAACGTAAAACAACTGGAGAAAGAATGGGAAAATGTGCTTTATAAACTTAAATTGTGCACAAAACATTACCACACCACTTTCTGTGATTGAACATGTAAATAATTTGCACAGTGTACGTGGGTTCCCTGCTTATTTAGCTTATATATATATCTTATATCTTATATCTTATATATATATATATATATATATATATATATATATATATATATATATATTAACTGGTTAACGAAAATCGCAAATCTTAGTTTAGGCTCGAATAACAGTATTTACGCGCCGAAGCCATGTTTTCGGTACTTTCAAATTTGAATAACGAGTATTTACAACTTATATTGCGAGATTCTTTAAAAATAAAAAGAGAAACAAGAAGCAATAAAGCGCTCCCAGCTATGAATACACTCCCCGCTCAACGCTGAATGCGGTCACGAGTACCAAGAAGGGTGAAGCTACAACATGACGGACTGTGGGCTAATACCTAGACACTAGAAGCCACCCCAGTCGCATGGTGATGTTTTGTTGTGCTTAAAGTGATCCGCCATCACATGCCTTACCACCCAGCATCATAACCCTCTACCCGTGTTAAGGGGGAGCCTCGTGCGACCCAAAGCTATCCAAGTCAACCAGGCTCGATTTGACTCAGAGAGGACCTGGTATAGCAGTATATTTAATGTTTGGATGTAAGATAGATAACTTATCTGAGAATTGGAATATTTGTATAAAATGAGTTATCTTCTAAAGTAATCAGCTGTTTGTGAGTAGAGTCCATCTGCTTTGTCTCGGATTGCACGAGGGTCACGGATGGGGAATGAAAGGAAAAAGGTAAAATGAGAAAGAAATCATGTGACTGAGGGAGTTGTGCTTTGTGTATCGTCTGAGATAGACGTAGATTAGCCTGTTAGAAATGTTGTTTTGTGAAATAGATGTAGAATAGAGTGTATTAGGTTGTTCTGATGGCGACAGTAGTCTGCCGGGAACATATATAGTGGAGATGTCTATTCTTGTGTCCATGGATTTTGTTGATGCCCCGTGCATCATTAAAGTCATTTCAACTGTAAAGTTGCTGCTTCTGTATTACTATTTTCACTGAGAGAGAATGAACCTGGGAGCAAGTAAGTCTGTGAAGTGAGTAACAAAACAGACGCAAATCAACGTAGAATAGTAATGTAAGAAAGAACATTATTCCAGTGGACAATAGTGAAAATTTACACAGAGATGAGCAACAAGTTCTACATTACACATTGAAGAGCAGAGATAGAATCACACCTGAGTATCCTGCCTTACTGGCTCATAGTGGCTCTTAACACGGTATGGGTTATAACCCAGTTGGTTACTTTTCCCTGAAAAGGCTGGACAAACGTTTTGTACACCGATTTACTTATATGTAGCACCTGTTGCTCGTGAAAACTGTTCGTGGTGGAGTTACACTGAATATATTCAACTATTTCAATTACTAAAGCATGTGCAGAATCACAAAATTTATTTCAATCTTAGTGACCTATAGCGAAAGTTGTTATATAAATAAACTGGGAAGAATAATACAGATATGCAAATCATTATAGAAAGTTTGATGCGATACATATCAGAGCTCTTCTATAGTCTTTATAACTATAGTAAAATAAGGAGCGATTACTCTTATAATTTTGTGTTCTCTATTCAGTTTTGTGTTCATGTCAAATTTCTTTTTTTTATACCCGCGTCTTAGTTAGATTAACTAATTAATAAGTTGGTGTATTAGACTAATTTTTAAAGGCTCGCATATTTCTGCCTACTATAATAAATGAAAAAGCTTCATTTGGAGGAGGTGAGAGTTAAAAAGATTAGAAGGATACAAATGAGGGTGACAGTATGTACAAACAGCAAAACTGAACACGTTTTATCATTTCTAACCTCTATTCTCGGTCCTTTACGTCAAAATACTGCCATTATCCATTTTTTACGAAAAAAGAAACTAAATTATGTGACGGTTCTTGAAACCAAAGACTATAAACCGCTGCTTTCGACACTTCATGTCAAAAGTATGAAACATCCAGAGAGTGAAACATGGGATAAAAAAACAAAACGAAAAAAAAACAAACAAAACATGAGATCGAGTTAAAGTTAGAGTAGACTAAAGAATTTTTGTAAGAGAACAAATATTGTAGGATTAAACCTCGAAAAAATCGTAGACAAAGCACTTTAGTGAGACGTGAGAGAAAGAAAAATCACAAGAGAATTACCTGGGATTCGAACACGGACTCCGGTAGGACGAGCAGCCGTCTAGCCACGAGAGAACAGCGTACTATCGACTTAGCTAATATAGTTGGTGTATTACGATTTTTTCGAGGTTTAATCCTACAATATTTGTTCTCTTACTTTACCGTACCAAAACCTCGTAGTTTCCTATTTATAAAAAATTGTTCCTTAAAAGAATTTTTGTGTGCTTCTCATGGCTTATAATGAGGCCATGTCAGGTGAAGGAAAATGTGTGATATTATTCTTGCGCTTTCTTATTTTTGTAATATCGAGAAAAATAAATTTTAAAATGCTGTAGTGTTTGTCAATATTAATTATTATTGTTACTTAAACATAATGCCCTCCCACCCTCACTCCCTCCAGTTTTACCCTATGAGTTATTCAGTTTTCATCCACCTCCACCCCCACCCCCCAAGAAAAGAGAGAGAGAGAAGCCATCCGAACCACGGAGCGATGCCCTAGCTGTAGACCCCACCCCCAGTGTGTGCTGGGGAACGAAAGATAGACAGGTCAATAAAAATACAGACATTGGCGTTTTTTGTGGGCTCATATTATGAAGTTTTATTTTCGTTGATGTAACAATTCTATACTGACATAATCTAAGCACTGTAGCAGTTCATGTAATCAGGCCCAAAGAGTTTCCCAGCTGGTGCATCGCTGCCGGACCTCAGCACTTCTGCCTGAAAAGGACTCATGGATAGACACATAATGGCTAATCAGTAGGGTAGGTGGGGGTGTGGTGGTGTGAGAAAAATAGTTTTGACCCACCTGATAAAATTAGCCTGGGAGGCAACGTGTATAACAAACTTTGTCATACTAGCTATAACGTTTATTATTTTGTCGTGCTTCGCTGTTGACGCATGCTCACACACACACGTTTTGTGGCACGTGATCAAATAAAACGTGGTCACATGATTCCAGTCTAGCAGGACATTGCGATACTATCGGTACGTGTCTCGGAAAGGAGAGGAAGAGAAAAGGTAGGGGCGATGAGGTGAATGAGTGACGTGTTGTAGAAATCTATTAA
Source organism: Achatina immaculata (assembly GCA_009760885.1). Lineage (NCBI taxonomy): Eukaryota > Metazoa > Mollusca > Gastropoda > Stylommatophora > Achatinidae > Lissachatina > Lissachatina immaculata. Next base: position 24,270,924 of record CM019715.1, on the reverse strand, counting down.
GTGAACGTACTTTCTGATCAAAGAATGTCGGGATGCAATTAAGTAGATGAGTAGACATTTCTCCTTGATCAGTGTCAGTGGTTCTCAACCTTTGTCTGGCACAACTCTAAACCAGAAATAGTATGTGACACGACCCTAAACCAGAAATGGTATGTGACACACAACTTTAAATCAGCAGTGGTATGTGATGCACACCCCTAAACCAACATACCTCTGCTCGTTTAAGGTTCTGTCACATACCACTGCTGGTTTAAGGTTGTGCGTCACATACCACTCCTGGGTTAGGTTTGGGTGTTACCTACCATTACTAATTTAGGGTCACCTAACTAATTCCCCTTTTCTCATTTCATTTTTAACATGATCGTCTCACGACCTACATCAGATCCCTTGTGACCCTAATTTGGATGGTGACCTAAGTTTGGAAACTACTTATCTTGATAAAGTTCAGACATGATTTACTGATGAGATGTTAGAAGTTTGCTGTCTTTGGTTCTCATTAGAGCGCCTCTCCAGCTGTCTCCAGGAGAGCTACCTTCTAGATGAAAAACCATTTCACACAGCGACAAGCCAACCAAGGTAACCAACTTATTTTTGTTAGTGATTAGCCCAGATGATGACTTTTTATTGATGAGATATACGCCCCCCCCCCCTCACTTTAATAAATATACACTCACTCACTCAATATTCACTCACTCACTCACTCACTCACTCACTCACTCACTCACTCACATATTATAATTATAATAACAACAATGACAATGAATTGAACACTTGTAGTGTATTTCCACAACTAAGTGTCTTCCATAAAATCTACTAAAAAAAACAAACTGAAAAATACATTGGTTATATTTTGAAATATAATGTTTGCCTTTCTTTTAACATATATAAAATTAAGTTTTATGATGAATCATCATCATCTTGTACCATTTTCCAAGGAAAGTTAACTTGCTTGGTGTTTTTTTTTCACACTGCACCTGGCTAACCTGAATCCAGTCCATCCTTCTATCTCCATGCTGTCCATCCATCTGTACCACTGCCGTTCTCTTGCTATTTTTTCCGTCAACTTCGAGTGTAACTTTCACTATTGCTTAATGCCTTATGGATGTGGCTGAAATGTTTTAGCTGCTTTGTTTCTATGTTTTGTTTTCATGATTCCAGTCTCACTTTCAGCTGATTCAGTAATTATTTCCATAATTATCTGTTCCAGGTGTCAAGCAGAATTGTGGACAAGCATGACCACCAACGCCTGTCGCCAAGACATTAGACAGACAGACAGACAGGCAGGCAGACAGACAGACAAACAGACAGGCAGGCAGGCATACAGACAGACAGACAGACAGGCAGACAGACAGGCAGGCAGGCAGATAGATAGATAGATAGATAGATAGATAGATAGATAGATAGATAGATAGATAGATAGATAGATAGATAGATAGATAGATATGTGTGTGTGTCTGTGTGTGAGAGAAAGGAAGAGAGAGAAAAAAAAGAGAGAGAGAGAACTTTTCGTACCTCGCATGTCGCCAGTTGGATATGCTGTTCCACTTCGTCTTCTCTTTCTAAAGCCATTCTAATCTTTACGTCTGTGTTATATTACTTTACTGTATAGAAAGTAGTTACGTTTCCTGTTTGTTAAAATATGTACCTGAAACCATAGCTTGAAACTATTTTATATAAAAAAGTATTTTTATGGTATCAGTTATGGTGATAATGGTACTGTTAGTTATGATTGATAAATACGTGTAGAATGAAACTTTCACATATCAGTTGCAATAATTTTAGTAATTGGTATATCAGATAATTTCTGTAATGAATATGGTGCATTGGTATTAATTTATATATGTTTTATGTAACTGTTTGTAGCGTGATTTCATGTTTGTAATGTGCATTTTAAATGGCGACGAGTTTTCCTTGCTATGACTCACTGCGTTACATGGCAGCCAAGGACAGTGGATGCAAATCCCAGCTAAATGCTAGATCACGTGCAATACACAACCAATACAACATTGGAATCATTTCTCTGACAACACTGTAGAACATCTTTCATGTCAAAGGTAGGACACTTATGGGCATGCACCGAGTGTAATGAGGCTGCTTCTCAAGGCCAGCAACATAACTAGGGCCTTTTTTACAGTTACGACTACAGTTTTCATTGTTAAACTTGGGACTTCAGTCAGGATTGTCATATGCTGAATGTGAAGTTATAGTTGCACATCAGTGTAGATATGACTGAGCTAATACCGAAAAGGATCTCAAAGGAGTTAGAAGAAGAAGAAGAAAGTTGTCAGGGATAAAAAGGGGACACAGTCCTACACAACATGACGTAAGACAAAGCTAAGTAACACAAATTTAAGTAACACTGTTACTACTATTGTAAAAGATTCAGCATGAGATATACAGTATAAATACTAATACAGTTTTTTTACGGTATAGATCAAACAAGGACAGAGATTCAGCATGAGATAAGCAGTGTAAACACTGATAAAGTTCTTAACGTATAGATCAAACAAGGACAGAGATTCAGCATGAGATAAGCAGTGTAAACAATGATAAAGTTCTTCACGTATAGATCAAACAAGGACAGAGATTCAGCATGAGATATGCAGTGTAAACACTGATAAAGTTCTTAACGTATAGATCAAACAAGGACAGAGAGACTATTCTATTTGAATATCGCACTGAGATACAAAACGCTTCCGAGTGAACACAAGCCACTACAAGACTGAAGATTGCGAGTCAGTCAGATGTTATTATTGTTGTATACGTTCGCTTCAGTTAACACAAAAATCGTGATCATGTTTAATATCGACACCCGATACATATAGAGAACAAATATGAGAATCACTAAAGAAGACAAATGTTGAATTTGTTTAAAAAAAAAACCCATAAGATTATATTGTTTACATAAGACTGTCTAATGTAGTGAAAAGATGACTAGGATGAAGCGACAAGAGATAAAGTCTATAAATGTTTGTATTCTGTCTTTTCATGTCATCACGTGTTGTGATTAGCAGCAAACATGTGATCCTACAAGTGTACTTTGATACATCCTGTACATGATAGGGTTTGCTTGAAGTTAGACAGATTGTAAGTCTGGGTTAAACTGGAAAGGTTTGATTACTAAAGTAGGAATACTACTTCCTTGTAGAAAGAAAGAGATCGTTAATGTGACAGTGACCATTATGACACGTTCTTTTGTGGTAAAAATAGGTTCTCTTACACGAAAATCGCTTAGATTATATTTTTATATGGAAGAAAATTTCCTAATTTACATATCCAAAGATATATTACACACGTCAGTTACAAACTAGAGAATTAATATTTCAGTATCTTCTGTGGACTCATCAAGAAAATCTTCCAATTACGGCAGGATAAAGTAACCAAGGTAGAGTAATGATGGTTTTTCTTGACTGACCTCTTTGTTTATTTTATTGTCGTTATTATAATGTTGAGAAAAATATAAGCCGAGTTATGACAATTTTCCTACAATTTTTCTGTCTCGCAACTCTTAAGTGCTTTATGTTTTTTTTTCTAGGCTAAGCATAAAAGGTTGTTCTCTCTCTCTCTCTTTCTTTCTCCCTCCCCCCCCCCCCTCTCTCTCTCTCTCGATCGATTCTTTCACGTGTTTGGCTGTTTCTCTTTGTAACTTAATTAGTTTTTTTTAACAAATAAACTATGCCTTAATAATATTTATACGTTAAAAAATTCATTGTTATAAAAACAAGCATCAACTAGTGCCGTTTTAACGTAATTTATTGACAATTTCTGCGACAACTATCTGTAACCGTCAAATGTAAAGAAATCCTTAATATGAGACGAAATGAACGTTAAAGGATATATCTTAAACAGCAAAAGTGTGATATACTTGTTTTATATTTGAAATGTTTATTATGTAAGCATTTTATCTATTAATGGATGTATGTGTATGTATGCATGGAAGTATGTAGATTCCAGCATAACTCTGGAACGCCTGGATCAATTTCAACCAAACTTGGTACACATATGATCTACAAGCTGGAAAAAATACTGGGGGGGGGGGGGGGTAGGACACCCCTGGCACCCATAGGCCTGGAGGGAAAGAAGGGGGTGACATACTATCCACTAAATTCAAGGAGGAAAAAGAGTGGTATAAAAGTGGTATGAAATAGAGCGGTGCTGGTCTAATAGCAGCATTTGTACCCTCCTATGGCAAGGCCAAAGAATTGTGATGGTCTCATTTTGTTTTAATTATATTTGTTTACTCACCAACTTGTGTATGTTCCAGCATACCTCTGGAACACCTGGAACAATTTCAACCAAACTTGGTACACAATTTACTTATAATCTGAAAAAAACTACTGTAGTGGTACGACACCCCTAGCACCCCTAGGTATGGGGTGGGAAGGGGTGACATGTAAAAATAATCGATAGGCACCGATATTAGTGTCGACTCCTATAGTTTTCGGGGTCGCTGAGATGAGTAGTGACTCTCTCGATGTGTTTACGCTCATGTTCAGCCCCCGTCAACATGGGGGGGGGGGGGTGAGAGAAGGGTTGGGGTCGGATGGGGGTGACATGTAAATGTAATCGAAAACGACCGATATTAGTATCAATTCCGTAATTTTAGGGTTCGCTGAGATGAGTAGTGACACTTTCGATGTGGCCTATGTCAATGTTCAGCCCCCATCGGGCATGGGGGTGAGAGAGGGCTGGGGGTGGGATGGGGGTGACATGTAAAAGTAATAGAAAGCGATCGATATTAGTGTTGGTTCCATTGTTTTCGGGGTTGCTGAGATAAATAGCGACACTCCCGATGCCGTTTACGTTAAAGTTGGCATGGGGGTGAGAGGGGTGAAAATTAGAGTGGGATCTCCAATTATTTTACTACGGAACCTTGACCCGCAAAAAAACTTTGCAACGGCACAAGGCTGTCTGCAAAGAGGATACTGGGCAACGTAGTTGAAGCGACTATCTTAACAGGACAAAGAGAGGGTGAAGCAGTTTTTATCCCACGGATACACCTCATTCCGACGTATCTACCTTTTAACTTGAAGAGATTGCAATTTCATGTGAGACTTGTGTTCTCAATCACGATCAACAAGTCATAGGGGCCATCCGCACATTATAGAGTAAATTCTTTTACAAATTCACTATAATATAAATTTAACTCAAAACTTGGTTATATACAACATTTTAAGTTTCACCTCCAGGCGCAAGAATAAATAGTTTCTTGGGTGAACCCACCCTTGAGGAATGCAACATAAAGTTGTCTGTGGGAGAAACATGGAGATCTCAAATCCACTCCGCAGTATTAATAATTAATAAATTCCCGAGCAACGCTGGGTAATCAGTTAGTTTTCTTATCTTATCTTATATCTTATATCCTTCCCGTGCCGTTAAACGTCACATAGGACTCACAAAGTAGTTCGCCAATTTTTCCTGTCTTCGGCGAGTCTTTCAACCTCATCAAAGGATTTTATGCCCGTTAGTTTTACATATGTGATTTTTTTTTACTAAATTTTACATATCATGTGTTACAACGTGACAGATAAAAGGGATGGCGACTGCAGTAAAACTGGTTTAAATAAAAAAAGAGGTAGATAGAGGTGTATGGTGCAGTTTTACAAAGTGAGGGAGTGAGTGAGTAAAGTGAGAAAAAAACGAATAAAACTTTCTATTCGTTTTTTCTCACTTTACTCACTCCCTCCCTCACTCTACACCTCTATCTACCTGTGTTACAACGTAACTCTTAGATAAACTTGATACTTTTTCATGAGATTATAATCATAAATTTGTAATTAATTATTAATTTCATTATTTCATGCAGCGCAAAAAGACAGAAACTGGCGATGTATCTGATGGTTGTTACATTCAGTATTATTTCTCTGGCTATGTCAGTCCATCACGAAGTGACCATGTTTGTGAGCGGGTCCGGGCAAGACACCTATATACTTAAAGTCAGATTTTCTACTCAACAATTTGACAAGTAATTTCCTTTATTTTCACCACTTGTTGTGTTTCTGATAGCTTCTTTTTTCCCATAATCTCTTTTGGAACTGGTCACAAGCAAGAGCAAGGGCATTGAATAAACCTTTCAGAAACAGCAGAAAAGGCCTCATGCTTGCTGTGGAGCATGCAAAACAAGCATTGAGAACTTAAATAATCTTGTTTAACCAAACACCAGTCCTCTTTAGCTAAATCGCTAAGATTCACTAAGTGCCATTCTGAAGATCGCGGTTCAATTCCGGGATGGGACAAAGAAACGCACAAGATTCTGGGAGCCATGACCCAGACGGGCCCACCCCGTCCCCTTTATAATGTCAGGAAACACTTCCTATGATGATCTGAAGGAGCTGTGTTGTTGTTGTTCCGCTCTCTAGAGAGTTTCCTGCATTCTCTCTTTTTTCCAGGCTCTTTCGGAAGAAGACTGTTCAAAACAGTTAAAAAGATCTACAACAAGATCTGCCATAACTCAGCTGAACAATTAAAGCATTAGGCAACACATCTAATACAAGTAGCCGGTGATGGCCACAGTCCTCTATAGAAGAAAGCAGTTGTCTGTTGTAGTAGCACCATGACTCAGCTGTCCTGCTGTAAAAGTACATTAATCGACATTTAATAGTAACTTCTTTGAAATGGCAGTCTATACCAGACGTTAAATGAAGATTCAGATATACTTTTTTGGTCGCGTTTAAAACAAAAATTCCTGGGGGGGGGGGGGGGGGGGGTGAGGATGGGGGAAACGGGGACGAGACACCTAAAACAGCTGCTGGCGAATTTCTTTGCTACTTATCTTCCGCCATCAGACAGGTGGACTGAAAGATCTCACAATTCTTCTTTTCGAGCTCATTAACAGAGATGGCGGGATTTAGTTCAACATCAATCAGTCACTTACATGTCCCTTCCAGAACATTGGCTCCCTAACAGCTCTCCTTTAGGCCTCTCGGTTGTAAGAAAGATGCCCTACTGTTGATGCATCCATTTGCGGATTATCAGCGATATCTTGCAGCCATCTTCACCTTGGTCTTCCTCTCTTTCTTTTTCCCATTATGTACCCTTCCAAGACGGTCTTCTCTAAATTCTCATAACGTTTAATAAAAATAAAAAATATTTAAGTCCAAAATATTTACATTTTCTTTGCTTAATCCTCTTTACTAGCCAATCTTCTTCATTATTAAGTTCTTGTAGTATGGATACATTTGTTCTTTTTTGTGTCCATGATATTTGAAGTGCAACATAAACAAGATATTTTCTTAGTGCTCAGTGAATCAAGACTGTCCAAGAAAAACTGGCATCTAACTGCTTCGGACCGATATTTTAAGACTATAACAACCGTTACATGTAAAACAGCGTGCTACTCATTCTGTTTTGAACCATGCTGAGTCTTGGTACCACTAAAACAGACTGACAGCTGATTTCTTATACAGAGGACTACAGCAAAGCACTTTTGCCAAAGCGACCACAGGGGAAAACAGGACATTTCTGTTAGTGCGATCCACTCCTGTTCTTCTGATGTACGATCTCATCATCATCATCATCGTCATCATCATCATCATCATCATCATCATCAGGTGCCGTGCAGACTGGCGGCTAATATGCTCCTTCAGTGTACACGATCCTTCATGCAGGCCATCAGCTCAGTTGGTGATCTCCTCTCACACCATCCCGTCAGACTGTCCAGTATCATTTCTCTTGGTCTTAATCTTGATCTTCTTCCTTCTATTTTTCCTGTTGTTATAATATTTTCAATGCTCCCTCTTCTCATTGCATGTCCTATGAAAGTACATTGTCTCTCTCTTATCTTTTTGACAAGGTTTTTTGTCTCTCCATCTCGTCTCATACATTCTTCATTAGTTATTTTTGCTGTCCAGGGGATTCGCAACATTCTTCTAATAAACCACATTTCTGCTGCTTCCAATGATTTTTGTGCAGACCTGTCCATGATTCAATTCCATATAACAAGATAGGTTCAGTATAGGATTTTAGGACTCGCTTTCTAACATTCATTGATAAAGATGTGTTGCATTCTCATTCTGTTTCTCATTCTCTAAAATGCAGTCTTTGCTTGGCCTATTCTGTTTCTAATTTCTGCTCTGCATTTCCCATCAGAAGTTATTACTGCTCCAAGGTATTTGAATTTCTGCACCTGCTTTAGAATAGTTCCGTTTAATTTAATACTGCATGCTGGTGGATTCTGTTTCTTAGATATAACCATAGTCTCTGTCCTTTTGATGTTCAAAGTAAGGCCTTTCTGTTCACTTTCTTTGGCGACTTTATCCAAGAGATTTTGGAGAGATTTTGATGATGATGTTGGTTCTCAGCTATCAGTACTGTGTCGTCAGCATACCGAAGGTTGTTAATATTGTATCCTCCAATTTTTATGCCTGGTTCTGTTATGATCTTTCTTAGAATATTCTCGCTGTATAGAGAAAAAAGGTCTGGAGATAGTACACATCCTTGTCGCATCCCTTGTTTTATAGGTTGATATTTTCCGAAAGGCATTACTTCGAACATCAAAAACACAGAGACTATGGTTACATCTAAGAAACAGAATCCACCAGCATGCAGTATGAAATTAAATGGAACTATTCTAAAGCAGGTGCAGAAATTCAAATACTTTGGAGCAGTAATAACTTCAGATGGGAAATGCAGAACAGAAATTAGGAACAGAATAGGCCAAGCAAAGGCTGCATTTCAGAGAATGAGAAACATATTTGTGCAACACATCTTTATCAATGAATGTTAGAAAACGAGTCCTAAAATGCTATATTGAACCTATATTATTGAACCTATTATTATTGAACCTATTATATGGAAGTGAATCATGGACAATAGGCAAATCTGCACAAAAATCATTGGAAGCAGCAGAAATGTGGTTTATTAGAAGAATGTTGCGAATCCCCTGGACAACAAAAATAACTAATGAAGAATGTAGGAGAAGAGCTGGAGAGACAAAAAAACCTTACCAAAAAGATAAGAGAGAGACAATGTATTTTCATAGGACATGCAATGAGAAGAGGGGGCATAGAAAATATTAGGAAGAAGATCAAGATTAAGATCAAGAGAAATGATACTGGACAGTCTGACGGGATGGTGTGAGAGGAGATCACCAACTGAACTGATGGCCTGCATGAAGGATCGTGTACTCTGGAGAAGCATAATAACCAACGCCAGTCGGCAAGGCACCTGATGATAATGATGATTTTCCAGTTCTATTTTCAACTCGAATTAATGCTTCTTGCTGCCAGTATAGATGTTTTACAATCCTCAGGTCTTTGCCGTCTATTTGATGTCTTCAAGCATTTTAATAATTTCATTGTTTCACCTTGTCGAATTTCAATGAAGCATAAGAAGAGATCTTTCTGTACTTTTAAAGCTCTTTCTGTTAGTGTTCGTAAAGCATAAATGGCATTGTGCGTTCCCTTTCCTTCAATAAAACCAAACTGTCTTCTGCTATTTCCATTTTTATCTTTTCCTTGTTCTTCTCATGATGATTCTCAGAAGTAGTTTCGTTATGTGAAATGAGAGGCTGATAGTCCGGTGGTCATCACATTCCTTTGCACCTGGTTTCTTTGGTAGTGCTATAAATATGTGTTTAAGCAAGTCACTGGGCATATAACCACTTTTGTAAATGTCATTCAGTAACTTGGTTATTATTTTTATTCCTATCTCCTCTAGCGCCTCTATTTCTTCTATTGTTATATTATCAGGCCCAGTCGCTTTTCCTTTCTTCATGTATTTGATGGCATCTATGATTTCATCTTCAAGTATTGGTGATCCATCACAGTTTTCAGTATCTGGTGTTAATTCTGGTCTTTCTACTCCATATAGCTTACCGATGTACTCTGTCCACAATGTCTTCTTTTCCCATTAACATTTTACCTTCTTTTGATTTCAGGCATCCTGTGGTATAATTTATTTTCCTGCCTGTGAGTTCATTAATTCGTTTGTGCATGTTTTTGCTGTCTTTACCATGAGAGTCCTCTATTTGTCTGCACTGTTCATTTAACCATACTCCCCTTGTTTCTTTGCATTTGCGTCTTATTTCTTTATTTATCTTGCTATATTTTTCTTGGTTATTTTTACTCCTCCTCCTCTTGTCCATCAGTCCTAAGATGTCGTCTGTCATCCATTTATTTTTATGGGCTTCTTCTTTCGGTGGTATTATTTCCTTAACAGTTTGGTGGATAGAATCTCTTAACATTTCCCATTGTTCATCTATACTATTCATCTTTGCTATTGCATTGTATCTATTTGTTATAATAACTTTGCATTGTTCTCGCAGTTCTTGGTCATTTTTAAGAAGTTCTGTATTCAGTTTGATGTTTCTTACTTTTCTGCATGCTTTCTTTAGCTTTATTCTAATTTTTCCACAGAGTGGGTCATGGTCACTATTGCAGTCGGATCCTGGCATGGTTTTTGTTGTCAGTAATGCATTCCGGAATCGATCTCTGAGAGCGACTTATTTTCCAGGCTGGCTGTCTCCAACCAACTGGAATTAAAAATGTTTTCAGCTTCCTTTTATCTTCTTGAGATTTCCACTCATTTTCTGCTATTCATACTTTACTGTCTTCTGCAGTTCTTTATTCTTCAGTTTCACGTTATCTCCCAGCTTCCTTCCCCCTCCTACCACCACCTGGTTTTCTCTAGCGACCTACAGGTGTTTATGACCTCTCCTGGTCTCGTTTCTTCATTCATCAGTTTCATGTTATCTCCCAGCTTCCCTCCCCCTCCCCATCACCACCTGCTTCTCTCGCAGCCTTCAGGTATTTATCGCCCCTCCTGGTCTCGTCCCTGCGCCTCTTCCCCTCATTCCCCCTCCCCCATCTCTTCCTTTCCCCGCTTCTGATATCGATTGGTTGTATTGGCGTTTCCTTTGTGGAGAATTTTCTTCGTCTCTAGGACGCATTCGAATGTTTTCTTTCTAGGAGAATGCCACAAAGCTAAGTTTTTCATTTTCATTTTCTTTTAGTTATATGTTGCGTTGTGTTTGTCTATGTAATCCTTGAGAAAGGCTCACACCGACATATTGGATGTTGTATGTTTTTTATTTAATCATTCTCATCTTACTTTCATACTTTCTGCTATTTGCTTTTTCCTCACTTCCTCTGCCGCCGTGTAAAACTGTACCATACACCTCTATTTACCTTTATTACTAGAACCAGTTTTACTGCAGTAGCTATCCCCTTTTATCAATCACCGGATACTTCTATTAGATGTGTTGCCTAGTGCTTTACTTGTTCAGCTGATGTATGCCAGATCTGGATGTAGATCTTTTTTAGCTCTACGTTCCTGTTAAACGCTTAGAACAACATTTGAGGCACTCCAGGCACCAGGACAACGTAGAACAACTTGACAGCAAACTTGCAGACTTACAAGACACAAATGTTGACATTGACAGGAAGTCACAGACCCAGTGGTGTAGCAAGGGTAAATACAATATTTAATAATGAGGAAAATGAGGATGAAGTGCATGACGAATGAGGAGACTACTGTCACAGTGGAGAAACAATACATACAAAAACACAGCTTCCCGGCAAGAACTTGTTTGCCATTGGGAGGAAGGGAACTCAGCCAAGAGAGAGAGAGAGAGAGAGAGAGAGAAAGAGAGAGAGAGAGAGAAAAAAAAAAGAGAGAGAGAGATTAAACTATCTAACTTTCATACTTACAATTTTATGAATTGACATAAAGAAAAAAATGCACAGTCTACTGCAGTTGAATTGCCTGACAACTAAACTGGCTGTCATAAAAAGGACAAACAAAAATATCACTCTACATCTTGAAAACAACGTATAATTTTAGCCACAAATCTGACCTAATCATCAGTCAGATAGACTTTTCTCTAGCTGTCATGATCGACTCTAAACTAATGAAAACTGACTGAGGAAGCCAGCAAATAAAATTCACTACATCTGACTGACTGCTACTGCTACTCAAGATTTCTCTCCGAAAATCAGTTTTATAACCCCAGCATTTTATATAACCCCCGTGCAGTTTTCCTTTTCCCTTAACTGAAGTCACGCGAGAAAAACTGTTTCTGACCTTCTCCTAAGTTCTACCATAAATTTTATGCGACAGTGAAACATCTCACTCACTATACTCTGTCACTTTAACGTTTTTACTATTTTGAAAGCTCCCCCTGAGCTTTAAGACCAAAGGTCAGGGAGTAAGATTTGTCTTTCAAGGGGACCACTCTTGCTTTAATAACTCTTAAAATAGTAATCTCCCTTTACTTGTGGCTATTCTGCAACACTTTATTTTTCAGCTAGTGTCTGTTTCAAGATAACTTCAACTTGACCACACTTTTTGTACCATAAATTATTTAAAGTTTTTTTTCGTAGTTAAAAAAAAGTTAATTTTTTTTGTCTGAGGAAGTCGAATATTGTCTTATCTGTGCTTGGTTGCATTTGTTTATACTAACTCTTGTCAATATGTCAAGAAACTGATTAAAATCAATCAATGTTTGATCAGTCTGGATAATAAGAAAATGTATTGTTCAATATGTCAGTAGTTTGTTTCTCATGCTACACTGTTTCCTTGAGCTGTTTGCTTTATATATGCAGTCCAGGATTCCAGAAACGTAAGAGATGTCCTAGCTGAGCTCACATTATTTTGTTCCAGATTCTCATCATGTCTGACTGATGGCAAGAATACAAAATGCACTGTGAAGTACAGCTCACAGTATCTACCACAGCCAAATGTGACATCCACACAAGCTACAGGATCATGGCCAGATCCTAATTCGAAATGTAAATTTTATAAATGCAAAAGCAAACTATCGAATGAAGCAATCGTTTGTACACAGCAAACTCCCTTACCTGTTTTCAGTCTTAGAAACCAAAATTACCAAGTATTAAATCTGGCCAATATTTCTTCTGGTCTGGAAGCATGTGTTACTTTCATCTGGGATTTTATTTCGGAGGGTCTTAATTATAGTAACCAGTTTTCTGGATCTCAAAATTGTTGGAGTGTTTGTTTTTCCTCAAGCACAACAATAACAACAACGACAACACCACCATCAGCAGTAACATCACCATCATCATCACCATCATCATCATCAGCAGCAGCAACAACAACAACGGAAGTAAGTACAAAACTGTCAGCAACCACACATGTACAGATGTACGAGAACAGCAGCCAGGTCTTGGGGCTGTCTAGCGAAGCTCCACAGCATTACGATCACAGTACTGACAATATGTCCCCTGTTATTGCTGCAGTGATCGCTGTTGTTATTATTACTATTATTATTCTTATTATCGTCGCTTTCGTTTTTTGGAGGCGAAGAAAACAAATGTCCCACACGTCAAAAACACTGCACAACTACGTCAATGTTTCTGATTATAGGGGAACTAAGTCAGATCTCCAGCCAGAAAATGAATGTGCGTCTGGCACAAGGGGCGACAACTTGATGAAACATGTCGTGCGTGAAGCTAAACCCATGAGGAATAGATACATAGACTCTCAAGTAATCTCAACTACTCAAGGGGAGATGGGACAAATAAATATCGGAGAACTTAGCACGACATTTGGCGGAGGTGCTGCACTTATTAAGACGAGTAATGCTCATCTCCTTCCTGAAATCTGGACAGCGAAGAGCGCGAAAGCAGCCAGTGTAGATGAAGAGAACACATCAAAAGAGTCAAAAGAATACGTTAATAATTTAAATGAAATGACTAACATAATTAATGACTATACGCGCCATACAAAGTCATCTGGGACTACTAGAAATGGAAAAGTAAAGAATTATGATTCATGTTATGACTTAAATGATACTGATAACGAGAAAACAAAGTCGAACTCGAATACAGAATCAGAAATTCCTGCAGCAGATAATATGTCTGGATCAAAAATTACTGAGGACTGGATCGAGGCTTCCAAGAATGATTACGATTACATAGACAACGATCAAAGAGAGACAAAATTGAAAATTGTTTCAGATCAAGATTCTGATTATTCAGAATGTAGGGACGTCTCGTGCAGAACGAGCAGTGACACTTCTGTGCTCGAAGGGTCATCACATCTGGGCACCATGTACAAGAAAGCTGACGATAGCCTCGTCCAAAAGGATTGCAGTGATGTTTATGATGTATGCAAAATAGATTCATCATCTGAAGGAGAAAGTAGAAGTTTTTCAGATGCTACGGTCGAGGATAGTTATAACGCAACAGATGGCGTTATTTCTCTCATTAATGCCAACTATAAAAGTAAAAACGCGTACTCAAGACTTGGTGATCACGTACGAAATATCACAAATCCGTATGATGTTTTACCAGATCCACATGATGACAGCTCCCAAGGGCCTTGTCCTTTTACTTCGGAAACTCAGAAAAGGGAATTTATTTATTCAGTGGCAGGGAGTTGTGTTGAAGTGGATGAAGCTGGAAAACCAAAGAGTGAGAGCACAGAGAAGGACATCAAGATGAACATACGTAAAAATACACCCACATATTCGGCTGTTCGTAAAGTGAAATCTGGTAATATAGTTCATACGAAAGCTGTTCAAAGAAGTGAATACACTGATTCCCATTCCGCATTGTCTGAACTTTCAACAGAACCCAAAGGACCTGTAGAAGATATACCAGAAAATGCTGTTAAAGCAAACGAAACGAACATTTATTCTGAACTCTAAGCAAATTAAAGCATCTGAGCAAGTTCTAGATCTTTTTCTTATGAAACTCGGTCAGAAAGTCTCAGGATAGATGGAAATTAAAGAGCTCAAGTTGGTACAATCAGTTTTGAATCTTCTGTATGGATAGACAGCAGAGACCTCAGTTCTGAGAAGGCAACAGCCAGCGAATTAGTTGAGAAGAACGAATCTGTTACCTACAAATATAAAACAGGATAATTCTGGAGACACATTGACAGAACCGATAATTTGTACTCATAATTTTGCTTTCAGTAGCCAAGTTTAAATGTTTAACAATAATTTATAACTATTGCCATATTTTTTAAGCAAATACAGAGTACAAGTTTTGTTTCATATGAATCGTACACATATACGTTACGAGAAGTTGTCCAAGTACTTTATGCTGGATATACGTTTCAACAGTACTAGCCAGTACATAAGATTTCTCTTTTGTTACTGCCATAGAACTGCGTAAAATGCTTTAAAATAATTGTGTTTTGATTATTAGCAATGATTTGTGTATCTCTTTAAACCATGATGGTTAGTTGCTTTATTTGTTCAGCTGTAGAAAATCTGAGGTATCCATGACGTCATGCGTATTTGAATGAAACATGCCGCCTAGAGTCAGAATGAAGTCAGAACAAGATACTATAAACTGTTTCACATTATGCTTTTATTAATTTCTTTGTTTTAAGTTTTATTTTTCCTCACAAAAGCAAGTTCTATTAGAACATTCCGCTTCACTTTTTTCCAAACATATAAATCGTTAACGCTTTAACATGTGAAATTGTGAAAATAGGTCGTAGTTTTTCTCCAGGTGTCGGACATTGATTTCTTTTAGCGATGATTTCATTTAAGATGTTTCTTCACGAGTGTGAGGATGACTGAGTGCCAGCTGAGTTTCAAGTTCTTATGTTTCGCTGTTCCATGCAGACAGTAAGGGCAGCTTTTTGTCTCCTTGAGATGAGAAATATAATGTCAAGTCACGTGATAGGTATTCATTTCATTCATGCATAAAAAAGAAAGACATTAAAATACTTCTCTCTAATTCTTACATTTTGTAGATCGTACTAAATCCAGATCTCTGTCTCCAGTACAGTTTATTTTTTATTTTATTTTATTTCTATATTTTCCTTACTTCTTCAAGCTAAAATATCCAACATTGTTCTATTAGTTAAAACTGAATATGGAGAAATAGATTACAGTGTGTTATTATATACACATTTTTAGTGTAAATTTCGCCTGGTGCACCTGGAGATCCAAGAACTGGTGATTGCAAGAAACAATAAATACCAGCTCTGGGCACTCAACACAAAAATATTGATAAAAATCTGTGGACGTTTATATCACCCGGAACAGAACATTGATGCCACGTTAGGATCACGCATTCCTGGAGCTACCTTTTAGATCAAGCCGGACTTTGGGGTGGAAGGCAAAATAATGTACAGGAAAAATAATTACAAAATATGGCATCACATGACAGGTATGGTTTCTTGAAGTCCCTAGGGTATAGAAAGAGCTAACATTCTATAAACACACAGCAAAAAGTGCAGATAGAAAGGAAAGTGAAGAGAATGAACAGAGAGTTTCAACAAGACAGCAGGACTAAGAGTTCTAGGCTAGGGTATATTTGTTAAAAGATGGTGTTAAGTGATACGAGTTGGTTTGTTCTGACAATATTTCAGTATTTTCCTGTTCATTTCTGTTTCTTTTATCAAATAAAATAAGTTTCAAATTGTGAAAGTTGTGTCATTTTTATGTAGCACTCAGTTCTTATTGTCTCAATTTTAAAATTCACTTATTATAAACATTCGTTAACGACGTTTTCATCCAGCAAAATTACAGTGACGCACTCAGAAAAATAGACCTATGGTTCATACAATGTCTGTGTTGACTTTCATTACATCATTTAATCATGCCTTGTTTATTTTTCGTTCAGTTCTCAGTGCTATGCAGGCATGATATTTTCTTGCATCTAAATAAAGGCTGTTTTTAAAAAAAATGTTGGTGCGTGTCAGCCTGGGACGGGCAGAAGGATATGGGGCAGCAGTTTTAAGTCAGCCTAAACCATCACATAATGTAAATGATGTTATTGTATGCGCACATCCTGGTGCTAATAACATACATACTTTGATATCAGATTTAATGGCAGCATTAAAAAGATTCAAAACATTTGTATAGGAGACTCTGAAACCTAGCCGAAACAATCTGCATGGATTAGTTGAAGTAAACAAAACTCAAGACTTCAGAACGTCCAGACTGAATTCTCCTGAAGACAAAAGCAGTTCTGCCCTTGAAGAGAGCCTTGACTTGAAAGCATAGAATATTAAAAAAAACTCAAACTCAAGTATAGGCACAGCTTCGCCTTCCTTCCACCCCTAGCGGACGCTGGATAAAACTGGTATGCACACTTTAACTGACAGATTGACAGGGTTTTTCTGTCCTTTTGATAGTATAGAAGTTATTTCCTGTGCCACGTGACGGGAGGAAATCACGACGGTCACGCGCCAGTCTATGAGAACACTGACACCAAATGAAGAGGAAACGTGACTGTAGTGTGACTATGAGGCGTAAACCGTCAAGTAGCGATGAGAAAAGACATTGAAATAGATTTTTTACTCATTTCATGTGGTTGATGAGATGAAATAATCTTCAAGTACAAGTACACTAATCAACAATGAAACAAACTCAACAACAGACTGGTGTAAAGTGGTAGACAGTATTTCAATCAAGTATATTTTACAGAGGTTTCTGAATAAAGCGACCATATTCTAGTAATATTAGATCATTTCTTTTAACTCCGTGAAGATGTCAGTGTATGTCAAGATGTGGGCACGTGAAGTGAAGATGGTTACAATGCCATCCTGAACAGCGAAGAAACTATTTTTATGTCAATCAGTTATGTCACGTGACGTGCGTCTCTTTTGACGAGACATTCAGATATATAATAATAACACTGATGTTATGACTAATGAGAACAGATTATAGTCAGTAGCATGATTAGTAATTAGATTACTTTTGATCAAGTATAACGTGGAGGGTGATTATGTAGCCTCGGTTGCTAGGACTAAATGAAAGATTTGCTCATTCTAAACTTTATCCCGTTTATTTCTTTATGGAAAGGGATTTCTTCAAATCACTCCACCCCATCTTATCCCACCCCCCTTTCACACCTTCAGATCTACTTTGAAAATTCCAGAAAATTGTTGGTGACAGCTGATAAAACGTAAAACGACGCATTTTTATCGGTGATAGTTAGAAAATCTTACAAAGATTACTTTGAAAAGCAGCTGTCATTCACAGAGATACTGCGCCCATGAGAGCTGTTAGAGAGATTACACCCATGATAGCTGTCAGTCAAAGAGAGATTGCATCCATGACTCCTATAAGTCATAGACAGGGCCTCTTCTTTCATAGACCAGTATATTTTCATAGAAATGAGAGTCAGAAAGAGAGAGAGAGAGAGAGAAAGAGAGAGAGAGAGAGAAAGAGAGAGAGAGAGATGAAATTCCAGGTTCTTTACAACCAAGCCAAGAAAATTTCTCCGGTGCAGAATGAAAGAAAAACTATTTTACTGAAAAATATTACTAAAAAAATAAATAAATAAATACATCACAAATGATAAAAAAGAGCACTCCACAATATACTTTTTCTCTTAACTCTGTACTACCTAAGTCATATATGACATTAACAGCTACAATTAAAGACGAAATCATCATCGCAGAAATGAGATTTTTGAGAAGAAAACTAAACGTAAGAGTAAGAGACAAAATCAGAAGTGACACCACCAGGCAAGGGTTGGAGTGATGCCATTAATAAACTACATCCAGTAACAAAAAGCCAGATGGTTTGGTCACGTGACACGACTATGGCCAGACTGTATATCACAGAAAACAATCATGATAAGATTACAGGAAACAAGATGTCCACTCACGAGGTGGATGAAGGAGGTAATATAAATCTTAAATATCACCTTGTACTAGGCACATGGCCGAGCCTTATGAAGAAGTCTTTTTTGCCCAATCAACAATGAAGAAGACAAGCCGAGGAAAGGAGACTTTCTAAAAGCAGGAAACAAAATACTTGTTAAATCTTATCTTATCTTATATCCTTCCCATGCCGTTAAACGTCACATAGGGCTCGCAAAGTAGTTCGCCAATTTTTCCTGTCTTCGGCGAGTCTTTCAACCTCATCAAAGGATTTTATGCCTGTTAACTTGGCCTCTCTTAATAATGTCCTCTTCAGAGTTTCACGCGGTCTGCCCCTTTTTCTTCGGCCTGTTGTGTTCCACTTGATAGCTTGTTTTGGGATTCTCTGATCATTTCTTCTCATCAAGTGACCAACATATGTCCATCTCCTTTTCCTGATCACCCATGAGACTGGTTGTTGTTCAGTCATCTGTCTTATCTCTGCATTGTTCTTGAATTCATTCCACTTGATGCCGAGTATTTTCCTTAGGCATTTGTTTTCAAAAGTCTAATTTCTTTTCTATTTCTTTAGTTGTTTTCCAGCTTTCACATGCATAAATGAGGGTGGATATTACATTTGAATTGAATAGTCTTAACTTGGTTTTTGTGCTTTGTTAAATGGTGCCCTAAAAAATGACTGAATTTGATATTTTCTACGTAGCTGTAATCACCGCCTTCACGTCATCAGATGTAATCTGCCAACATGTACTATTACTGCAGTAATTTTTTGTTGACGCGCGAAATTTTCGTCATATTATTCGTATCTAATTTATGAGTGTATTTTTATTACCTCAAATAACATTTATCTTCAAGTTACATATACATACATACATATATTTAGTGTAATCTAGTCCACCTCCCCTGCAGTGAGTTTTTTCGCTTTTCATAGGCGACACAAGTATCAGCCTGAAGAACACTGGAAGAAATAAATGAATGAAGCTGTCTTTCAAACAGAAGAATATACAATAGTTCATAGACAGAAGATGCTGATAAATAGGAGATTTCATGAGACAATTACAAACAACTAGTAGAATAGAGATTTCATAAAACAATTACAAACGACTAGGAGAATAGACAGGCATTTGTGGAAAACCCTTGCGGAAGCCCCATGTGCCCTGGGGACGTAAGGCTCAGAGAGAGAGAGAGAGAGAGAGAGAGAGAGAGAGAAAATAGAATAGAGATTTCATGAAACAATTACAAACGACTAGTATAATAGAGATTTTGTGAAACAACTACAAACAATAAGTAGAAGAGAGATTTCGCAAACAATTACAGACAGATACTTAATTACTTCTGAAGTAAACAGATATAACAGTTCATCTAAACAGGTTTTTAAAATGATTGCACAGGAACATGTTTGACAAATGTTGTTACAATAAAGCTCTTCAGGCAACGTACTGCACTTCTGAGTGCCGTCGTTGACCCAGTTAAAACATATCTCCATTTCAAATGAGAAGAGATTTTGTTTCATGGTTTCTCGTTACAGATATGTCCTGGTGTGTCGGCACTCGAAAGTCGTGTAAAAAGATAAAATGAAATCCGCTCAGGACAGAAGAACGAACATGGTTTAAAATTAAGGACAACATCAAGAGATGGACAGTATAAATATAACTTACCGATTAATTTAATAATTTCTCTCTCTCTCTCTCTCTCTCTCTCACACACACACGCACGCACGCAAATCATAGAAACCTTCAGTATCCCATTATATGAAGCAAATCTCCGAGACCTATCAAGAAATCTGTGTGACCCACCAACACTGCAGGGTATATGATGAAGGAGAGGGAAGACAAGACAAGCCGAGTACAGTAGAAAATAGGAACGACGACCTGATCTACCATGAGCAAAGACAACTGGTGTTGGCTGCGTTTTGTCTCAGATATAAGGCAACTCTCTGTATCAGAATATAAGGCAACTCTCTGTATCAGAATATAAGGCAACTCTCAAATCCTCTATAAACAAATAGCAAAAGAATGTTAGAATACAAGGTCCGACAATTAAGTAACGAGACTGATTTTATTATGGTCAAGACAAAATGCCATCTATGAAGCAAAGCATGAAATCCAGAGAGGCAATCTTCATCTATGATCTGGCAACTTTTCATCGCCGCCTGATAAGCAGACGACAAACAAGTTGTCATTTTGTTGATCTAGTCAGAGGTGCATTGCTACGTAATCAGCATGGAGCAAAAAGCTAACATTAAATTTTGTTTAAAACTGCGAAAAAGTGCCATTGGGACAGCTGAATTGATGCGACAAGTTTATGGTGATAATCTCGTGCACAGATATTCAGGTAGTATTCATAATTCAAAAGTTGTGTGGAAACGATTAAAATGCAACTAGACATGGACGTCTAATTTTAGTTCGTAATGAGGAACTCAATGCAAAAAAAAAGAGAACGGATACAAGAAGATCGTTGTCTGACTGTGAGGATGATGGCAGATGAATTTGGTGTTAGTCGAGAAACCATTCACGCACTTTTAGTAGAAGATTTGGGCAAGAAAAACATCTCTTGCCGGTTTCTACAACATTCGTTATCTGATGACCAAAAAACATCAGCGTGTTGAGTACACAAAATACATCATCAAAACGTGTCACAGAAATGAACATTTCTTAAATTTGATTGTTGCAGGGGATGAAACATGGATTTTCCGCTATGATCCCACAACTAAACGCATCATCACCAAAAGGCAAACAAAAATTCGTCTTCAAAAGTCGAAAGTGAAGACAATGTTGATGTGCTTCTACGACAGCAAATGAGTTATTCACAAATAATTTATTGTAGAGGGACATACTTCGCTGCCAAAGTTTATTCATGTATTTTGAAACGCCTATTGAAAAGGATTCTCCGAGTCCGATCCGAGTATTCAACACCTGGCAGTTTTTTTCCTTCTTTATGATAATTCACCTGCTCAACGGGCGGTAGTTGTACAGGAATGTTTGGCCCAAAAACAAGTGTGTGTTCTCAACTATCCACTCTATTCCCCAAATTTGTCTCCCTGCGATTATTTTCTATTCCCAAAGTTAAAGTTACCATTGAAAGGAAGCTTCTCTGACGATACTGATGACATCCAAAGGACCGCAAAATCAGAGTTTAAGGACCATACCAATAGAAGAACTGCAGATGTCGTTCCAGTATTTGTTAGATCGTGCCACTCGCTGTATTAATGCAAAAGGGGCTTACTTTGAATAAAATACAGGTTATGTATTCAACTGTTGTTTATTTTATTTTTTTATGTCATTAGTCTCATTACTTAATTATCGGACCTTGTATTGTAGACTTGAATGTTGGAGGAATGTTTGCAGCCTCCTGAAGCCAAATTAAACCGTCAGCTCACAGGCAACTTGGAGTTATTACTCAGAGTGCCCCTTCCCCTCCCCTTCTCCTTTGAGCGTCAGAAATTCAATGCTTGCTCTGGGTGGAAGAATGTATTTCTCTCTGATAATCTCAGGTGCCATGTTGTTATTTTGCCTGTCTGTAACAGTTTCAAGACTGATACTAAATTCTGCAATGTTATTAAAAAAAATAAGTAGACAAAATATACGTTTGAGAGTTGTAAAAGTTGTGTTTGTAAACAAAGGTGTAGAAAGAGTAGCAGTGGCTGTGACAGATGTGGGGCGGAGGAAGGGGGTAGGGGTAACTGGAGAGGAGGAATTCCAAAGTGATATTATACTTGAAAGGTCGGCTCTGTTCCTGATTTTTCTAGTGATATTATAATTGAAAGGTCAGCTCTGTTCCTGATTTTTCTAGTGATATTATACTTGAAAGGTCAGCTCTGTTCCTGATTTTTCTAGTGATATTATGCTTGAAAGGTCGGCTGTGTTCCTGATTTTTCTAGTGATATTATATTTGAAAGGTCGGCTCTATTCCTGTTTTTTCTAGTGATATTATATTTGAAAGGTCGGCTCTGTTCCTGATTTTTCTAGTGATATTATACTTGAAAGATCGGCTCTGTTCCTGATTTTTATAGTGATATTAGACTTAAAAGGCCATATCTCCTCTTGTTTTTTCTGACATTTGTTCACACACAGGTGTTTTCACGTGGAAATGGACACCATGATGGAACTTACTGAGATGCAACAATAAGATCTTATTCTACTTCTTCTTCCTCTGCATTCGAGGTTGTTGGTCATATGAGATCCTGATTCCTGTCTACACGGCAAAGCCCGCAGTCCTCTCCAGTGATAGGAGCCCTAAAGCTTTTGGCCCAAGCGTGTATCCTCTGGCCATGTTTCACGCCTCCAGTCAGCATGATTTGGGCGCTCTTGATCTGAAGTTCGAGCATAACATTACAAGTACTGGAGTTGCACAAGAAATATGTGCTTGAATCTCGCGAATGTACCAACATAGTAAATCATATGGCAAAACGATATAGAGGTTCGTTAGTACTTGCTTGTGTGAGCATCTCTTTTCAAAACTGAAACACACAAAGAACCAGCTAAGGACTCGAATAACTGAAGTCCATGTAGATCACATCCAGGGACTGGCTTCATTACGTCTGTAACCAGATGTCGAAAGAATTTCGAGCAGCAAGGAGCATCAAGTCTGGCTAACTGTTGTGCTATTGTAACGTAGTACTGTGTAAGTGTTACAAGCATCAAGTCTGGCTAACTGTTGTGCCATTGTAACGTAGTACTGTGATAGTGCCACAGGCATTATTTATAGTTTTATTATGTTTTTGTAATCATTACTTGTATTTATTGGCTGAAAAAATGAACGCGACCCACCGACCATTCACAGACATGGCATCCCGCCATTGTGTGGACGATAACTGTCCATGCTGTAATGTAAATCAGTGTTTCTCAGCCTTTACTCACAAGTGGCCCCCTTCTTACTTTTCTATTTTATGTGGTACCCCCACCAGGTCCCGTAACTGGTAACAAATAGCCACTTTCAGTATGTTGCCCTGCAGTCTGTGTGGTTCTATTTATGCTGTTTCTAGTAATGCGGTTTACAACACATTTACACACACAGTTTTAATGTAATTTATTACTCTGTCAATGCGATCAAACTTAGTGAAGTGATAAAAGATTTTATGTCAAACTACAGAAAGATAAGTGATAAGCGAAGATAACCTCTGCTCACTACGTGTTCTTATTTGTGTTAACAAACAACTCACTCGACTGAAAACTGATTCTATCAAACACGATATGGAAAATTCCAGGAAAACTGTTTTGTATTCTCTCAAAGCTGTGGGAACATTTTGAAGACTGTAGTGTTTACCATATGACTATGTTCTGAAGAGAGGTTCTTTCACTGTTACATCAACATCAGCAGCATTCACTATATAAAGAGATTCAGCCCGAAGATCATGAACAGGAATATCCATATTATAAATTATCTTCTTCAAATGGTCCCCCTACAGGGGTATGGTACATTTCATTCAGAACTTACTATGCCACAGTGGAAAACTGTAAAAATTCTCGACGTCCAATATTGTTTGCGTAACAGTTTCAGTTCTCCAAGAAATGCCATCACAATATCTTTATATGTTGAAAGGTCACAGTGTCTTCCACGTTTATTTAACAAGTTAAGCTTTTCAAGAATATCAAGAGGTCACATTTAGCGGAAGTGATCTCTTCTTCAATTTGTGGCCACTGAAAAATGTCCCATCTCTGTCACACACAGCAACAAAACCCTTCGATAACCAACTGACTTCTGCACGCAATAATACGCGTGTAAAATCTTCATCACTGTCTTCACAAAATTATCGAAACAGAGAAAGTCTTGTACTGCATTAGATTTTACACGCGTGAATGCCTTTATAAACGACATTTACAGACTCATACAAGCGTCTTGTCATTTTTTAAAATCAGAAGTTGTCGATGAACCAGGCAGTGAACGTAAACTATTTCTGGGACAGCATCTTTCAAGAACGCAACAAATCCTTTGTATCTACCTTCCGTGGAAGGAGCATCATCAGTAGCACAAGCCATGTCTTCTAAAGGGATACCATTTTTTTGAATGAACTCTTTAATTCATAAAAAAAATGTTCACCTCTTATATTTATCTTCTTTCAAATATCTAACACAACCCATCTCAGCTGAGGTGTTTTATCTCCTAAACATTATTCATCAGTCATGCAGAGCAAACTTCTTAATTTTCAACTGGCAAACAAATTACATTCCAGCATGGACTGCCATTTCCTCGCAGAGCCTGGACAGTGATGATTTGCTCAAGGGAATAGTTTCAAACATTTCCCGTGCATTTTGGTTCACTGATAACACAGCAGACACTGCTTGCACCTAATACTTTGTGGCATGCGTTCTACGACATATCATATAATATCATATCATATCATATCATATAACATCACATCATGTCATGCCATAACATATCATATCGTATAGTATCGTATCATATCATATGTAATATCATACATCATATCATATATCATATTATACATCACATCAGTAATCATATCATATCATAATAATCTCATAACGTTTAATATGTTCAAAATATTTAAGTTTTCTCTGTTTAATCATTTTATTAACCTATCTGATCAATATAAAGTTCATGTAGTTTGGATATATTTGTTCTTTTTGTGTTTCTGATATTTGACGGACTCCTCTATAACATTTACATTGAAAAGCATTTATTTGTTTCTCGGCTGTTTTGTAAAGTGCCACGTCTCACAGGCGTATGTTGCGATGGGAAAAATGCGTGTCCTTAAAAACCTTACTTTTGTAACTCTGTCTGTCCCTCTCCGCAGCTGTTTTAGTTGTTTTAGCTTTTGAAGAACAATAGATCTTTTATTCTCCCTAACTTATCTCCATTGTTAGAATATATTCAAAGCTGTGGAGAATTTTGAATATCTTGGATATTCTAACAATGGAGATAGTTAGGGAGAGTAAAAGCAGATAAGAGAGCAGAAATCAGGATCGAAAACGTGTTCTGCCTCCTTTTTTATATCAGGGCCAAGAACTTATTCTGTCTCCTTTTTTATATCAGGGCCAAGAATTTATTTTGTCACCTTTTTTTATACCAGGGCCACGAACTTATTCTGTCTCTACAATGATATCAGGGCTGAGAATTTATATCTTTTTTTCGCTTTGATAACATTGTCGAGAAGCTGTTCTGTCTCCGATTTGATATCATGACCGAGAACTTGTTCTGTCTCCGCTTTCATATTATGGCCGAAAAAATTCTGTTTCTGTTTTGATAACAGGGTCGAGAAGTTGTTCTGTCTCCGATTGGATATCAGGACCGAGAACATATTCTGTCTTCACTTAGGTCTCAGAAACAGGCTGTCATAATACTCGGTCTGACCAACAGGAGGGACATGTCCCTCGTGGTGTGAAGTTTGTGTCTGAAGTCTGTAACTGAAGATCTTCACTTGCCGTTGGCCGCTAAAGAACTCAAGCTTGCGGAACTTTGCCTCCCTGACAGCTCTCCTGTAGGCCTCTCGGTTGTAAGCAAGATGGCCTGCTTTTTTCCATTTGTAGATCATCAACGATGTCTTGCAGCCAACTTCCTCTCTTTTTCCCACTATGTATACTTCCAAGGTGGTCTTTTCTAAATTATCATTACGTTTAATGTGTTCAAAATATTTAAGTTTTCTCTGTTTAATCCACTTTACTAGCCAGCCTTCCTCAATATTAAGTTCTTGTAGTATGGATATATATATATATATATATATATATATATATATATATATATATATATATATATATATATGTATATATATATATCTTCATTTTTAGTGTCCGTGATATTTGAAGAATTCTTCTGTAGCATTTACATTCAAAGGCATTTATGTGTTTCTCAGCTGTTTTGTTAAGTGTCCACGTCTCATAGGCATATGTTGCGATGGGAAAGATGCATGTCTTTAAAAATCTTATTTTTGTAGTTCTGTTCCTCTCCACAGCTTTCGTTGTTTTACTTTCTGAAGAGCGATAGATATCCTCCTTTTAATTTACCTCATTGTATCTTCATTATTAGTTAGTAATGATCCAAGATATTCAAAACTCTCCACCTCTTCCAATTTTTCCTCACTGATATATATATATATATATATATATATATATATATTCTATTAGACAGATCAATATATATATTCTTTTTTTCAGCTGCCTTATTTCTTTTGTCATTTGCCATCAATTTTGTTTTATTCGCATTAAGATAGAGGTTTTGTTCTTCACTATTCTTACGGACTGACATAATTAGTTTTTCCATTCCTTTTTGTGTTGTGGACAGTATGTGCCATCAGCATATCTAATCTCTAGTATTTCATAACCTCCAAATTTTATGGCATCGCAATATTATTTGTCTACATCTTCTCTAACATTCCTCGTTATATTTTCAGTATACAAGTTAAATAAGTAAGGCGACAATATGCATTCCTGAAGGACCCCTTGTTTTATGCTAAACCAAGTTTTTTTTTTCAACATTTATTCTCAATGCTGCCTATTGGTCTTGATACAGCAGAGATGCTAATTGTATCAAATGTGTTGGAAACCACATTTTTTCCATTATTTCCCAAAGGTTCTGGTGGTGTACACAGTCAAATGCCCTCAAGTCAATAAAAGATAATTATAGATTCACATTAAACTCTCTGCATTTCTCAATTAATAATCTTATATTGAATATATGATCTCTTGATCCTCTTCCTTGTCTAAAACCTGCTTGGACTATATTGACTTCTTCTTCTATTTTCTTACGAAGTCTATCCTTTATGATTTTGAATAGAATTTTACTGGCATGACTAATCAGGGCAACAGTTCTGTAGTTTATGCATAATTTCAAGTTACCCTTTTTTTGGCAGTGGTATGAATACAATTCTTTTCCATTCTTTTGGCCAAATTCCTGAAAGCCATATCTTTTTACATAGTGCATGTTATATTGTTGCATATTCCTTTCCTCCTTCTTTAATAAGTGCAGCTGTTATCTCTTGACATCCTGGTGATTTACTGTTTTTCAGATTCTTTTTTGCCCATAAAACGTCTTCAATTAGCGGTTGAGAGACATCAGTCAAGCTAGTATCAGGTGAATTATCTAAAGTGAAAAACAAGTAAGTCCAAGTTTTTTTTTTCACTTAAAAAAACAAACTTATTTGAAAATATCAAATGAACATAATGAACATAATAATGTACATACGAACATAATGTAAAATGAAAATAAATTTACTCGTGTCAGTTTTTTGTCCAGTGTTTTGTTAGTATTTGCTGTTATGTGTCTGATGTAGCAAACTTCACAGGTATTAGGAGTCCCCTGGCCTATAATCAACCTGGATTTTCCCTTCCTGGTAACAAACTTTCCGGTTCCTCACGTAAACAGACCTTAGAGAGAGATTAAGCTTCGGCATTTCCTTTATCACGTCAGTTGTGAAGAAACGTTAACAGTTTCTATATTCTGGGTATACGTTTTGAAGGACATGCATGCGCATGAATCTTTTGACTGCCACAGTATTGCTGAATCCGGTTTTAGATAGCAAGTCTGACCTCAGCTTTTGTGTAGGTGATAAGTCTTGAAAATCTGACAATGTTGAGAAGTGGTAGTTAACCTATAGTACATTGAAGTTCAGTAAAATAGCATTATTTTATGTTTGTAAGTCATATATAGAGTAAGCGTTAATATTTATTTCTTTATCTTCCTGGTTTTTTTTAGACAAATTAAGCACTTTTTACATTTATTCTACACTTTTTTCATGTGTGCATTGTTGTTTCATTTCTTTTTTTTTCAGGTATGTATTACAATTTTACCAGTTTCAATATTTTTTGTTTTGTTTATATAACCAAAACGTACCTCTGTATTTCATCCTTACAAAAGTTATTCTTTCCTCTAAATTTTTACAGTGGCTTTTAGTCTGCTAATGATATCTGTAGGTTGCTGTTGTTATAATAATAATAAGGTAAACTTCTGCTTATTTCCAAGTGTTCTGAGGCAGATTGATCTGAGATTTTAATCACAACAGTAAAGCTGTATTCTATTAGACAGATCAATATTTCTACTAATGTTTGATCGGCGTTGTTGCCTAAGATAAGAACAGACCATGTTTCGCTTACAAAGTTAATTGTCTTTGTGCTAGCATTTCGTATCTTTCAACTTGGCTTTAATGTGATATTTTACCCAAACTTCAGAACATAGGAGGATCTTGTTAAAGTGAATAGCCAGTGCAGATCTACATCACAAACATCTGTGATCGGAGGTAGTGGAGCTGATGCTGAAGTTGTAAAGATCCACATTAGCCTGGAGGAAAAATGCACTGGTCATTACCTTGACAAACGGTTTCAGATTCAGCATGGCCTAAAATAGGTAAACGGCAAAGAAGAAGAAGAAGGCATAATATTTGCTGACAATTCCAGAAAAATTGTTTCCTATATGAATGTTTTGTGTTGATATATTTCTCATGTCGCATGTATTCTGTCTCATATTCTGTCTCATATTAATGAAAATGAAAATAAATAAGCACATTTATTTTCATTCTCATTAATCCTGGAGTATTGTCCATATCAAGTACTGGCACACTTAGTTTAACCCAGATTTGGTTAAAGTGTTGGTTTGGAATATATATAGGTGAAACAAAACTTGTGATATATGTAGGCGAGGAAAATGAAACAAAACCTGTGATACATGTAGGCGAGGAAAAATGAAACAAAACTTGTGATATATGTAGGGAGTAAAAGTGAAACAAAACTTGTGACAAGACTTTCTTCATTTTTATATCTTTTCCCCGTATTTAAAACAGTTTCTTCAGTGTAAAAAGTGGGATTAACGGAGAAGTAAACAACATAACTGTCATTTTGCAAAATCTGTTAACATTCATGTTTTTGTTTGTTGACTTAGGTAGGCTTTCTGATTTTGTTTGCTCAGGGATATCAAAATGTGTGAACAAAAATGGACGACAGTCGTTATGTTCATTGCTCTTTTATCAGATATTGGAGCAGCTCAAACTACAAGGTAATGTAACTTTCAGAAAGGACTGAAAGAAATGTATACACACATAAATGCGTACGAAATACATACAGTTGTGTAAAAACATGCACATAGCATGCATACGTAATCACAAACATACACATACATGCATGTATATATTTTGATACATCTATGCATACATACACGCATCCCGATGTCAAAGGCCGAACACGTTATGAGCATACCCCCACCTGTAGCGAAGCCGCTTTCCAGGACTAGCAACAGAGTTAGGCCCACATACATACATACATACATACATACATACATACAAACTATACGAAATAAGTTACAGTTTCATCCTTTGCTAATTCGCACGTACTAGTTTCTGAAAGTGAATATTATTGTGTCACGATGATGATCCTCTGTGTTCTCTTAGCTGAGGCAAAGTTAGATAATATAATCAACGCGGAATCAACAACAGTTGCAAGAAAAGACCACCAAGATGTCCACGATATCAGTGCATGTTGGACTAAAAATAAACGAAGAAAAAACAAAAATTATTAGAATAAACACAACCAAACAAATTCAATCACCTCTGAAAGCAAGAAATTAGAAGAAGTAGACACATTCACATCTCGGCAGCATTACAGACAGAGAGGGTGGAACAGAAGCAGATATTACAGAGGGAATTGGAAAGGCTAGGATATCATTTCTACAGCTGAGAAACATATGGAAGGACAAGGGATCATCTCTAACAACAGAACTTACTCTTCACACAAATGTTAAATCGGTCCTGTTGTATGAATCGAAAAATGGATGGCATCGACCAAAAGTACCAAGAGACTGCATATCTGTGTTAACACCTGCCTAAGGAAGATACTTCAGATTAGATGGCCAGACAACATCAGCAGTGAAGAGCTATGTAGAAAACAAACCAACTCACAGTGAAAGAAATCATAATGAAAAGATTCTGGAAATGAATAGGCCATGCACTTCGAAAGTCTACGACTAATATAACTAGACAGACTCTCACCTGGAATCCCCAGGGTAAGAGGAAACAAGGAAGACCTAGAAACACCCTGCAAAAGAGTCTTGAAGCAGAGATAAGAAAGATGGACTACACCTGGAAACAGGTAGAAGAAGCAGGCCAGGACAGAAATAAATGAAGAGCCCTTGTCGATGGCCAATGCCCTAGGCAGGGGTAAAGAGGGCGTGGAAGGATGGATCTTCTTAATCTTGCAGTAACTGATTACACCCGCTCTTTGTTGTTTGATTATTTGTCTGGAGCACTTGATGGATCGTTCCTTTTTCGCCACGCAAGTTTCTCCCCCTAAACTCCTTCGTTCTTGACAACGACATCGATTCACAGTTGTCAGTGAAGTCCTTTGTTTCGACCATCTTCTATTACAGGACTGATGACGTGTGCGCGATCCATTGCCTTCCCTTCCTCCATGACAGCAGTGTCGGCCAGCTGATCAGCTCTTTCATTTCCCTTGACATTTACATGACCTGGTACAAAAATGAAAGTCAGTTGATAGATCTGTGACATCTGTAGGGATTCGAGCCACTGTTGCCGTAGAGAGCTAGCCTGAATGTTCACCGAGTCGCTCAGGATGCATGCAGGCGCGTAGTTTTGTGACTTGAGCCAGCTCAGAGCTTATGTCACAGCTATGCTTTCCATTACGAGGCTGCTTGTTGGCGAAGAACCGCAGGCTTATTTCTCTGTTCTGCTATTTGAGTTGACTGTAAAGGCCTAGGAATCTCTTCATCCGAACCACCGATCTGTCTGTATAAATAACAGCATTGCCATCTCTGCTGCTTTCACTAACATCAAGCGTCATAACGCTGGCGAAAAACATCGAGCGTCATAACGCTGGCGAAAAACATCAAGGGTCATAACGCCGACGAAAAACATCAAGCCCGTCATAACGCTGGCGAAAAACATCAAGTCTGTCATAACGCTGGCGAAAAACATGAAGCGTCATAACGCTGGCGAAAAACATCAAGCCCGTCATAACGCTGGCGAAAAACATCAAGGGTCATAACGCCGACGAAAAACATCAAGCCCGTCATAACGCTGGCGAAAAACATCAAGCGTCATAACGCTGGCGAAAAACATCAAGTCTGTCATAACGCTGGCGAAAAACATGAAGCGTCATAACGCTGGCGAAAAACATCAAGCCCGTCATAACGCTGGCGAAAAACATCAAGCGTCATAACGCTGGCTAAAAACATCAAGCGTCATAACGCTGGCGAAAAACACGAAGCGTCATAACGCTGGCTAAAAACATCAAGCGTCATAACGCTGGCGAAAATCATCAAGCGTCATAACGCTGGCGAAAATCATCAAGCCCCTCATAACGCTGGCGAAAAACATCAAGCCCGTCATAACGCTGGCGAAAAACATCAAGCGTCGTAACGCTGGCGAAAAACATCAAGCGTCGTAACGCAGGCGAAAAATATCAAAAATGTAGGAAAATACAGGTGAAAAGCCAATACGTGCTGACTAAGACTGCTATTGGCATTCGACGGCCAAGTAAAGATTCAGCTGTCTACTCTGTTTCAAAGCGGACAACAATAACAAAAGGCAAGTGAACACTTTGACACAGATTAGTTTCCGAAACTATTTTATTAGGAAAGTTTTAGCAAGATGGAAGTAAAAGCAAAGAATATTCACTAGACATTTGAAGTAGACCATACGTCCATAATTGCACATTGAGGACAAAGTATTTTCTTTAACATGGTCTATTATATAAAATTTAAAAACCCCTACAGAATGAAAAAACAAATGCACAAATATGAGAACAACTCCAAGTACAATGTGAACTTACAATGAAATAAAGCTCAAGAAAACACAAATTCTTTGACCATATCAAAAGACATTATAATATACTAAAGATCATACTAGAGGGAAAGGTGAAATGATGATGATGGTGATGATTACTGTGAATACATGACAGAGAGTTGCACTCCAAATAAGTAAATTGAACTAATGGCCTAAGCAGATGCAAAGCCCTGTAAACTGCAGTAACATTTATGTTATTCTGTTACATATTTTTGTGAGAAACCCTGCTGTTGTGGTCTAATAGACTATAACTCACCTGTTTATGCCAGCAAAGAGAAAGTATTTCCTTGTTCCGATTGAGAATTCAGTCACGTGGATCTGATGGGCGGGATGTATGAATGGGTTAGTGTTTGGTCTGAATGTGGTAGAGACAGGTCGTGTGTGTTGTATTTTCTAGTAAGGGATGTTAGGGATTCTCTAGTTCATTATGTACGTTTGGTGTGATTGTCCTCTTTTAGGACAGAAGTGTTGTTGTAGTATGTAGTATTTGTGTTTATTTGTCCTTTTTAGGGTAACAGTTGTCGTAGTTGTGTTAGATGGACTGTCCTTTTTAGGACAATGTTGTATTTAGACAGATTGTCCTTTTCGGGACAAATGTTGTAGTTGTCATGTAGAGTGTGTGTTTTATTTGTCCCCGTTTTGGACAATTTTGTAATTTCAGGTTGAAAGGTATGTTGTAGTTTTGAAGTTGGCATGTTTTGTCAATGTTGTATGTCTGAGTTAGTCCCATGCCGATGATAGTCGCCCGGACATTGTAATTGTTCTCATCAGTTTACACTCCACATCTATGCAACACACATCGAACAAATGGGATTCATCATTAAACATTTAGTTATTGTATGGTGACTGCTGAATCCTGTGATTATTGGATTGTTGTTAAGTGTCAGCTGTGGTGTTAGTCGATTACATGTAACTGGTCATGTCGTGTATTGATGTGTAGTTGTATGTTATTTTATTGTTATCTGGGCTGTCTTGTTACACGGCGTATACCAATGTAACGTCTGTTGTGTCACTGGGCCCAATGCTCATGTTAACACGTAATAGACACAGTACAGAACAGTGTGAGCAATACACGTGTTTAGTGTTCAGTAATACAAATACGAAAATCTGTTTCACTAGCTAAAACATCTTCCTAGAAACTTGACTGTCACATTCATAGACACACGAAGTGAATTCTGCTTACATTTATCAACAGCTTTTCAGCCTGAGATGTTCATTTTTATTTTTAAGTGTCTCAGACTCAGTGAGTGGTCTGTCAGGACCCTGCATTGTGCGACTTTGAAAAAGTCATAAGAGTGATGTTTGTCGCTGTCATCATGTGGCACTTTTGTGTGTTTGTTTTTTAAATTTTTATGTGTTCTTCTAAAAACAAGGATTTGTGTAATAGAAGTTAGGTATTTTATGTAAAGGTGATATATTCTATCTATCTAGCCGAGACCCTTTCAGCAATCTCTCTCTCTCTCTCTCTCTCTCTCTCTCTCTCTCTCTCTCCCAGTCATGATATTACTTGTTCTCTGCTGAAACAGTCCTAAGAAGGTGGCAGGACTAAACGTCCAGAAATAAAAACGAGCCATGTTTCTGCTCGTCCACACCAAGAACCTGAACTCTGCGAGCAGGGCCAGTAACTTGGTGTGTGTGAGTGAGTGTGTGTGTGGTGTGTGTGTGTGTGTGTGTGTCCGCTTGAGTTTTATGGATTGTATTCAACATTATGGCTTTGTAGATGTCTGCTTGTTGTGCTGCGTGTGAAACTGTTGTGTTCAGTAAAGTTCTTACGGTGGTTGCAACTGTTCTGCATTCGTAGAAAATGTGTTCATCTGTTTCTAGTGTGTTTCTCCTACATAGGCAACATCGTGCCATGTTTCTATGTGTTTGTCTGTGTGTGGTGGGTGTCATAGTGTATATGAGTCTGAATGTAATTTCTCTGGCTTTTGGTGTGATGTTCCTGAGACGGAGGTTTGGAACGTGTCGGTGTATTGTAGTATATGGTATCTGCTTCCCCTCTTAATCATTAAGGTGTAATGGCGGTGCTTGATTTCTGACCAAATGTTTGTATATGTGATCTGTTTTGCAATGCATGAGTGTTTCGTGTCCTTGGTTTGCTTGTTTGCAGTTTTTGTAGAAGTGTTCAGAAGTAGTTTGCCTGCGAGATATTTGCTGGGACTAAGTTTGATAGTTTAAGTCCCATGTAGTAGTGAGCTAGCGGGTGCTAGTTTAGTGGGACTAAGTTTGATAGTTTAAGTCCCATGTAGTAGTGAGCTAGCGGGTGCTGGTTTGGATTTTTGATGTTGTGACCTGCGTGACTGATTCTGAGCGCTTGTTTTTTGTTTGTATGTCTTTTAATGAAATCCCTCGGTGTATGAGAGTTTTGTGTTTAATGCTGTGTGTGGTGTTTGTGAAGATGACATGTCTGATTTGTTTGTTGATTTCCTAGATTGTCTGTTGTGGAGATTCTAGTACTGCAGCAGTGTATATCATTTCTGGAATGATGTATGCATTTATTATGGTGCTTCTACCAAATACTGTAGCTGTTTTGTATCTGTATCGGTGTAACATGTCTGTGGTTTTTGTTAGGAGGTTGTCCCATGTGGGTTTGTGTATTTTGTCTAGGTGTGATGCGAATATGATGCCGTACAGTTTGATGTTTGTCTGTCTGTGGGAGGCGAAAAGGGAAATCCCTATTGTCTCGCCATTTGCCTAAGGCCTTGACAACTGATTTCTGTATGTTGAGTTTAACTTTGCTTCCTTTATCAAACTCTGTGAAGGTGTCTAAAATGTGGGTTATTGATCTGTCTGTTCGTGGGAAGAAGATAGTGTCGTCTGCGTAAGCGAGCAACGTTCTCTCCCCCCTACCAGATACTAAAGTTCCCTGGATTGTTGTGTCTTGTCTGATCTTCTCTAGAAGTGGTTCTAGAGTGAGTATGTACAGTAAAGGAGAGAGGGGACAGCCCTGACTCACTGATCTAGTTAGCCTGAAAGTCTCTGTAAGCGTGTGGGTTACTAAGACTTTGCTCTCATGCTTGGAATAAAGGATGTGGATCCATTCTCTAATTCCCTATGTTACAATGGAGTAATGTCTTGTGTAAGTACTGGTGTGACACTCTATCAAAAGCTTTCTCCTTATCTAAGAAAAGAACTGACGACTGGCAGCTCTTCTGGTCTGTGTAGTGTATGATGTTTCGTATGAAAAATGTGTGTGCTGATGTATGTTTCTGTTTCCTACACTTGTTGATTTTCGTGTTTGAGTTTGTGCATGAAATGTTTGAGCTTGTTGGTGAGCACTTTTGTGAGGATCTTGTAGTTTGCGTTTAGCAGAGATATGCGTCTGTAGTTTCTGAGTTGTGTCTTGTCTGCGTTGTCTTTGGGTATGAGTGTGATGCATGACAGATTCACTGGCTGGAAGTTCTTTGTGTTAACAAGTCTCAGTTGAAGACTTGTAAGAGAAGAGGACCTAAGAGTGGAAAGAAATGTTTGTAGAATTCTGCTGTGAGGCCGTCTGGCCACGGTGACTTGTTCTCTTGCATTGTTTGTAGTGCCTGTGGCAGGTTTTCTAATGTTAATGGTGTGTCTGGTGCTTGCTTGTCCGTGTCAGTGAGTTGTTTAGTGTACTGCATGCATTTGTCCTGTATATGTGCTTCTGTTCTTTCCTCTGTGTAGAAGTTCTTGTAAAATTCTCTGAAGGCTTGTACTATATCTTGTGTGTGTGTCGGTCTGTTCCCTGTTGCGTTTATTATCTCTCTTATCTGCCTGCTTTGTTGTATGTTTTGTTCTATGCTTAAGTACTTTTTAGTAGGTATTTCTTGTGTGATGGTGTTTTGTTCTCATAAGTGCGCCTTTATGTCTGTGTTGTCTGTGTTTATCTATTTCTTCTTGTAGTGTGAGTAGATGTGATGGGTTTTTGTCCATCTGTTTTGTTAGTTTGATTGCTTCTTCCAATATTTTCTCTTAAGTCAAACTTTCGCTGTGTATCTGTGTTGAGATTGTTTGTGCTTTGTCTCTTACTGCGTATTTTAATGTTTCATAGTGTTGTTGGATGTTGTGTGTGGATATGCCATGTGTGAAAATGTGTATCAGTTTTGTCATGTGTTCTACAAATTGTTTGTTCTAGAGAAGTGTGTTTTAAATTTCCAGTGTGGTGATCGTTTTAAAGGTATACTTGTAGGTACTGTGTTTATTATTGCGACGACTGCCTTGTGGTCTGTGAACTGAAATGTACTAGGGAGGTGTCTGGCTTGTGTTACATGGTATGTACTTGGTGTGTAAATTCTGTCTAGTTTAGCTCCTCTCTGGAGTAATGTCTCTGCCTTGGGTGTGTGTGTCTGTAAGTATCTACTAGATCATATGGATTTATTATGTTCTGCAAAATATCTAGCTGGTGTCTTTCATAAGTGTTGGTTCCAGCTACGTGAGTACTAGCTTGGCGTCCTATAATGTATAAATCTGATGTTGCACAACTGAAGTCTCCGCCTAATATAATACGGTTCCCTCTGTATGTGTGTAAGTGGTGATTCCAAGGCTTGGTAGAAGCTGGGCTGGTGTTTGCCGTTGGGTGGTGCGTTTATGTTGATTATGGTGTAGGTGTGTGAGTTGTTTGTTATCTCAAATACTGGAATTCTTCCACTGCTATCTCTTTTTATCCTGACTACCTCCCACCTGTCTGATGTCTGTATTATTTGTTTTAACTACCTCCCGCTTGTCTCATGTCTATATTATTTGTCCTAAATATCTCCTACTTGTGTGATGTCTGTATTATTTGTTCTAACTACCTCCCACCTGTCTGATGTCTGTAGTATGTGTCTTAATTACCTCCCACCTATCTAATGTCTGTATTATTTGTCTTGACTACCTCCCACCTGTCTGATGTCTATATTATTTGTCCTAACTACCTCCCTCCGGATGCATCAGCAGCAAGCCATCTTGCTCACAACCGAGAGGCCTACAGGATTGTAGTTAGGGAGACAAAGATCCGCAAGGGACATGCAAATGAATGAATCGCCAGAAAACACTGATACATTTGTCTCATCGTGTAATCAGTGTGTCCAAAATATTTAAGTTTTCTCTCTTTAATCCTCTTTACTAGCCAGCCATCTTCAATATTAAGTTCTTGTAGTATAGATATATTTGTTCTTTTTTGTGTCCATGGTATTTGATGAACTCTTCTGTAGCATTTACATTCAAAGGCATTTATGTGTTTCTCAGCTGTTTTGTTAAGTGTTCAGGTCTCACAGGCATATGCTGCGATGGGAAAAATGCATGTTCTTAAAACTCTTATTTTTGTAGTTCTGTCTGTTCCTCTCCACAGATTCTTTAGTTGTTTTACTTTCTGAAGATTACCGGTGGCGATTACGTTGAGAAATAGGGGAATAATGTAGGTTCAAAAATTAAAAGTTTTGAAATTACTGTGGCATTTAGTTTTATTGTAACAAGCATTTGCGAGTTACTGAGTGACTTCCCCTTGTATTTGTCCTGACTACCTCCCACCTGTCCCTTGTCTGTATTATCACCACTCCGGATCCTACTGCGTGTGTGGCTAAGCTAAAACATGTGGAATCTGAAACCTACCTGTGTTACCTGTGCTGCGTGCCTGTCTGTATGTGTATTTGTTTCTTGTATCAAGATGAAATCTGGTTTGTGTGTATATGTTAAAGAGACTGTGCTGTAGTTTTGTGCGCAAGCCTCTAATGTTGATACTTGAAACTCTAGCTTCCGTATCCATTTATAAATTAAAATACAAAGTAAAAAGTTCTAGGTATATTTACAAATAACAAAACTATATCTCGGTGGGTTTCCACTTGCGTGTGCTTCATATTTTCATGTTGGCTTCCTTTTCCGGGATTCTGTAGCCTTGTAGCCTGGTCACCCCGTGGTTTCTCGGTGGTTGCGTCTGACCAGGTCGGAGGGGTGGAAGGTTGACGGCCATCTCCGGTGTTTTCGTCCTCGCTGTCTTCTAGCTGTAGCTCGTCTTCTGAGTCGTATGTCGGATCGTCTCGCGTCGGGGGGGGGGGGGGGGGGGGCTTTGGCTCGGGCGTGGGTGGTGCTGGTAGCCTTGAGTGAAGCTGCCGTGATCTTTCGGTTTTTTCCTCATCGCCACGATAAAGTCGTCTTCTGTGAGCCAGTTCTTGTCTGACTTTTCTTTCTCCCCTTGTTGGAGGATCGTCTGATCTTGTGGTTGGGTATCTGTAGCACAGCCTTGTAAATAATGTTTATAGTTGTTATTATTATTAGTATTATATGATCGTGAATATAGTTAAGAAGGTATTGGGGGCA
The DNA here is from genome assembly GCA_009760885.1 of Achatina immaculata. NCBI lineage: Eukaryota > Metazoa > Mollusca > Gastropoda > Stylommatophora > Achatinidae > Lissachatina > Lissachatina immaculata. Next base: position 24,232,385 of record CM019715.1, on the reverse strand, counting down.
GGATAGTAGATCAAACGGTGACAGATAAGTGGATAGTTAGAGGGGCGAAGAGCGGATACTTGGTAATTCAAAGCCCTGATCAAAGGTAAACCGAGGAGACATGGTTACGCGAGAGATCGTAAGTTAGTCCAGTACTAACAACGCAATGACTCGAAAACCACCCACGCACACCTGCAGTAGTCGGGAGGGAACAATAGACATCTGACACTGACTGAGGAAGTTAGGGCGACAAAGGATGACCCAATGACCCGATGACCCAATGACCAATACAACAATTGGAGGCGTGGTCTTTTGGTCAGAACTTACGAATATAAGGCAGGAAGAGAGAGATTCTGAGAGAGGAGATTAGGATTGAGATTCAGGTAGGGAGAGGTTCTGATAGAGGAGGACCAAAAGGTACTAAACAAGTAGTCTAGTAGAAGAACAGAAAAGATAGAGAAGTAGCGTTAGACTGAACCAGTGTATTAAGAGGTTGTGCAGTAATTGTTACATTGAAACTTCGAGCACCGAGTTTTTGTATTAATGTATGAAATATCGAATATTGTGAAGTTCAGAACACTGCTGAAATACGGCAGTTAGAAGATGAGAAATTTGATATTGCGATATTTTGAGATTATATGCTACAAAGATGAAAAGAACGAAATGTATGCCAAGTGATGTTATCAATTTTATGGCTTAGATATATTAGTCAAAATAAAAGTTATTCAGTGAACTTTTCATCGGACTTCTGTGGTCCAGCGAATGATGTAATATGTTGTGCAACATCAATGTGAGATGTGTTGAATAAAGAACATCTTCTAAAGTACTAGGATAGTAGAGACCACTAATGTATTCAGACAACAAGAATTATAGGATTCGCAAGATACATAATAAAGACACCACTATGTTAAAAAAGTTCTTGCCTGACTTTTCTTTCTCCCCTTGTTGGAGGATCGTCTGATCTTGTGGTTGGGTATCTTCTACTTGAATTCTCGCCTTAGCTAACTCTTCTGTCCGTTGACTCTGGTTCTTTTTCTTTTCTGGGCAGTGGCTTGCCCAGCAGTCGTCTTTGCCACACATCGGACAGGGGTTCTCCTCCCTGGGAGGGCGACCCATATATTGTGGGGCTTCAGAATCCCCGTGGTTGGTCTGAGGGTGACGTAATGCGGGATCGGCTAACTCAGTCTGCAGAGGAAGTTCCGTTTGTCCTGGGCCACCTCTTCTCTAAAGAGGGTATCTGGTTATCTGGGCCACCTCTTCTCTAAAGACCTCTGCATCAGGGTCTCTGGTTATCTGGGCCACCTCTTCTCTAAATACCTCTGCATCAGAGTCTCTGGTTATCTGGGGCACCTCTTCTCTAAAGACCTCTGCATCAGGGTCTCTGGTTATCTGGGCCACCTCTTCTCTAAAGACCTCTGCATCAGGGTCTCTGGTTATCTGGGACACGAATCTTTTGGTTCCCTCCGTTTTAAAAGTTGGAGGCACCGAGTGTAATGTTCCTCTCTGGCGCTCTTTGTCCACGTGTTCGACTGTTATCTTGGTTCTGGGCGGCTTGCTTCAAACGTTTGCCCGCGTAGTCTTGCGTAGTGGGCAGTGCCCGGGGCGGTGGTCAGCTTCACGTACTACCGGGTCTAGTCCTAGAAATGGTACAGACAAGTTGTACCACTTGTTCCCACTACTAGAGGGCCAGCGATGACATTCATTAAGAAAGAGTAAGACTTTTGGTGCCTCTGGATCTGAGAGTGTTATCAGCAGGGTTCCTTGCTGGTGATACGCCTCCACGTCTAGGTCGTCTAGGTCCACTGATTCGACTGGCTGCTTCTCTTCCTTGTCGGCCAAGTTGCCGGAGTTGTGAGATTTCTACTTTGCACGTGCCATCTTTCAGTTTCAGTAGCGTCTTGTGATGTGATAATTTCACAATGATGCAGGTGAAAACTTCTTTCGAGTTTTCTTTCTTGTGCAGGTTAAAAAAAATATTTGTGACTAGACGTGATAATCCAGATATGAATGTTCCTTTGATTGTTTTGTCTGTGTTGTTTTGGTGTCGTTGAACGGCGATGTGAATATTTTTTTTCAAAGAAGCGGATGATCATTTCCTAAGTTTGTGGGGTAGCGGTGTTGGGCGTAATGGGAATATTGACCTTGTATCAGGATCGGTCCAGATTATCAGAGACTGCTTGACATCCGAACACGTACGTGGTGAGAGAAGAGAGTGGTTTGGGATCAAACTTGGGTCGAATTTGATGCTCACGTCAAGCAAAGTCACCACAGTAACAAGGTTAATTATGAATGAAGAACAATGAGCAGGTATATACTCTTCTGTGCCCATGACAACTGATTTCTGTACGTGAGTTTGACTCTTTGCCAGTTAATTTCAGGGCAGAAGTTTTACATTTGATATATTTCTTCTTCCAAAAGTTTTTTTTTTGTCGTGGGCTTGTACATTTACAGACTTTGGGGCAGAATGTTTTCAAGTTGGTTTATTTCGTTTTTCTATATGCTCACCCTAATAATTATCTATGTCAACCAAGTCGGCAAACACAACAACAGAGGCACCACCTGAACAGGATCATGAGAAGCGGAGATAATGTGCTGCAGTTCTGCAAGGCACAAATAAACATCCTGAAAGTTGACAGCATACGTAGTTCATCAGTTTTTATTAACCTGGATGGGATTGAATTTATCTCAGTTTTTTTTATGCTGACAGATAAAAATATGCCTATTTGAGATATTCATTTCATTGTGTGACCATCATGACTGAGTTTTCTGTGCTCCAAACACTTCTACTATTTTCAGAATCTTGTTTCTTTCTTCTGTCCGTTGACTAATTTATTTGAGTAGATAGTTTTAGGTTTTCCCTGATTGCAATTATTTTTTTTTCTTTTTTTATCTTTTGTAACATTAAAACATCAACCGTTAATGGCGGACATCATCATCATCATCATCATCATCATCGCTTTTCACTTCTTTGAGACCATTCTTAACCTCGTAAGTGCGTGTGTGTCCTGTTTTACCCGAGTACGCAGTCAACACACTCCGTCTTCGGCAGCCCGGGGGTCCTAGACACGAGGGCTACATCATACACGTGCTCGCGTTCCCGGTGCTCGACATTAGGTTACACTCCGTTTATTACCGATACAGGTTTGAATTATCCATTAAACCTGGTTAGAATTTCACCACAAGAGTATATTTTAGCAAGGTCCTGTCAACTGCGTCTAGATAATATCACTAGATTATAATCCGTGTGGGAATTATGTCCGAAATATCACGAATTATTTCACTAGTTTTACAGCGTGAAGTAGGCCCGTCGCCATCTTGACCGGAACTATAAAAGACATCAGCAAACCATCCTCTTTCACCTAAGGACAGGCCACTGCAGACTCTAAATGAGAGCCATCTGCGTCGACTCAAAATGTCTCACACAGACAAGTTTTTATAAATAGGAAACTACGAGGCTTTGGTACGGTAAAGTAAGAGAACATAATTTTGTAGGATTAGACCTCGAAAAAAATCGTAGACAAAGCACTTTAGTGAGACGTGAGGAAAGAAAAATCACAAGAGAATTACCTGGGATTCGAACACGGACTCCGGTAGGACGAGCAGCCGTCTAGCCACGAGAGAAAAGCGTACTTTCGACTTAGCCAACTGGCACCCCGAAAAAAAGTGTTTTGTTGACACAGTCTTTAGTAACTGCTCAGTAGACATGAGGGATCGTGACACCCGGACAGAGACGAGATCGTGATACAGAAATTCCGTAGCTTAGATCCAGTCTCTAGTAGGTACTAACTTTTTTTAGACAAACATACACACGGTCTCCTGCCATGTCTGGTGCAGACTTGAACAACAATAACAAACGAACGAATACTTATTACGTGAAGTCAGTTTCGGGTATAATTTAAGGAACACATTTTTTATAAATAGGAAACTACGAGGCTTTGGTACGGTAAAGTAAGAGAACAAATTTTATAGGATTAGACCTCGAAAAAATCATAGACAAAGCACTTTAGTGAGACATGAGGAAAGAAAAATCACAAGAGAATTACCTGGGATTCGAACACGGACTCCGGTAGGACGAGCCTCCGTCTAGCCTCGTTTCTTTCCGGATGTCACGATCCCTCATGTCTTCTGAGCAGTTACTAAAGACTATGTCAACAAGATACCTTTTTTTCGGGGTGCCAGTTGGCTAAATCGAAAGTACGCTGTTCTGTCGTGGCTAGACGGCTGCTCGTCCTACCGGAGTCCGTGTTCGAATCCAAGGTAATTCTCTTGTGATTTTCTTTCTCTCACGTCTCACTGAAGTGCTTTGTCTACGTTTTTTTCGAGGTCTAATCCTACAAAATTTGTTCTTTTACTTTACCACACAGACAAGTGTCCATGTGGCAGTGGAGTCAGACTCCAGAGCATATCCTGAAAGAGTGCCCAAATCATGCAGACCTGAGGCATGAGACATGGTCAGAGGACACAAGCTTGAGGCAAAAGCTTTGGGGCTCCTATCAGGATCTGAAGAGGACTGCGGGCTTTGCCATGTCGACAGGGATCAGGATCTCAAGTGACTAACAACCTCGAACGTAGAAGAAGAAGAAAAAAGACTCCCTTGAGAGCATGGGCCACGGATAAAGGATCTCCAGTCATCCCTGTTCTTGGAATTATTCTCTGCTTCCTTCCATCCCTTGTCTCTGAGCACTGTCACAAGTTCTCTTCTCCAAGGAAGTCTCGGTCTTCCTCGTTTTCTATTTCCTTGCATGTCAGTGAATGGCGGATACGCTTCTTAAAAATTTGACCGTGGTAGGTGTCACAGATATAAAATGTTTTAAATTTTTATGATCTTTATCACAGTCTATTATTTTTAAAAAATGTCCGTTTTCTTCTTATCTGATGATGTATTTTCTTCAGTCTTACAGAATCATCCTATACAATGACGTACATGACGACGAAAGATCATGAAGACAAGAATACAACCCAGACTTTTGTGACCCCGATAACTCAGGAAGCACATACCTTGACATCCATTCCTAGATCATCAGTATCAAGTACTGCCAATGCAAAAGTGTCAACTAAAGCTACTACGATAAAAACAACTACATCATCATCATCGTCATCATCATCATCATCATCGTCATTATCATCGTCGTCTTCTTCGTCATTAACGATAAAGAATGTGACCATATTATCTAAGACAACGGAAGCAAAATCTGACAGCCATGATGATGATGAAGTAAATCACATGATAATTATTAATGTTGTTTATGGGGGCGTAGTAATTGTTCTGATTATTGTTATTTGCATTTTAATTTGTTTACGAAGGAGAGATAGAAAGTTTATGAAAACCAGGAACGGTTGTGACAATAGAGAACTGGTTCCAGATGGAAATCTTACTCATGTGTGTACAACAGAAGCAGAAGCTGTCGAAGATAGTCACTCCACAGAAGTTAGGATGGAACAAGTTGTACAGTATTCAAGTCTGAATTCAGAAGCAAGTGACGATGACTATGGGAACGCTTACGCCGGAATCGAAGATCATGTAACTAAGCAGGACCTGTATGGAAACACAGAGAAAGCAATCAATGCTGCAGGTAGGAAGGAAACAGAACACGCTACCTACGCTAATACTTCACATGCATCCTCCGTGAACGAGTGTGAAAACAAGAATGACTATATGAATAATGCAGAAATTATGGCAGGTTCTGATGTTGATAATGCTTATTCAAATGTTAGTAATATTTCTGCGGAAATGAGGTCTTGAACGACCTCTAAAGTAACTACTGAATAGGTATTCTCTGATATTAGGTGACTATAAAATGTTCTGAGGAACACATGAGTGCCTATGAATGTAAATGCTATAGAAGAGTCCTTCAAATATGGACACAACAAAGAACAAATATATCCATACCACAAAACATTAATACTGAAGAAGGTTGGTTAGTAAGAAAAGAAGATTAAACAGATATTAAACTTATGTATCGCGAACATGTTAAAGGTCATGAGCGTCTGGAGAAGACAGTCTTGGAAAGTTACATAAAAGGAAAAAGAGAGGAAGAACAAGGCGAAGATGGCAACAAGACATTGTCAAAGAATTGTGAATGGATGCATCGGATGCAGGACATCTTGCTTGCAACTAAGAGGACTTCAAAAGTGCTGTTAGGGATGCAAAGTGAATGAATAATTGAAAATGTTCTGTGGCACAGTTTCTATAGGTCGCTGTTTCTGTGGGATCGTGAACTGAGATGAAATTTTTGTGTGGATGTCCTTCACGTTTTGTACTTTGTTTTAAAAATTATATCTGATGTAGACTTTCTCTTTACTGTTCTGATTTGATCGTTCTGCTTGGAGTGGTCCGCTATACCATTAATAATATCAATATTTCCCACTTCAAATGGTAATATTGCCATGTAAATTGGCATTTTTAACTCTTTTGCTATTATTAGACATTTAATTGACTGTAAAAAAAATGACGCAAAATATGTCTGTGTGACTTTTGTTCTTTGTTTTGAGGATTCCAGTTTGAAACTCTCATATCATTTTGTTCAAGGCCAACAGTCACAGTTTCCGCCGTGTTAAAACATGATTTCTCTTATTTGTTATAATTTAAAAAAACTGTGTGCCATTTTTGTTTGTTTACAAAGAGTTAAATTCACGTTCAGTAGTTCTCATTTATTTCATGTTACACAGGGCCCGGCATAAAGCACAGCTGGATTTTTTAAATGGAAAATAAATAAGCGCTAAACATGTTAAAAAAAAAGTGAAATGAAACTCAGAAAACTGGGTATTGTTATTATTACTGACAATCATATTTAGGTTTTGAAAATTACGCCGGTTAGATGACGGCCATTACATTTGATACACTTAGCCAGGCATCTGGAAAATTCCTGCATAACACCATTTAACATGTTCAAAGGGATATTTTGAATGAAGTGTCGGATTCGATCTTTTGGGTCTGCAATTGACTGTGGTAGACAAGCATACACCGTGTTCTTGAGATACCCCCCCCCCAAAAAAAAAAAAAAAGAAGTCTGCGGCCGATAAATCCGGTGACCTTGCCGGCCAATGAATATCCCCAAATCTGGAAATAAGACGACTGGGAAATGCTTGTCGCAGCACGGCCATGTACTGACGGGCTATGTGAGCAGTTGGTTCATCTTGTTGAAACTATATTAGTCTCTTATTTCTATTGGCCAAGTCTAGAATGAAGTATTCAGTTAGCATCTGCACATAAAGATCACTATTAACAGTAAGAGGATGCCAGGTGCCAAAGCTTTCCTAACAGCTGATCGCCGAAGGCTACTCAGCAATGTGTTGCGGACTTCTTGAATTCGTTCAGGTGTCTGTTGAGTTCTTGGACGACCAGTAGACTTATTATTAAAGCAATTAGTGGTTTCCTTAAATTTTTGGACCCACCTCAAAATTGTTTTGTCCTCCGATCGGGAGCATTATCACGAGGATGAAACTCAAAATGGCGACGAAACTTTCGTTGTACAGTAATAGACGATTCTCCACTTTTAAAATACGTTTCATCGGTGAATGCGCGATGTTGTGTTTGCCAAGAAGCCATTGTTAAAAATGACCGTTTGTCTGCTTCATCTCTGACGTCATTTTTTTTTCATACGTATTCAGTTTCTGCGCACTACGTCAGTTAAATCCAGCCATGCTTTATACCGGACCATGTCTTATATTTCATTTAAATTGTATTTCATTTTATATTTCTTTTTATTTTATATTTCATTTTATATTATATTTCATTTTATGTTATATTATTTTTTACATCACATTTACTTGATGTATTACGTTTTCTTACTGTCGCATCATCATCTTGTGTTGTTCCTCCAAGAATGATTGCTACAATTTATCTCCAGAGCATGTGAGCATGCCACCTCTTACAGTCATCTCTTGATGTTACCTCTATCCAATCAAATCCTAATTTTGCATTTGTTTTGTTGGTATCCTACCTTTCCTGATTCATACATATGTCCTTATACAAATCTTCTAGTCGTCTGCAGTACATTTTCATTGTTTTAAGGATATTATTTTCGTGTTAATTTTCATTTCTCACTAGTCTCAGTTTTTTTTTTCTGTATGAAACTGATAAAACGATCCGGGCATTTTATTTGTTAGTTATACAGCACGGATAAATTAATGTGTAAAATAATTAGTTCTATATAAAAGATGTAAAAGTGGTAATAAAATGTATAATATTTTCATTAATCCTGTAGTAAATAACCCCGCACGTGTTTTGTTGTTTTTGAAACTCTAACCTGAACCAATTAAGAGGAAATGTGTATAGTTTCATAAACTTATTGGTTTTTTCCACTTAAATTGATACAGAGTTATTGAAAAGAAAGTAATAACAAAACTGTTGTATTTCATGTACATAAATAATTCTATTACTGTTACAAGTTACATTTTTCCACAGTAAAGAAAAAAAGGCAGTAATTTATAAAAGAGAAAACAGTACTAGACATTTAATCTGTGACAAACTGGTTTGTATGTATCTGATGCTGCTAATTTTGTTCACATTTGGACTGATAGTGTCTGTATTTGTGTCCGCATGTATTTTCCCAAACCAATGCAGTTCAGATGGATAACCTAATGAAATTCTGACAATAAAGACACGTGCTTCAAGACTTAAGGACAGTTTATGCAAACAGCTACTGTAATAGACGTCTAATTTCTGTTGTCTTCTCCTTTTACAGTAAAATATTAAATCGTTTTGTTCCATTTGTGGGACTGAAAAAAGATATCTAAAGCAGCTAGTAACGTATCACGACTATTTAGCAACGTATAATAGCATAACTAATTCTCTCTGAACCTTAAGTGCCCAGGGGACATGGGGCTTCCGCAAGAGCTTTCCACAAATGCCTGTCCTTCGCCTTTTTTTCTGCTCTTGCCCAGATGAGCTCTCTATTGCTCAACATCCTCTCTGTTGTTCTTATCCATGTCTCTTTTGGTCTACTCTTACTTCTGTTTCCCTGTGGTGTCCATCTTAGTGCTATTTTGGTAGTGAGTTGTCAGTCATTCGGAGCACATGTCCCAACCACCGCCAGCGTCTTTCCTCAATAATTGCTGACTAATTAGCCACAGATAACTGTTTAACATCAGATAATAACATAACTATTTAGCAACATGTAATACCATAACTATTTAGTACCATCCAAATAATAGCGTAACTATTTAACAACATATATTGACATAAGTATTTAGCAACAGATAAGTTAAATGTTAGAAAATCAAAATGTGCTGGTGTGGTGTGGAACAGAGTGTAGCTGCTGAGACGAGTCGCTGGTCATTGTTATTGCCACGTTTCTCTATATTTGGAGACCGTGTGTATGTTTGTCTAAAGTTGGTACCTGCTAGAGAGACTGAATCTAAGCTACATAATTCTGTGTCATGACCTCGTTTCTTTACGGGTGACACGATCCTGGTATCGACTGAACAGTTCTTAATGACTTCGCTTTCAAATATCTTCTGTGTGTGTGTGTTTTTTTTTTAGGTGCGAGATAGCGCAGTTCGTTAGTACGTTGTTCTCTCGTGGCTAGACGGTTACTCGTCCTACCGGAGTCCGTAGTTCGAATCCCAGATAATTCTCTTGTGATTTTTCTTTCTCACACTTCTCACTACAGTGCCTTGTCTACGATTTTTTCAAGATCTAAACTGTATTATCTTACTTTACCGCCCGTGTAGTGTGCCGCAATTATTTTCTCTGATCTGGCATAAATAGTTCCTAGCAACGACTTCATAGCTCGTACACCTGTTGCTGAGTCAGAATAAAGTGGTGTTAGCGAACAGTGATTCTGCTCGTCTGTACCTCTTCGAAGTGGGAAATGAACTGGCGGTCCAGCTCCTGCAGGTGCAGGTAGCTGGGGTCTAGGTATGGAGGAATAGTCTGACCGATCACTTGTTTGTAGTTTTCCGACAAAGGGGAGACAATCACGGTCTATGGTTGGAACTTGCCTTTGTTGTAGGTGGGACTGGAATCCAAGTGTTCAACTGTTGGTCTTGTCATACAAAAAAGGTGGACAGTCCGCCCGAAAGTCTCCCCGCACCATTGTGAATTATCACGTCACATCACAAGACGCAAGGAAACTGAAAGATGGCAGGTACAAAGCAGACAGCTCACAACTCAGCCGACAAGGAAGAGAAGCGTACAGACAGTGGACCTCAACACAGATGACCTAGACATTGAAGCGTGCCATCAGCAGGGGACCCTCTTGATAACACTCACAGGTCCAGTGCCCAGAGAAGATAAATGAACGCAGTGCAAGAAATCGTGTCACTCATGGCATCTCGGATCTACTATCTCACAAGATAAACCAGAACCAGAGACGATCAGATCAAGCGATGAGGACTGGCTCACTGCTGACGGCTTCTAAATCTACAGGAAAAGGGCCAGATCGAACCCGCAGCAGCACAACCAAGGTCAATAACGCCACCGCCGCCGCATACATCGGAGCTGGAAGTTCCACTCACGCCGGAACTACGAGACATCAGAACGGGAAGACAGTGGCACGGAAGAGACCACTGTCACTCACTCCAAAGGGTACCTGTCTTGGGCAGAAATATCCGATGGGGCTCGTACTGCTGGGAAATTAACCCAGCAGCTCAGAACCAGACCGGAGCACAAGGAGACCAGAGTTTCAGCCATATCCAGCCTAGAGCGAGAAAATGTCAACTAGACATCACCGGGACACCATAAGACAACCTAGTTAAGTATGTTTTAATAGTTTACAACAACATTTCCTAACACACACACACATCCCCCAATAGACGAAATGCTTCTTCTTCTTCTTGGAAATGGATAGGGAAGTGAGAGTTTTAAATATTAACATTAGAGGCTTGCGCACAAAGCTACAGCCTCTCTAAAACATACACAAAAACCAGATTTCATTTTGATACAAGAGACAGATATACATACAGACAAACACGCAGCACAGATCACAAAATAGCTAGGATTCAGGCACGCATGTTTTAGATTACCACACACGCAGTAAGAACCGGGGTGACAATAATACAGACATCAGACAGGTGGGAGGTAGGTAGGACAACTAATATAGACATCAGACAGGTGGGAGGTAGGTAGGACAACTAATATAGACATCAGACAGGGGGGAGGTAGTTAGGACAAATAATACAGACATCAGACAGGTGGGAGGTAGGTAAGACAACTAATATAGACATCAGACAGGGGGGAGGTAGTTAGGACAAATAATACAGACATGAGATATTCGGTAGGTAGTTAGGACAACTAATTCAGACATCAGACAAGTGGGAGGTAGTTAGGACAAATAATGTAGACATGAGTCAGGTGGGAGGTAGTTAGAACAAATAATGTAGACATGAGGCAAGTGGGAAGTAGTTAGAACAAATAATACAGACATCATACAGGTGGCAGGTAGTCAGGACAAATACTACAGACATCAGAAATGTGGCAGGTAGTCAGGACAAATAATACAGACATGAGACAGGTGGCAGGTAGTCAGGACAAATAGAGATAGCTGTGGGAGTACCGCTGCAGTAGCGGTAACAAACAACTCACACACTTAGACTATAATCAACATACACGCACCACCTCACCGTACATTCCAGGCCAAATTATACAAAGACCTGGAATCTCTACTCAAACGCACATACGGAGGACAGAACATTATATTAATTGTGTCATATCAGATTTAGACATTATAAGAGGCCAAGCTAGCACTCACGTAGCTAGAACCAACACTTATGAGAGACACCTACTGAAGATGTTTGCAGGATATAATGAACACTATGCTCTAGTAGATCTAGACACGTACACGTTTCCAAGACAGAGACATCACTCATAAACGCAACACACACAGAGCAGAGGAGCTGGATTAGACAGGATTTACACACCAAGTACATACCATGAAACACAAGCCCTAGTACATTACAGTTCACAGACCACAAGGCAGTCGTTGCAATAACAAATACAGTACCTACAAGTATACCTTTAAAACGATCACCACACTGGAAATTTAACAACACACTTTTCCAGAACAAACAATTTGTAGAACACACGACACACCTGATAAACACTTTCACAGACACAACATCTGGCAACACTGTGAAACATTAAGGAACATTTTTTAAAATAAATATGAAGCTACGAGGCTTTGGTACGGTAAAGTAAGGTAGATAGAATAAAACTGCACCATACACCTCTATCTACCTTATTTATATTAACCAGTTTTACTGCAGTCGCCATCCCTTTTATCTGTTACGGTAAAGTAAGAGAACAAATTTTGTAGGATTAGACCTCGAAAAAATCGTAGACAAAGCACTTTAGTGAGACGTGAGAGAAAGAAAAATCACAAGAGAATTACCTTGGATTCGAACACGGACTCCGGTAGGACGAGCAGCCGTCTAGCCACGAGAGAACAGCGTACTATCGACCTAGCCAATTAGTACCCCCCCCCCAAAAAAAAAGGTGTTTTGTTCACATTGTCTTTAGTAACTGCTCAGTAGAGAGACCGTGACACTCGGAAAGAGACGAGGTCGTGACACAGAAATTCCGTAGCTTAGATCCAGTCTCTAGCAGGTACCAACTAGACAAACATACACACGGTCTCCTGCCATGTCTGGTGCAAACTTGAACAACAATAACAAACGAACGAATACTTATTACATGAAGTTAGTTTCAGGTATAGTTTTAAGGAACAATTTTTTTATAAATAGGAAACTACGAGGCTTTGGTAAGGTAAAGTAAGAGAACAAATTTTGTAGAATTAGACCTCGAAAAATCGTAGACAAAGCACTTTAGTGAGACGTGAGAGAAAGAAAAATCACAAGAGAATTACCTGGGATTCGAACACGGACTCTGGTAGGACGAGCAGCCGTCTAGCACGAGAGAACAGCATACTATCGACTTAATGTGAAACTAAAGCATGCGGTAAGATACAAAGCACAAACACTCTCAACACAGATAAAGATTGACACTAAAGAAAATAATAGACGAACCAATCATGCTGAAAAAGCCAATGGACAAAAGGTAACCACATCTACTCATACTACAAGAGGAGCTAGATAAACGCAGACAATACAGACATTAAGGCGCAGAGAACAAAATGTCATACAAGAAATGCCTATCAAGCAGTATTAACGCACAGAATAAAACATACAACAGATCTGGAGAGGTACTTAGCAGTGTAGAGGTATGGTAGAGCTAGAGGTGTAGTTAGCTGTATAAAGGTATGGTAGAGCTGAAGGTGTAGTTAGCTGTGTAAAGGTATGGTCGAGTTGGAGGTTTAGTTAGCAGTGTAGAGGTATGGTAGAGTTGGAGGTTTAGTTAACAGTGTAGAGGTATGGTAGAGCTGGAGGTGTTGTTAGCAGTGTAGAGGTATGGTAGAGCTGGAGATGTTGTTAGCAGTGTAGAGGTATGGTAGAGCTGGAGGTGTTGTTAGCAGTGTAGAGGTATGGTAGAGCTGGAGGTGTAGTTAGCAGTGTAGAGGTATGGTAGAGCTGGAGGTGTTGTTAGCAGTGTAGAGGTATGGTAGAGCTGGAGGTGTAGTAAGCTGTGTAAAGTATGGTAGAGTGCGAATGTTGTGATACTGGGTCCTCTAAAGTGTAAAGCTCTGGGAAAATTGTTGCGGGTGCACCACCCTACATAGTCAGACACGATCTGCATAACCGTAGCTGACTGGGTCTCAGTGATTCCAACTATAAATAGTGTAAACAGCCTGTTGTCAGCGGCCGGGACATTATGTAGCATAGCCTTGTAAGTAACGGATATTGTAGTTATTATTGTTATTAATGAATATGATTATGAAAATATTCATTCATTCATTCCTTTGCATGTCCCTTGCGGAACTTTGCCTCCCAAACAGCACTCCTGTAGGCCTCTCGGTTGTGAGCAAGATGGCCTGCTGCTGCTGCATCCATTTCCAGATCACCAACGATGTTTTGCAGCCATCTTCGTTTCGGTCTTCCTCTTTTTCTTTTTCCCATTATGTATCCTTCCAATACGGTCTTCTCTAAATTATCATGACGTTTAATGTGGCCAAAATATTTAAGTTTTCTCTCTTTAATCCTCTTTACTAGCCAGCCTTCTTCAATATTAAGCTCTTGTAGTATAGATATATTTGTTCTTTTTTGTGTCCACGATATCTGGAGAACTCTTCTATAGCATTTACATTCAAAGGCATTTATGTGCTTCTCAGCTGTTTTGTTAAGTGTCCAGGTCTCACAGGCATATGTTGCGATAGGAAAGATGCATGCCCTTAAAAATCTTATTTTTGTGGTTCTGTCTGCTCCTCTCCACAGATTCTTTATTTGTTTTACTTTCTGAAGAGCAATAGATGTCCTCCGTTTAATTTCCCTCATTGTATCTCCATTATTAGTTAGTAGTGATCCAAGATATTCAAAACTCTCCACTTCTTCCAGTTTTTCCTCATTGATACATATTTCAGTTGCCTTGTTTGTTTTGTCAGTTGTCATCACTTTAGTTTTCTTTGCATTAAGATAGAGGTTCTGCTCTTCGCTGTTCTTGCGGACTGACATAATTAGTTTTTCCATTCCTTCTTGTGTTGTGGACATCAATACTGTGTCATCAGCATATCTAATCTCTGGTATTTCATAACCTCCAACTGTTATGGCATCGTAATATTCTTTGTCTACATCTTCTCTAACATTCCTCATTATATTTTCAGTATACAAGTTAAATAAGTAGGGTGACAATATGCACCCCTGACGGACCCCTTGTTTTATGTCAAACCAAGTTGTTTCCCCATTTATTCTTACTGCTGCTTGTTGGTCTAGATACAGCAGTGATGTTAATTGTATCAAATGTGTTGGAAATCCCATTTTTTCCATTATTTCCCAAAGTTTCTGGTGTTGTACACAATCAAATGCCTTTGAGTAGTCTATAAAGGATAAATATAGATTCACATTAAACTCCCTGCATTTCTCTATTATTAATCTTAGATTGAATATATGATCTCTTGATCCTCTTCCTTGCCTGAAGCCAGCTTGGACCATATTGACTTCTTCTTCTATTTTCTTTCGAAGTCTACCCATTATGATTTTTAACAGAATTTTACTGGCATGACTAATCAGGGCAATAGTTCTGTAGTTGGTGCATAATTTCAGGTTACCCTTTTTTGGCAGTGGTATGAATACAGTTCTTTTCCAATCTTTTGGCCAAATACCTGAATGCCATATCTTTTTACATAGTGCATGATAGATTGTTGCACACTCCTTTCCTCCTGCTTTAATAAATTCAGCGGTTATCTCATCACATCCTGGTGATTTACCATTTTTCAGACTCTTTATTGCCCATAAAACTTCATCCATTGTCGGCTCGGGTTCTTTCTCCTCCAATAATAATTCACACTGTTGATATCTGCTTCCACAGTCGGTTGTTTCATAAATTCTTTAGCAATATTCCTTCCATCTTTCCAGGATTTCCTCTGTCTCTGTCAGGGTATTCCCCATCTCATCACAAATTACATTTAGCTTAGGTGTGACATTTCTCGTCAATGTCTTCATTTCTTTAAACATTTCACTATCTCTTCCACACCTCTGATGTTCTTCTATTCTTTCACAACAATCTTGTATGTATTGTTTTTTGTCTTTTCTTATGTTTCTTCGTACTTCTTTTGTTAAAGTTTTATATTTATCTTTGTTGTTGTTTGTCACTCTCCATTGCGTCTTCATTTCTCTACATTGTTTTATCAGTTCTAGTGTATGAAAATATACTGTAAAGAAAATAGTAACATCGAATAGCGACAGAGAAAAGTAGGTCGAAGAAAGGAAGAGAAAGGTATAAAACTACCATGATACTAGAACAATACGTGGACAAAAGAAAACAGTGAATAGAAAAACACGAGACACAGTGACAGTGACACATCAAAAGAAGGACGTCAGAAAGTAGGATGGTCCAGTGATAACAAAGCAGTGACTGGACGTTGACACAAGTAAACAAAATAGAAAAGACAAATAGAAAAGGCAGACACAATGAAAAGCGAGGACACAATAAACCTCCGACACGAAATAGCAAGATAATGACTTAGGTAAATAACAACTGTCTAGACGGAGCTGACATTTGACACGTGGTGAGACGCGGTTGTACACGGAGTTTATATAAAGGAGTGACCAACTTGGCCAGCTGACCAATTAAATATTAGAGGCGTGGCCTATTGGACAATTGACTTTCGACGGGGAAGTTTGAATGACAGACAATCAAAACGTGCATGGGAACCAGTGGACATCTGAAGGGTGGAGCTAAAATACTTATTGGTTAAAGCTGCACTTGAAGATAAAAAGGTGAACGGAGAAATACGAGGGGGAACAGAAGAACGAAGAAAGAAGGGGAAAAGACGAAGAAAGAGGAGGAACCAAGTAGTAGGAAGGACGACGAAGAAGAAGAGACAGAGGAGGAAGCCTGAAGACGGAAGAACAGACAATAAAAACAGGGAACAGAACGATGAAGAAAGAAGAGGAGAACCAAATATTAAGGAACGAGGAAGAAGAAGAGACAGAGGAGGGAGCCCCAGAGCCGAAGGAACAAGGACGGTCAGTGAACTGAGACCGGTCCAGACAAGAGAAGAAGAGAACACACATCAGAGAAGACACGAGAGAGAAAGAAGACAAATAAATGAATTCTGTAGAGAACATCATCGGACTTCCTCTGATTTAGTGAAGTGTAATGTATGTGAATCATCGATGTGTTATGATCAGAGAACCAAAGAACACTTTTACTATCAGTCATTAAAAGATAATGCACATTCTTCAATATTATAATGGTACCATCAATGATATGATTCACTCAAATACATTGTTATACTGGCGCCGGTGACTTTTTCCCGACATTTGGGAGGAGACGTCCAAGGTATGTCAGCGACCACACTGCGAAGTACTAGTGATCACGTGCTGATGTTATAACCAAACCTTTTGTGATTTAGACAGACCTGGAACATTTTATCTTTCTAACAGTGGTAGTATTAAGAACTCAGACATTATCAATATTAACAACGAAATCAATGAGGATAGAACAACGCGAAGTACAGACGATCAAGTGCTAGAATGAATTGATGTGATTTAGCCAAAGAACAATTGTTTGTTTAATAATGGTGGTATACAGAGAACATTAATTAGACATTCACAAAGAGCGACAACATCAACAACGGAGGGACAATGTATTCGCTCAAGAACAAGAGACAGTTAAGTTATGTATTAGTGAGATTGTTGTTGTAATTGCTGTGTATATTTGTTTGATTTATACTGCTTTGTTAGAATTTCACTAGAAATTATTGATTATTTCACTGAGTATTTCATAGAGTAAGAATAATACAGAGATTTTTCAGAGAGAATGTTAGAGAAAATGACACAACAGATTGTAGAAACACCTGACATAGATATATTAAAATGGGAGATTAGATATCTGAAAAGAGAAGTAGCTGGGTTAGGTAAAGAGTTGAGACAGGAAAGAAATATGAGAACACTTTGCAGTTTGTATCCTAGAAAAGACTTTAGACAGCCACATAACTCTTTTTATAGAAATGAGAGACGACATGGAAGAAGAAACAAATATCAAAACCAGAGACACTATACAGACATGAGTTATCAAAACAGACAAACAGTCTACAACGACACAAGGTATAGAGAAAACTACCAGCACAATTCTTTTAAAGGAAATAACATCAGATTGATGCCACACAACACTGAAAGGTTGGTTAGACTGAGAGGAAAGAAATAAATGCTATAGTGGGTAGGAAATCAGACAAAGATAGACGAAGACATAAAAATGAGACAAAGGAGGTAGCCACACAGGGATCTTGTAGTAGAAAAGATAAACAAACCAACACCGATATACCACTAGTAAAAGACAGTAGTACTAGTACAGATACAGAGTTTGGCAGGAAAGATGCAAATACAGCTACGGAGTTATTCAGAAAAGTTACAAATACAATTCACGTAGGTACTACAATGAATGAAAAATGTTTAATACAGACGAAGGATGTAGCCACAATTACTGTACCCACTGAAACAGATGATATTAGTGTAGAAACAGGCAGGATCGTGTTAAATGACGTACCTACGCAGTCTTATTATATGAGCAAAGATGAAGAAACCAGTACTGTAATTATAGTGACAAGATAAAAAGATAAAAAGACTGAAATGAATGAAGATAATGTAAAAGAATGCAATAATTGTCAGAGACACGTAGATAGTACAGGTTTTACAATATGTGCTGTAACATTCATTAACATGAATGACGAAAGGCTGACATCACATTATGATGATATTCCAGATGAAGATGAACTTAAAACATTTATGAAAGATATCCTAAATTATGCCAGTAGGTCACAATCACACACGACACAGAATGAAATAATTAATGATGCTATCCCGCATTACATAACAAACATGGACAGATATACACAGAGGATGCATTAATAGATCTCATTGACCATGATCTGGAGTTAAGCAAATGGTCAGACATATGGAAACATCAGCCTAATACTAGTTCACAGAACCTAAATACAACTGAGCGACACAATAATAAACACATAAAGACAAAACCCAATAAAATACCAATAGATAAGGTAGAGAAAATCAGAAAGACAACATCAAAAGGATGTATTGTTCTTGACAATGAAGAAGTAGATAGAACAATGGAGATATTGTGGAATTCTACTACACCTCCTCAGTCCACATCAGAGATGTTTGTGCAGATTAATAACGTTCACCGTAAGGCAGATCTCACATACAACTATGATTTTATAGAAGAAACATGTAAAGCAAGATATAGGTTAAGGTGACATAAATTGTTGGTGTTCATGATATACACTCAGAATGGAGTTGGCATTGATGATGTAATTTTTTTTGTATAACTATTATTGTATTGCCATAACACTGTGAATGTTAGTGTTTTATATCATGTATTAGCTAGGTATAATTTTGTGATGATGATGATGATGATGATGAATTACATACTTCCAATTTTTGAAATACTGAGACAAACTCTGGCGTAAAATAGATACATTAGAGTGGCATACTTGGGTTTTGCCATATTGGTTAGTGTAACCGACAAGGTTGTATTTGGAGTAACAATATGAGGGCATCCTCAGCACTAGCAAGATTGGCATAGCGAGATGGAGACCCCAGAATTATCATGGATATATAGGTACTAGGGGGTAGAATAATTGATGTTAGTGGAAAAAAATTCGTTGAGAGTATGATGGGAGTATTATGTTTTTCAAGGAGCCAGTAAATCACATATTTCACACTGAGTATGTATCAGGGAATGTGTGTGATATATCCTGTTGTTGCCACTGAAGATGAGAATCGAGAGGTTAGCCAATGTAAATTCATCACAAGGTCAATAAGGTGATTTTTTTTTTTTTTTTAGGTTGGGCCTCAAATGTTTTGATATTATGTTTTTGTCATTTGAAAGAATGTATGTTTTTTTCTTTTTCTTGAATGTGTATGGGAAGACACTTTGATACGGAATATGTATCATCTAAAGAAGAATAATGAATTAATGTTTTATGGGCAAATTTTTGAAGACGATGTAAAAATTGTGGTACATATTTTTCTGTTCTATGATGATTATGAAGTATTGAGAGAATTTAACTACAATGTATTTAGACAAAGCAGTCGATATAGCTGACGGTTAACATTCTGACTAAAAACAAGGGGAGGTGACAGAAAAGTGATTTTTTTCTTGTATGTGTTGTTAAGATGGAAATATGTGGGTAGTCTATTACTTACAAGGCACTTTGCTAGTTTTTTTTGTAGTCATAATGTTAACAATATGACTAAAACATGGGGAGGTATGTAGCATAGCCTTGTAAGTAACGGATATTGTAGTTATTATTATTATTAATGAATATGATTATGAAAATATACTGTAAAGAAAATAGTAACATCAAACAGCGACAGAGAAAAATATAGGTCGAAGAAAGGAAAGAAAGGTATAAAACTTCCATGACACTAGAACAAGACGCGGACAAAAGAAAACAGTGAATAGAAAAACACGAGACACAGTGACACTGACACATCAAAAGAGGTACGTCAGAAAGTAGGATGGTCCAGTGATAACAAAGCAGTGACTGGACGTTGACACGAGTAAACAAAATAGAAAAGACAAATAGAAAAGGCAGACACAATGAAAAGCGAGGACACAATAAACCTCCGACACGAAATAGCAACGTAATGACTTAGATAAATAACAATTGTATAGACGGAGTTGACACTTGACACGCGGTGAGACGCGGTTGTATACGGAGTTTGAATGAATGAATAATATTTATTTTTAAAGGGTAAAGAATTGGGCACACAGGCCCGTCTTACATTCTGCTCTTCATCAATCCATCTTTCATTCTTCCCACACACTCGATTTAATACAAATATACAAATTAAATTAGGAAAAAACATATCAAAAGAGTGTAAGATTTAACTATTACATTCAAAGTAAAAGAGAAAAAGTAATTAACCTAATAAAATAGCTCTCACGCATACGTACACACAGACATATACATAAACAAAAATACATTGTAAATAGAGATCTTCTAACACATGTTTTTTAACAAACATTAAAATAATTTCGAACAAGTTACTTTTCGAACTATGTCATTTTAGTACTTGATGATTGGCGAGTCATGTGTTGAGAGAGTGTTGGTTATTCTATGGAGGCATATAATTACAAGGAAGTAAATAGTGAAACAGGTTTGAGTTAAGGGATTCAGTATTGCCAATGGATTTTAAGTGGTAGGGGAGGGTGTTCCATAGCTGTACTGCAGAGTATGCAAGGCTTTTCTTGTACAGATCAATCCTGGGTTTAGGAAGAAGACACTTTTTTAAACGCTGGCTATGTTTAGTGTTATACGTAAACAGTGACCACGAGTAAGGCGGAGAATTGTGCGACAGAATTCTGTGAACAAACTTAACTTTATTAAAAATGATTCTACTTTTGATGGGTAGAATTTTGAGTTGTTTGTATTGATCTACAGTCTGTACTGGGCGTTTGTCACAAATCAGATTTAATGCTCGCTTGTGAAGTGAGTGGAGCCTTTTTGTGTTTGAGACTGAGCATTCATCCTAGATTGTGGAACAGTAATCTAAGTGTGTTTGTATGTATGATATGTAGTATATCTTTCTTGTGTCTCTGTCGATAAAGTGTTTAATTTTGGCTAATTGGTAAACTTTCTGTGCAGTCAAGTTTGTTAGGTTATGTAAGTGAGAATTCCAAGTTAAATGCTGATCAATGATGAGTCCTAGAGTTTTATGTTCATGAATATTTTCTATTGCCTTAGTCCCAGTACAAAGCTGTAGTGAAGTTTTTGTTGCATTCTGCAGTTTCTGTCTTGTAGTGATGAGCATGGATTTTGTTTTTTTGGGCAACATACCGTTTTTATTACTCTATTTAATAAAACTGTTTATATCAATTTGGAGCGTTGTTTGTAGTTTATTGATGCCATAGTCACTATTGTAAACAGTACAGTCATCAGCAAAAAGATCACATGAAGAGTGCTTCAAATGTAGTGGTAAGTCGTTAATATGGGTAGCAAAGAGAAGAGGACCAAGAATGGAGCCTTGAGGAATACCAGTATCAACCATAGACGAGCCAGATATTTTGTTTCTAAAGCATACTACTTGTTTTCTACCTGAGAGAAAAGATGTAATACATTTTGTTAGGTCAGGGTGTAATCTATAACCTTCCAGCTGTTTTGCAAGAATTTCATGATCATTTATTTCGAAGGCTTTCTTGAAAAAACAAAGACAGCACCACACAATATGTCATCATTTATATTAGACAGCCAGCTTTCTGTCATTTTAGTTAATGCTGTGTGGCAAGAGTAATTTGGTCTAAAATCTAACTGACTGTCTATTAGTTATCTTGCATGTGGAGCAGTGTTAACGTTTTAATATGCTTTTCAAGAGGTTTAGATAGTGATGTCAGAATGGATATGGTGAAGCAGAATCACGGCGCCACTAAAGCAGGATTCCCCTTACAAGGAGACTACTGGATTGATTGAATCCTCTTGTGGAGTACAGTTTCAACTTATATAAGTTTCTTCTTGTTGCTGGTGTTCTAAGCATCACCTAATTTTCTGTATTATACACTAAGAAAATACAACAAGACACCCAGGCTTTCCACTCCACAAAATTAGTACGAATACAACAACTTGAACATAACTTGGCTGTCTTCCGACCAAAACAAACTGGTCAACAATGAGAATTTCCACAAAGCCAATTGGTGTAGTTTATCATCAGACACACACATTTATTACAGAAATTCACAGCAACAAATGCCCGTCGTGAAATATCTACGCCACATGGGCAAGGAAAACCTTACAATGATTTATTCATACCAAAAAAACCATACTTACAGGCTTACCAAGGACTGCAGCCACACAGAAAAAAAACAAACTAAACTAATTCTGACAACAAGACTCGCTCTACCCCATTCTCGTTCGCCCAACACGTCCATCCAGTTCAACTTTTCACACATAGACTGCCTACGACCGGCTTTTTCACACGGACCTTTCTAACGACTTTTTGCACACGGGCCTTCCTAATGACGTAGTCTACGCAACACAATTTATTAGCGCTACACAATTAATCTCTGAACAGAATTGCTATTCTGTTACAGAATATCTCCCCACCCCCTAAAGGTAGATATTTGGCCATCAAATATCTCCAACAAAAAATTACTAACTTTTACAGAAAACTCTCCAAAAAAAAAATTAATCAAACTAATCACTATCCAAAACAACCCTAATTCTACCCACAAGGTGTACCAAGGTGTACAATATTCAAATAACTACCTACTCTTATGTGTATATTCAACGCTATGAGTAGTAACGTATAACATATGCAATCTCCATAACAACCTATCCTATATCTGGCACATGAGACTGTCCGCAACATGGACATAACAGGAAAATGAGTAAAAGGCAATCTGCCTTACAATAAGTCCTATACACATGAAATCATACTCACAACATTCCACCTAAAACCTCAGCGATCAAGAAACCTAATTCCTCCAACTACCAACAAATTTCCACTGCTAGAAACTGTTCCTAAACGAGATTCCATCTACATCAAAACTACTAAAATTCTTCCTACAACAAAACAAGTAAGGCTCTTGCTACACAAAACAAGTAAGACTCTTGCTACACAAAACAAGTAAGGCATTCCTCTTTAGACTAATCGTGAGTGATATTTATACTATTCCTACCCACTCAGTTTTCGCCATGCTGCACGCTTTTCCCAAGACCCCCGCTCAATGGTCTCAACCAACCTACCTCTCAAACAAGGGTACTCATTCTATTAATTATTTCCTAAATACCAATCCTGGGTATAACCCCTAGCCTGTACTGCTATAATATTCCCCCATCCCAAAAAAGTAGAGTTTTGCCTGTCAAAACTTTCAAAAAACCAATCTACTTATCCAAATTATAACTCCAGGCTAATTCAAAGATAATAATCGACTCTCAACATAGAACTTCATACTCTGACTATACCCATAAACTGTTCGTGTGACTTTCGGCTATACTCAGCCCATGTCCACTTCATATACAATCATCTATTTCTATTATGTGTGACTCCTCAATACACATACATAGAATAGGTAAACTCTGGTACCATATATAATCTGCTATCACTGACAAATGCAGCTATATGCTGTACATACGCAGAATAGGTTCATCTGGGTTACAATTATTAATCATCCATTCGTAAACATATGTAAATATCCATTAAACATATGCTGAACAGGCAAAACTTTGGTATCATATATAATCATCCATTCTTAACATATGTAATCATCCATTAAACATATGCAGAATAGGCAAATCTTTAGGTATCATATATAATCATCCATTCTTAACATATGTAATCATCCATTAAACATATGCAGAATAGGCAAATCTTTAGGTATCATATATAATCATCCATTCTTAACATATGTAATTATCCATTAACATATGCAGAACAGGCAAAACTTTGGTACCAGGCTAATCCACCTTTTATTTATCCCCAAAGGGACTGTGCCACGTACCACATGTACGCGCAACAAAACAATGTAATATCTAGGTCCTTACAAAAAAAAAGAGACCCCCTCTGGTAATTTTACCTTAGGCTCGGTCACATGGAATCTCCATGTTCCGGCCTAGGTACCCAATCAGAGAACCACACCTGTTTGTGTAATCTCCTCATAACATCACATCCGTGGTAATAATGTCACATCCAAGGCAATGCTGTCTCATCAAAGATAAATAACCAATTTGAACATGGTAAATGCCATAACAATTGGCTATTGATAAGTCATCATCAGTAATGTCACCTTATTGAAGGCTACATGATTTATCATCCATCCTAATTAACTGCTAATAAATCCGTTATACAAAAAATAAACAGAGAAAAAAAAATACATTCACTAATTGCTGCACAAGAACTATACAATCTATAAAAAATTATGCTTAAGAGAATCTCCAACTGCAGCCTTAATCTCCCAGGGACTTCCAACATGTAGCAATGATACTTCCAGGGCTTCTGGTACATTTCCAATGCACTGCATGACAAAGCCTAACCTCTTCCATAGTAACATGACTCTTTCTGGAAAGACTCAGACATGGAACCAATAATCTATAACAAAACAAAAAAAAACAATATTAGCATTATCCAATCCACTCAAAATAATCCAACCATACTGGCACCTAATACAGTCCAGAATAATTATTGTACTTTTTAGTTAAGTAAGTTATAACAGCAAATGGCAATCTTCCAGAAAAATTTTAACTAAGAATATTCAGTTTTCTAGCACCTATCAGAGTAAAAAGCTGAAATTAATGACACATACACTAATGTCAAATATCCATATCATCCTTGCTAATGCAAAATCACAACAAAATGGTAAACTAAATGCTAATTAATTGCAATCCAGAAAAATTCCACAGCAGAACAAAATAACTGTCCCTAATGTATAAACACAATAATGTTCCTGAAATTTCTAGATAATCTATCCAGAAGAAGCATATCTGGCAACTTCCAATCAACAGAATGTTCATTTCCAAAAACAAATTTTTTCCACAGGTGAAGGTAGTCCAAAAAGTTACTATATCCCTTCGTATGAATGTCTGGCGACTGGATGAATCAGAACTACTCAATTGTCCAACAAACTTCCAAAGAGAATGACAGTAAATAAATCCAACATTCACTATTTGCTATAATTAATAATGTTCAGTCTGCACAATCTGGCTTGACTTCTTGCTGAAATTTCAGAGGTCACAGTTAAGTTACAAATTGTTACCTGTCCCTTCCTACATAGTACCAGCGAAATGTACCGTACAAGCTGCACTGGTTCCTGGCAGGATACTGGTTCAGGATCAGCTTCACTGGACCGGATACAAGCTACTGGTATGGCTTCATCCACTATGCTGCCTAGGGGCCAGGAGCTAGAGGTGCCCCCCAAGATTCTGAGCAAGCTGGACATCGTCGCCGCCTTGAGTAGACGCCACCAAGTCTCGCCAACACACCCCTGACGCCAATTCGAAGGAAGAAAAAGGACGCCAATGCAACTCAACCCTGTCCTAATCTAGACTCCTTTTCTTCTCAGGCAGAAGATGTCGGGAAGCCAATGCTGACAGAACTACCAACCGAAATTCGAACGCTAGCTAGCTAACCAACTCCAATCTTGACTGCCTAACTAACTACAAACCTATCAACTCCTAATCTATCTGCAGTCAGCTTCCAACACCTAAGCTAGCTATCCTTACTCTACAACATATTTGCTGTTGACCAAAACAGAGTCTACCATGTTTGAAAGCCGAAAACGAGGCCAAGGTAAACAGGTCATCGATCGACAATCGTAATCTAGGGCATGGTAACAATAGACAAAACGTTGTGTGTACTACACAACTGGAGACAAAAATACTACAACCTGGAGACTTGCCATGACTTCACAATTAGAAGTATGAGCCGTGCATGAAACCAGCAGCCCACGAGCAACAACTAAAACACTTTGTGATAGACCGTGAAAGAAAGCGCTGGTCACGGCACCAGTGAAACAGAATGTGTGCCTGACTGTGACTATTTATAGCCACTATAACAGTTTGGCCGTACCGCTATCTACACACAAAAATATGACTACTGGATTGATTGAACCTTCTTGTGGAGTACAGTTTCAACTTATAAGTTTCTTCTTGTTGCTGGTGTTCTAACCTTCACCTAATTTTCTATATTATACACTGAGAAAATACAACAAGACACCCAGGCTTTCAACTCCACAAAAGATAGTACAAATACAACAACTTAAACATAACTTGGCAGTCTTCCGACCAAAACAAACTGGTCAACAATGAGAATTTCCACAAAGCCAATTGGCGTAGTTTATCATCAGACAACACACATTTATTAATGGACCAAAATGAGGGGTGAAATCATGATGATGGGAATGTAGCCATCAGGCTGAACAGAAATTCACAGTAACAAATGCCCGGCGTGAAATGTCTACGCCACATGGGCAAGGAAAACCTTACAATGATTTATTCATACCAAAAACCATACTTACAAGCTTACCAAGGACTGCAGCCACACAGAAAAAACAAACTAAACTAATTCTAACAACGACAAGACTCGCTCTACCCCATTCTCGTTCGCCCAAACACGTCCATCCCGTTACACATTCGCACCAAGACTGCCTAACGACCGGCTTTTTTTTTGCACACTGACCTTTCTAAAGACGTTTTGCACACGGGCCTTCCTAACGACATGAGTTGTGGTCTACGCGAACACAATTTATTAGCACTACACAAATAATCTCTGAACAGAATTGCTATTCTGTTACAGAATATCTCCCCACCCCCTAAAGGTAGATATTTAGCCATCAAATATCTCCAACAAAAATTACTAACTTTTACAGAAAACTCTCCAAAAAAAAAAATTAATCAAACTAATCACTATCCAACACAACCCTAATTCTACCCACAAAGTGTACCAAGGTGTACAATATTCAAATAACTACCTACTCTTATGTGTATATTCAACGCTATGAGTAGTAAAGTATAACATATGCAATCTCCATAACAACCCATCCTATATCTGTCGCATGAGACTGTCCGCAACATGGACATAACAGGAAAATGAGTAAAAGGCAATCCGCCTTACAATAAGTCCTATACACATGAAATCATACTCACAACATTCCACCTAAAACCTCAGCCATCAAGAAACCTAATTCCTCCAACTACCAACAAATTTCCACTGCTAGAAACTCTTCCTAAACGAGATTCCATCTACATCAAAACTACTAAAATTCTTCCTACAACAAAACAAGTAAGGCTCTTGCTACACAAAACAAGTAAGACTCTTGCTACACAAAACAAGTAAGGCATTCCTCTTTAGACTAATCGTGAGTGATATTTATACTATTCCTACCCACTCAGTTTTCGCCATGCTGCACGCTTTTCCCAAGACCCCCGCTCAATGGTCTCAACCAACCTACCTCTCAAACAAGGGTACTCATTCTATTAATTATTTCCTAAATACCAATCCTGGGTATAACCCCTAGCCTGTACTGCTATAATATTCCCCCATCCCAAAAAAGTAGAGTTTTGCCTGTCAAAACTTTCAAAAAACCAATCTACTTATCCAAATTATAACTCCAGGCTAATTCAAAGATAATAATCGACTCTCAACATAGAACTTCATACTCTGACTATACCCATAAACTGTTCGTGTGACTTTCGGCTATACTCAGCCCATGTCCACTTCATATACAATCATCTATTTCTATTATGTGTGACTCCTCAATACACATACATAGAATAGGTAAACTCTGGTACCATATATAATCTGCTATCACTGACAAATGCAGCTATATGCTGTACATACGCAGAATAGGTTCATCTGGGTTACAATTATTAATCATCCATTCGTAAACATATGTAAATATCCATTAAACATATGCTGAACAGGCAAAACTTTGGTATCATATATAATCATCCATTCTTAACATATGTAATCATCCATTAAACATATGCAGAATAGGCAAATCTTTAGGTATCATATATAATCATCCATTCTTAACATATGTAATCATCCATTAAACATATGCAGAATAGGCAAATCTTTAGGTATCATATATAATCATCCATTCTTAACATATGTAATTATCCATTAACATATGCAGAACAGGCAAAACTTTGGTACCAGGCTAATCCACCTTTTATTTATCCCCAAAGGGACTGTGCCACGTACCACATGTACGCGCAACAAAACAATGTAATATCTAGGTCCTTACAAAAAAAAAGAGACCCCCTCTGGTAATTTTACCTTAGGCTCGGTCACATGGAATCTCCATGTTCCGGCCTAGGTACCCAATCAGAGAACCACACCTGTTTGTGTAATCTCCTCATAACATCACATCCGTGGTAATAATGTCACATCCAAGGCAATGCTGTCTCATCAAAGATAAATAACCAATTTGAACATGGTAAATGCCATAACAATTGGCTATTGATAAGTCATCATCAGTAATGTCACCTTATTGAAGGCTACATGATTTATCATCCATCCTAATTAACTGCTAATAAATCCGTTATACAAAAAATAAACAGAGGAAAAAAAATACATTCACTAACTGCTGCACAAGAACTATACAATCTATAAAAATTATGCTTAAGAGAATCTCCAACTGCAGCCTTAATCTCCCAGGGACTTCCAACATGTAGCAATGATACTTCCAGGGCTTCTGGTACATTTCCAATGCACTGCATGACAAAGCCTAACCTCTTCCATAGTAACATGACTCTTTCTGGAAAGACTCAGACATGGAACCAATAATCTATAACAAAACAAAAAAAAACAATATTAGCATTATCCAATCCACTCAAAATAATCCAACCATACTGGCACCTAATACAGTCCAGAATAATTATTGTACTTTTTAGTTAAGTAAGTTATAACAGCAAATGGCAATCTTCCAGAAAAATTTTAACTAAGAATATTCAGTTTTCTAGCACCTATCAGAGTAAAAAGCTGAAATTAATGACACATACACTAATGTCAAATATCCATATCATCCTTGCTAATGCAAAATCACAACAAAATGGTAAACTAAATGCTAATTAATTGCAATCCAGAAAAATTCCACAGCAGAACAAAATAACTGTCCCTAATGTATAAACACAATAATGTTCCTGAAATTTCTAGATAATCTATCCAGAAGAAGCATATCTGGCAACTTCCAATCAACAGAATGTTCATTTCCAAAAACAAATTTTTTCCACAGGTGAAGGTAGTCCAAAAAGTTACTATATCCCTTCGTATGAATGTCTGGCGACTGGATGAATCAGAACTACTCAATTGTCCAACAAACTTCCAAAGAGAATGACAGTAAATAAATCCAACATTCACTATTTGCTATAATTAATAATGTTCAGTCTGCACAATCTGGCTTGACTTCTTGCTGAAATTTCAGAGGTCACAGTTAAGTTACAAATTGTTACCTGTCCCTTCCTACATAGTACCAGCGAAATGTACCGTACAAGCTGCACTGGTTCCTGGCAGGATACTGGTTCAGGATCAGCTTCACTGGACCGGATACAAGCTACTGGTATGGCTTCATCCACTATGCTGCCTAGGGGCCAGGAGCTAGAGGTGCCCCCCAAGATTCTGAGCAAGCTGGACATCGTCGCCGCCTTGAGTAGACGCCACCAAGTCTCGCCAACACACCCCTGACGCCAATTCGAAGGAAGAAAAGGACGCCAATGCAACTCAACTCTGTCCTAATCTAGACTCCTTTTCTTCTCAGGCAGAAGATGTCGGGAAGCCAATGCTGACAGAACTACCAACCGAAATTCGAACGCTAGCTAGCTAACCAACTCCAATCTTGACTGCCTAACTAACTACAAACCTATCAACTCCTAATCTATCTGCAGTCAGCTTCCAACACCTAAGCTAGCTATCCTTACTCTACAACATATTTGCTGTTGACCAAAACAGAGTCTACCATGTTTGAAAGCCGAAAACGAGGCCAAGGTAAACAGGTCATCGATCGACAATCGTAATCTAGGGCATGGTAACAATAGACAAAACGTTGTGTGTACTACACAACTGGAGACAAAAATACTACAACCTGGAGACTTGCCATGACTTCACAATTAGAAGTATGAGCCGTGCATGAAACCAGCAGCCCACGAGCAACAACTAAAACACTTTGTGATAGACCGTGAAAGAAAGCGCTGGTCACGGCACCAGTGAAACAGAATGTGTGCCTGACTGTGACTATTTATAGCCACTATAACAGTTTGGCCGTACCGCTATCTACACACAAAAATATGACTACTGGATTGATTGAACCTTCTTGTGGAGTACAGTTTCAACTTATAAGTTTCTTCTTGTTGCTGGTGTTCTAACCTTCACCTAATTTTCTATATTATACACTGAGAAAATACAACAAGACACCCAGGCTTTCAACTCCACAAAAGATAGTACAAATACAACAACTTAAACATAACTTGGCAGTCTTCCGACCAAAACAAACTGGTCAACAATGAGAATTTCCACAAAGCCAATTGGCGTAGTTTATCATCAGACAACACACATTTATTAATGGACCAAAATGAGGGGTGAAATCATGATGATGGGAATGTAGCCATCAGGCTGAACAGAAATTCACAGTAACAAATGCCCGGCGTGAAATGTCTACGCCACATGGGCAAGGAAAACCTTACAATGATTTATTCATACCAAAAACCATACTTACAAGCTTACCAAGGACTGCAGCCACACAGAAAAAACAAACTAAACTAATTCTAACAACGACAAGACTCGCTCTACCCCATTCTCGTTCGCCCAAACACGTCCATCCCGTTACACATTCGCACCAAGACTGCCTAACGACCGGCTTTTTTTTTGCACACTGACCTTTCTAAAGACGTTTTGCACACGGGCCTTCCTAACGACATGAGTTGTGGTCTACGCGAACACAATTTATTAGCACTACACAAATAATCTCTGAACAGAATTGCTATTCTGTTACAGAATATCTCCCCACCCCCTAAAGGTAGATATTTAGCCATCAAATATCTCCAACAAAAATTACTAACTTTTACAGAAAACTCTCCAAAAAAAAAAATTAATCAAACTAATCACTATCCAACACAACCCTAATTCTACCCACAAAGTGTACCAAGGTGTACAATATTCAAATAACTACCTACTCTTATGTGTATATTCAACGCTATGAGTAGTAAAGTATAACATATGCAATCTCCATAACAACCCATCCTATATCTGTCGCATGAGACTGTCCGCAACATGGACATAACAGGAAAATGAGTAAAAGGCAATCCGCCTTACAATAAGTCCTATACACATGAAATCATACTCACAACATTCCACCTAAAACCTCAGCCATCAAGAAACCTAATTCCTCCAACTACCAACAAATTTCCACTGCTAGAAACTCTTCCTAAACGAGATTCCATCTACATCAAAACTACTAAAATTCTTCCTACAACAAAACAAGTAAGGCTCTTGCTACACAAAACAAGTAAGACTCTTGCTACACAAAACAAGTAAGGCATTCCTCTTTAGACTAATCGTGAGTGATATTTATACTATTCCTACCCACTCAGTTTTCGCCATGCTGCACGCTTTTCCCAAGACCCCCGCTCAATGGTCTCAACCAACCTACCTCTCAAACAAGGGTACTCATTCTATTAATTATTTCCTAAATACCAATCCTGGGTATAATCCCTGGCCTGTACTGCTATATTATTCCCCCATCCCAAAAAGTAGAGTTTTGCCTGTCAAAACTTTCAAAAAACCAAATTACTTATCTAAATTATAACTCCAGGCTAATTCAAAGATAATAATCGACTCTCAACATAGAACATCATACTCTGACCATACCCATAAACTGTTCGTGTGACTTTCGGCTATACTCAGCCCATGTCCACTTCATATACAATCATCTATTTCTATTATGTGTGATTCCTCAATACACATACATAGAATAGGTAAACTCTGGTACCATATATAATCTGCTATCACTGACAAATGCAGCTATATGCTGTACATACGCAGAATAGGTTCATCTGGGTTACAATTATTAATCATCCATTCGTAAACATATGTAAATATCCATTAAACATATGCTGAACAGGCAAAACTTTGGTATCATATAATCATCCATTCTTAACATATGTAATCATCCATTAAACATATGCAGAATAGGCAAATCTTTAGGTATCATATATAATCATCCATTCTTAACATATGTAATCATCCATTAAACATATGCAGAATAGGCAAATCTTTAGGTATCATATATAATCATCCATTCTTAACATATGTAATTATCCATTAACATATGCAGAACAGGCAAAACTTTGGTACCAGGCTAATCCACCTTTTATTTATCCCCAAAGGGACTGTGCCACGTACCACATGTACGCGCAACAAAACAATGTAATATCTAGGTCCTTACAAAAAAAAAGAGACCCCCTCTGGTAATTTTACCTTAGGCTCGGTCACATGGAATCTCCATGTTCCGGCCTAGGTACCCAATCAGAGAACCACACCTGTTTGTGTAATCTCCTCATAACATCACATCCGTGGTAATAATGTCACATCCAAGGCAATGCTGTCTCATCAAAGATAAATAACCAATTTGAACATGGTAAATGCCATAACAATTGGCTATTGATAAGTCATCATCAGTAATGTCACCTTATTGAAGGCTACATGATTTATCATCCATCCTAATTAACTGCTAATAAATCCGTTATACAAAAAATAAACAGAGAAAAAAAAATACATTCACTAATTGCTGCACAAGAACTATACAATCTATAAAAAATTATGCTTAAGAGAATCTCCAACTGCAGCCTTAATCTCCCAGGGACTTCCAACATGTAGCAATGATACTTCCAGGGCTTCTGGTACATTTCCAATGCACTGCATGACAAAGCCTAACCTCTTCCATAGTAACATGACTCTTTCTGGAAAGACTCAGACATGGAACCAATAATCTATAACAAAACAAAAAAAAACAATATTAGCATTATCCAATCCACTCAAAATAATCCAACCATACTGGCACCTAATACAGTCCAGAATAATTATTGTACTTTTTAGTTAAGTAAGTTATAACAGCAAATGGCAATCTTCCAGAAAAATTTTAACTAAGAATATTCAGTTTTCTAGCACCTATCAGAGTAAAAAGCTGAAATTAATGACACATACACTAATGTCAAATATCCATATCATCCTTGCTAATGCAAAATCACAACAAAATGGTAAACTAAATGCTAATTAATTGCAATCCAGAAAAATTCCACAGCAGAACAAAATAACTGTCCCTAATGTATAAACACAATAATGTTCCTGAAATTTCTAGATAATCTATCCAGAAGAAGCATATCTGGCAACTTCCAATCAACAGAATGTTCATTTCCAAAAACAAATTTTTTCCACAGGTGAAGGTAGTCCAAAAAGTTACTATATCCCTTCGTATGAATGTCTGGCGACTGGATGAATCAGAACTACTCAATTGTCCAACAAACTTCCAAAGAGAATGACAGTAAATAAATCCAACATTCACTATTTGCTATAATTAATAATGTTCAGTCTGCACAATCTGGCTTGACTTCTTGCTGAAATTTCAGAGGTCACAGTTAAGTTACAAATTGTTACCTGTCCCTTCCTACATAGTACCAGCGAAATGTACCGTACAAGCTGCACTGGTTCCTGGCAGGATACTGGTTCAGGATCAGCTTCACTGGACCGGATACAAGCTACTGGTATGGCTTCATCCACTATGCTGCCTAGGGGCCAGGAGCTAGAGGTGCCCCCCAAGATTCTGAGCAAGCTGGACATCGTCGCCGCCTTGAGTAGACGCCACCAAGTCTCGCCAACACACCCCTGACGCCAATTCGAAGGAAGAAAAAGGACGCCAATGCAACTCAACCCTGTCCTAATCTAGACTCCTTTTCTTCTCAGGCAGAAGATGTCGGGAAGCCAATGCTGACAGAACTACCAACCGAAATTCGAACGCTAGCTAGCTAACCAACTCCAATCTTGACTGCCTAACTAACTACAAACCTATCAACTCCTAATCTATCTGCAGTCAGCTTCCAACACCTAAGCTAGCTATCCTTACTCTACAACATATTTGCTGTTGACCAAAACAGAGTCTACCATGTTTGAAAGCCGAAAACGAGGCCAAGGTAAACAGGTCATCGATCGACAATCGTAATCTAGGGCATGGTAACAATAGACAAAACGTTGTGTGTACTACACAACTGGAGACAAAAATACTACAACCTGGAGACTTGCCATGACTTCACAATTAGAAGTATGAGCCGTGCATGAAACCAGCAGCCCACGAGCAACAACTAAAACACTTTGTGATAGACCGTGAAAGAAAGCGCTGGTCACGGCACCAGTGAAACAGAATGTGTGCCTGACTGTGACTATTTATAGCCACTATAACAGTTTGGCCGTACCGCTATCTACACACAAAAATATGACTACTGGATTGATTGAACCTTCTTGTGGAGTACAGTTTCAACTTATAAGTTTCTTCTTGTTGCTGGTGTTCTAACCTTCACCTAATTTTCTATATTATACACTGAGAAAATACAACAAGACACCCAGGCTTTCAACTCCACAAAAGATAGTACAAATACAACAACTTAAACATAACTTGGCAGTCTTCCGACCAAAACAAACTGGTCAACAATGAGAATTTCCACAAAGCCAATTGGCGTAGTTTATCATCAGACAACACACATTTATTAATGGACCAAAATGAGGGGTGAAATCATGATGATGGGAATGTAGCCATCAGGCTGAACAGAAATTCACAGTAACAAATGCCCGGCGTGAAATGTCTACGCCACATGGGCAAGGAAAACCTTACAATGATTTATTCATACCAAAAACCATACTTACAAGCTTACCAAGGACTGCAGCCACACAGAAAAAACAAACTAAACTAATTCTAACAACGACAAGACTCGCTCTACCCCATTCTCGTTCGCCCAAACACGTCCATCCCGTTACACATTCGCACCAAGACTGCCTAACGACCGGCTTTTTTTTTGCACACTGACCTTTCTAAAGACGTTTTGCACACGGGCCTTCCTAACGACATGAGTTGTGGTCTACGCGAACACAATTTATTAGCACTACACAAATAATCTCTGAACAGAATTGCTATTCTGTTACAGAATATCTCCCCACCCCCTAAAGGTAGATATTTAGCCATCAAATATCTCCAACAAAAATTACTAACTTTTACAGAAAACTCTCCAAAAAAAAAAATTAATCAAACTAATCACTATCCAACACAACCCTAATTCTACCCACAAAGTGTACCAAGGTGTACAATATTCAAATAACTACCTACTCTTATGTGTATATTCAACGCTATGAGTAGTAAAGTATAACATATGCAATCTCCATAACAACCCATCCTATATCTGTCGCATGAGACTGTCCGCAACATGGACATAACAGGAAAATGAGTAAAAGGCAATCCGCCTTACAATAAGTCCTATACACATGAAATCATACTCACAACATTCCACCTAAAACCTCAGCCATCAAGAAACCTAATTCCTCCAACTACCAACAAATTTCCACTGCTAGAAACTCTTCCTAAACGAGATTCCATCTACATCAAAACTACTAAAATTCTTCCTACAACAAAACAAGTAAGGCTCTTGCTACACAAAACAAGTAAGACTCTTGCTACACAAAACAAGTAAGGCATTCCTTTTAGACTAATCGTGAGTGATATTTATACTATTCCTACCCACTCAGTTTTCGCCATGCTGCACGCTTTTCCCAAGACCCCCGCTCAATGGTCTCAACCAACCTACCTCTCAAACAAGGGTACTCATTCTATTAATTATTTCCTAAATACCAATCCTGGGTATAACCCCTAGCCTGTACTGCTATAATATTCCCCCATCCCAAAAAAGTAGAGTTTTGCCTGTCAAAACTTTCAAAAAACCAATCTACTTATCCAAATTATAACTCCAGGCTAATTCAAAGATAATAATCGACTCTCAACATAGAACTTCATACTCTGACTATACCCATAAACTGTTCGTGTGACTTTCGGCTATACTCAGCCCATGTCCACTTCATATACAATCATCTATTTCTATTATGTGTGACTCCTCAATACACATACATAGAATAGGTAAACTCTGGTACCATATATAATCTGCTATCACTGACAAATGCAGCTATATGCTGTACATACGCAGAATAGGTTCATCTGGGTTACAATTATTAATCATCCATTCGTAAACATATGTAAATATCCATTAAACATATGCTGAACAGGCAAAACTTTGGTATCATATATAATCATCCATTCTTAACATATGTAATCATCCATTAAACATATGCAGAATAGGCAAATCTTTAGGTATCATATATAATCATCCATTCTTAACATATGTAATCATCCATTAAACATATGCAGAATAGGCAAATCTTTAGGTATCATATATAATCATCCATTCTTAACATATGTAATTATCCATTAACATATGCAGAACAGGCAAAACTTTGGTACCAGGCTAATCCACCTTTTATTTATCCCCAAAGGGACTGTGCCACGTACCACATGTACGCGCAACAAAACAATGTAATATCTAGGTCCTTACAAAAAAGACCCCCTCTGGTAATTTTACCTTAGGCTCGGTCACATGGAATCTCCATGTTCCGGCCTAGGTACCCAATCAGAGAACCACACCTGTTTGTGTAATCTCCTCATAACATCACATCCGTGGTAATAATGTCACATCCAAGGCAATGCTGTCTCATCAAAGATAAATAACCAATTTGAACATGGTAAATGCCATAACAATTGGCTATTGATAAGTCATCATCAGTAATGTCACCTTATTGAAGGCTACATGATTTATCATCCATCCTAATTAACTGCTAATAAATCCGTTATACAAAAAATAAACAGAGAAAAAAAATACATTCACTAATTGCTGCACAAGAACTATACAATCTATAAAAAATTATGCTTAAGAGAATCTCCAACTGCAGCCTTAATCTCCCAGGGACTTCCAACATGTAGCAATGATACTTCCAGGGCTTCTGGTACATTTCCAATGCACTGCATGACAAAGCCTAACCTCTTCCATAGTAACATGACTCTTTCTGGAAAAACTCAGACATGGAACCAATAATCTATAACAAAACAAAAAAAAACAATATTAGCATTATCCAATCCACTCAAAATAATCCAACCATACTGGCACCTAATACAGTCCAGAATAATTATTGTACTTTTTAGTTAAATAAGTTATAACAGCAAATGGCAATCTTCCAGAAAAATTTTAACTAAGAATCCTCAGTTTTCTAGCACCTATCAGAGTAAAAAACTGAAATTAATGACACATACACTAATGTCAAATATCCATATCATCCTTGCTAATGCAAAATCACAACAAAATGGTAAACTAAATGCTAATTAATTGCAATCCAGAAAAATTCCACAGCAGAACAAAATAACTGTCCCTAATGTATAAACACAATAATGTTCCTGAAATTTCTAGATAATCTATCCAGAAGAAGCATATCTGGCAACTTCCAATCAACAGAATGTTCATTTCCAAAAACAAATTTTTTCCACAGGTGAAGGTAGTCCAAAAAGTTACTATATCCCTTCGTATGAATGTCTGGCGACTGGATGAATCAGAACTACTCAATTGTCCAACAAACTTCCAAAGAGAATGACAGTAAATAAATCCAACATTCACTATTTGCTATAATTAATAATGTTCAGTCTGCACAATCTGGCTTGACTTCTTGCTGAAATTTCAGAGGTCACAGTTAAGTTACAAATTGTTACCTGTCCCTTCCTACATAGTACCAGCGAAATGTACCGTACAAGCTGCACTGGTTCCTGGCAGGATACTGGTTCAGGATCAGCTTCACTGGACCGGATACAAGCTACTGGTATGGCTTCATCCACTATGCTGCCTAGGGGCCAGGAGCTAGAGGTGCCCCCCAAGATTCTGAGCAAGCTGGACATCGTCGCCGCCTTGAGTAGACGCCACCAAGTCTCGCCAACACACCCCTGACGCCAATTCGAAGGAAGAAAAAGGACGCCAATGCAACTCAACCCTGTCCTAATCTAGACTCCTTTTCTTCTCAGGCAGAAGATGTCGGGAAGCCAATGCTGACAGAACTACCAACCGAAATTCGAACGCTAGCTAGCTAACCAACTCCAATCTTGACTGCCTAACTAACTACAAACCTATCAACTCCTAATCTATCTGCAGTCAGCTTCCAACACCTAAGCTAGCTATCCTTACTCTACAACATATTTGCTGTTGACCAAAACAGAGTCTACCATGTTTGAAAGCCGAAAACGAGGCCAAGGTAAACAGGTCATCGATCGACAATCGTAATCTAGGGCATGGTAACAATAGACAAAACGTTGTGTGTACTACACAACTGGAGACAAAAATACTACAACCTGGAGACTTGCCATGACTTCACAATTAGAAGTATGAGCCGTGCATGAAACCAGCAGCCCACGAGCAACAACTAAAACACTTTGTGATAGACCGTGAAAGAAAGCGCTGGTCACGGCACCAGTGAAACAGAATGTGTGCCTGACTGTGACTATTTATAGCCACTATAACAGTTTGGCCGTACCGCTATCTACACACAAAAATATGACTACTGGATTGATTGAACCTTCTTGTGGAGTACAGTTTCAACTTATAAGTTTCTTCTTGTTGCTGGTGTTCTAACCTTCAAGAGGTTTAGATAGTGATGTCAGAATGGATATGGGTCTATATGAGAGGTCACTAGTCTGTTCAGATTTAAAAAGAGGAAAAACTTTGGCGAGTTGAAAAGCGTCAGGGAAATAATGTTTGTCAATGCACAAATTGTATAAGTATGTTAGTGTGTCTGTGATAACTGGTGCAGCGTAGCGTAGTATCTTGTTACTAATGTCATCACATCCTGCTGAGTTAGTGTTCTTTAAGGACCGGATGTAGTTATAAACCTCACCGACTGTGAGGAAAGGAATATTTAGTTGTTTTAGCTTTACACATTTACTGTCGCTGAAAGTTTTCAACACGCTCAGGTCGCAATTAGGGGTCGGTAATGAAGATTTTAGAATACTAATTTATTCCCTAAAATGTTCACTGAAGTTAGTGCAAGTATGTTCACCATTAAGTGTTTGTGGGTCAGATTGTTTCCTTTTATTTACAAGAGTATTAATCACTTTCCAAATTGATTTACTATCAGTTTTGTCTTTCACTAAATTTCTGAAGTAATTTTTCTTTTCCAGCCTAATTAAGTACTGCACCTTATTCCTAAGTGAACGATAGCTACTGACATTTCTGCTTTTGTGAGCTTCATCCCGTTTCCTCATGAGTTGCAATATATCAGGAGTTATCCACGGGGATTTTGTTATGTATTTTACTCTCATTTCTTCAGTGGGGACGTGCTTGTCAAAAACATTTCGAAATATCTTGATCCAATATTCGATAGCCTCATCTGGATTTGCATAACTGGAAAACGTATGTAAAAGGCGAAGCTTTTAGACCAGTTAAAAATAATTCCACGTTAAAGATGTTAAAGTTCCTATATTTGATGCTGGTATGTCTGTGTTTAGGCATTTTATACCACTATGTGACCACGTACACAGATCGGGTAGTGAGTTTAAATATAGGAGTGACCAACTTGGCCAGCTGACCAATTAAATATTTAGAGGCGTGGCCTATTGGACTACTTACGACATATATGCAGCGGGGGAGTTTGAATGACGGACAATCAGAACGCGCATGGGAACCAATGGACATCTGAAGGGTGGAGCTAAAATACTTATTGGTTAATCCATCAAGCTGCACTTGAAGATAAAAAGGTGAACGGAGAAGTACGAGGGGGAACAGAAGAACGAAGAAAGAAGGGGAAAAGACGAAGAAAGAGGAGGAACCAAGTAGTAGGAAGGACGACGAAGAAGAAGAGACAGAGGAGGGAGCACAAAGACGGAAGAACAGACAATAAAAACAGGGAACAGAACGACGAAGAAAGAAGAGGAGAACCAAATATTAAGGAACGAGGAAGAAGAAGAGACAGAAGGGAGCCCCGAAGACGAAGGAACAAGGACAGTCAGTGAAATGATACCGGTCCAGACAAGAGAAGAAGAGGAGAACACACACCAGAGAAGACACGAGAGAGAAATAAGACAAATAAATGAATTCTGTAGAGAACATCATCGGACTTCCTCTGATTTAGTGAAGTGTAATGTATGTGAATCATCGATGTGTTATGATCAGAGAACCAAAGAACAATTCTACGTCAGTCATCAAGAAAAATAGTCCTAACTTATCAATATTATACAGGTGCCGTCAATAATATGATAGTGCACACACTGACAAATGTTATAATTAGGCTGTGAACACTATTTAGTATACAAGTTGTTGCAAAGATATTTTCCAGTTAGTTGGGGATAAGTCATCGTGTGGTGTTGTGATTCTGGTTGGTTCTTGATATTGAAGTGTGTACACGTGTTATTGTGCCCTGCATTGATTATGTTTTAAGTATATGTGATGTGTGGTTGTTGGCTATGATCCCATCGATCACCCCGACTCAATTAGGTTGCTTGTGTATGAGTTTGATTAGTAGAGATGATTTAGTAAGGATGACAGTGCATGTGCTGGACCAACAGGTATGTATGGCAAAATTGTAGTAGGTTCTTTCAGAGAAGAAAGAGAAGTGAATGTGGATGGTTTTTGCTGTACATCAGTAGATGAAGCCGTACTAGCACACTTGCATGCAGCTTTCTTGAAAACTGAACGAATGTCAGCTCGCTCCTAGGCGCACCAAGTTAGACTACATTTAACTTACATTTAGAAATTGATGTTATTTTAATTTTTAAAAATATATTTCTTATTCCACCATTTGCTTGAGGTTAGGTTAACGAAGAGTCTACTGCATCATCAACTAGGACACATCGTAAGAATAACAACTGTCCTGGACATGAACTTTTATTACTGCCCTTGATCACAAGCATTGTAATATCGTGTTATTTCCCTTGGCTGAAGTTTCATGACAGCTATGTTTTCCTTCCTGGTCTGTTCTTCAAATTTGTAAAATTAAAGTTCTTTCCTTCGATCATCTGCTTTACCGAAGAGTAAATTTTTTTCTCTGTACCGACTTTGTGCTAACACACAGAGAAGGTGTCGCAATATGAATAGGCTATGTGGGGTTGCCTACTTGAAGTAGACGCATGAAATAAACTTCTCACAAGGCATCATCACGCAGGAGGGTTGGAGGGATGTAGAGCCCCACCACGTGAACAAGCTCATCAGTCTGACACAAAACTACAACACAAAGCTGAGACCTAGCCAGTAACACATGGCCTGCCCTCAACAACGACAGTATCATGGTTCTAGCGGGTTTATGTATGTCCCCAGATGTTATTGGATTCATCGCTACTTGAGTTAAAAATTCAGTTACTGTGTGATAAAAGAACAGGCAATCATGATAAAAGAATATATACATGATAAATGAAGAACAAATACATAATGATAAAAGAATATATACATGATGAAAACGTATATATACTGTACGTGATGATAAAGTATATATATATATGTGATGATAAAAAAGTATACATATATATTGTACGTGATGAGCATATGAAGTTGACAGATGGTAATGCTTACCTAGTTTTGTACTTTATTTCACGCAATTTTGTATAACACCATCAAAATTTTATTGCTTGGCATTTTAACAGCCTGATACTGTATATGCCATGAAGAATATTATTCATGTACGATACAACGACACACTGACTACCGAGGATTATTCAAAACACTAGCTGACTACCCGCCGTTGTCCGGGTATTTATTTATCCAAATCACGAAAGTGCTATTCATTTCCACAACCTTCCCAGACTGTTCTACAATGTTCTATTCCTTTGCGCAGCCTTCTAGAAGTTCTACAGAGGTCTATTCAGTTCTACAATCTTCTAGAAGGTTCTACAATGTTCTGTTCATTTCCACAAACTTCTAGATGGTTCTAAATATTATAGACGGTTTGATTATACACAATATTTTTAGTTTCATCTCCAGGAGCAAGAATAAATAAATTCTTGGGTGAACCCACCTTTGAGCAAGCAACATAAAGTTGCCCATGGGAGGAACATGGCGATCTCACATCTATCTCTCTCCCTCTTTCTCTGTCCCTATCTCTGTCCCTCTCTCTGTCCCTCTTTCTCCCTTCCTTTCTATCCCCCTCTCTCTCTCCTTTGAGCAAGCAACATAAAGTTGTCCGTGGGAGAAACATGGTGATCTCAAATCTATCTCTGTCCCTCTCTCTCTTCCTTTCTATCTCTGTCCCTCTCTGTCCCTCTCGTCTCTTCATCTCTCTCTCCCTCTCTCTCTCTCTCCCTTGAGCAAGCAACATAAAGTTGTCCGTGGAAGAAGCATGGTGATCTGAAATATTTCTCTCTCCCCCTCCGTCCCTATCTCTCTCTTTCTCTCTCTCACTCACTATCTCTCTATACCTCACTCTCTACCTCTTTTTCGCTCTCTCCCCCACTCTCTCCATATCTCT
The DNA here is from genome assembly GCA_009760885.1 of Achatina immaculata. Taxonomy (NCBI): domain Eukaryota; kingdom Metazoa; phylum Mollusca; class Gastropoda; order Stylommatophora; family Achatinidae; genus Lissachatina; species Lissachatina immaculata. The sequence goes on along the minus strand of CM019715.1, from coordinate 24,189,827 downwards.
CCCCTTCTCTATCTCTCCCTCTCCTTCCCCTCTCCCTCTCCCCCTCTCTCTCCCTAATTTGAAAAGTTAATTTGAAAAAATAAGAAGACGGCACACGGTCACAGAGCAATGAAATCTGCTATAGAATACAATAAAAAGTTAATATAAACATAAGGAGAAAACAAAGTTAAAATTTATTTTTACAAATATAATTAAAGCAAAACAGAGACAATCAACTAAAAGAGCGATATGACACTGTCACATTCCCTGAAAGATGATAAGCTAGAAGATTTGCCGAATTAGCTTATCTTATATACGATCATCTAAGATTCAGCTGGGTGTTGGAAGTTTCTCGAACATCATGAGTCCAAGACCGCAGTCATATCCACAACTTTCTAGAAGATTCCACCCTCACCCGTAGGGGCCCCCCATGTAGTTTGTAGCTGATCAACCACTATATGGGCGCTCTCTGTTATGAAATAAACACTCTGAGCATTTTCTAAATGCACGCTGAGGTGTAGGGTGTCTTTCCTGAATCAGAAATCTGCTCCGTGTATAATGTTTCTCGTTATAAATGCCAACGGTTCGGCATCTCAGCAGATATAACGTCATCGATTTGTGCGCGCTAAACTTTGTCCGTCACGACCGACAAGCCACAGCAGGCATAAATATCACAGGAGTTACTTCCCGTCGTTCAGTGGAGGTATTGTTTGCATCGCTCGATTTCGATCCCACCCCAACCACCCAGGCCCTCTTAGGGGCCATAGGGATGATCTAACGCACACGGTTCAGTTTCCAGACTGTAAGTCATATGTGTGGCAAGTTTGGTTGAAATTGCTCCAGGCGATCCAGCGTAATGCTCTAACATACGCACACACATACAGTCATACACACACAAGTTCATATATATATCCTAAACTATTTATATATCGATTTTCTTATGTTATTTTTGTATTCCATTTTTTTCTCATTTTGTTTTCCTGCACAACTGGAACAGAGACACCTTGTCCGTTATGGCAGTGTTTCCCAATCTTGTTCCATATGGCGCCCCCTATTTTCCAGGCTGCATCCTCAACTCAACGTCGCGCCCCCCCCCCCCCCAATGTATTACTCGAACAATGACCTAATACATTAGGATATGCAAACCATCTAGCAAACCAATTTGTTTAATAATATGAAGGAGTACCCACTGCACTGTTTTCTCAACTTTTAATGTGAGGGATGCGTTTCATGTACAGATGCACATTTCTCAATATCAGGTTGAAAAGTGTTAAGAAGGAAGGTATTAGTGGCCCACTGTGTGCTGCTTCATTTTCCCAGAACGCTCCAAGATGCCACCTTTGTTTCCATTAGCCCCCCTACTGACTCTTTTTCTTTCATCGCCCCGTGGTCCTTTCTAACGCCCAATAGGTGGGGGCGTTAACGCCCACACAGCTTTATGACAATGCTTTATTGCTCTTCGTTTTGCGGTTTGCAGATGATGTATTTTTATCAGTTGTTTACAATTTGTCACTTTTAGAATATGCATTTTCTTGCGATGTTCTTCGGTGGTAACAGCGCATCAAGCGCGTCGATTGACGATATTTTGCTTATCACATTCATATGCTTCGCTCCACCGTGTGACATTAAGGCAATTCTTTTAACATTTCGAACTTTTCCATAGTTATTAAACTGAAACTAGGCCTATTCATAACCATACAGTCGCATTTGAGTGTGTAAGTGAAAGACAGAATAGTACGTTTCTCACTTTAAATCAAAAGCTAGGAATGATTAAATACAACATTTGTGAAATAACAGACGGTTTAGAATATTGGTTACCATTCGGTTACTTGTACTTTGTATCACCCCACACCATCATACCCCCCCCCCCCCCCCACAAACCCCCTCCCTTTAAAGATTTCGACTTTCCGACGAAACAAAAAATAACAGAAGTTGGTTAATACAACTCGTAGTTTGTTGCCATGGCAACACGACGCTGGTGCTCGCATAGTATGGTTTCTACCAGGGATCCCAGACAAGTAAGCTACCCGTTCCTTTCTGGCTTCCGCCGTAGCATCAGTACAGTCTGGCGTGCTCACATTTTCTAAGAAGCACTGTGGCTGTTCTGCAATACAAATGTCTGAGTTTTGGTCCTTAACATCTTTACTACTTAGGTTACGAACTGTACTTGATACAGCAGCAGAAAACTTTGAGAAGACTTATTCTAGTTTAGAAAGAAGTTATACTTTTGGTAAGATTCCATCAAACAGTAGCACATGCTATAGGGAAACCCTTTTCGAAGGAAAGTGTCAAGCTTCACTGTTAATATACTTTAAGAAACTGCCACAACAAAAATCCGCAATTTCCCATCAATTTTTCATGGCGAAAGTAGCACTGAAGTTTTCACAATATTCTATAGAAACAACGTACGTAACCACTGGTGAATGAATTAAGAATTATGTGATTTCATTCGTGGTGAATTATACAAGGATGCATGATTTTACTGTTGGTTAAAAAGTGCTGAGGGAAAGCCATGTCGGCTGGTTATTTTTGAAGACGTATGTGTGCCTTTGTCTTTACTGTGTTATTGGGGCATTCGTTAAGCCGGTGTTGTGCCTTGATGCGCACGATGATTCTGATCTGTACATTTAAAGCCGTGTTATCTGTGTGTTAATGAATTAGTTATTCACTGACTCCAGCCTTCAGCTTCACGTTTTTGGATTAGTTAATGGCTGACTCCAGCCTTCAGCTTCACGTTCTGGATTAGTTATTCACTGACTCCAGCCTTCAGCTTCACGTTTCTGGATTAGTTAATCGCTGACTCCAGCCTTCAGCTTCACGTTTCTGGATTAATTAATCACTGACTCCAGCCTTCAGCTTCACGTTTCTGGATTAGTTATTCACTGACTCCAGCCTTCAGCTTCACGTTTCTGGATTAGTTATTCACTGACTCCAGCCAGTCTTCTCTTCCAGCCTCTTTCAAACCTAAGGTTAGCAACACAATGACACGGAAGTCAAGCCAGTCCTGCGCAACACTTGACATGAGGATTTACTGATGAAATGGATGAAAATGCAGATGGTGATGACGATAATCTGACAGCTAGCGGGCTTGCCATGCCACAAGGCGAGTCCATTCATATTTGCAAAACTCTAGAACAGATATAAACATCCATTTTCTCGACAGAGACATCATGAAAATCATCCACTCAGGTACACATCAAAAGGATGACTAACTCTCTCAGCTTTTTTCCCACTCCCCCCCCCCCCCTCCCCCCAGTCGCGGGATTCACTAATCACGTGACCTTCTGGAAGGATCTCAATCCTTACCGGAGCCTTTAAAATAAGGCATTTTTGTGCAAAAAAAAATTATTTCCCATACTGCTACATTTTCCTCACTATTTTCTTAATGATCAGCCTTACTGGATATGAAAATGTACGGGCAAAGACGAAGCAATCAATATGAGCGACAGAGTGGTTAGTGACTCATAACTGACTGCTTGCGTCAGGGTTGGCAAACCCTGCTACCTTCCAGTGGCTGTCAGGCCCAGTAGATATGGATCAAATGGGTAAGCAAACCAGGTGTAGAAGATATGAGACACTCCCTCTGTAGAACTGAGTCTTTGGTGTTGACGGTGCTTTTCACTCAAGAGTTATCTCATCTAGTTAACATCCGCACCAGCTGTACCATCATTCTCTAGTCATCGCTCTCTAGGCAACATCCGTACCAACTACACCAGTCACTCTCTAGCCATATCTCTCTAGGCACCATTCGCACCAGATGCACTAGTCACTCTCTAGCCATCTCTCTCTAGGCAACATCCGCACCAGCTGCACTAGTCACTCTCTAGTCATCTCTCTATAGGCAACATTCGCACCAGCTGCGCTAGTCACTCTCTAGCCATCTCTCTCTAGGCAGCATCCGCACCAGCTGCACTAGTCACTCTCTAGCCATCGCTCTCTAGGCAACATCCGCACCAGCTGCACCAGTCACTCTCTAGCCATCTCTCTCTAGGCAACATCCGCACCAGCTGCACCAGTCACTCTCTAGCCATCCCTCTCTAGGCAACATCCGCACCAGCTGCATCAGTCATTCTCTGGTCATCTATTGTGTGACGTTTAGCAGGACGTGAAGGATGTAAGATTTAAGAAGATCTGAGAAAAAAGTAAGTTCCTGGATAATAGATATGATTAGCCAACGTGAAAGTTGGTGATTTTATGCACACAATCACGACTGAAATCACATGATTCTTAATTAATTCATCAGTTTATGATATGAACGTACTGTATATACTGATGGATTTGATGTACTCAGACGCAATGTTTTCATGATTTGTATTATCTATTCATGTTTTTAATGAAATTATGCATTATAATAATATACCACCTACTCTATATACCTTCTTTGTGAAGTGTATAGGTACAGAATATGTCAGATATTCCTTGTTACAAGTTGTTTGTTAATGAAGTGTCTTGCTATTTATGTCGTTTATTTCTTATTGCAAGCTATTTGTGAAGTGTCTTCCTATAAAATATGAGTTAGATGCTTCTTGTTATGAGCTGCTTGTTTTGATGAGCAAAGTGTGCAGAAATAATGAGGTTAATGCGTACGAGAGGTCATTGCGTGGTCACATGTCGAATTACTGTAAAAACTGAGCGGCCAATTTAGAAGTGTATCGCGAACCAGAAAGATAACAGTGGAGCCAACTGCTTGAGGTGGGTACAGGTAACATTTACTGGAGCCAACTGCTTGAGGTGGGTACAGGGAAGATCCTATGAATTCCCGTGCAGGAGCATGTCAGATTCTCAAATTAACATTTAATATGTTAGAATCAAGTAAGCTTCAACATTTCCGCCGTTAATTATTCCGGTTCTAAAATGTACATATATTTTAAAATCCCAGCTGTCTTACGTTGGTAAGAACGGAAAGTACACGTCACAAGTTAAAAATAATAAGTACAAAAGACACACAATGAGAAATCTTTGACGTTAACATAAGCGCTTTATGAGTAAAACTCACACGATTATAGAAGCATTATCTTTTCCTTCGTTTAATTATGTTTTTTTTTCTTTTAAGATAGAAAATAAATAGCTATTGGTTACAGGTATTATATTCCTGCTGAGCAGTTCGGTAGGTCGCATTTGATAGTTTTACGCTCTCACAAGCGACACAGCGATTGCTATGATTTTTTATTTGGAGCTGTATTTCAGCGCTGCCGGCTGACAGTGCGTGCCTCCCTGCTGTAGCTCTTCGCTGTTTGATTGAGTGTGGTGCGAATAGAAACACACAAACGTGTCAAATGAGCAGCAGTGTCATCATTGCTTTCAAGATGGAGATTGATTCTGTGTGCTGAGCTACTGAACTTAGTGCTATGGCATCACTGTTAGCTGTGAATTTTGCATAGACAGAGTTGATGGTTCTTAGTTATGTCTCTCTGAGCAGTGGTGAACTATGATGGTCTTTTGGGTGTCCTGGTTCGACTTGGAGACTTAGCTACGGAGTAAGTGGTGACAGCGACACTGACTACTTTCGCATGTTGACTGTTGAAGCTCCTAAAATGATGCCCTACTTGGGTGACTCATCATCAAAAACTGATGCGAAGGATCATCGATGAACATTCTGTGCGATACTCACTGGCACAGGGGATGGAGCGATTATGGGAGCATCTTGTTGGCGATGATACCGAGGACCTAATACTGAATACATTTATTATATTTTAATATCGTTGATCTTCTCTTCATAAATATTCTGTAGACAAATTGTTACTGTTGATACAATTCTGACATAAACTACCGAAAGCAGGTTGGTATTTCTTAAAGTTTGTACTTTGTTTATATCTATTGACATTGGCAATATTTTTATCAAAAGGGCTGAGAATACAGTTTAGGGCTTATAAAGTGTTTTAGGTATCGAAAGCGTATAAATACTGAAACATGTGGGCGTGCTAATGTCAACCTGAATTTTATTCCTTCTATTTTTATCTCATGACTCGTATTGTTCCCGTTGAAACCTTTTCATATACTATACTGGACAGAAATATGCAATTCTTTAAAAAAAAATTAGACTAATACATCAACCCGAAGTAACAAAGATGCAAAAGTAAACAGCAAAGAAATTTGGCATATTTTCATGAACACAAAAACTGAATATTCCACAACGTTATAAGAGTAATCGCTCTTTCTTTTGTTATAAAAGCCGCTGAAAAGCGTTGATATATATTGCATCAAACATTGTATAATAATTTAGTACCTTTGTGACTATTGCTAACTCATTTGTATATAAGAACTATCGCTAGTGATCACCAACTTTGAAATAAATTATGTGATTCTGAACATGTTGTACCAAATGAAATATTTGGATATATTCAAGGTAATTCCATGATTAACACAAAAATAAAAGGCCCTATATTATAAGCAAGTCTGTATACAGATTTATATGTATGTGTATGTATCCACCCTTAAGCCTGTATACACATTTATATGTATGTGTATGTATCCACCCTTCTCAGGGTACCCGGTTGACTAGTGGCTCGTAACTCATAGTCATGTTAAGGCTCACGATGAATCAAGGTTCTCGTATAGTCAACTAGAGCCTGGTTTGACTTGGAAAATGTTGGGTGGCGCGAGGTTCCTCCCATAACACGCAGCTGGTTCGAGGTTTATGATGCTGAGGTGATAAGATAGGCCATGGTGGATCACTATACGCACAGCAAAACATTACCATGTGACTGGGATGGCTTCTAGTGTCCAGGCGCTTAACTCACAGACCGTCTTTCTGTTGTTTCACTCTTCCTTATAATCCTTACCGCATTCGTCTTTGGGCGGGAGTGAGCGCTTTACCACTGCCTTTTTTGAATTAAAGAATCTCACAGCATAAGTTGGAAATACTCATTTTGTAAATATGCAATTACTGATAATTGTGCGCCTAAGTGCTGTTATACATGCATTGGCTAAGATTTGCAAATATTACTCTAAAAGCTGCATAAAACGTTACCTGCTGTGAAAATATTAATCTGCTCACTGTAGCCCACTTAAAGAAAAGAAAACTTAAAAAGATGGCTTAAAAATGACTGTGGAAAGTTTAGAATAAGACACTCCCCCCCTCCCGTTCTCCGGATGCGTGAACCACGCTGATGTGGGAAAAGACACTGAAGTGCTTCATTTCTCGCCAATGTTGGCGACAGTTCATAATTTTAAATATAGTTATGGCGATCATGATGGCGTCTTTGTGAATCTTGTAATTTATTCTGGATATTCGAACCCCAAGAACTTTCACATCGGTGCTATTCATGAGAAATCGTGTCCTCAGATATTAAACACACAATCAGCAAGATTTTGCCAAGGCCAATTTATTTGGATCTAATTGGAAACGACGTTAAACATTTCTAGCAATTGCTTGTTAAGTTTATTACTTTTCTTGTCTCTTTAACTCAAATGTTAAAACTACGGTAGAGCGAAGATAATTAATTAATTTACTCCGTTTTGTTAAGTCGGAATACGCAGATTAAATAATTAAACCACGAAAGGTAATTTCTCAGAACTGAGGTACAGAGAATTTTCAAATGTTTCTCACACCTTTTGTTTCTCTGCGGTTGATTCAACGCCCTATTAATATGCTGAACATGTAGCTGCTTGAACAGTTGCTTCAAACAGTTAGTCACAAATATTGTCCGTAAACACTACCGATTTTGTAGGGTGACACTGGATTATCCGCTGCAACAATACCTCAGCCTCCGTGTGGACTGTCTTGTCTTGCACAAAGAAACATTCTGCCTATAGCGTCAACCAGTCTACCGCATGAAGGATGTATTTATTTCCAGCCAATGTCAACAGATACGGGTCTGAGAAATCCATCCAGATCTTTTGGAATGGAAAGCCCGGAATATCTGTCTCTTGCAGCGGTGCATTCTCGTACAGAACATTGTGTTCCCGAATCTACAGGTTGGTAACAGTCTAGAAACATGTTAGGCCAATAATATCGGGAACCCAGCGCAGAATACACCTTATCTCGTCCTATAAGTCCACTTTCTTCATATAACTGTATGAGATCGGAGATGACTAGGAACATACAGTCTCATTCGTGGTTCCATTTCACCAGGCTTTGAAAGAAAATACACTCTCCTGGTGTATCATGAAGTTCTTATATTTCGGGGAACTAGTTTCTACTCATTCTAGAGACGTTATAATTCTGGCTGTTTCAGGATCTTGTCCCAGCTCAGACACTAGATGAAAATGACCAATATCTAGGAGTAGTAGTTACTAAGATTCCATATCAGATTTTGTGAAACCTCAGTAATAATCTACTGCATAAGTATCATCTGTATAAATAGCATATCCGTATGAGTAGCATATCAATATGAATAGCATATCCGTATGAGTAGCATATCAATATGAATAGCATATCCGTATGAGTAGCATATCCGTATGCGTAGCGTTACTGTGCGAGTAGCGTTTCCGTGCGAGTAGCATATCCGTATGAGTAGCATATCCGTATGAGTAGCATATCAATATGAATAGCATATCCGTATGAGTAGCATATCAATATGAATAGCATTTCCGTGCGAGTAGCATTTCCGTACGAGTAGTATATCCGTATGAGTAGCGTTTCCGTGCGAGTAGCATATCCGTATGAGTAGCGTTTCCGTGCGAATAGCATATCCGTGCGAATAGCATATCCGTGCGAATAACATATCCGTGCGAATAGCATATCCGTGCGAATAGCATATCCGTGCGAATAGCATATCCATACGAATAGCATTTCCGTACGACAAAGTATTTCTCACTGTGCGATGTATTCTTTCATTCCTTGTGTTTCTCTGCGGTTGATTCAACGCCCTATTAATATGCTGAACATGTAGCTGCTTGAACAGTTGCTTCAAAGAGTTAGTCACAAATATTGTCCATAAACACTACCGATTTTGTAGGGTGACACTGGATTATCCGCTGCAACAAGACCTCAGCCACCGTGTGGACTGTCTTGTCTTGCACAAAGAAACATTCTGCCTGTAGCGTCAACCAGTCTACCGCATGAAGGATGTATTTATTTCCAGCCAATGTCAACAGATACGGGTCTGAGAAATCCATCCAGATCTTTTGGAATGGAAAGCCCGGAATATCTGTTTCTTGCAGCGGTGCATTCTCGTACAGAACATTGTGTTCCCGAATCTACAGGTTGGTAACAGTCTAGAAACATGTTAGGCCAATAATATGGGGAACCCAGCGCAGAATACACCTTATCTCGTCCCATAAGTCCACTTTCTTCATATAACTGTATGAGATCGGAGATGACTAGGAACATACAGTCTCATTCGTGGTTCCATTTCACAAGGCTTTGAAAGAAAATACACTCTCCTGGTGTATCATGAAGTTCTTATATTTCGGGGAAGTAGTTTCTACTCATTCTAGAGACGTTATAATTCTGGCTGTTTCAGATCTTGTCCCAGCTCAGACAATAGATGAAAATGACCAATATCTAGGAGTAGTAGTTACTAAGATTCCATATCAGATTGTGTGAAACCTCAGTAATAATCTACTGCATAAGTATCATCTGTATAAATAGCATATCCGTATGAGTAGCATATCAATATGAATAGCATATCCGTATGAGTAGCATATCAATATGAATAGCATTTCCGTACGAATAGCATATCCGTATGCGTAGCGTTACTGTGCGAGTAGCGTTTCCGTATACACTCTCCTGGTGTATCATGAAGTTCTTATATTTCGGGGAAGTAGTTTCTACTCATTCTAGAGACGTTATAATTCTGGCTGTTTCAGATCTTGTCCCAGCTCAGACAATAGATGAAAATGACCAATATCTAGGAGTAGTAGTTACTAAGATTCCATATCAGATTGTGTGAAACCTCAGGAATAATCTACTGCATAAGTATCATCTGTATAATAGCATATCCGTATGAGTAGCATATCAATATGAATAGCATATCCGTATGAGTAGCATATCAATATGAATAGCATATCCGTATGAGTAGCATATCCGTATGCGTAGCGTTACTTAGCATATCCGTATGCGTAGCGTTACTGTGCGAGTAGCGTTTCCGTGCGAATAGCACATCCGTACGAATAGCATTTCCGTGCGAGTAGCGTTTCCGTGCGAGTAGCATATCCGTATGAGTAGCATATCCGTATGAGTAGCATTTCCGTACGAATAGCATATCAATATGAATAGCATATCCGTATGAGTAGCATATCAATATCAGAAGCGTTTCCGTGCGAATAGCATATCCGTGCGAATAGCATATCAGTACGAATAGCATATCCGTGCGAATAGCACTTCCGTGCGAATAGCATATACGTACGAATAGCATATCCGTGCGAATAGCACTTCCGTGCGAATAGCATATAAGTACGAATAGCATATCCGTGCGAATAGCACTTCCGTGCGAATAGCATATCCGTACGAATAGCATATGAGTACGAATAGCATATGCGTACGAATAGCATATCCGTACGAATAGCATATGCGTACGAATAGCATATGAGTACATCTGTATAATAGCATATCCGTACGAATAGCATATCCGTACGAATAGCATATGAGTACGAATAGCATATCAGTACGAATAGCATATCCGTACGAGTAGCATATCCGTACGAATAGCATATCCGTACGAATAGCATATCCGTACGAATAGCATTTCCGTACGAATAGCATATCCGTACGAATAGCATATCCGTACGAATAGCATTTCCGTGCGAATAGCATATCCGTACGAATAGCATATCCGTACGAATAGCATATCCGTGCGAATATCATATCCGTGCGAGTAGCGTTTCCGTGCGAATAGCACTTCCGTGCGAATAGCATATCAGTACGAATAGCATATCAATATGAATAGCATATCAATATGAGTAGCATATCTTGTGTGAAACCTCAGTAATAATCTACTGCATAAGTATCATCTGTATAAATAGCATATCCGTATGAGTAGCATATCAATATGAATAGCATATCCGTATGAGTAGCATATCAATATGAATAGCATATCCGTACGAATAGCATATCCGTACGAATAGCATTTCCGTACGAATAGCATTTCCGTACGAATAGCATATCAATATGAATAGCATATCCGTATGAGTAGCATATCAATATGAATAGCATTTCCGTGCGAGTAGCATTTCCGTACGAGTAGTATATCCGTATGAGTAGCGTTTCCGTGCGAGTAGCATATCCGTATGAGTAGCATTTCCGTGCGAATAGCATATCCGTACGAATAGCATATCCGTGCGAATAGCATATCCGTGCGAATAGCATATCCGTGCGAATAGCATATCCGTGCGAATAGCATATCCGTGCGAATAGCATATCCGTACGAATAGCATTTCCGTACGAATAGCATATCCGTGCGACAAAGTATTTCTCACTGTGCGATGTATTCTTTCATTCCTGGTGTTTCTCTGCGGTTGATTCAACGCCCTATTAATATGCTGAACATGTAGCTGCTTGAACAGTTGCTTCAAAGAGTTAGTCACAAATATTGTCCATAAACTCTACCGATTTTGTAGGGTGACACTGGATTATCCGCTGCAACAAGACCTCAGCCACCATGTGGACTGTCTTGTCTTGCACAAAGAAACATTCTGCCTGTAGCGTCAACCAGTCTACCGCATGAAGGATGTATTTATTTCCAGCCAATGTCAACAGATACGGGTCTGAGAAATCCATCCAGATCTTTTGGAATGGAAAGCCCGGAATATCTGTTTCTTGCAGCGGTGCATTCTCGTACAGAACATTGTGTTCCCGAATCTACAGGTTGGTAACAGTCTAGAAACATGTTAGGCCAATAATATGGGGAACCCAGCGCAGAATACACCTTATCTCGTCCCATAAGTCCACTTTCTTCATATAACTGTATGAGATCGGAGATGACTAGGAACATACAGTCTCATTCGTGGTTCCATTTCACAAGGCTTTGAAAGAAAATACACTCTCCTGGTGTATCATGAAGTTCTTATATTTCGGGGAAGTAGTTTCTACTCATTCTAGAGACGTTATAATTCTGGCTGTTTCAGATCTTGTCCCAGCTCAGACAATAGATGAAAATGACCAATATCTAGGAGTAGTAGTTACTAAGATTCCATATCAGATTGTGTGAAACCTCAGGAATAATCCACTGCATAAGTATCATCTGTATAATAGCATATCCGTATGAGTAGCATATCAATATGAATAGCATATCCGTATGAGTAGCATATCAATATGAATAGCATATCCGTATGAGTAGCATATCAATATGAATAGCATTTCCGTGCGAGTAGCATTTCCGTACGAGTAGCATATCCGTATGCGTAGCGTTACTGTGCGAGTAGCGTTTCCGTGCGAGTAGCATATCCGTATGAGTAGCATATCCGTATGAGTAGCATATCAATATGAATAGCATATCCGTATGAGTAGCATATCAATATGAATAGCATTTCCGTGCGAGTAGCATTTCCGTACGAGTAGTATATCCGTATGAGTAGCGTTTCCGTGCGAGTAGCATTTCCGTGCGAGTAGCATATCAATATCAGAAGCGTTTCCGTGCGAGTAGCATATCCGTGCGAGTAGCATATCCGTATGAGTAGCGTTTCCGTGAGAGTAGCATATCAATATCAGAAGCGTTTCCGTGCGAGTAGCATATCCGTGCGAGTAGCATATCCGTATGAGTAGCGTTTCCGTGCGAATAGCATTTCCGTAAGAATAGCTTTTACGTGCGAATAGCGTTTCCTTATGAGTAGCAGTTCCGTACGAATAGTATTTCTGTGCGAATAGCATATCCGTACGAATAGCGTTTCCGTACGAATAGCGTTTCCGTACGAATAGCATATCCGTAAGAAAAGCATATCCGTACGAATAGCGTTTCCGTACGAATAGCATTTCCGTACGAATAGCATTTCCGTACGAATAGCATATCCGTACGAATAGCATATCCGTGCGACAAAGTATTTCTCACTGTGCGATGTATTCTTTCATTCCTGGTGTTTCTCTGCGGTTGATTCAACGCCCTATTAATATGCTGAACATGTAGCTGCTTGAACAGTTGCTTCAAAGAGTTAGTCACAAATATTGTCCATAAACTCTACCGATTTTGTAGGGTGACACTGGATTATCCGCTGCAACAAGACCTCAGCCACCATGTGGACTGTCTTGTCTTGCACAAAGAAACATTCTGCCTGTAGCGTCAACCAGTCTACCGCATGAAGGATGTATTTATTTCCAGCCAATGTCAACAGATACGGGTCTGAGAAATCCATCCAGATCTTTTGGAATGGAAAGCCCGGAATATCTGTTTCTTGCAGCGGTGCATTCTCGTACAGAACATTGTGTTCCCGAATCTACAGGTTGGTAACAGTCTAGAAACATGTTAGGCCAATAATATGGGGAACCCAGCGCAGAATACACCTTATCTCGTCCCATAAGTCCACTTTCTTCATATAACTGTATGAGATCGGAGATGACTAGGAACATACAGTCTCATTCGTGGTTCCATTTCACAAGGCTTTGAAAGAAAATACACTCTCCTGGTGTATCATGAAGTTCTTATATTTCGGGGAAGTAGTTTCTACTCATTCTAGAGACGTTATAATTCTGGCTGTTTCAGATCTTGTCCCAGCTCAGACACTAGATGAAAATGACCAATATCTAGGAGTAGTAGTTACTAAGATTCCATATCAGATTTTGTGAAACCTCAGTAATAATCTACTGCATAAGTATCATCTGTATAATAGCATATCCGTATGAGTAGCATATCAATATGAATAGCATATCCGTATGAGTAGCATATCAATATGAATAGCATATCCGTATGAGTAGCATATCCGTATGCGTAGCGTTACTGTGCGAGTAGCGTTTCCGTGCGAGTAGCATATCCGTATGAGTAGCATATCCGTATGAGTAGCATATAAATATGAATAGCATATCCGTATGAGTAGCATATCAATATGAATAGCATTTCCGTGCGAGTAGCATTTCCGTACGAGTAGTATATCCGTATGAGTAGCGTTTCCGTGCGAGTAGCATATCCGTATGAGTAGCGTTTCCGTGAGAGTAGCATATCAATATCAGAAGCGTTTCCGTGCGAGTAGCATTTCCGTGCGAGTAGCATATCCGTGCGAGTAGCATATCCGTATGAGTAGCGTTTCCGTGCGAATAGCATTTCCGTAAGAATAGCTTTTACGTGCGAATAGCGTTTCCGTACGAGTAGCGTTTCCGTATGAGTAGCATTTCCGTACGAATAGTATTTCCGTGCGAATAGCATATCCGTACGAATAGCATATCCGTACGAATAGCATATCCGTGCGAATAGCATATCCGTACGAATAGCATATCCGTACGAATAGCATATCCGTACGAATAGCATATCCGTACGAATAGCATAAGTATCATCTGTATAATAGCATATCCGTACGAATAGCATATCCGTAGGAATAGCATATCCGTAGGAATAGCATATCCGTACGAATAGCATTTCCGTGCGAATAGCATTTCCGTACGAATAGCATTTCCGTACGAATAGCATATCCGTACGAATAGCATTTCCGTGCGAATAGCATATCCGTACGAATAGCATTTCCGTACGAATAGCATTTCCGTGCGAATAGCATATCCGTACGAATAGCATATCCGTACGAATAGCATTTCCGTACGAATAGCATTCCGTACGAATAGCGTTTCCGTATGAGTAGCGTTTCCGTGAGAGTAGCATATCAATATGAATAGCATATCCGAATGAGTAGCATATCCGTATGAGTAGCATTTCCGTACGAGTAGCATATCAATATCAGAAGCGTTTCCGTGCGAATAGCATATCCGTACGAATAGCATATCCGTACGAATAGCATAAGTATCATCTGTATAATAGCATATCCGTATGAGTAGCATATCAATATGAATAGCATATCCGTATGAGTAGCATATCAATATGAATAGCATATCCGTAAGAGTAGCATATCCGTATGCGTAGCGTTACTGTGCGAGTAGCGTTTCCGTGCGAGTAGCATATAAATATGAATAGCATATCCGTATGAGTAGCATATCAATATGAATAGCATTTCCGTGCGAGTAGCATTTCCGTACGAGTAGTATATCCGTATGAGTAGCGTTTCCGTGCGAATAGCATTTCCGTGCGAGTAGCATATCCGTATGAGTAGCGTTTCCGTGAGAGTAGCATATCAATATCAGAAGCGTTTCCGTGCGAGTAGCATATCCGTGCGAGTAGCATATCCGTATGAGTAGCGTTTCCGTGAGAGTAGCATATCAATATCAGAAGCGTTTCCGTGCGAGTAGCATATCCGTGCGAGTAGCATATCCGTATGAGTAGCGTTTCCGTGCGAATAGCATTTCCGTAAGAATAGCTTTTACGTGCGAATAGCGTTTCCTTATGAGTAGCAGTTCCGTACGAATAGTATTTCTGTGCGAATAGCATATCCGTACGAATAGCATTTCCGTACGAATAGCATTTCCGTACGAATAGCATATCCGTACGAATAGCATATCCGTACGAATAGCATTTCCGTACGAATAGCATATTCGTACGAATAGCATATCCGTACGAATAGCATATCCGTACGAATAGCATTTCCGTACGAATAGCATAAGTATCATCCGTATAAGTAGCACGTGGTTCGACAAAGTATTTCTCACGGTGCGATGTATTCTTTCATTCCTGGCGTTTCTCTGCGGTTGATTCAACGCCGTATTAACATGCTGAACATGTAGCTGCTTGAACAGTTGCTTCAAACAGTTAGTCACAAATATTGTCCGTAAACACTACCGATTTTGTAGGGTGACACTGGATTATCCGCTGCAACAATACCTCAGCCTCCGTGTGGACTGTCTTGTCTTGCACAAATGCCTTTATGTGGTCTGTAAAACATTGCTCTCTGTGGTACACGTTCTTTTTGTACGACTGCATGTTGATACATGACCGAACCATTTTATTTGCTGTTTATCAATATAGTTCAGAACGGGTTCAACTCCTACTTTATTTCTAATGACATCATTTCTGATTCTGTCCATTCTTGATATTCCAAGAATTCTTCTCAAGATTCTCATTTCAGCTGTTGTAATTTTCCTTTTGTCTTTTGTTGTCAGCGTCCATGCCTGGCATTGGTAGCACAAAGTTGGTATGAAGATTGTCTTATAGATAGTTCTTTTAGTTTCCAGTGAGACATGCTTGTTGTTTTTTATGGGAGCCAGTTGCCCGATAAGTTGGTTTGCTTTGCTACATCTGTTTTCGATCTCTATGTCGATTTTTCCTTTTGTTGAGAAAATGCTTCCGAGGTATTTGAAATGCGTTACTTGCTTCATAGTAAGGTTTTCCAGTGTAATATTTATTAGTGTGTCTACTCGTGTGATGGTCATGATTTCTGTTTTGTCTAGGTTAATTTTTTGCATGCATCATTCAAACTATTAATGTGATCCTGCAAGCCTTTTTCTGAGTGGGCAACTAGAGCTTGGTCATCTGCAAATAATAGTTCGTTTATGGTTATGTCGTCTTCTGTTTGTTCTTTTTCATTTTGTTGATTTTTTACAGTCCTTCTCAGTCCATCTTCTCTACAGATGTTATTGATATATGTTATAAATAGTAGCGGTGATAAGATGCAACCTTGCCGAACGCCAGATTTAATAACAAAGGGTTCAGAATGTCCCCCTATTGCTCTGATGATGCCACATCCGTTGTTGTACAGACTCTTACACAGATTTAATAGATGATTGGTAATCCTATATTGTTTTAGGACTTCCCATAGTTTGTTCCTGTCCACTCTGTCGAATGCTTTTTCTTGATCAACAAAAGCCAAGTAAAGGGTGTTATTAAATTCGATCGCTTTCTCTGACAACTGTCTGAGGGCAAATGTGTGTGCATCCTCTGTTTTTCCTAAAGTCTTGTTGACGTTCACTCAAGTGAGGCTCTGTCATTGGTCTTAATCTCATCTCTAAAAGTTTACAAAATATTTTCCCTGTATGGCTTAATAAGGAAGTACAGCTGTATTGTGTGCAGAATCTTTTGCTGCCTTTATTTTTCCACAGTGGAGTTCTGTAGTTTGTACATAATTTGAAGTTACCCTTTTTTGGCAGTGGTATGAATACAGTTCTTTTCCATTCTTTTGGCCAAATTCCAGAATGCCATATCTTTTTTACATAGTGCATGATCGATTGTTGCACATTCCTTTCCTCCTGCTTTAATAAATTCAGCTGTTATCTCATCACATCCTGGTGATTTACTATTTTTCAGATTCTTTATTGCCCATAAAACTTCTTCTATTGTCGGTTCGGGTTCTTTATCTTCCAATAATAATTCATACTGTTGATTTCTGCTTCCACAGCCGGATGTTTCATACATTCCTCTGCAATATTCCTTCCATCTTTCTAGAATTTCTTCTGTCTCTGTCAAGGTATTCCCCATCTCGTCACAAATTACATTTAGCTGAGATGTGACATTTCTCGTCAATGTCTTCATTTCTTTAAACATTTCACTATCTCTTCCACACTTCTGATGTCCTTCTGTTCTTCCACAACAATCTTGTATGTATTGTTTTTTTTTATCTTTTCTTATGTTTCTTCGTATTTCTTTTGTTAAAGATTTATATTCCTCTTTGTTGTTGTTTGTCACATTCCATTGCGTCTTCATTTCTCTATGTTGTTTAATCAGTTCTAGAGTGCCTGCACATTTTTTGTGTGCGTTTTATTTACTCGAACCACGTCTTTAGCTGTTGTTATTAAGATATCTCTGGCCTGCGTAGCCAGTTCATCTGATGTCATCTCATCCTGTACAGCCATCAGGATTTCGAAATGGTTCTTCACTTCTATAACGTATTGTTCTAGTATTTTTGTAAGATCAAAGCGGAGTGGTCTTGATCCCGTAACTGTCTTTTTTATCTTTATCTTCATGTCTGCTATTAATAACTCATGGTCCGTGTCACAATCAGCACCTGGTAAAGTTTTTGCTGATGTTATACTTGCTCTCCACCTTCTTTGCACTAAAATGTAATCTATTTGATTCTTGGTTTTCCCATCAGGTGATGTCCATGTGTAAAAGTCTTCTTGGATGTTGTTTAAAAAGTATGTTAGCGATCATTAGCTCATTTTCCATGCAAAAAGCCATTAGATTGTCACCTGCCTCATTTCTATTTCCTATGCTAAATTTCCCCACAACATATCATTCATTTTCTGCTCTTTCTGCACCAATTTTGCATTAAAATCCCCCATTATTAATACAATATCATTTTCCGTCGTACCTGGTCTATACTGGTCTATCCTGATATAGGTGTATGTATCTGGATGATTGTTATATTTCTAGGAGTGCCCTTAAGTCTGATAGTGAGGCTTCTATCATTTACTGGATTGTAACCTAGTAATGCTTCTGTTGTTAATTTGTCCAAGTAAAAAGCCACTCCATTCTTTCCTCCTAATTCTCCACCAGAGTATATAAAGATATAATTCTCACTATTGAAATGTCCCGATCATTTCTATCGACGTTCGCAGATTCCCAAAATATGTATCCCCGTTCTTTTCATCTCGTCACTTACTATTTGATACTTTCCCTCATACATACTTCTTACATTCCATGTTCCTATTCTTATTGTTCTTTTTAGTTTGATGCAGGGGTTTTCCTTAGTAACACCGTCAGGATTTTGTCCGTCATCACAATTACTAGTACTGACCTCTGTCTCACACTCTTCCCCAGTGTTAAAATTAGATCTATCTGGCCAAGGGGGACTTGCCACCAGATCTTTTTCCTATTTGACTTTCCATGTTGCTGTTTGGGGTTCTTGGTATATTTCCAGAAGGTAGTTTACCATTGCTTTCCTTCCGGGCAGTGACTGTACTAGTCATTGATCGTAGCCATTGTCCCTACATTGAGATCATCTGCATACCATCATAGAATGGTGACCATAACCAACATTATCTGTCGGCTGCTCTCCCATTCCATCCACGACCTGCTCCCATGGCTTCACGTCACCCTGATCGGGGGGGGGGGGGGCTATACGGGTACTCCATCTTGCCCGAGGATGTCCCGTAGACTGACGGAGGTAAAGAGGCGTCTTACTTCTCCTTTGATAGGGGATACCCTTCCCCCGCTAACCATATGGTACACATTAACTTATATATGGAACTGGTATATAAGTTAATTTGTTTTGTTTCTAAGTCCTAGGATGGGATGATCTGCTGGCCAACTTCCCCGTATGCTCCGTCACGACCGGAAATCCTCAGTATATTAATAGAAAGTTAATTTAACCAAAGTAAAGTGCGCGTTTCATGTAGCAGCGGAATTTAGTTCCTTCTAACTGTAATTAGTCTTAGAGATGTCTTGACAAGAAATTTCGTACAACAATAACTTGTACAGTTCACGAGTGAGACTGATTTACTTTAGTGGGCGTTCATTTTTCTCTCAGTTTATTCAAAGACAAAAACGGAAAGAAATGCTCAGTATTTTATTTGTAGCAAAAGAATTACCTGGCCAATTTTTTTTTTCCGTTGGTCTCATGTAGAGAAGAGATTTGCCATCTTTCTGTTTGATTGGTTGTCTGTATTTGGGAGATGTTGAGGCTCTGGTCTCCCCTGGCTGAGATAGATGGCTTGAAAACCAACTTTAGAATTAGGTTCCTTCTATTTCTGGGGTGTTTTAACCAGAACTAGTTTGAGCGCTACTGTACAGCTATCCTGGAAACAGATTGTAATATTGCAAAATGACCACTTCGCAGATAGTGGATGGTCTCTCCTCTTAGGAAAGATTACTTAACATCCGTTTCTCTGCTGGTTTCTCATTGAGTCAAATACCGTATGTCAATGTTAGCATGTTATGTTTATGATGGGAAGAAAATAATTGGAACTGTTATTTTTATAATAAAATGTAACCAACAAATGTTTCTTTATTTCAGATTCTTATGATGTGAGAGTCTCAACGAGAACGGAATGAAACCGGTAAACGATTCCTTGCTGAAGCTCCTGATTGCGGGAGTCTAATCTCGGTTTTATTAACGATGCTTTCAACAAGGCTGAGGGAAAGATTGAGTCTCGGTGCACTGCGTTGTTGTGTCATTTATATTTTACGATCCTTGGAGAGTATCACATGTTAGTTATTCTTCGTGGTTTTATGACGGATACAGCGGCTTAATTTCCCTTCTACTCCATGTCATGTGGTATTGTCTACAAGTGGTTTCTAGTTGAGCAAATATTAAGAAAGAAAAATGCAGTGGCAGTTGAAATAATAGTCTGGTAATAGTGGCGATAAAACATGACATATTCTTAGCGTGTAGGAAAACATGGATACATCTGTTATCGTTATTATTGTCGTTGTCAGTGTTTTGGCGCTTGCCGGTGTTATTTTCTTGCTGCTGTGGAAACGACAAAAATGTGTGGCAGGGCCATGTTTCAAAGACTCGTCGAAAATAACCAGCACTGAGATGAGTTCCCCTCTCGAACACGAAACGGACACACAATTGAATGAAATGGTAACCATCACTTCAGATAAACAGCATGCACATTCAGACTCAGCATCTGGTATCATGTGCAGTAATAATGTTGTTTCCTCACGTGCTCTAAGTGGACTTCCTAGTACGAAAGTAACATCACTTAACATAATTACATGCGACGTGGGAAACGAATTTTTGGCACGTGGGAACCTAGAAGCTGCGCCTATAAACAGGAACACAATGACAAGTTCTGAGACCCCAAAGTGTAATCTTAGAGGAATCAGTGGAGGAAAACTGGCAAGTCATGGGAATTCAACATCTGAGCATGACATGGAAAATAATACTGACGCATCATCCAACACGAACTCTGAAGTACCCAAAAAACATGAAATGACGATTAATAAGCAATCAAAAGCAGATACTGCCGAAATCAGTGGCCATGCAGAGGAGAGATTTGAAATGCTTGCTCGTGAATGTGACACAAAAATGAAAGAAAAAACATTCAGCAGCCCTAAAATGCAGCCACCAGCTAGTAAGTTACAACATGAAAGACTGTATGACGGAGAAGAAAGTATAATGGTCAGTGTTAAAGATATGAAACAAATGCAAAACGCTGATAAGTATAGTTGCACTGTTGTCGGTGTCTCCCAAGAAAAGACTAGTTTAAGAGAAAGTGACAGTGGGTACATTTCAGCAAATATTCTCAATCACAGAGTCAGCAACACTTCCCATATCTACATAGATATTGACAATGAGAACAAAGAAATTAGTGATGGAAGTTATATTAGAAGTGATAAAGGAAAGCACGATGGTCATGTTTCAGAATTTAAACTGACCCGCTTGAATAGGTACAATGCAAACAGAGAGTACGAAGACAGCAGTTCGATCACAGATGATGTTGTTGACCATCGATTTGATACTCACAAGAAAGATTCTCCACTTTATACTCCTCGAATATCAATTAAATGTGACAACGATTATGAGTATGTTCAGACAAGTTACAAGGATACACCCAAACCATCAATTAGCCAAAACGTAGATGTATATATCGATGAGGATTACAGTGCAGTAAAGGAATTCAAGCATTTGAGACACGTTCATCTAAACCGTCTACACGAAGATATATATACGAGATTTGGTGAAGAAGTTCGAGACATAACAAATCCTTACGATGTCATCGCCAGTCCAAGAGAGATTCAGCAAACAACTGTAAATATGCCCTGTGAAAAATCACCTGAACATTTCCATCAAGGTTCCTATACGCCTGTTAATTCAAACTTGATAAATAATGAAAACATAAGCACTCACATTGAAGTAATTGAACTTCGGCAAGCAAAACAAGAAACTCTGTTGGGAGAAGACAGGCAGAGTCCAGATATCTCAGAACAGTTACAGAATGAGAACCGCTCTTCGGCTGTTACAACTGTTCAGTCAGAGAAAGATGGCGATGTAAACGACCACATATACTTCGAACTGGAGAAAGAGACAGATTTGATCAACGAATGTGCTGCCTGTTCATGCATTTGCAGACATGCGTGCGATGAAAACCATATGCTGGAGTTGTTATTGTATAAACCAGAAAAGAGTACTACTGACCTGTGCATGCACCGTGAAACAACGAATAGTTTTAATTGTTTCCAGCAAGAAAAGAAAAATGACTTGACAAGCCGTGATGATAGTACAGGGTTTTCACAAAAGTCTTGCGATGAAAACAATGAAACTTTTCTTTCAACGAATTTGTCCAGTCAAAATGTTATCATCAACTCAAAGGAGCAAGATGATGTGAACAATCACATTTATTTTGAGCTAGAAATTAAAAGCCACCTGTCAGATGATGATGATGATGACGTTGAAGCTTAATATGGCATGGCCCTTCTTATAATTTGAAATGAGAATGATTCATGAATAATTGGCTTCATAAATCCGTCAAGACGAGTTTGATGATGCTGAAGCAGGTGGATATTTTCAGATATTTTAAGATAAAGCCGACAAACATTTGTGCTTAGCTTCCTCTTTTGTGACAGATTTTACCAAAGATTTGTGCAGTCATAGTAATATGTATGTATATTTATACATATATTTAAGCTGTGCTCTTCATAGCTATTAGTTTCATCTGAGCACATTTTGTTTGACCCTTTGTAATGCTTATATCATTAGATCGATAGTTGTTCTTCTTTACTCTTGTCTTTTCACATAAGATGTAACTAGTAAGATGTAAGATGTATGCCTGAGATAAAAACTAAGAGACAGCTATCAAGTAAACGGAGCAAACATAGAATTCGTCACGATGAGTTTATGTTTGTAATGCTTGAGTTTGGAAGAACATGGCAGAATAAGGAAACTGTGTGCTGTTTAAAATATGCTGACATGTTTCAGGGTTCTTGTTATCACCGACCAGGGCAAGCCCACAGGTGCTCGGAACTTATCACTTGCAAGGATAATCACCTTGGATACGCTCTGTAACATAGCTACATTCATTACTGATTTCTCGCGAGCACAGCAGAAACAGAACTTAATGTCTTCATTCAGAACTGCTGCATCGCTGTCAGTTCGGCCATTTTCGCTTACCAGTTTCATCAGTAGTTATTATCTGCCTGAATAATTCTGCATTGCACAATTTTTAGCTTTTGTGATGTTTGGGATAGATAAATTCCAAAACAGAAACAAATAATTTGTGGTTTGTTTTATTATTGATCATATTTCTATCATATATATATATATATATGATAGAAATATGATCAACAGAGGGATATACAGAGGGATCGAAAAAGATGTATACACACAACGCAATAAAAAGCTATGTCAATAATGTCATACTAAATTTATACATACATATATAGAGGTATAGTCACTTTACATGTCAACAATTATAACGCGCTCTGAAGAGAGTTCAAACACTTCAGAGTACGGAGAACTAATGCTTGAGAAAAGTTACACAAAGTTTCGTAGCAACACTCTTTAAGATCTTCCACATATAGAAGCCAGGGATGTTAAAAAAATCACCTTTCTTCGTCCAATCCATTCTCCTGGCAAACTCTCATCGAGGTATGATATCACGTTTTGTTGATAGTGTGGTAGAGCACCGTCTTATTGGTAGGGTGGTAGAGCACCGTCTTGTTGGTAATGTTGTGGTTGCACGTCTTGTTGGTAGTGTGGTAGAGCACCGTTTTGTTGGTAGTGTGTTGGTTGCACGTCTTGTTGGTAGTGTGTTAGAGCACCGTCTTGTTGGTAGTGTGGTGGTTGCACGTCTTGTTGACAGTGTGGTAGAGCACCATCTTGTTCGTAGTGTGGTGGTTGCACGTCTTGTTTTATAGTGTGGAAGAGCACTGTCTTGTTGGTAGTGTGGTGGTGCACGTCTTATTGGTAGTATGGTAGAGCACCGTCTTGTTGGTAGTGTGGTGGTGCACGTCTTGTTGGTAGTGTGGTGGTTGCACGTCTTGTTGGTAGTGTGGTGGTGCACGTCTTGTTGGTAGTGTGGTGGTTGCACAGTCTTGTTGGTAGTGTGGTGGTGCACCACCTTGTTGGTAGTGTGGTAGTGCACCGTCTTGTTGGTAGTGTAGTGGTGCACCGTCTTGTTGGTAGTGTGGTGGTGCACCGTCTTGTTGGAAGTGAAATCGTTCATTCCTGTGACGAGTCCAGCCAACATCGGCGTACAGCATGTTTAGACTGAACTCTTCTAAACCGGCTTAAAGGAAAGTTCGGGGTATAAGAAGAAAGTCTGGCTTTTAGCCGTGGATGAGTGAACTGAGAGTGGAAGGAGTGGTCTTGTTGGTGTGCGGTGCTGAATTAAGTTTAGCATGGAAGTAGAGAATACGTTGAAACGCGAGCGTCGTGTGTGCATGGTACAGCCTGGGGTATATGTCGGAATGTTTCCTACCACCTGCCCGGAAAATTAAGTTGTTTCATTCTTATTTTTTATTTTGTTAAGTTCATGTTCTTATCAAGATTTTGATAAAGAGTTTTTGGTTACATAGGAAGTGTTTACCATGGCCGTAGAGCAGTGGTTCGTATCGGCGATATTAATTTTTTTTTGAGGCGAAGATTTTATATTTTAATATATTAACATAATGGTATTAATTAATGATAATGTTGTCAGAAATTTATGTTTGTACAAATGTAAAGAAATTTATGTTTGTACAAATGTAAACATTTTATTATGTTTATTTAAAACTTTGCAACATTAGAGGCCTCATTTAGTGAAGAATCATGGAGTTATGGATTGTTAGGAAGTGTAATTATTTGTTTGCTCTCTGTTTTTTTAACGGCCTTGATGAACTTCCTGTTTTTGTGGATGTTAATTAAGATTAGCTGACGCAAATGATTAATTTATGTTGATGTATATTGTATATGTTTGTTATACGTCATATGTCTTCTTGTCTTGTCTATCGCTGTGGTTACTAACCATGATTTGCTCAGACCGGAGAGTAAATGAACCGAGTGTTGTGTTTTCCCACAGATTGTCCACCATTGTAAACTCTGTTGTGTGTGGTCTGAATGTGAATAAAAGAAGTGACCATGTCTTAATCATGCCATGTACATTTAGCTTATGTTATGTTCTGCTGTAAGAGGCTGGAAGTGAAAGGGACAAGCATAGTTTTGGTTTTCTTTACAGACGTTACGATAGAGAATACACTCGTAAAAATCATGGAAGTGGATGAGATGCTTCCCCGTTTTAGATATACTGGATATAGTTGTATAATTTTAAGCATTTCAGCCAACGTGAGTTCACGATACGATAGCTTCCACGACAGCATCGTACTACACATTGCAACATTAAATATATTCAGCTTCTAAATATCTTCATAGATTTCTTTTGTTCAAGTGTGTAAACATCTTTTTGGATCCATGGATAAAAAGAAATATTAAACAGAGCTAACACTTTCATCACTTATAATCTATATATTAGATGTAACATATATATTGATATGAATGAATGGTTCCAGACTGAAACTGGCGTGAAACAAGGATGTATATTATCTCCCTTGCTCTTTGGAATTTCCATAGACTTCATAATTTAAAAAAATGTTGCAAAGGTAAAATTGGCATTGACTGGGTAGGTGAGACCCAACTGGAAGATCTTGACTTTGTAGATGAATAACTCTTATCAGCAACAATATGAAATCAATGCAAGTAAAAACAGACACCCTGTCTTCAGTGGCTAGTAAAATAGGATTTGAAATTAACAAGGATAAAACAAAAATAATGAATGTTCTCATTAACGACGAAGGACAAATATACGTAAAAGGAACAGCTGTTGAAGAAGTAAACCATTTTGCATATCTCGGCAGCTATATAGACCACAATGGTGAACCAGAAAAGAAGTTAGAATTCGAATTGTCAAAGCAGCATTGACCTTCTTCGCAGAGATCAGACAGATAAGCAAACAACAACCTGTCTCACTGTCGATTAGAAAAAGAAGATGAACATATTTCGGTCATGTGATGAGAAGAAACAATCAGAGAATCCCCAAATAAGGTATCAAATGGAGCACAACAGGCCGAAGAAAAAGAGGTCGAGCATGTGAAACTCTAAAGAGGACATTGTTAAGAGAAGCCAATTCAGTGGGCATAACATCCCTTCATGAAATTGAAAAACTCGCCGAAGACAGGACATCTTGGCGAACTACCATGCGGGCCCTATGTAACGTCTAACGGCACGGGAAGGATGTAAGATATATTGATAACACAGAAAAGAGCAATTCTAACTTGAAACTGGATAAAGGTGAAGAACTACAAACATAATTTATTATTTTGTTCACTGACTAGGAAGAAAAATGAAGTAGTAAACAGGAGAACGGAAGCATCCTGTGGAGGTGATTTACGATGAACAAGGTGGTTGGTAGACAGTATCTGAGCAGTTTAACCATGAAGTCAGGACACAGAAGGGTTCAGAAACGATCAGTCAAAGTTACGCCGGAGTGAGAGAAGGCTGCGCTTATTTCGCGAATGTCCTATGATCTATGTTAGTAGTTTTCAAGCTCAGCTCGCATCCAAAATTAGGATTTTTTTTTTTTTTGGGGGGGGGGGGGGAGGTCTGAAATATTATAATGTTTCATTTTAATTTTATATTAATGTGTAATGTTTTAAATAAATTTCATCACTAAAAAATTATAATAATGTTAATTTAAAGCAAGAAGATATTATAATATTTGTTGAATTTCAATACTTTAAAAAAATCTTTCTAATGACTCGTGGAAAGTGTACCATTGCTGGCTTGAGGCTGAGAAAGAAAGGTTAAAATCTGGCTAAAATCAAATAGAATGCACAGAATAGAAACAAAGTTTGCATGTATTCATTAATTTCTCCTTGCTCATTACCAGTCCATATTCAATAAATACAACAATCACCTTCATCATAAATATGGTGCTAACACCAGGAAAATTTCTGTCTTAAAAGTCAGAGACAAAGATGATCATTACTGCAGAAAAAATAACACAAAAATACTGACCCGAAATACAGTCCATAAATTTAACGTCTCAGCTAGTTACAGCAACCTACGAACCACACAAAGTTTCTAAGATTTTAACGTCTCAGCTAGTCACAGTAACCTACGAACCACACACAAGTTCTAAGATTTTAACGCCTCAGCTAGTCACAGCAACCTACGAATCACACAAAGGTTCTAAGATTTTAACGCCTCAGCTAGTCACAGCAACCTACGAACCACACAAACGTTCTAAGATTTTAACGTCTCAGCTAGTCACAGTAACCTACGAACCACACACAAGTTCTAAGATTTTAACGCCTCAGCTAGTCACAGCACCCTACGAATCACACAAAGGTTCTAAGATTTTAACGCCTCAGCTAGTCACAGCAACCTACGAACCACACAAAGGTTCTAAGATTTTAACGCCTCAGCTAGGCATAGCAACCTACGAACCACACAAAGTTTCTAAGATTTTAACGCCTCAGATAGTCACAGCAACCTACAACACACAAAGGTTCTAAGATTTTAACGCCGCAGCTAGTCACAGCAACCTATGAACCACACAAAGGTTCTAAGATTTTAACGCCTCAGATAGTCACAGCCACCTATGAACCACACAAATGTTCTAAGATTTTAACGCCTCAGATAGTCACAGCGACCTACGAACCACATAAAGGTTCTAAGATTTTAAAGCCACAGTTAGTCACAGCAACTTACGAACCACACAAAGTTCTAAGATTTTAACGCCTTAGCTAGTCACAGCAACCTACGAACCACACAAAGGTTCTAAGATTTTAACGCCTCAGCTAGTCACAGCAACCTACGAACCACACACAAGTTCTAAGATTTTAACGCCTCAGATAGTCACAGCAACCTACGAACCACATAAGGGTTCTAAGATTTTAACGCCACAGTTAGCCACAGCAACCTACGAACCACACAAACGTTCTAAGATTTTAACGCACCAGATAGTCACAGCAACCTACGAACCACACAAAGGTTCTAAGATTTTAACGCCTTATCTAGTCAGAGCAACCTACGAACCACACAAAGGTTCTAAGATTTTAAAGCCACAGTTAGTCACAGCAACTTACGAACCACACAAAGTTCTAAGATTTTAACGCCTCAGCTAGTAAGAGCAACCTACGAACCACACAAAGGTTCTATGATCTTAACGCCTCAGCTAGTCACAGCAACCTACGAACCACACACAAGTTCTAAGATTTTAACGCCTCAGATAGTCACAGCAACCTACGAACCACACAAGGGTTCTAAGAGTTTAACGCCTTAGCTAGTCAGAGCAACCTACGAACCACATAAAGGTTCTAAGATTTTAACGCCTCAGCTAGTCACAGCAACCTGCGAACAACACAAAAGTTCTAAGATTTTAACGCCTCAGCTAGTCACAGCGACCTGCGAACCACACAAAAGTTCTAAGATTTTAACCCCTCAGATAGTCACAGCGACCTACGAACCACACAAAGTTTCAAAGATTTTAACGCCTCAGCTAGTCACAGCGACCTACGAACCACACATAGTTTCTAAGATTTTAACGCCTTAGCTAGTAAGAGCAACCTACGAACCACACAAAGGTTCTAAGATTTTAACGCCTCAGCTAGTCACAGAGACCTACGAACCACACAAAGGTTCTAAGATTTGGATTCAAACTATATAGAAAGCCTGATAAAGAAACAAATGTTAACAGCTACGAGGCCCACATACCACTTTCCTCGTATAATTTTAGATTCATAGATTCATACGGTAGTAAAGTGGCGGTTGTGAAGTTAATATTTTATGGAAAAGTGCTATAATTTGTCCTGACGAGGAAGCAACACCATCGATTCTGTACAAGCTGAATGAGATGTTTTAGAAAGGTAATAACGACTACTCAAAAAGATCAGAAGAAACAGTTCCATGCTGTTAGCTTATGTACACAAAGACAAAGAATTGGAGTGGAATTAGAGTTTTATTAGACACAGGACAACACAGGACTAAAAAAAAAGTCTAACTGCATGAAATAACACTTAAAATATTCAGACAAAGATTAAAGTGAATGCAAATGTCATGAAAAAATCACACACAAAGACACATGCGCTTAGCTGCATATTATACGGTAAATGTAAAGTGTAATTGGCAGACTTGAGGCAGTGGAAAATGAACATTGAAGGTATAGTTCCTTTGCATTTAATATGTTTTTTTTTATTATTGTGGCTTGAGTATGGTGCCTTTGCTTTTCATTTCTTTGCTTTGTAAGTTAAATCAGATGCTTAAATTAGTTTATTGGTTTTGAAATGTAAGTAAAAAAAGTAAAGTAAAGGTAACCCTGCCATGCCTTAGAGGCACATAGGGATATGGTGTTAGTGCTCACATTTTCCTTGACCTGCCAGCACACTAGAGGGTCATATGGTCAGCATCACGCGTGGCCGCATTTTCTTCCCCAACTCCAGAAGAGGTCGGGTACCCATTTCTACAGCTGGGTGACTAGGGGTTCACCCGGCCGGATTCGAACCCCTGACCTTCGTCATGAGAGACCACTGCACTAACCACTTCGCCACTCAGACACGTGGGTACTTTAATTAACAGTTTTGTTTCTAATATTATGCTGTACAGTTTCAGTTTTTCATTTTTTCTTTATTATTATGTATAGGATATAGGATTGTGGTTTCTTTATATTTAATGTGTCCGTTTGTCATGATCAAAGCACTAAATGTAACATTTTTGCTTTTAATTAATTTTATTTCTTATATCTTTATATATATATATATATATGTTTGGATCTATTTACCCGGGTAGCGCCGGGTACCACTGCCAACATTGTATAGGTGAACCTGGACTTTCACTTTGTTATGACCGAATTTCGTGTTATAAATCCGAAATTCAACATTTACGGTCTGAATTAGTTACATTTACATTTCTAGTGTCGACACAGTTAACAAAGAAAATATTAACTGATGCCAGAACCTGTAAAATAATTAGAAATCTCTACTTTCCTTCACATTTCTGTGCACTGTTTCTGTTTGGGTATTGCGAATTTGTGTCTCATGGTCGGATTGGTATGCTTCTTATGTTTAGCTCGAGTCTTCAGGTAAGTCACCGTCATTCACCAAGTAACTCACAATAACTACTTCAACATCATCATGACAGTTTCAGTAATGACCAACGTTTAATGTCATTTTGTTGCTTTAAATTCCGGAAGCTTACAAATGAAATTTACAGAGACAATTTAAATATTTTGGACGCATTAAACACCATGATAATCTAGAGTCTTGGAAGGGTACATAATGGGGAAAAGAAAGAGAGGAAGACCAAGGCGAAGATGGCTGCAAGACAACGTTGATAATCTGCAAATGGATGCATCAGTAGCAGGGCATCTTGCTTACAACCGAGGGGCCTACAGGAGAGATGCTAGGGAGGCAAAGTTGCGCAAGGGACATGTAAATGGCTGGCTGACTGACAAATGAAAATGCATAACTCAAGTCAGTCTAAAAAAGCAACAACTCACAAGACCTCTGGGAGTCATGACCCAGAGGGGCCCACCCCCCTTAGAGTGTCAGGAGTTTAATAGGGCCGACACACTTGTCTGAAGGGGGGTACTTCCTCTGATGATCTGAAGGAGTTGTGTTGTTGTTCCGCTCTCTACGGTAGAGAGTTTCCTGCATATGCATATCATCGTGTTCTTGTCAGTAACATGATACTAGTTTGGGTGTCAACTTGGCTTCCTTGTCACAAAGTCAACCTGATTTAAATACAGACATGTGTAATTATTTTCGCAATAAATCTGTATAAGAAATGTGGTCTTACAATGAACTGTATATATCATTACTTTGAGATTGGATGTTTAAAATTCTACACAAACAATAAAAGTAACTAAAACGCTGTCATAGATAAATTTGGACACTTAAAACGACTTTTAAAAAATTCATCTTTAAAGAGATGCCACGATTTTGTTTGCTCTTTACCAGTGTATTATATAAGGTTAATAATAGAGAAATGCAGAGTTTAATGTGAATCTATATTTAGCTTTATAGACTACTCAAAGGCATTTGATTGTGTACAACACCAGAAACTTTGGGAAATAATGGAAAAAATGGGATTTCCAACACATTTGATACAATTAACATCACTGCTGTATCTAGACCAACAAGCAGCAGTAAGAATAAATGGTGAAACAACAACTTGGTTTGACATAAAACAAAGGTCCGTCAGGGATGCATATTGTCATCTTGCTTATTTAACTTGTATACTGAAAATATAATGAGAAATGTTAGAGAAGATGTAGACAAAGAATATTACGATGTCATAACAATTGGAGGTTATGAAATACCAGAGATTAGATATTCTGATGACACAGTACTACTGTCCACAACACAGAAAGGAAAGGAAAAACTAATTATGTCAGTCCGTAAGAACAGCGAAGAGCAAACCCTCTATCTTAATGCAAAGAAAACTAAATTGATGACAACTGACAAAACAAACAAGGCAGCTGAAATATGTATCAATGAGGAAAAACTGGAAGAAGTGGAGAGTTTTGAATATCTTGGATCACTACTAACTAGTAATGGAAATACAATGAGGGAAATTAAAAGGAGGACATCTATCGCTCTTCAGAAAGTAAAATAACTAAAGAATCTGTGGAGAGGAGCAGACAGAACTACAAAAATAAGATTTTTAAGGACATGCATCTTTCCCATCGCAACATATGCCTGTGAGACCTGGACACTTAACAAAACAGCTGAGAAACTCATAAATGCCTTTTCTGTAAATGCTACAGAAGAGTTCTTCAAATATCATGGACATAAAAAAAAGAACAAATATATTCATACTACAAGAACTTAATATTGAAGAAGGCTGACTAGGAAAGAGGATTAAAAGAAAAAAACTTAAATATTTTAGACACATTAAACGTCATGATAATCTAGAGAAAACCGTCTTGGAAGGGTACATAATGGGGAAAAAGAAAGAGAGGAAGACCAAGTCGAAGATAGCTGCAAGACATCGTTGATGATCTGCAAATGGATGCATCAGCAGCAGGCCATCTTGCTCACAACCGAGAGGCCTACAGGAGAGATGTTAGGGAGGCAAAGTTCCGCAAGGGACATGTAAATGGCTGGCTGACTGACAAATGAAAATGCATAACTCAAGTCAGTCTAAAAAAGCAACAACTCACAAGACCTCTGGGAGTCATGACCCAGAGGGGCCCACCCCCCTTAGAGTGTCAGGAGTTTAATAGGGCCGACACACTTGTCTGAAGGGGGGTACTTCCTCTGATGATCTGAAGGAGTTGTGTGTTGTTCCGCTCTCTACGGTAGAGAGTTTCCTGCATATGCATATCATCGTGTTCTTGTCAGTAACATGATACTAGTTTGGGTGTCAACTTGGCTTCCTTGTCACAAAGTCAACCTGATTTAAATACAGACATGTGTAATTATTTTCGCAATAAATCTGTATAAGAAATGTGGTCTTACAATGAACTGTATATATCATTACTTTGAGATTGGATGTTTAAAATTCTACACAAACAATAAAAGTAACTAAAACGCTGTCATAGATAAATTTGGACACTTAAAACGACTTTTAAAAAATTCATCTTTAAAGAGATGCCACGATTTTGTTTGCTCTTTACCAGTGTATTATATAAGGTTAATAATAGAGAAATGCAGAGTTTAATGTGAATCTATATTTAGCTTTATAGACTACTCAAAGGCATTTGATTGTGTACAACACCAGAAACTTTGGGAAATAATGGAAAAAATGGGATTTCCAACACATTTGATACAATTAACATCACTGCTGTATCTAGACCAACAAGCAGCAGTAAGAATAAATGGTGAAACAACAACTTGGTTTGACATAAAACAAAGGTCCGTCAGGGATGCATATTGTCATCTTGCTTATTTAACTTGTATACTGAAAATATAATGAGAAATGTTAGAGAAGATGTAGACAAAGAATATTACGATGTCATAACAATTGGAGGTTATGAAATACCAGAGATTAGATATTCTGATGACACAGTACTACTGTCCACAACACAGAAAGGAAAGGAAAAACTAATTATGTCAGTCCGTAAGAACAGCGAAGAGCAAACCCTCTATCTTAATGCAAAGAAAACTAAATTGATGACAACTGACAAAACAAACAAGGCAGCTTAAATATGTATCAGTGAGGAAAAACTGGAAGAAGTGGAGAGTTTTGAATATCTTGGATCACTACTAACTAGTAATGGAAATACAATGAGGGAAATTAAAAGGAGGACATCTATCGCTCTTCAGAAAGTAAAATAACTAAAGAATCTGTGGAGAGGAGCAGACAGAACTACAAAAATAAGATTTTTAAGGACATGCATCTTTCCCATCGCAACATATGCCTGTGAGACCTGGACACTTAACAAAACAGCTGAGAAACTCATAAATGCCTTTTCTGTAAATGCTACAGAAGAGTTCTTCAAATATCATGGACATAAAAAAAAGAACAAATATATTCATACTACAAGAACTTAATATTGAAGAAGGCTGACTAGGAAAGAGGATTAAAAGAAAAAAACTTAAATATTTTAGACACATTAAACGTCATGATAATCTAGAGAAAACCGTCTTGGAAGGGTACATAATGGGAAAAAGAAAGAGAGGAAGACCAAGTCGAAGATAGCTGCAAGACATCGTTGATGATCTGCAAATGGATGCATCAGCAGCAGGCCATCTTGCTCACAACCGAGAGGCCTACAGGAGAGATGTTAGGGAGGCAAAGTTCCGCAAATGAATGATGATGAATGATGATTTATTATTTTTAATGTAAAGATTACAACTTTGTATACAGAATTTTAAGAATACTTGTGAGCAAGTACTGAATGAAAAAAAAGATAAGACCCTAGAAGATTTTAAGAGAGCTGCAGAAACAGAATATTTGAGAAATATTCATAATCAGTTACATCGCTCAGAACAGAACATGACGATGATTTATATAAAAATGTACACGTTCAGTAATGTCTTAGAAATTTAAGGATGTGCAGTACTTGTGTCTATATGTGCAGTACTTGTAAATGTCTGTATGTGCAGTACTTGTAAATGTCTGTATGTGCAGTACTTGTAAGTGTCTATATGTGCAGTACTTGTAAATGTCTGTATGTGCAGTACTTGTAAGTGGTGTCTGTATGTGCAGTACTTGTAAATGTCTGTATGTGCAGTACTTGTAAGTGGTGTCTGTATGTGCAGTACTTGTAAATGTCTGTATGTGCAGTACTTGTAAGTGGTGTCTGCATGTGCAGTACTTGTAAGTGTTTGTATGTGCAGTACTTATAAATGGTGTCTGTATGTGCAGTACTTGTAAGTGTCTGTATGTGCAGTACTTGTAAGTGGTGTCTGCATGTGCAGTACTTGTAAATGTTTGTATGTGCAGTACTTGTAAGTGGTGTCTGTATGTGCAGTACTTGTAAATGTCTGTATGTACAGTACTTGTAAGTGTCTATTTGTGCAGTACTTGTAAGTGTCTATATGTGCAGTACTTGTAAGTGGTGTCTGCATGTGCAGTACTTGTTAGTGTCTGTATATGCAGTACTTGTAAGCGTCTGATATGTTTATTTGGTTTTGCTAGACTGTATACGTTTCGTATCTCATCTCTAGGAAAGAACTGATAACATTACATTTTAAACTTCTCTATCTACCTCGTCTCCTACAAATTTACCCTCATCTCCTATAAGTTTACCCTCATCTCCTACAAGTTACTCTCATCTTCTACAAGTTTACCCTCATCTCCTACAAGTTACCCTCATCTCCTACAAGTTACCCTCATCTCCTACAAGTCTACCCTCATATCCTACACGCTACCCTCATCTCCTACAGGTCTACCCTCATTTCCTATAAGTTTACCCTCATCTCCTACAAGTCTACCCTCATTTCCTATAAGTTTACCCTAATCTCCTACAAGTCTACCCTCATTTCCTATAAGTTTACCCTAATCTCCTACGAATCTGTCCGCTCTTTCACGTTTAACGTCTTCTTCTACAGGTTTACCTCATTCTGCTAGAAGAAAGCTTACTTCTGTCCTTGCTGATCTAAACAGAAAAAAAAACCTGGGATATTAGGACAAATAGCTTGGTAGCAATAACTGCAGGCTTTTTAACAAACAGGGAGACAAGTCTTAACGATAAGAATGTGCACTGGATAAATCTTATCAGGTAAATTGTTTGGCCTACATTGTTTTGTATCTTGGTTGGGTACTAAGACAAACCCTGAACAAAACTGAACGAGACTTAGTGTACCTGGACAGTTCACAGTGCCATAGATAGTGTCCAAAGAAAAGAGCATGTCAAGTCTGTTGCCCCGGTTAAATGATATCTGTAATAAGTGCAGATATTAGTAATCTGTGGTTTTTAGCTATCCGACATCATCAGAACTTATCTGTCACGTGAGAGTGTGTAAACAAATTACTGTGTGCCTGTTCAAGTGTGAGAAGATAACCTTCGCACTGCATTCATTTCTGAAGGCAAATCTTCGTGTTAGTTACAGAGACACTCTGCCTAAGAAAGTTTGAGTTTCACAGACTATGTTCTAGGTGTTTACAATGAAGTCGTGACTAGCACAGCATATCACGGGGAGACAGTAAGTATTTATATAATCTGATTTGATTTCCATTACTTTTTGTCAAAATATAATCAATAAACGATTACCAGTATCTAAAAAGTGGCGAAATATTCCTGCATCTATCATACATTTCGAGTTAAAATATTTGAAAGTATCATGGCCATTGTAATGTTTATTTTTCTGATTTCTAATAAAGGTGTATATATCTCCAACATTAAATCGGCAAAATAAACCCTTTTTTTGTTTAAGAGAGAGAGAGAGAGAGAGAGAGAAGTTGGCGATTAGAAATATGGCAGTTATTAAAAGAAGCCAACCATGTCCAATAGAAATGAGATACGACAGTCATTTGAAACAAATACCTGTGTGTTAGCCCAGTATGATTATAGAGGCAGGGGATGTGTTTGTAATGAAAGTGTAGTTATACTTTTTCTTAGATTGCTTTCTTGCTAATTTGCAGAGCCGCGGGGTCCCAGTGCGTCCCAACCTTCCATAAGATCTTTTCTTCTGACAGGATGTGACACAAGAGTGATAATCTAAATAAAATAAGGAAAATGAGAAAGAGCTAAAAGTGAAATAAGAATGACATGCCAGGCTTTTAACATTTTAAAGGATGATTAATAACATAGTGTAAGAAGTTCTATGAAATACTGTTAATTAAGTTCTATGAATTATTGTTGTTTAAGTTCTGTGAAATATTGTTGTGTAAGTTATATTAAATATTGATGTCGCATACTCACCTGTTAAAAATAATATAGGTAGCAAGTAATGACTACACTTTGACCTTTTATTATTCATCATTGCAAAAATTCAAGAGTAAAGTGATTTTCATGGAAGAATTCACGGAAACTGCGGGAAACTTTGATAAGAAACCATAAAACGTTTACATTTACTCCATTCAAAACTAACACGATATAGCAGACCTTGAAACTCTACCTCACAGGAAAATCTCTTCCTTGATTCACGATCACCAAAGGTCATCAGCAAGAACCGTATTCCAGCAAAAACAACACCTTGAAACAGTTTACAGTAACAAGTATTAGAGAAAATATGTCCAAAGAAAAGAGCATGTCAAGTCTGTTGCCCCGGTTAAATGATATCTGTAATAAGTGCAGATATTAGTAATCTGTGGTTTTTAGCTATCCGACATCATCAGAACTTATCTGTCACGTGAGAGTGTGTAAACAAATTACTGTGTGCCTGTTCAAGTGTGAGAAGATAACCTTCGCACTGCATTCATTTCTGAAGGCAAATCTTCGTGTTAGTTACAGAGACACTCTGCCTAAGAAAGTTTGAGTTTCACAGACTATGTTCTAGGTGTTTACAATGAAGTCGTGACTAGCACAGCATATCACGGGGAGACAGTAAGTATTTATATAATCTGATTTGATTTCCATTACTTTTTGTCAAAATATAATCAATAAACGATTACCAGTATCTAAAAAGTGGCGAAATATTCCTGCATCTATCATACATTTCGAGTTAAAATATTTGAAAGTATCATGGCCATTGTAATGTTTATTTTTCTGATTTCTAATAAAGGTGTATATATCTCCAACATTAAATCGGCAAAATAAACCCTTTTTTTTTTGTTTAAGAGAGAGAGGGAGAGAGAGAGAGAGAGAGAGAGAGAAGTTGGCGATGAGAAATATGGCAGTTATTAAAAGAAGCCAACCATGTCCAATAGAAATGAGATACGACAGTCATTTGAAACAAATACCTGTGTGTTAGCCCAGTATGATTATAGAGGCAGGGGATGTGTTTGTAATGAAAGTGTAGTTATACTTTTTCTTAGATGCTTTCTTGCTAATTTGCAGAGCCGCTGGGTCCCAGTGCGTCCCAACCTTCAATAAGATCTTTGCTTCTGACAGGATGTGACACAAGAGTGATAATCTAAATAAAATAAGGAAAATGAGAAAGACCTAAAAGTGAAATAAGAATGACATGCCAGGCTTTTAACATTTTAAAGGATGATTAATAACATAGTGTAAGAAGTTCTATGAATTATTGTTGTTTAAGTTCTGTGAAATATTGTTGTGTAAGTTATATTAAATATTGATGTCGCATACTCACCTGTTAAAAATAATATAGGTAGCAAGTAATGACTACACTTTGACCTTTTATTATTCATCATTGCAAAAATTCAAGAGTAAAGTGATTTTCATGGAAGAATTCACGGAAACTGCGGGAAACTTTGATAAGAAACCGTAAAACGTTTACATTTACTCCATTCAAAACTAACAAGATATAGCAGACCTTGAAACTCTACCTCACAGGAAAATCTCTTCCTTGATTCAGGATCACCAAAGGTCATCAGCAAGAACCGTATTCCAGCAAAAACAACACCTTGAAACAGTTTACAGTAACAAGTATTAGAGAAAATATTTCCAAAGAAAATATACCTATTGTAGAACAATACTGGAAGTAATTATACAGAGTACAGAGTGTACTCATAAATTATAAAGGCCGATTTAAAAGGTAACTTACGTAAATTACGCGCACGAACATAACTTATTGTGGCTGTTTACGCAAAACGAGCCAAGAGATCAGATGCTCGGCAAAATTGTAAGAAAACTCAATATTCTACAAATATTTACATAGCCTCAAACAGTCTTTGCAGGGTCATGCAGCACACAGGACAAAACGCTAAAAGAAAAGCAGATAATCCAGTCTGGACAAAAAAAGTAGAAAACGTTTCATAATTTAAATAAATGTCAACAATAAATAAACGTTAACACGAAATAAACAATATAAAACCCAAAATACAAACACTAATACTAGTAAAGGAAAGAAAAAAGACAAACGACGAACTGGCAAGCAGAAGAGTCTTTCAAAGAGGAAAATCTCAGGATCTATTTATAGGTTTTTGGTTTCTTTGCTACCACCAGAAAGAGATGATGATAACCTGGATGATGATGATGATCATATAGTAGTCGTGTTATGTTACCATGACCAAGCTGACCTGGGATGATGATAATTATGTAAAAGTTGTGTCCCGTGATAGAATCCTCACAATCATACTTAAGGGCAGTCCTCGAAATGTAACAATCATCTAGATATATGCACCTACATCATCTGCAGAAGAAAAGGAAGTAGAAGACGTTTATAGCACATTGCAAACGACGATAGACCAGATACGGAAAAAATTATATTGTATTAATAATGGGGGATTTTAATGCAAAGATTGGTACAGAAAGAGCAGAAGATGAAGGACATGTTGTAGGGAAATTTAGCATAGGACATAGAAATGAGGCAGGTGACAATCTAATGGCTTTTTGCATGGAAAATGAGCTAATGATTGCTAACATATTTTTTAAACAACATCCAAGAAAACTTTACACCTCATGGGAAAACCAAGAATCAAATAGATTACATTTTAGTGAAAAAAAAGGTGGAGATCAAGTATAACATTAGCAAAAACTTTACTAGGTGCTGATTGTGACACGAACCATGAGTTATTAATAGCAGACATGAAGATAAAGATAAAAAAGACAGTTGCAGGATCAAGACTACTCAGCTTTTATCTTACAAAAATACCACAATCGTTTCGAAATCCATATGGCTGTACAGGAGGAGATGACACCAGATGATTTGGCTACATAGGCCGGAGATATAACAATAGCTAAAGACTTGGTTCCAGTAAAGAAAACACAAAAGAATGGATGGATTACAGCAGGCACACTAGAACTGATTAAAAAACGTAGAGAAATGAAGACTCAATGGAAAGTGACGACCACCGGACTATCAGCCTCTCATGTCACATAACGAAGCTACTTCTGAGAATAATTATGAGAAGAACAAGGAAAAAGATAAAAATGGAAATAGCAGATGAACAGTTTGGATTTGTTGAAGGAAAGGGAACACACAATGCCATTTATGCTTTACGAACACTAACAGAAAGAGCTTTAGAAGTACAGAAAGATCTCTACTTATGCTTCATTGATTACACAAAGGCATTTGACAAGGTGAAACATAGTGAAATTATTAAAATGTTTGAAGACATCGATATAGACGGCAAAGACCTGAGGATTGTAAAACATCTATACTGGCAGCAAGAAGCAGCAGTTCGAGTTGAAAATAGAATTGGAAAATACCAACCTATAAAAGAAGGGGTGCGACAAGGATGTGTACTATCTCCAGACCTTTTTTTTCTGTACAGCGAGAATATTCTAAGAACAATCATCACAGAACCAGGCATAAAAATTGGAGGATACAATATTAACAACCTTCGGTATGCTGACGACACAGTACTGATAGCTGAAAAACAACAAGACCTGCAAAATCTCTTGGATAAAGTCGCCAAAGAAAGTGAACAGAAAGGCCTTACTTTGAACATCAAAAAGACAGAAACTATGGTTATATCTAAGAAACAGAATCCACCAGCATGCAGTATTAAATTAAACGGAACCATTCTAAAGCAGGTGCAGAAATTCAAATACCTTGGAGCATTAATAACTTCAGATGGGAAATGCAGAACAGAAATTAGGAACAGAATAGGTCAAGCAAAGACTGCATTTCAGAGAATGAGAAACATATTAGCTAACACATCTTTATCAATGAATGTTAGAAAACGAGTCCTAAAATGCTATATTGATCCTATCTTGTTATATGGAAGTGAATCATGGACAATAGGCAAGTCTGCACAAAAATCATTGGAAGCAGCAGAAATGTGGTTTATTAGAAGAATGTTGCGAATTCCCTGGACAGCAAAAATAACTAATGAAGAATGTATGAGAAGAGCTGGAGAAACAAAAAACCTTGTCAGAAAGATAAGAGAGAGACAATGTACTTTCATAGGACATGCAATGAGAAGAGGGGGCATTGAAAATATTATAACAACAGGAAAAATAGAAGGAAGAAGATCAAGAGGAAGATCAAAAGAAATGATACTGGACAGTCTGACGGGATGGTGCGAGAGGAGATCACCAACTGAACTGATGGCCTGCATGAAGGATCGGGTACTCTGGAGAAGCATAATAGCCAACGCCAGTCGGCACGGCACCTGATGATGATGATGTAGACTTCATAATAAAATAGAAAAAGTCAATATGTTCCAAACTGGTTTCAGGCAAGGAAGAGGATCAAGGGATCATATATTCAATATAAGATTTATATTAGAGAAATGCAGAGAGTTTAATGTGAATCTGTATTTAGCCTTTATAGACTTCAAAGGCATTTGACTGTGTACAAAAGCAGCAACTTTGGGAATTAATGGAATAAATGGGATTTCCAACACATTTGATATAATTAACGTCACTGCTTTATCTAGACCAACAAGCAGTAGTGGGATTAAATGGTGAAACAACAACTTAGTTTGACATAAAACAAAGGGTCCGTTAGGGGTGCATATTGTCGCCTTACTTATTTAACTTGTATACTGAAAATATAATGAGAAATGTTAGAGAAGATGTAGACAAAGAATATTATGATGCCATAACAACTGGAAGTTATAAAATACCAGAGATTAGATATCCTGATGACACAGTATTACTGTCCACAACACAAAAAGGAATGGAAAAACTAATTATGTCAGTCCGTAAGAATAGTGAAGAGCAAAACCTCTATCTTAATGCAAAGAAAACTAAATTAATGACAACTGACAAAACAAACAAGGCAACTGATACATGTATGAATGAGGAAAAAGTAGAAGAAGTGGAGAGTTTTGAATATCTTGGATCACAGCTAACTAATAATGGAGATACTATGAGGGAAATTAAAAGGATGACATCTATCACTCTTTAGAAAGTAAAACAACTAAAGAATCTGTGGAGAGGAACAGACAGAACCACAAAAATAAGATTTTTAAGGACATGCATCTTTCCCGTCGCAGCATATGCCTGTGAGACTTGGACACTTACAAAACAGTTGAGAAACACACAAATGCCTTTGAATGTAAATGCTACAGAAGAGTTCTTCAAATATCATGGACACAAAAAAGAAAAAAATATATCCACACTACAATAACTTAATATTGAAGAAGGCTGGCTAGTAAAGAGGATTAAAGAGAGAAAACGTGAATATTTTCGACACATTAAACGTCATGATAATCTAGAGAAAACTGTCTGGGAAGGGTACATAATGGGAAAAAGAAAGAGAGGAAGATCAAGGCGAAGATGGTTGCAAGACATCGTTGAAGATCTGCAAATGGATGCATCAGCAGCAGGCCATCTTGCTCACAGCCGATAGGCTTTCAGTAGTACTGTTAGGCGAAGCAAAGTTCCGCAAAGGACATGCAAATGAATGAATGAATGTGTCACGTTATCATAACGAAATTTATCCAGCAAAGTTATGTCACGTTATTATAGTCAAAGTGATTCTGCAAAGTTGTGTCACGTTGTCATAACCAAACTGATTCAGCAAAGTTGTGTCACGTTATCATAACCAAACTGATTCAGCAAAGTTGTGTCACGTTATCATAACCAAACTGACTCAGCAAAGTTGTGTCACGTTATCATAACCAAAGTGATTCAGGAAAGTTGGTGATACTTCACTATTGCTCTCGTGCTAGCTCGTGTTGTTATTCCTGTGATGATACAGTTTCTTTAGCCCAGTCTTTCAGTCATCAGTCAAGCTACCATAAGTCATTTTACATCGGACGACATCTTGTTGTGAATCAACATCATCAAAGCAACGACTGCAAAAAACATCAAAATCCCAGCACGAACCTAACATAACACATCAGAGAACAAGAGCGAGAATCTATACCTAATCTATACCAAGCATACACAAAGAGAAAACAAATAAGAAGTGAAGGATCAGCTACGACTGCGCCCTACACGCCGTGAATCACAGAGGTAGCATTTCACAGCTAAATATGTTTTGTTAACAACAAAGCTATTGATTCACGTGCTTTTCCTATCAGTAAAAATAAATAATAACACATCGTTAAGCCACTAGCTACTTTCAGCTTCATATATTTCTAGAATATATGTCATGTTTCTTACTCGTCAGTATCTAATTTTTGGCTGGAATGTGTTCTTTATATCTTAGATAGAGTGGCCTACAGGAGAGCTGTTAGGGAGGCAAAGTTCCTCAAAGGGGCATGAAAATGACTGACTGCATTCTTTATAATGTTTTCACAGTATTATCACTTTTTTTATTTTAGAAACTCTTTAGATCCAGATCCACCACCATCTTTCCCGTGGCGCTAAACGTCACATAGGACTCGCATAGTAGCCTGCCAAGATTGCCTGTCCTCGGGGCGGGGGGGGGGGTTTCAACCTCATCAAAGATCATCAGTGGATCCAGATCTATGCTCACTTTAAATAACATTCCTAAAGGACTCCGCGCAAGAAAAGAATAAATTGTCATTTTTTTTTCTTTTTCAGCTTTCAGTTCACTTCTTCAGTTCACTTTTTGTATATCACTTTCACTGTTTCTGTAGAAAAGTTTTGTCATATACTGTTCACAGCGAAAATGACTGTGACGTTGCAGCTTGTGATATGTTTGACGTTTGCTTCATCGTTGACCAGCGTCACGGCAGCCCCATTTATATTGAAGCTCCAGTCTGGAAAAAGACCAAATGCTTTGGTCAACATTCATTTCAATGAGGATGAGTTTTCACAGTGAGCATTCTTTTCTTTTTTTTTAAAAATAATTTATACATGATGTCTTCACAAATGCTTAAGTTCTAGTTTGACACTTTAATTTAAGGTTCTAAAAATGATATTATGATAATGATTACGAGAGCAATGGTAGACAATGGTCAATAGGTGAAGGTGTGTATCGCCATAAGCTGTGATGCTGTATTTAACTTTCTCTGGTTAGACCGATTGGAACACATAAAGATTTTCTAAACAGAATATTTGAGAGACAACTTGACCAGACTTTAAAATAGAAACAAAATTAATATTGGTATTGAGATTAAGGTAAGATCAGTTGCTATTTGTAGTCTTCTTTGTCATCGGCATGCAAGGTCTTAATCAGCTTTTCTCTCCTAATAATTCTTTGTTTCCTAATAATTCTTTCTCTCCTAATCATTCTTTCTCTCCTAATCATTCTTTCTCTCCTAATCATTCAGTGTAATGGCTCTTCTGAAACTTGGAAGCGTCATGCAAACTCTCTGATCAGTTTCAAAAAGCAAATTCTAACATATGTCTGCCTGCTATGCATCTCATGGTTTTCTATGGTTGTTAAGTGCTAAATATTAGTGCTCTTGTGTAGAAGCATGCTAAATATTAGTGCTTTTGTGTAGAAAGCATGCTAATTCTTAGTGCTCTTGTGTAGAAAGCATGCTAAATCTTAGTGCTATTGTGTAGAAACCATGCTAAATCTTAGTGCTCTTGTGTAGAAAGCATGCTAAATCTTATTGCTCTTGTGTAGAAAG
The DNA here is from genome assembly GCA_009760885.1 of Achatina immaculata. Taxonomy (NCBI): domain Eukaryota; kingdom Metazoa; phylum Mollusca; class Gastropoda; order Stylommatophora; family Achatinidae; genus Lissachatina; species Lissachatina immaculata. The sequence continues at coordinate 24,146,129 of CM019715.1, read as the reverse complement.
CATGCTAAATCTTAGTACAGTGACGCAGAAAACATGTTAAATCTTAGTGCTGCATCACACAAAATTATTCAAACCCAGGTTTTCCCCAAATGTTTGAAAAAAGTTTATAATAAGAGGTAAACATGATCAATGGAGAATTAGAAAAATATTTTGGCCAAACACCATAAGAAATAACATCTTATTAGCAGAAATGCAGATGAAACCACTGACAACAATTATTTAGGAAAGACGATGGCGATGGTTGGGACATGTGCTCCGAATGACTGACAACTCACTACCAAAAATAGCACTAAGATGGACACCACAGGGGAGCAGAAGTAAAGGTAGACCAAAAGAGACATGGAGAAGAACAACAGAAAGGATGTTGAGCAATAGAGGGCTCACCTGGGCAAGAGCAGAAAAAAAGGCAAAGGACAGGCATTTGTGGAAAACCCTTGCGGAAGCCCCATGTGCCCTGGGCACTTAAGGTTCAGAGAGAGAGAGAGAGAGATGATCAATGGACGAAAGAATGAGCTACAGTAGGAAATGCTGAGGCGGCAGATTCATCCTTTCATCTGTATTCGGTTGAGAGTAATTATGGCAACTCGCCCGATCAAGACCCTCCACGTTTTCCTATATGGATTTTAACAGTTGGAAAAAAATCGTTTCCAGTTTTTACTCATTATATTCAACCGGGGGGGGGGGGGGGGATAGCCACGTCTACAGTACCAGCTACTGGGGTTAGTTATATCTACATTATCAGATACTGAGGCTACCTTCATCTACATAAGAGTCCGTATATTCATTCACTCATTTGTATGTCACTTGTGGAACTTTGCCTCCCAAACAGCACTCCTGTAGGCCTCTCGGTTGTCAGCAAGATGGCCTACTGCTGATGCATCCGTTTGCAGATCATCAATGATGTCTTGCAGCCATCTTCGCCTTGGTCTTCCTCTCTTTCTTTTTTTCCCATTATGTACCCTTCCAAGACAGTCTTCTCTAGATTATCATGACGTTTAATGTATCCAAATTATTTAAGTTTTCTCTGTTTAATACTCTTTACTAGCCAGCCTTCTTCAATATTAAGTCCGTATGCACGTATCGTATATTGGAGAAGGCTGATGTTAATGTAGTGGCGGTCAGTAAGAGAGAAGATATCATCAAAAATCATTGACACAACATCTTTGTTTACAAGAACGAGTTAGTAGTAACAAAAGATAATGTCTAGAACGAAGCTATTGTTATAGGCAGAAGACGAATTGCAAATGAACATAGAACATCAATTTCTGTACACTAAGAGGTATACTGAGAAAGAGGCTGGAGCACATGTTAATTTGATCGAGTTACAAATTATCAAAAACTCTTTCTCTTTTCTGTGCATCAAATGAATATTTTTGTTCACTTATGTCTCGTCATATGATTAATATTTGCAGATTTTTTTCTGTAAATGTATTATTTGTTTTTTGCCTGTTATTAATGATTTGTGACTTATTTTTGCAGATTATATCAGTGCATGTTGAACAGAAAATCTTTGGCCTGCACTGCTACACTCACACGTGAAGAGAAGAAACGCGACAAAGGAAGTATGGAACTTGAGATCGGTGAAGTGGAGAAGCCCGAACTAGGGACATCTGAATTATACAACCATATCTTCACGTGCACATACCAGCAACAAGAAAGCAAACTGTCATGTTCGCGGTTACTAAGAATGAATTGTGCAGATCAAATCTGGACTCTGACATTTCGTCTAGTTAACGATTCATCCTGTGTTGGGATACGATGGGGAATGCCAGGGGAGTCTCTGACATCATTAGACATTGAGAAGTGTAACATCACTTGTAATACAACACCACGAAATACATCTTATCCGAAACCATTTCTAAATGGAATACATCTGCAGCCGGTAAAAACATACAATACAACACGCAACAAAACAGACGACGATGACGATAATGATGATGACGATTTTATAACTAGAAAACATCACAGAGAAGACCACGACAATGATGAAGCTGAAGAGAAAGAAAGAAGCATAACTCACATTGTTATCGCAGCTGTGGTCAGCATGGCTGTCACGGCCGCGGTCATTGTCTCTGGCTTCATCTTCCGGCGACAGCTTATGAAGATGAGAAAACAACCAAACCCAGTAAGTGAATATAAGAGAGAGAACTCGACAGAGACCGGATCTATAGATACTGCTCAGTTTCAGAAGTCCCATAATCAGTTACAACTGCCACATAATACTGCTGACCATAGTGTTTAGATCATAAAAAGATCTATACTTAACTGCTTTAACATGGTATCATAAACTCAGTCTATGCAGCACTCACTCTTATAGTCAGTTGAATTATAGCGCAGAAAGTGTTGTGCTGTATTGTTTCTCTATAGTTAAAATGTGGGCTTGCATGTTTGGAGCATTACATTATTTTAAGGTTAGTATGAGGTTTTAGCTGCTGGTTTGTTAAATGCTCTGGATGACCAGCGATATAAGAGAAGGGAAGAACCAAGCAGAGAAGGTGTAAGGCATCACGAACTAACACTTTGAGGAATGAAAGTCTTGTCATTCCAGGAGGAGACTTCGAGGGCTTGGCCCGCCCAGCTGAAGCTAAACACAAGCGGGAAAATAAACCAGGAGAACAGCGTGAACTTTGGCTGCCAATCCTCTTCTGTCGCACAGGAACACAAATGGTAACAAGTGTGAGACCCTTTCTATGTTTGTGTCGTAAATACGTGATATTTTTATTTGTTTCTTATTCTCTTTATAAGCAACTTCAGCTATTTATCTTCAGTTTGAAGTTCCACCACTTTTAGATTCTCCATAAAGTCTGATCTGGTCTTGCTATAAGGAAATATTTAGTTTAAAAAGTTTTGTTTTCTGCCTAAACATACGTGGAAGGAGTTTGGTGAAAACAAAGCTTTCAAAGCTTCTCCAAATCAAATACAGCCGTTTGTTTCTATAACAAGAAATGTACACTTTTGGGGATCACTTTTGTTATGGCGGTCAGACTTTCTCATAGACAAAGCAGTCTCCCAATCCTGTTTTCTTCTATTCATATTTGCTACACTGTGTATCTTTTACTGTTTATTCCTTTCGTATTTTCTTGTGTGATTAAGCCAAGCACTGAAATATTACAGCATGTGTTAATGAATAAAGCTGTTTCCACCTTTTCTTAAGATAATCAAATTATTTGTTATTGCAGTGTTACTGCATTGGGGGTTCTTTTTTGTACATTTAAATATTTAGATTTTATATAGGCATAAATAAACAAAAATGTATGTTGTTTCTATCAGACTTGTGAAACTAAACACAAGAGACTTGTGAGTGTGGCTTTTCTATAGCGCTATAGATCCACATATCATTGTGTTTAGATCTATAAGCACAGAAATATCGATAACTTCATTTTATTTGTTCATATCCGTGGGAAGATATTTAGATTTATCTCTTCTAGCTTCAAAAGTAATTTTCTGTATAATCATTTTCTTTTTTTTCTTTAAATTTGTGATTTAACTACTTTATATTGACTATATCCAACCAAAGGTTTGTTCATACAATAGAGAAGTACATAGATATTTAATACTTACAAATTAGCTTACAAAGGTTATTATACAGAAAGGCCGTGAAAGTCGGGACTGGGCACATGGGACAGCTGAACTTTGGGTTCAAGATCTGATCCAGTGTCACTGAAGGTCTTCAGACACGTTGATGACTCGGTGACTCGGAACAGCAGAAGTGGTTGGGGTTTTGTTGCTTACCAAAATGTAAGAGTAGTGGCACAGAGTGTAGACAATACATCAAGTGCACGAATGGAAATCGAGGCTGTGCCGGCGGCAATGGAACGGCTAGTGTTCGGTAACATTGAGAAGAAATTACTTGGAATAGAATGGGTTAATGTGTTACGCCGTTCAAAAGACGGAAGTTTTGGAAGTGTGTGATCTGTGATTACAGTTAAGTATTAACATGTGTTTCACTTTATCTGCATCAAATGGTGATATTCTTCAGAGATCATTATGTGCTTGACTTTATCTGAATGACATATGATATCAAAGTCAATGAAGTATATCTAAAATGTATGTGTATACACCAGAATAAAATGTATGTGTATATACCAGAATAAAATTTATGTGTAAACAAATGCAGAGATGTTATCTATGTTCTTATATGCACAGTGCTTTGCACTTGTATGAATGTATTACATACAAAAACTTTTCTTTCTACAACCTTTTCTTTCAAGTTATTAAAACTTGATTTTTAAATCAGTATTCTCTGACTATTGGATTATTATAATGCACAAATAACCAGGCACTAGAATGTTGATTTAGACAAACATATGCAGATTTCTACATACTGAATTTATTAACTCAAAATATGTACGAGTAAGTGTTCGCTTTAAAATAAATTTTATGGGGCGGGGGTAGCTTAACCCAGAGTGAGCTGTGTTCTCATACTGGATGCTATGATGGGAAAACTAGCACATCAAACAGTTTTTAATTTCACTTAGCTTGAGCTTGACTGTGATGAAAATTGAAAGAAAACGTGACTGAACTTAAATTTTCATCAAACTAGACTCGTCAGAAGTTCATCTCTTTCCCAGTCCAGTCACTTTCTTTTCATATTTCGTAATTTTTTTTACTGATATGGTAGTCAATGGATGCATCAGCAGCACAGCATCTTGCTTACAACCGAGAGGCCTACAGGAGATCTGTTATGCAAATTTCTGCAAGGGGCATGCAAATGACTGAATGATTGATATTGTAGTCAACTATTTCCTAATTTTTATTTGATTAATGAAATGATAATCAACTAGTTCCTAATTTTTATTTGTTTAATGATGTGATAGTCAACTATTTCCTAATTTTTATTTGTTTAATGATGTGATAGTCAACTATATCCTAATTTTTATTTAATGATATTATAGTCATTACAGCAATTATTGAGGAAAGACGCTGGCGATGGTTGGGACATGTGCTCCGAATGACGGACAACTCACTACCAACAATAGCACTAAGATGGACACCACAGGGGAACAGAAGTAAGGGTAGACCAAAAGAGACATGGAGAAGAACAACAGAAAGGATATTGAGCAATAGAGGGCTCACCTGGGCAAGAGCAGAAAAAAAGGCAAAGGACAGGCATTTGTGGAAAACCCTTGCGGAAGCCCCATGTGCCCTGGGCACTTAAGGTTCAGAGAGAGAGAGAGAGATGATCAATGGACGAAAGAATGAGCTACAGTAGGAAATGCTGAGGCGGCAGATTCATCCTTTCATCTGTATTCGGTTGAGAGTAATTATGGCAACTCGCCCGATCAAGACCCTCCACGTTTTCCTATATGGATTTTAACAGTTGGAAAAAAATCGTTTCCAGTTTTTACTCATTATATTCAACCGGGGGGGGGAGGGGGGGGGGATAGCCACGTCTACAGTACCAGCTACTGGGGTTAGTTATATCTACATTATCAGATACTGAGGCTACCTTCATCTACATAAGAGTCCGTATATTCATTCACTCATTTGTATGTCACTTGTGGAACTTTGCCTCCCAAACAGCACTCCTGTAGGCCTCTCGGTTGTCAGCAAGATGGCCTACTGCTGATGCATCCGTTTGCAGATCATCAATGATGTCTTGCAGCCATCTTCGCCTTGGTCTTCCTCTCTTTCTTTTTTTCCCATTATGTACCCTTCCAAGACAGTCTTCTCTAGATTATCATGACGTTTAATGTATCCAAATTATTTAAGTTTTCTCTGTTTAATACTCTTTACTAGCCAGCCTTCTTCAATATTAAGTCCGTATGCACGTATCGTATATTGGAGAAGGCTGATGTTAATGTAGTGGCGGTCAGTAAGAGAGAAGATATCATCAAAAATCATTGACACAACATCTTTGTTTACAAGAACGAGTTAGTAGTAACAAAAGATAATGTCTAGAACGAAGCTATTGTTATAGGCAGAAGACGAATGCAAATGAACATAGAACATCAATTTCTGTACACTAAGAGGTATACTGAGAAAGAGGCTGGAGCACATGTTAATTTGATCGAGTTACAAATTATCAAAAACTCTTTCTTTTCTGTGCATCAAATGAATATTTTTGTTCACTATGTCTCGTCATATGATTAATATTTGCAGATTTTTTTCTGTAAATGTATTATTGTTTTTTGCCTGTTATTAATGATTTGTGACTTATTTTTGCAGATTATATCAGTGCATGTTGAACAGAAAATCTTTGGCCTGCACTGCTACACTCACACGTGAAGAGAAGAAACGCGACAAAGGAAGTATGGAACTTGAGATCGGTGAAGTGGAGAAGCCCGAACTAGGGACATCTGAATTATACAACCATATCTTCACGTGCACATACCAGCAACAAGAAAGCAAACTGTCATGTTCGCGGTTACTAAGAATGAATTGTGCAGATCAAATCTGGACTCTGACATTTCGTCTAGTTAACGATTCATCCTGTGTTGGGATACGATGGGGAATGCCAGGGGAGTCTCTGACATCATTAGACATTGAGAAGTGTAACATCACTTGTAATACAACACCACGAAATACATCTTATCCGAAACCATTTCTAAATGGAATACATCTGCAGCCGGTAAAAACATACAATACAACACGCAACAAAACGGACGACGATGACGATAATGATGATGACGATTTTATAACTAGAAAACATCACAGAGAAGACCACGACAATGATGAAGCTGAAGAGAAAGAAAGAAGCATAACTCACATTGTTATCGCAGCTGTGGTCAGCATGGCTGTCACGGCCGCGGTCATTGTCTCTGGCTTCATCTTCCGGCGACAGCTTATGAAGATGAGAAAACAACCAAACCCAGTAAGTGAATATAAGAGAGAGAACTCGACAGAGACAGGATCTATAGATACTGCTCAGTTTCAGAGGTCCCATAATCAGTTACAACTGCCACATAATACTGCTGACCATAGTGTTTAGATCATAAAAAGATCTATACTTAACATGTTATCATAAACTCAGTCTATGCAGCACTCATTCCTATAGTCAGTTGAATTATAGCGCAGAAAGTGTTGTGCTGTATTGTTTCTCTATAGCTAAAATGTGGGCTTGCATGTTTGGAGCATTACATTATTTTAAGGTTAGTATGAGGTTTTAGCTGCTGGTTTGTTAAATGCTCTGGATGACCAGCGATATAAGAGAAGGGAAGAACCAAGCAGAGAAGGTGTAAGGCATCACGAACTAACACTTTGAGGAATGAAAGTCTTGTCATTCCAGGAGGAGACTTCGAGGGCTTGGCCCGCCCAGCTGAAGCTAAACACAAGCGGGAAAATAAACCAGGAGAACAGCGTGAACTTTGGCTGCCAATCCTCTTCTGTCGCACAGGAACACAAATGGTAACAAGTGTGAGACCCTTTCTATGTTTGTGTCGTAAATACGTGATATTTTTATTTGTTTCTTATTCTCTTTATAAGCAACTTCAGCTATTTATCTTCAGTTTGAAGTTCCACCACTTTTAGATTCTCCATAACGTCTGATCTGGTCTTGCTATAAGGAAATATTTAGTTTAAAAAGTTTTGTTTTCTGCCTAAACATACGTGGAAGGAGTTTGGTGAAAACAAAGCTTCTCCAAATCAAATACAGCCGTTTGTTTCTATAACAAGAAATGTACACTTTTGGGGATCACTTTTGTTATGGCGGTCAGACTTTCTCATAGACAAAGCAGTCTCCCAATCCTGTTTTCTTCTATTCATATTTGCTACACTGTGTATCTTTTACTGTTTATTCCTTTCGTATTTTCTTGTGTGATTAAGCCAAGCACTGAAATATTACAGCATGTGTTAATGAATAAAGCTGTTTCCACCTTTTCTTAAGATAATCAAATTATTTGTTATTGCAGTGTTACTGCATTGGGGGTTCTTTTTTGTACATTTAAATATTTAGATTTTATATAGGCATAAATAAACAAAAATGTATGTTGTTTCTATCAGACTTGTCAAACTAAACACAAGAGACTTGTGAGTGTGGCTTTTCTATAGCGCTATAGATCCACATATCATTGTGTTTAGATCTATAAGCACAGAAATATCGATAACTTCATTTTATTTTGTTCATATCCGTGGGAAGATATTTAGATTTATCTCTTCTAGCTTCAAAAGTAATTTTCTGTATAATCATTTTCTTTTTTTTCTTTAAATTTGTGATTTAACTACTTTATATTGACTATATCCAACCAAAGGTTTGTTCATACAATAGAGAAGTACATAGATATTTAATACTTACAAATTAGCTTACAAAGGTTATTATACAGAAAGGCCGTGAAAGTCGGGACTGGGCACATGGGACAGCTGAACTTTGGGTTCAAGATCTGATCCAGTGTCACTGAAGGTCTTCAGACACGTTGATGACTCGGTGACTCGGAACAGCAGAAGTGGTTGGGGTTTTGTTGCTTACCAAAATGTAAGAGTAGTGGCACAGAGTGTAGTCAATACATCAAGTGCACGAATGGAAATCGAGGCTGTGCCGGCGGCAATGGAACGGCTAATGTTCGGTAACATTGAGAAGAAATTACTTGGAATAGAATGGGTTAATGTGTTACGCCGTTCAAAAGACGGAAGTTTTGGAAGTGTGTGATCTGTGATTACAGTTAAGTATTAACATGTGTTTCACTTTATCTGCATCAAATGGTGATATTCTTCAGAGATCATTATGTGCTTGACTTTATCTGAATGACATATGATATCAAAGTCAATGAAGTATATCTAAAATGTATGTGTATATACCAGAATAAAATTTATGTGTATATCTCTCTCTCTCTGAACCTTAAGTGCCCAGGGCACATGGGGCTTCCGCAAGGGTTTTCCACAAATGCCTGTCCTTCGCCTTTTTTTCTGCTCGTATATCTAAAATGTATGTGTATATACCAGAATAAAATTTATGTGTAAACAAATGCAGAGATGTTATCTATGTTCTTATATGCACAGTGCTTTGCACTTGTATGAATGTATTACGTACAAAAACTTTTCTTTCTACAACCTTTTCTTTCAAGTTATTAAAACTTGATTTTTAAATCAGTATTCTCTGACTATTGGATTATTATAATGCACAAATAACCAGGCACTAGAATGTTGATTTAGACAAACATATGCAGATTTCTACATACTGAATTTATTAACTCAAAATATGTACGAGTAAGTGTTCGCTTTAAAATAAATTTTATGGGGCGGGGGTAGCTTAACCCAGAGTGAGCTGTGTTCTCATACTGGATGCTATGATGGGAAAACTAGCACATCAAACAATTTTTAATTTCACTTAGCTTGAGCTTGACTGTGATGAAAATTGAAAGAAAACGTGACTGAACTTAAATTTCATCAAACTAGACTCGTCAGAAGTTCATCTCTTTCCCAGTCCAGTCACTTTCTTTTCATATTTCGTAATTTTTTTTACTGATATGGTAGTCAATGGATGCATCAGCAGCACAGCATCTTGCTTACAACCGAGAGGCCTACAGGATATCTGTTATGCAAATTTCTGCAAGGAGCATGCAAATGACTGAATGATTGATATTGTAGTCAACTATTTCCTAATTTTTATTTGATTAATGAAATGATAATCAACTAGTTCCTAATTTTTATTTGTTTAATGATGCGATAGTCAACTATTTCCTAATTTTTATTTGTTTAATGATGTGATAGTCAACTATTTCCTAATTTTTATTTAATGATATTATAGTCATTACAGCAATTATTGAGGAAAGACGCTGGCGATGGTTGGGACATGTGCTCCGAATGACGGACAACTCACTACCAAAAATAGCACTAAGATGGACACCACAGGGGAACAGAAGTAAGGGTAGACCAAAAGAGACATAAAGAAGAACAACAGAAAGGATATTGAGCAATAGAGGGCTCACCTGGGCAAGAGTAGAAAAAAAAGGCAAAGGACAGGCATTTGTGGAAAACCCTTGCGGAAGCCCCATGTGCCCTGGGCACTTAAGGTTCAGAGATAGAGAGAGAGAGAGAGAGAGAGATAAGATAGTCAACTATTTCCTAATTTTTATTTGTTTAGTGACTTGCTGACAACTTTGTCGTTGCCATGTTATTGGTGTATGTGATGGAGAGCTTAACCCTTTCTATTTGATAGCACTTGATATTGACGACTGTGATATTAATAACAGTGACGATGATTATGATGATGATAGTCAGAAGTCGGCATACAGACAGACGTTGACGTTCAAGCTTCTCTACTTTCGTCACTGATACACCTGTCACTCTTCTCTTACTCAGCTGATACACCTGTCACTCTTCAGGTCTCTCACTCAGCTGATACATCTATCACTCTTCAGGTCTCTCACTCAGCTGATACACCTGTCACTCTCCAGGTCTCTTACTCAGCTGATACACCTATCACTCTTCAGGTCTCTCACTCAGCTGATACACCTGTCACTCTTCAGGTCTCTTACTCAGCTGATACAACTATCACTCTTCAGGTCTCTCACTCAGTTGATACACCTGTCACTCTTCAGGTCTCTCACTCAGCTGACACAACTATCACTCTTCAGGCCTCTAACTCAGTTGATACACCTGTCAATCTTCAGGTCTCTCACTCAGCTGATACACCTGTCACTCTTCAGGTCTCTCACTCAGTTGATACACCTGTCACTCTTCAGGTCTCTCACTCAGTTGATACACCTATCACTCTTCATTTCTCTGTGAATGAAACGTCCTTAAGTTGAAGTCCAATTTGTAGACCATCAGATGTGGATCACTGAAAAGTTGTGTTTCAGTATTGTGCTGACGTAAAGGAAGACTTGTAATAATAGCTTATGAGAGTAGACCGGTCACACAAGCTGCACACCTGGTGGTTTTGTATGTAGGCTCTTTTTTTGCCTTGATTTACCTTTGTGGTGACGGTGTCTAAGGTCTGGTAACTGGTATATCTTGCCTTGTTATCATAGGTAAAGACTAAACTGATAAAAAGATAAAAAAAAGCAATAAAGATTGTTATCAAGGGCAAATAAACACGGAAAACAAGTGTACATGCAAGACTTTATCTTCTAGTTTTATCTAATCCCACCGGGTTGCTCTTACCACCATCATACAGTCAATAATTACTGGTTGCCTGAATTAATGATAGTATTTATTGTAGATAAGATGACTTTCTCTCGAATGATACAACAAAAAGCAGGGGCGAAAAGTTGAAACATCCTCACTTTGTTGACCATCATTTAGGCCCTCGACGACCCACTACACATGAAATAGGTCATGACATTTATCCTAATCATTTTGATGTAGGAAATAAACAAGTACATGGGTTAAGTGCGGGAAAACATTTTTGAAAAGGAAGCGAGAAATGAAATACAGAGAGCAATGTTTTGGGGGAAAACCCGATGAACTGAAACTTTCTGGAGCACAATGGAGACAATCGCATTTTTTTTTCTTTCTTCCTCATTCTATTTCTTCTTCTCCAATTTCTTCTTCTCCACTCTATTTCTTCTTCTCCACTCTATTTCTTCTTTCCCACTCTATTTCTTCTTCTCCAATTTCTTCTTCTCCACTCTATTTCTTCTTCCCCACTCTATTTCTTCTTCTCCAATTTCTTCTTTTCCACTCTATTTCTTCTTCTCCACTCTATTTCTTCTTCTCCAGTCTATTTCTTCTTCTCCACTCTATTTCTTCTTCTCTAATTTCTTCTTCTCCACTCTATTTCGTCTTCCTCACTCTATTTCTTCTTCTCCACTCTATTTCTACTTCCTCGCTCTATTTCCTCTTCTCCAATTTCTTCTTCTCCACTCTATTTCTTCTTCTCCACTCTATTTCTTCTCCACTCTATTTCTTATTCTCCATTCTATTCTTCTTCTCCACTCTATTTCTTCTTCTTCACTCTATTTTTTCTCCAATTTCTTCTGCTCCACTCTAATTCTTCTTCCCCGCTCTATTTCCTCTTCTTCAATTTCTTCTTCTCCACTCTATTTCTCGGCTGTTTGTACATTATTTTGGCAGATTTCTTTGTCTTCGCTGACGGTCATGGTAGACATTTGCTATACTAGAACGAAAATCTTCTTCATTCATTTCTCTCTTTCTCTGTATGTCTGTCTGTCTGTCTGTCTGTCTGTCTCTCTATATGTATACATACATACATACATACATACATACATACATACATACATACATACATACATACATACATACACGTTTCCCTCTCTTTCCTCTGCACTCCTCCCCCATCTCGCTGTCCAGTTTTCTGCTTTACCTCACACATCCTTCTAAAACTGATGTAAATCAGCCCATTGCTAATGTTGAATTGTGCTATCACCTGCATGTATGGGGACACATCTGCTATTTTAACATGCACTACTCTAACAATGCATTACTCTAACAATGCTCTACTCTAACAATGCTCTACTCTAACAATGCTCTACTCTAACAATGCTCTACTCTAACAATGCACTACTCTAACAATGCATTACTTTAACAATGCTTTACTCTAACAATGCTCTACTCTAACAATGCACTACTCTAACAATGCACTACTATAACAATGAACTGCTCGACAATGCGCTACTCTAACAATGCACTGCTCTGACAATGCACTACTCTAACAATGCACTGCTCAACAATGCACTACTCTAACAATGCACTACTCTAACAATGCACTACTCTGACAATGCACTACTCTAACAATGAACTGCTCAACAATGCGCTACTCTAACAATGCACTGCTCTGACAATGCACTATTCTAACAATGCGTTACTCTGATAATGCATTGATCAACAATGCACTATTCTAACAATGCATTACTCTGACAATGCACTGCTCAACAATGCGTTACTCTGACAGTACACTACTCTAACAATGAACTGCTCAACAATGCACTACTCTAACAATGCATTAATCTGACAATGCACTGATCAACAATGCACTACTCTAACAATGCATTACTCTGACAATGCACTACTCTAACTATGCACTAATCAACAATGCACTACTATAACAATGCACTGCTCAACAATGATCTTACCCTAACAATGCACTGCTCAACAATGCACTACCCTAACAATGCACTGCTCTAACAATGCATTACTCTGACAATGCACTACTCTAACTATGCACTAATCAACAATGCACTACTATAACAATGCACTGCTCAACAATGATCTTACCCTAACAATGCACTGCTCAACAATGCACTACCCTAACAATGCGCTGCTCTAACAATGCACTACTGGAACAGTGCACTTTGTGAAGAGGGCTGGCTTGCTTGTTTAAACGTGGCCGGTTTGAAGTGTCAAGTTTTCAGTCACCTTCGTAATTCTCGGTAAGGGGGAGCACTACCTGATCACGTGATATGTTTGTGAGAGAGGGTGTAATGTGTTGAGAGTCTTCAGTGTTGGTAGAGGCATACGGCCGGCTATAATATTTTCAGTTGTTAATGATATATTTCTGACTAAATAATATGCTCTTGATTATTACCGTCTTATCTTCACACACATCCAGATTTCTGTTGTTTAGATTAGGTTTCACAAACATTGCACTTCACTAAATCAGAGGAAGTCCGATGATGTTTTCTACATATTTAATTTAATTCTGACAAATAGGATATTAGACTTAGAATTCACACATCACTTGTACTAAGATGCAATATTACATAATCTTCGTTAGTTTCGTCGTTGAAGCACATCAGTATCAAACTATCATATTCTACATGCAGCAATTCTCAGTGTTCTCAACTTCACATTATTCTACACATTTGATTAGAGGACAATTCTAGACTCTGTACTATATTCGATCTGCAACACGTGGTCAATCAGTTACACGACTAAATCACTGTACTCGAAGTTCAAAACGTATAAATTCTTCTTAATCACTTGAATCACATCTTCAATCTGTTCTAAAACTACTTCTTCAAAACTGCTTTTCCTGCTCTATCTATTGCTCTAATTGTCCATCTATTCCAACGTCTTCTTTCTCTCTCTCGTGTCTTCTCTGGTGTGTCTGCCCTTCTCTTCTTCTCTTGTCTGGACCGGTCTCTGTTCACTGATGGTCCTTGTTCCTCTATTTTCGGGGCTCTGTTTCTGCCTCTTCTTTTTTCCTCGTTCCCCACTTCTTGGTTCCTCCGTCTTCGGGCTCCCTCCTCTTTCTCTTCTTCTTCCTCGTTCCCCTACTTGGTTCCCCTTCCTTCTTCCTCGTTCCCCCTACTTGGTTCCTCTTCTTTTTCTCCGCTCACTTTTTATCTTCAAGTGTAGCTTGGTGGATTAACCAATAAGTATTTTGGCTCCACTCTCCAAATGTCCACTGGTTTGAGCGTTCTGATTGTTCGTCATTCAAACCGCCCCGTGACTTGTATGTCGTAAGTCAATTGTCCATTAGGCCACGACTCTAAATATTTAATTGGTCAGCTGGCCGAGTTGGTCACTTCTTTATTTAAAAACCGTGTGGAATCGCGTCTCACCGCGTGTCAAGTGTCAACTCCGTCTATACAGTTGTTATTTACCTAAGTCATTATCTTGCTATTTCCTGTCGGAGGTTTTATTGTGTCCTCGCTTTTCATTGTGTCTGTCCTCTCTATTCGTCTTTTCTATTTTGTTTACTCGTGTCAACGTCCAGTCACTGCTTTGTTATTACTGAACCATCCTGCTTTCTGGCGTCCTCCCTTTGTATTCCTATATGTCAGCGTCACTGACTCTCGTCTTTTTCTATTCACTGTTTACTTTGTCCGCGTCTTGTTCTAGTGTCATGGAAGTTTTATACCTTTCTCTTCCTTTTTTCGACCTACTTTTCTCTGTCGCTATTCGATCTTATTATTTTCTTTACTGCATATTTTCATAATCATATTCATCAATAATAGTAATAACAACAATAATCATTACTTACAAGGCTATGTTACACAGCCAGCACGTGTCTACTGGGGCAGCTATTGTTGTTTGTTACCTTCGGATTGTTTGTGCAGTTTATCATACTTGAAGTGATGTGCATTATATTGACTTGTGGCAAGGATCTCACGTTGCTGCTTACGTCGTCTCTTCTGTTAGTGAAGTCTCATAAACGTAAGTTTTCGTTAAGTCATAGTAAAGTGTTGTAAGCGCTGACTGTGAGTAGTACTCAGTGTTCATATGTAAGTAATGTTGTAGTAAGTAAATGATTAAGATGTTGTATTTCATCAGGTGACAATATTTCATTATTATGCCTGCATCTTTCATATATATCATTTTTCTGTGATTGACACTGAAGAGTATGTTCCAAACATAGTGTGCGCGCATTTCTCTCAAAGTGTCAGGTCACCTTTCCTCATAGTGATATGATTTGCTGCATTTTTTCTTTGTTGGTATCATATTGCAGTCACATTTTATACTTAATGCTATTATTAAATCAGGTCATGAAGAATTAATGTCAGTTTCATGCGCAGAATAAGTTCTGTGGATTTTGGGGTTTACGTAAGCGGATAAGAGCTGAACTTGTTAAAGCAGGAGGAAAGGAATGTGCAACAATCAATCATGCACTATGTAAAAAGATATGACATTAAAAATCATAATGGGTAGACTTCGTAAGAAAATAGGCGAAGTAATCAATATAGTCCAAGCAGGTTTTAGACAAGGAAGAGGATCAAGAGATCATATATTCAATATATGATTAATAATACAGAAATGTAGAGAGTTTAATGTGAATATATATTTATCTTTTATAGATTATTCAAAGTCATTCGATTGTGTACAACATCAGAAACTTTGGGAAATAATGGAAAAATGGGATTTCCAACACATTTGATAAAATTGACATCACTGCTGTATCTAGACCAATAGCAGCAGTAAGAATAAATGGTGAAACAACTTGGTTTGACATAAAACAAAGGGTCCGTCAGGAGTGCATATTGTCGCCTTACTTATTTACCTTGTATACTGGAAATATAATGAGGAATGTTAGAGAAGATATAGATAAAAAATATTTCGATGCCATAACAATTGGAGGTTATGAAATACCATAGATGAGACATGCTGATGACACAGTTTCACTGTCCACAATGCAAAAAGGAATGGAAAAACTATGTGAGCCCATAAGAATAGTGAAGAGCAAAACCTCTATCTTAATACGAAAAAAGAACTAAACTGATGACAACTGACAAAACAAACAAGGCAGCTGAAACATGTATTAATGAGGAAAAATTGGAAGAAGTGGAGAGTTTTGAATATCTTGGATCATCACTAACTAATAATGGAGATACAATGAGGGATATTAAAGGGAGGACATCTATCGCTCTTCAGAAAGTAAAACAAATAAAGAATCTGTGGAGAGGAACAGACAGAACTACAAAAATACGATTTTTAAGGGCATGCATCTTTCCCGTCGCAACATATGCCTGTGAGACCTGGACACTTAACAAAACATCTGAGAAACACATAAATGCCTTTGAACGAAAATGCTACAGAAGAGTTCTTCAAATATCATGGACACAAAAAAGAACAAATATATCTATACTACAAGAACTTAATATTGAAGAAGACAGACTAGTAAAGAGGATTAAAGAGAGAAAACTTAAATATTTTGGACACATTAAACGTCATGATAATTCAAAGAAGACAGTCTTGAAAGGGTACAGAATGGAAAAAAGAAAGAGATTAAGACCAAGTCGAAGATGGCTGCAAGACATGGTTGATAATCTGCAAATGGATGCATCAACAGCAGGGCATCTTGCTCACAACCGAGAGGCCTACAGGAGTGCTGTTAGGGAGGCAACGTTTTGCAAGGGACATGCAAATGATCGACTGACGTAAGTGGTGTGTGCATGTTTGTGTCAAAAGGGTGAAGGGAGCGCTGCCAAGTCTTAATGTTTGGGACACTCGCTAGTGAGCGATGGAAGAAGATTGGGGGAATCTGCAATTGTATCAGCTGTGAAAATGAGAACAGAGAGCTGGAAGGATAATTATAGTATTAAGTAGAATCAAATGGTAGCATATTGGTTGTGTGAGTTAGATTTGCATAAGTATGTACATGTAACTTATGTTGGTTGTGTTGGTTCGTAACTACACGTTGTGAGTAAAAAAAAAAGTAAAGGTAATCCTGTCATGCCTTAGAGGCACATAGGGATATGGTGTTAGTGCCCATATTTTCCTTGACCTGTCAGCACACTAGAGGGTGATATGGTCAGTATCACGCCTGGCCGCCTTTCCTTCTCCAACTCCAAAAGAAGTCGGGTACCCATTTCTACAGCTGGGTGACTGGAGTGCCGCGGCGGGATTCGAACCCCCGATCTTCGCCATGAGAGACCAGCGCACTAACCACTTCGCCACTCAGACACCCACACGTTGTGAATGGTATCTGTTATTTGTTGTGGTTTCGAGTGTCGTTAAGTTTTTTCAATAAATTGTATTTATATTACTTTACATTGATACAATATGCCTTGTGAGTATTATTTTGTTTTGTCGGTGAGAGGAATGGGAAGAACTGATAACTCCAGAGGAATTTAAGAGGGTAGCAGACATGAACATCAACTATGAGGGTAAGAATCTGGGTTGGAGATTTTTCGGGAGTGAGCTGTAATGGAGGACGTGCCAGGCACTATTCTCGGGCATTCCTCCTTACTGCAGGGCAGCAATTTGGCCAAGCTCCCAACTCAAAAGATGGAGAAAATGGGTAAGATATAGGGGTTCAAGTGATGGAAGTCATAGCTAACTTATAAAGCACAGTGTTGCTAATACATAACCGCATAATGATCTAAATAACTTAGTAAAGATTTTACTCTAACAATGCACTACTCTAACGTACACTACTCTTAAATGCACTACTTTAACATGCACTACTCTAAACATGGACTGCTCTAACATGCACTACTCTAACATGCATTACTGTAAAATGAACAACTGTCACATGCACTACTCTAATATGGACAGCTCTCATGTAAACAAGACAATTAGTGCTACATCTCTCAGTTTATAAGGGAGTATTTTACTTCAAACCCCGTACTTTCGTACAAATGTGGGTCGAACAATAATTCCCCCCCTCGAACAAAAAAATCTCTTCCCAGGTCCTTGACCTCTCTACCCGTGTCTAACTTCTCTCAGCCTGTGATTATCCTTGGTTCTTATGCTGTAATAGGTTTTTGTGATGTAATAAGGTACTTCGCGTATTGTGTCGGTCCTCTCTCTATCTGTGTCAGACTTTCCATACTAGGACAGCCATCATTATTTAAGATGTTAATTATCAGCGTACACCACACATAGAAGCACAGCCGAATATATATAAAATGAAAATGATGATCTGCAAATGGATGCAGCAGCGGTAGGCCATCTTGCTGACAACCGAGAGGCCTACAGGAATGCTGTTAGGGAGGCAAAACTCCGCAAAGGATATGCAAATGAATGATGATGATGATAGATCCTAACATTCCTGGACTACGTGTTCTGGAGTGTGTACTCACTCACTCACTCACTCACTCACTCACTCACTCACTCGTCCTGGCTTGTGTGGGGCATCGGTTCAAGTTTTCAGTAACAAATAATTAGTATAAAAACACATGACTCGTGACTGAAATACTTGTCTCTGATAATCCAGAGAAGGTTAACATTTGCTTACTTACCAATACTCTTCTTCATTGTCACTCTCAAAACTGCACTGCGTGGTAATGCTTCAAATGTGTTGAGATCGAGAAATGAAATTGATTTTATAATCATAATTCCACAGTTATAATAACTTCAACACGGATTTCTTAAATTCCGATTAAAATTTCTAACTTGTACACAGTCGCAGTAAAGTCGTTTTCCTGTGTGAATATGCAGAGTTATAGAGATGTAGACTTTTTGTGGACTTTATCTGTATTAGAAAGATTTACATGCTGTTGTTGCCTGTAGGAGTTGGTAACCTTACTGTACCAGAGAGGCAAACTTGTCTCTATGGTATAGCCCGAGTGACACAACAACGATGCCAGGTTCGCAACTACTACAACAAAAATAACAGTGCCACGTACGAAAACTTTTACAGG
Source organism: Achatina immaculata (assembly GCA_009760885.1). Classification (NCBI taxonomy): domain Eukaryota; kingdom Metazoa; phylum Mollusca; class Gastropoda; order Stylommatophora; family Achatinidae; genus Lissachatina; species Lissachatina immaculata. The sequence goes on along the minus strand of CM019715.1, from coordinate 24,127,206 downwards.
AGTTCCCACTCACTCAACAAGACTACAGCAAGGAAACTCCATGAAGATAATAAATAGACTAGCTTCCAAGACATACATCAAACATTTATTACATGGAAACATGAACAATGCAAGATGGAGATGAGAAAGAAAAACGAATTGCCAACATGGCGGGGTGAACTAACAAACAATATAAGAGCTTCCCGGGCCGTAGTCAGCGCCATGGCGAAGAAGAGCCTGACAACAATAAGCAAGTAAAAACAGCTTCTTACAATATGGTGAGCTTCCAACATATCTCCCGAACACACAAATTTTGTCCTGACAAAGGCAACACTCCTAACTGTCTACATATCAGTAACAAGGACAAAGGAACACTGTCCTAAAGGGCAATATACTGAACTATTACATCACTAAAACTGACTTGAGACTACACAAATGGGAAATATAACTACTTAGTAGTCATATTCTATATTCTACATAAAAATCCTCCCTACTAAAAGTTGCTCAAGCTTAAATATCTCCTTCTAAATCTTCCCATTATTCTCGAGTATTCTATCATGAAAAAAAAACTCACTCCACGTAAAATAATCATGTTTTTCTAAACTTTGGTTCCTTAAACAAATAATTTACTAATAACTAAAACTCTACCATTAAATTTAGACTGTTGTATCAACAACAGACATTCCAAAGTTGACACCTAAAAACTGCCCATAACCAAACTCAGAATAATCTCGTGAAAATTAACGCTACCTGTCAGTGTTACTTGAACTGACTACTTTTCCCGTGGGACGTGAGCTAAAACAATCGATACTACAAACAAGGGACATAATTAAGTACCTTAAATTTTAAAGTTTATTACTTCCCTTACAATATACTATCACAACAGGTGTGAAGATGTAAAAAATACTTCTGCTTGGTGGATGGAAAATAATGATGAAAGTACTTTCTACACGCTAACAAGTTTCTTTCTACAAGCTCACAAGTTTCTTTATACAAGCTAACAAGCTTCTGTCTACAAGCTAACAAGCTTCTTTCTACAAGCTAACAAGTTTCTTTATACAAGCTAACAAGTTTCTTTTTTACAAGATTCTTGGGGGAAATGAACGACTGCTCTCCACAGTTACTGAATCAGAGCTGGTCAGATGTGTATATTCAAGATAGGATAGTGTCTTTATTTTAAATGAATTCGTTTTTCTTCTACTCTCTGCTATGTGAAGTAAAATATTACATTATTTTGTAAACTCCGATAATTAAGAAGGAACCGTCAAAGTTCGTCCGTACTTTTGACTGTAAAAGAGACTAGTTCACGAGTTTTGTTATTTTTATTCTTGTTCTATCTCCCAGGAAGGGCTAGCAGATGCTCTATGCAGCCAGTGTCATGAACATGTTGAGGTACAAGCAGATGCTCTATGCAGCCAGTGTGATGAACATGTTGAAGTTCAAGCAGATGCTCTATGCAGCCAGTGTGATGAACATGTTGAAGTACGAGCAGATGCTCTATGCAGCCAGTGTCATGAACATGTTGAAGTACAAGCAGCGTCGGGCTGCGATGGCTTAGTGTGGAGCTAACAACAGAAAGAAAGGTGCAAAGCTTCTCTAGTTCTACCGCTGTGGGAATTCTAGTAATCTCTGTCCCATTACCTGGGCTGGGCCTGTCACTGAAGGTACCAATGAAGAGCTTGGAAAGGATCTTGGTCATTTATTGGTCATTGACGGTAATTTGTCAGCTATGGGTCATTGACCGACACATCGGACAATGTCTTTACTCCCGTTTCATGAGAACTGAGTTGAATTCAGCATTTACGTGTCATAAATTATTGTGTATCCTAGACAGTTTTTTTTAAAATCAACGATGGGAATATTATCCATGTTTCTTGTACTGTGGTCTTTTTACCATTTTATGAATGTTGTTCTTCTGTGATATTATTTCACAGTACTATTTAATATGGAGATACACAAAATGAATTTAGCAGAAAACAGATTCAGATAATACTTATACAGTACATTTGGGAGGCGATATTTTGAAGTATGAAGTCTTTCAGAGGAGACTGTTTTAGAAAAAAAAGGTATGCAATGAGTCGTGTAAAGATGTGTCTATGGAGTGGAACAGTTGTCCTAAGACCTAAAAGCCTTTCTGTAACTACTGATCTGTGTATAATAAAATACACATAATCTATGAAAGATTAACTACCATCATTCTTTATCATCTCATTAAGAAAACCAGAAAACAGTTCCATACAGTTCTGCCGTGTAGTAACCTAGCAACAGGCCAGACTTCACCCACCCAGGTCCCCTATTGTGAATGTAGCACCAAACCAGACTTCTTCCACCCAGATTCTCTCCTGTGAATGTAGCAACAGGCCAGACTTCACCCACCCAGGTCCTCTCATGTCAATGAAGTACCAGGCTAGACTTCCTTTAACCAGGTCCTCTCATGTCAATGTAGCAACAGGCCAGACTTTCTCCACCCAGGTCCTCTCATATCAATGTAGCAACAGGCCAGACTTCCTCCACCCAGGTCCTCTCATGTCAATGTAGCAACAGGCCAGACTTCCTCCGCCCAGGTCCTCTCATGTGAATTGAGTACCAGGCCAGACTTCCTCCACCCAGGTCCTCTCATGTCAATGTAGCAACAGGCCAGACTTTCTCCACCCAGGTCCTCTCATGTCAATGTAGCAACAGGCCAGACTTCCTCAACCCAGGTTCTCTCATGTGAATGAAGTACCAGGCCAGACTTCCTCCACCAAGGTACTCTCATGTGAATGTAGTACCAGACCAGACTTCCTCCACCCAGGTCATCTAATATGAATGTAGTACCAGACCAGACTTCCTCCACCCAGGTCATCTAATATGAATGTAGTACCAGGCCAGACTTCCTCCACCCAGGTCCTTTCATGTCAATGTAGTACCAGGCCAGACTTCCTCCACCCAGGTCCTCTCATGTGAATGTAGCAGCAGGCTAGACTTCCTCCACCCAGTTCCTCTTTGGTGAATGAAGTTCACTTCAACATTTAACTCTTGGGAAGGTTTCACTATATTACTATGCATGTGTTAGACCTTAAAAGTCGTTAGCGACTGATTTTAATACCTCGTCAGATCTGTGTAAAAATTTCGTTGTTCTAAAACAGTTTTCTGCAAATTAACCGGAGCGCAATTTCTCTAAAAGAATATGAACTCAGAACTATACGAAGATTGAATACAAATATCAAAAAACTGTACACATGTGTTTATGAAACAGAAAGAGGTTTAATCATGTTAGCGGTGGCAAAAACATTCCGGGTACACTTGGAATAAAAATCAATAAAGTAAGAAGAAAAAGAAGGCACCAAAGATGGATAGAAACATTAAAAGTTGGAAGAAGAAATGAAGTGTATGAGAAGGAAATACATTGGTAATTCAAGAAAACGAAGATGAATACACAGAAGAAGGCAGATAGCTATACAAGAGGATGAGTAATCTTGTAGAATAAAAACATGAGAAAACTGGAGGTAGAATTTCATTATCATTCATTCATTTGCTTGCATGTCTCTTGCGGAACTTTGCTTCCTAAACAGCACTCCTGTAGGCCTCTGGATTTCATTATACCAACATGAAAATAAAGATGAGGAAGGAAGAAAAGGAGATGAACGAAAAGAAGCAAAATAAGCTGAAATAAAAAAATGTAACATATATAATCTAATAAGAATGAAAGAATCAATAGAACATACCAACATATGCATGAAACAATCACATTATCATTATTAAACATGTTATTATTATTCACAATGTTAATATTATTCATAATGTTATTATCATACATAATGTTGTTGTTGTTGTTGTTATTATTATTATAGATGACGTTATTTTTGGAAGTGGTGTGTTTTCTACTAAAACTGCCCACTAGTCTTTCAGTTTTTTATTTAGCCTTTTAGCAAAGTCCAAGACTGAGGTCAATGTCTCTGAGTTATTACTTTCTGAGGTCAATGTCTCTGAGTTATTACTTTCTGAGGTCAATGTCTCTGAGTTATTACTTTCTGAGGTCAATGTCTCTGAGTTATTACTTTCTGGGGTCAATGTCTCTGAGTTATTACTTTCTGAGGTCAATGTCTCTGAGTTATTACTTTCTGAGGTCAATGTCTCTGAGTTATTACTTTCTGAGGTCAATGTCTCTGAGTTATTACTTACTCATGTCAGAGTAATGCTAATATTTGCCTCAATGTTGAAGTCGTTAGTTATAATGCTAATATTTGCATCGTGTTCATTATCATGGAACCCCTGGGAACAACTGTGTTAAGAAGACACTTTAACATAGTCTTTGTGAGACAGGGAACATAGATCTGTTTGCTTAAAAACTCTGACCTACTTCTGTAGCCCAGAAACCTGTAGCAATCAACACTAATTGTAATTGTTATTTTTTAAAATGTAATGTCAGGTTGGTGGACGGATGGGGACATGGAGATCGCCGGTGGGGATGAGGAAAATCTGGTGTGAAACCAATGAATCCAGGACATGACAAGCCTATGTGTCTTTACAACAATGGCTGTCAGAATGATGTAAACAAAACAGAGCCAGCAGACTATAGGTGGCAGGAAATGGATATCGCTGAGGCACTCATCAGATTTCTTATCCCAAAGTCGGAGTGTCTCTGTGGAACTGTCTCAAAGCCGTCTGGCAAACCAGTGTTGCATGCTGGATCTGATGTGGAGAAGGGGCTTATGTACAGCCACCAGAAGCTGGAAAATAAAGTTTTGGCCAGGCCAGCCTACACCACTATCTTCATGGCAGTTCGCGCAAGACCACAGTCTGCCATAGCAAGGAAAAGTGCGGAAGTCGGAGGTACCCAGCCAAAAGGCGCATCGCAAAAATCAAGGTACCACGCATCGTAGCCAGTGTGCGTACAAATAATATTAAGAAGAATCATCATGGACAGGATGAGAAGTGGTGTCACTGTTTGTGCATCATTTACATCACTGATATTTTATTCGTCGTCTGTGCTAGAGAAGATGTCAGGGAAAGGCTGGTCAACGGTGTCAATGTCAGTATCTGATTCCGGATCATGCATGGTAGAAACGATAGCATCAGCGCTTGTGTCAGAGACACACGGAGGGACGTTGTCAACACGGAGGGACGTTGTCAACACGGAGGGACGTTGTCAACACGGAGGGACGCTGTCAACACGGAGGGACGCTGTCAACACGGAGGGACGTTGTCAACACGGAGGGACGCTGTCAATGTTTGTGTCTGAGTCTACGTCACGGACAATAGTGTAAATTGTAATTGGTTGTAAGCACTGGTCTCTGTCAAGAAGATGAGAAGCTGACTGTATCGAAGACAGATCTGTTTCAGCTGTAGTCAGAAGCTGATCAGGATAATTGTCTTCGATTCTTTCGACTAGTTCTGTGCATACATTATCTAATACTGAACCAGCAGAACTGATTTCTGAACATTTTTTACTTTCGTGGGCACTTTTTTCTTCATCTGAAACTGGGTCGACCGGTCTGGCGGTTGGGGTCCTTTGTTGTGTAGTATCTAAGAGTGCTTTACTAGCTGGGTAATCGTAATCTGAGACTGATCTAACACTGGAGTAGTCTGGTATTTCCTCAGACGCCAACTTCTGACGTGAAATGTCTTGTGATTCGTCCTGACCCTGTTTCAGATATTGGTGATCGTTGTCTGAACACTCGCTACTGGATGTGGTTTCTGGGGATGTACGTGCATTTTGAGAGCTTTGTTTAGATAACTCGTTCATGTAAATCTGATCTTCATGAACTATATCGTAGTAAGCATCAACATCTGAACTTAAGTTATCATGAGGGCATCCCTCAGCACTGACTTGGCAAGTGTTGTCCACATTGTCCCACGCATGTGAATTATCTTCGGAGTTCGCTGTCTGTTTAATTCTAGCCGGTAACCGGGGCATAAATTTGCCAGGTTCGTGGTCCAGGTGTTTAGTACTTGTATTTATAGCTACATTTTCATACACATTGTCGCCACTTCGTTCATCTGCGCCGTGGTCTTCATCTGGTATATCGTAGTTGTCGCTTTGTTGTTCTGGTAAAGAGTTGGAGCAGGTACTAGGTCCCCCAGTCTGAGATTTTCGCTTTACAAGGACAACAATTAGTAATGAAAAGAGAGCTATAATAATACAGCCACAGGCTATGCCACTTAATATGTATGTTTCGGTATAATCTGCACTGTGACTTGAAGATATTTGGACTGTAGGCGATACGTCGTTGTATGACTGCAAGCGGAGCATGTCGGGACAGCATCCAGAAGAGCGATTTTCGGCCTTTAGACTAAAGTCACTCAGGATTATCTTCTCGTCCTGGGTTGTTCATATAAACCCATCATAAGACTCTCCTCATGACGCTTTGAACTTCTTTGTACGCATGAACTGGGCTTTGTCCAAAATGGTACACGAGATTTGCCCTGGTTGCAGAGATACACATATTAAACTTGGTCATGTACAGCTTGCCTGGTTTCTGTAACTGACTGTTGTGTCCGTTTGTTGTAGTGCAGACGATGTTGTGTGGTACCTACCAGTGGTGCATGCTGGACTACAAGAACACACGCACTGATAAAATCTGTGGAGACAAAACAGCTTTCATTGTGAAATAAGTGAGAGAGTGAGTTATGTGACTGAGTTATCAACATAAAACAGAGACAACTCCTGACAGACAGTAGTGACGCAGGATAGGCAAGACAAGTATATATAAGAGAACTCTTCAAAGATAAACAGACACAATAAACGGAACATAAATAATCAGAAAAGTTCACGGTTTGAAAGTAAAAAATCTATTAGAGCAAGTACTTTGGGAAGAGCTGCAGAACTAGATAATTATATAAGTATTGTGTGTGAATGTGCTATTAAGTTATTCCGATTAGTATTCTGTATTTGTGAATGTATGGATAAGAGATAATTGTTTTGTTATTTTATATTTTATTAAGGATCTTTATGTTTTTGTTTAAACTGATTATTAGGAAAAGTGACCGACACAGGACAGAATGTCAGACGGGTCTTCATGTCCAAGTCTTCAAAGTTTCCAACTAAAGATCAGTCAGTCAATCAGTAATCTCTGTCTGTTTGTCTGTCTTTCTATCTGCTTCTCGTTGTCTCTCTCTCTATCTCTCTCTCTCTCTCCATACACAAATAAGCACTGTTTATCGTCATTCTCAGCGGAGGCCAGTCAGCCAAGAATACGCCACGTTCAGCTGCTGAAAGAGCTGCACGAATTTTATTGGGTCTATGGCTTCGTTTGTGTCTGCTTAACATGGCTACTGCTCGGTCTCCGGTGTACGGTGGAGAAAACTCATCACCAACCACTGCACACAGATATCAGGATCTGCGACGTGCAGCGCCAAAGTTTCACGACATTTCGTTCTTTTGAGCTTGTCAGTCGACATGACACCAAGTCTGCGCAAATCTGAGGTTCTCGTGTATGACGCGGTGTAAAGTTGGCGGACATAGTTCAGTCTTGGCCTCCAGTTATGCATAGGTTATCCACGTCATGTAATTGATCAGGTCTGACACAGTTTCAGACTTGCTGGAGGCCGGCCGCTGCACGTGCTCTCTTCCACAATTTCTTTGCCGCTAGAAAAACCTCCTACTAAAAGTTGAATACTGTCCCACGTGACCAAGCATCGCCTCCACACGCGAGAACTAAGCGACGATATTCGTTGCGATTTCACTCTCGTTTCCAAGAAACCAAGTCCGTCTCTGTCCGTGGCAGTTGGCCTCCATCTTGTTGTCCACGTGTGCGGGGGAGGGCTGGCAGGAAAATGACGCGCTAGTGCTCACCCTTGTCGTGCCTGCGAGCCACGCTGAGCTTTTGTGATCTATATACATGGCCTTAAGATAGGGTAAATTTAACCATATCATGCCTTAGAGGCACACATTGATCAGTGTACATATTTTCCTTGACCTTTCGGCACACTAGAGGGTCATATGGTCAGCATCACGCCTGGCAGCCTTTCCTTCTCCAACTCCAAAAGACGTCAGGTACCTATTTCTACGGCTGGGTGACTTTGGGCGCCTCCGTGTAAGGATAGTTTGCACTTAGTTTCAATGATTCTAAGCCAAGGCTAGGGTCACTTCACACGATGACCAGTCGACCATATCTAAGTGTGAGAGTCTTAATGTCAAGAAAACAACAGGTTTAGATTCGTTGTAGGGATAGAAAATTCTAGAGGAGGTGCTTAGAATATAAAGCATATCAGAGTAAGAAATCTGTAATGGGTCCAAACCGGAGTTGGGCTGGCGGCTGTTCAGTGTGGGAGGAGCTCTTTATATAACAATGTAAAGATGTGAACTATAATATTATAGGTGAAGATTGAAGATGATTAAGTTGTTCTTTTGATCATAACACATCAAGGTCTCACACGCATTACCAAATTCACTAGATCAGAGCAAGTCCAATGAAAAGTTCACTGCATTATTTAATCCTGACAATTAAGGTATCAGATTCAATAGTTGGTAACATTACTTGTACTAAGATGTAATATGACATAATCTTCGTTAGTTTCATCATTGAAGCACATAATAATTTGTTCACAATATCAAACTCTATCATATTCTACATGCAGCATTTCTCAATGTTCTCAACTTCACAATATTCTACACTTGATACGAGAACATTTCCTTACTCAGTATTATATCAGATCTGCAACACGTGGTCAGTTGATTGCACGACTAAATCACTGTACTCGAAGTTTCAAAAGTATCAAACACATCTTCAATCTGTCCTGAAACTACTTCTTCAAAACTACTTTTCCTGAGTATCTATTGCTCTAACTGTCCATCTGTTCCATCTGTCGTTACCTACGTCTTCTTTCTCTCTCGTGTCTTCTCTGGTCTGTGTTCTCCTTCTGCTGTTCTTCTCTGATTGTCTGTCATTCTGTTCTTCTCTTGTCTGTCCTCCCCTGATCGTCTCTTTTTCCTTCTGCTGTTCTTCTCTTCTCTGTCTACTTCTACCCCCCCCCCCACCCGTGTAGTACGTTAGCGCTCTAAAATTAGCAAGCTAATATGTGTCAACTCCGTCTATACAATTGCCATTTACGTAAGTCATTATCTTACTGTTTCATTTGGGAGTTATATTGTGTCCTCGCTTTTCATTGTGTCTGCCTTTTCTATTTCTCTTTTCTATTCTGTTTACTTGTGTCAGCGTCTGGTCATACTAATGTCATGGAAGTTTGTTCTTCTACCTTGCCCTAGTTTTCCTATTTACTTTTCCGGTTGCTATTAGATGTTACTATTATGCCTACAATATATTCATAATCATATTCATTAATTAATAATAATAATAATAATATCAACTATAATCATTACTTACAAGCCCATGCTACATTTGGTAAGACTGAATGTTTTCGTGAGTGGAAAAGTCCTCAGTCTAGTAAGTAACTTGTGAGTTGTAAGAAAGAAGTGTGGCTGCAAAGAGCTGTGATCTCACCTGACCCATTAACTCAAGTAAGTAGATGCTGTAGTGTTCTGTATGTGTGTTGTTTATAGCGAATTAATGAGTATATCTTATCTTTTGTTGTACATGTAATTTGCAGCACAGTGAGGTAGAGTACAATAAGTACAGATAAATGAAGAAGACGTGAAGTCGAGATAAAAGTATAAATATGGTTTAAATAAATAAACAAACAGAAAAGACGTAAAGTCTAGAGAATATGCGCAGAAGTACAAATAATACTGAAGAAGACATAAAAATGAGAGGATAGTTACAGAAGTACAAATTAGATCAGTGTACAATTATGGAAACGAATGTGATTATGCGTATGTGAATGTGTGTATGAACCTAGTACTTCACACACACACATATACATACATATATAATTCCCCGACATGACAAAATAATATGGAACCGAATGTGAGAAAAGAAGGGACAAAACCGGCTTTACAAAACGGTGTGAGACATAAATAAATAAATATTCCTGCAGGAGACAAAAGAGTGCAGAACCGAATTATGACAAAAGAATAGACAAACATACCGGCTATACAAAATAGAGTGTGAGACTTATAAATAAACATATATTCCTGAATATGACTTGCGCATATCGACTATACAGAAAAAAAGAGTGGAATTAGTACTGACCCACTACTACCAGATAGAAATATATTAAGTTGAAACTGGTGTCTTTACTGGAGTATTGAGTGGAAACCAGATATGGAAAAGAGTGTACCAGAGTGGATGGCGATGTGTTGAGAACCAGTGCAGGTTTAACATGTGTAAATAGTTTTATATTTTGGATTCTTTACTACATTGCTTTATATGTTCTTGGTATGATGCACTTTTAATCATGTTCTTTGCATGCTCGTAATAATGTTACTTCTTGAAACATTTGATTTGATTTCGTTATGTAAGATTATTACATATTAAAGATGATTGGATGTATGTGTGTCAACCGCCTAGAGGAGTTGCTTGTTTACCGAGGAGAGAATGAGAGTGGGGGTTGGTTAACAGACACGAAAAGCCTGGGTTGACTGGAAATATGGGATGGTAAATGAGAGGAGAGGTATTGGTTATGAGAGAAGGGGAGAAGTATAATTAAGGGAGGTGACAAGAAGGAGACAGGCTGCAGAAGAATAAGTATTAAATAGTTAGGTTTTATCATACCAGCGTACATTAAGATAAAAATGAACAGGAGAAAAGAATAAAGAATGGGTTTGTCGTACTGCTGTACGTTAAGATAACCCAAAAGCCCACACCTGGCAGATTAAAGTGAGTGAGAGAGAAGACAGAGAGAAGTTAAGTAATAGAAATATAATAAATAACTCCTAACCCTACCATATACTGTAGGTACCATCACTAAAGTTCATTCATTTGCATGTCCCTTGCGGAACTTTACCTCCCAAACAGCACTCCTGTAGTCCTCTCGGTTGTGAGCAAGATGTCCTGCTGCTGATGCATCCATTTGCAAATCATCAACGATATCTTGCAGCTATCTTCGCCTTGGTCTTCCTCTCTTTCTTTTTCCAATTATGAACCCTTCCAAGACGGTCTTCTCTAGATTATTATGGCGTTTAATGTGTCCAAAATAATTAAGTTTTCTCTCTCTAATCCTCTTTACTACCACTAAAGTACGAACCACTAAACTTATCAAATCACGGACCAGGTTTAGAAAGTATACTTAGAAATATTACAAGTATATAAAAGATAACCAATAAAACCATTCTCCCCATTTAATAAATACATTTTAAGAAAACACGAAAACCTATTAAATTAAATGTAAGTGTAAAATAAATGTATACCCATGATTCATTCATTCATTCATTTGCATGTCCCTTGCGGAACTTTGCCTCCCAAACAGCACTCCTGTAGGCCTCTCGGTTGTGAGCAAGATGGCCTGCTGCTGTTGCGTCCATTTGCAGATCGTCAACGATGTCTTGCAGACATCTTCATACCCATTATACATACAGCCAAATAGAGAGAAACTTTATTTAATTATTACATCCTGCTGGATTCGAACCCCCGATCTTCGCCATGAAATTCTAGTTACAAACCACTTAATTACTTACGGAAAGTATGTTATCATTACATATCCAGACAGTAGACAAATCAAAATAGTATATCAGTGTTCTCCCTTATATTTTCTTGGCCTACTTGTTGCTATGTACGGTGGCAACACTTTGTTGCATGCTTATCACTGAAGTTTGTGAAGATAACGCTGACAAATCAAGTGTCTCATATGTAGTCTGAAATATTGAGGGACATTTCGTTATCAGAGCTCTTTGGCAATTATAGAAAGATTCAAGTCGTGAAAACGTTAGCAGAGACATGGAACTTTAGTCTGTGTAGCCCAATCACATTCTTAAGTTTTGATAAATTCTGCCACCACTGTCTGCTTGAAGTTGACAGATCTTATCAGACAGAATAAATAAAAAGTAGGCACGATATCTTTTGAGGTTTTCGCTGGAAATGTTGACGTAAGAAAAGATAAAGGAATGTTCTTTTATTACTCAACAAACTGCTTGTCTGTAGCAGAGGTGTAAATATTAGGTGGCACGCGGGTTCCTTCTACAATGCAGATTACAAAATAAGAAAAGAAAAATACAAATAAAAACGCTTGCTTTTATATTTCGAATAACTCAAGTCACAATTTATTTCTCTGTTGGTCAGTGTCGTTTCGTTTTAGAAATCTCAGAAATCCCAGGTGACTGTATGATCTTACCGTTTCTTGGATTTAGAAAAACAAAAACTGAAAACAGAAAGGGGTCTGACTGTTTATTTTATCAGACGTTTCAGAATTGATTTATCTGTCAGCTAATACTACGTTCGTTTTAGTTTTCTCATCTGTAATGCTCTGAATGAAGAGAAAATCGTTTAACAGTTGAAATAAATGAATCTAACTGGAGAAAAGAAAGTAAAAATTTGCATTCTGTAAGTATTTGATGGTAGACGTGTCCAGCCATCTTGTAACATGTTCTTCTGGGCCCGACTAATCCAGGTCCTAAAATTCCCTGCTCCGGAGCCCTCTGATCACCAAAAACTTGCCACGGACGTCAAAAGAACTGACACTTCAACGCCATCTCCCGCGTCCAGCAAAGGTTTTTATTCTCATGAAACTATAACAATTTATCATACCCGACGTTCGTGATCCTTCCTTCTCCTGGACTGATTTTCCAAACTTCACTGAATCTTGTTTTACTGAGACTAATTTTTAATCTAATGTCTAGAAAATATATTTGCATCTGAAATACTACAGAAATAGATGAAAAAATAAACATTTAGCTTTTTTATATCCTCCTTGTAAGAAAGACTGGCACAAAATGAATTTTTGCTCACTTCAGAACAGAGAAATTCAGAAAATAAACGTTCTGTGTCACGATAAGAAAAATTTCGCACACACAAGGTAAGGGGATGTGCTGACCATCAAATCTTGAATGTTGATAGAATACATGTATTGTTGCCAGTGCAAGTAATTCCGCTTCGTTTGGCTGTAAATGTACAGATCGTCGTAAATACGATTTCTCTTTGTTCACCTTTACCGACCAGAATCTGAACAAATCTCCTCATTCAGGAAACTGTCATCATCCTTCTCTAGTTGCACACACCGGGTTTTCTCTCAGCTGTACATCTTACCTGCAGCAGTGAAATTACTACTCCTTTTTTAACATTTTAGTTCCTAGACTGACAAAAGATTTGATTAACTTTATCTATGCATGCATGCCTCAGCTTTGGGTTAGTTTCTTTCTCTGATACATACAACTGTAAATCTTACCTCACTTATGGGTTCGCTTCTTTCTCTGACACATACAACTGTAAATCTTACCTCACTTATGGGTTCGTTTCTTTCTCTGACACATACAACTGTAAATCTTACCTCACTTATGGTAAGTTTCTTTCTCTGACACATACAACTGTAAATCTCACATCACTTATGGGTTCGCTTCTTTCTCTGACACATACAACTGTAAATCTTACCTCACTGCTGCGTCTTTTTCTTAGTTTCCTGACACATACAAGGTTATGTCTTGAAACTGCTTATTTCTTCCTAGTTTCCATTTTCAAACAAAAACATAACTGGTGCAGCTGAGGTGCTATATTCTGGCTCTTTCGCATAGTTAATAACACATACACATAACTCCGACCATATATATATATATATACATATATGTAATATTCACCCTCATTTATGCGTGCGAAAGCTGGAAAACAACTAAAGAAATAGAAAAGAAATTAGACTCTTTTGAAAACAAATGCATGAGGAAAATACTCGACATCAAGTGGAACGAATTCAAGAACAATGCAGAGATAAGACAGATGACCGAACAACAACCAGTCTCATGGGTGATCAGGAAAAGGAGATGGACATATGCTGGTCACTTGATGAGAAGAAATGATCAGAGATTCCCAAAACAAGCTATCAAGTGGAACACAACAGGCCGAAGAAAAAGAGGCAGACCGCGTGAAACTCTGAAGAGGACATTATTAAGAGAGGCCAAATTAACAGGCATAAAACCCTTTGATGAGGTTGAAAGACTCGCCTAAGACAGGAAAAACTGGCGAACTACTTTGCGAGCCCTATGTGACGTTTAACGGGACGGGAAGGATATAAGATAGATAATATGATAAAGGTAAAATTCCCGTTTCCACGCCATTAAGGCATATAGGGGAATACCGTGTTATGCCCGTATTTTCCATGACCTTCGGCATATGAAAGTGTGATGTGGTCAGTATCACGCCTGGCCGCTTTAGGTTCCCAGATTCCTCTGATATCCATTTTTAGAGGCTGTGTGAACCCCGGGGCCTTTTCCCACTGCTGGGAGTCTTCTTCTTCTTCTTCGTTCGCTTCTACCACCAAGACCGTCCCGTGATCCTACTGAATTTACTCCCGTAGTCCTCAATAGGTCCCGTGGTCCCTGTGTGGTCCCTGAAAGGATCCCCGAGGTGATCACAAGAGGTTCAGAGTATCACAGGGCTTGAGCCTGTATTCTTGGTGGGTCTCGGAAGCGGGATTGCGTGACAACGTGGTTTTCGTTGCACCAGTTTAATTTAGAGTTGGACTTTCTCACCGGAAAACCTCGGCGTGTTTTGGATATCAGTATATCCCCGCTGGGTGAGAGGTGGTTGCCCAACTAGTCCAGCGTTGGAGCTGCTGGGACTGAACCTGGTACCATCTGATTAGTAAACTGAGCGCCTAACCACTCGGCTAACCAGGCCGCCATATATGTATATGTAAATGTATATGTTTGTATATATATGTATATATATATAATATATGACACTGTGATAAATGACATGTAACTGTAGAATTGTAAAATGATGAAAATGGTTCCTAGTATATGTGGCCTCATCTGCCTCGCTTTGGTTACGCCACTGATCTGAAGTGTCTGTGTACACAAGATAACTTGTCACAAACAGGAAAACGATATCACCTACATTTTTTCTGCTACTGTTCAGAGACCTGCACTTGTGAATTCTTCTGTCTGGACTAACCCAAGTCGCTTCCTCCCTCTTTCTCTCCTGTCATCGTAGCATTACTTTCTTAGTAGTTACTATATTCTTGCAGATAGTTTAGGTAACTTCAATATCCAATCAGTTTGTTTTTCATTTTGGCTGTAATTAATGTAAATAATGTGAAAATATAAAAAGCAATGTATGGTATGTTTATGTACGTATATTGTTGAATGTATAATAAGAGATTATTATATGAAAAGTTTTTTTTTAGTTTTGTTATTCATATCTTTCTGATATTAGTAGTACACTGATAATAGTACTACACTGATACTAGTACTATATTGATACTAGTACTACATTGATAATAGGAACACTTTTTTTATAAATAGGAAACAACGAGGCTTTCGTACGGTAAAGTAACAGAACACAGTTTTGTAGAATTAGACCTCAAAAAAATCTTAGACAAAGCATTCTAGTGAGACATGTCACTAAAGCGATTTGTCTACGATTCTTTCGAGGTCTAATCCTAAAACTGTGTTCTCTTACTTTACACTGATACTAGTACTATAGTGATACTAATACTACAGTGATACTAGTACTACAGTGATACTAGTACTACAGTGATAATGAATGCCTGCGTTAGGATGAAAGTTGTGAAAGTTGAGAGGTGAAGGACAGAATATCAGATTGACATGTGCGTCCTATTTTTCACCGCTTTAAAATGAAACTTATTCGACCCCCCCCCCCCCAACTCCCACCCTCTAGTCATGCCGATGATGGGATGAATGTAAGAGTTTATTACTGACATTTGTATGCTTTGTTGTTAGTGCATCTATTAATAAAATCATAGTGAATGTGTGTGGTTGTCTAATGTTGAGTTATGAAGGGTGTAATGTTAAACAGGCCTGTGTACCCCATCCATCCATCCATCCATCCATCCATCCATCCATCCATCCATCCATCCAATCTTTCATTCATCCATCCATTCATCTATCCAACCTTTCATTCAACCATCCATCCATCCATCCATCCATCCATCCATCCATCCATCCATTCATCTTCTTTATTTTTAAGTGTGAGGATATTTCACTATAAGTGTGCTTGAGAACATGGTATTAGATTAACCCTGTGTATTACTTATTCTAACAGGATTATTCATAAGTCCATGAAACATTAAACAAATTCACAACAAATAAACTACGTAACGGATCATGATTATTCTTACGGCATGAGAGAGAGTGAGAGAGAGAGAGAGGGAGAGAGGGAGAGGGAGAGAGATGGAGAGAGAGAGGGAGAGAGATGGAGAGAGAGAGGGAGAGAGATGGAGAGAGAGAGGGAGAGAGAGGGAGGGAGAGAGGGAGAGAAACACGTTCTCGAGAGCTGGTGGTCTGTCGGGTAATTAATTGTCTGTCTTATATTTATCGAGTTCAGTTTGCAGATTGTTTGTTGCCACCTGTTATTTCATTTGCAGATTGGTCATGCCAGACTATTGTACTTATGAGAGTCTTTCCTCAGCCCGTCTCTTCTTCAGCGTCACTGTGTCTATCCTTTACTAAGTTTCCATTTCTTCTGTTTACAGTTGTCAGAGTCCAGTCTTAATGGTCTTTCTCTAGTATCGTATGAATTGGTTTTTCACCTTGTTCTCTGACTTTCCTATTTAACCTGATTTTTTGTTGATTATTTTGATGCTAACCACTATAATTATAACATCTTCATAAACACAGGGTCCGGCATAAAGCATAGCTGGATGTTAACAATGGAAAATAAACAAGCGCTAAACATGTTTTTCGTAAAAGATGTGAAATGAAACTCAGAAAAAGTGGGTATTTTTATTATTACTGACAATCATATTTAGGTTTTGAAAATTACGGTGGTTAAGTGATCGCCATTACATTTGATACATTCAGCCAGGCGTCTAGAAAATTCCTGCATAGCACCATTTAACACGTTCAAAGGGATATTTTGAATGCAGTGTCGGATTCGATCTTTTAGGTCTGCAAATGACTGTGGTCGACCGTGTTCTTGAGATACCTCCACAAATATAAGTCTGCGGCCGATAAATCCGGTGACCTTGCCGGCCAATGAATATCCCCAAATCTGGAAATAAGACGATTGGGAAATACTTGTCGCAGCATGGCCATGGACTGACTGGTTGTGTGGGCAGTTGCTCTATCTTGTTGAAACTATATTAGTCTCTTATTTATATTGGCCAAGTCTAGAATGAAGTATTCAGTTAGCATCTGCACATAAAGATCACTATTAACAGTAAGAGGATGCCAGGTGCCAAAGCGTTCCTAACAGCTGATCGCCGAGGGCAACTCAGCAATGCGTTGCGGACTTCTTGAATTCGTTCAGGTGTCTGTTGAGTTTTTGGACGACCAGTAGATTTGTTATTAAGGCAATTAGCGGTTTCCTTAAATTTTTTGATCCACCTCAAAATTGTTTTGTCCTCCGATCGGGAACATTATCACGGAGATGCAAATCAAAATGGCGACGAAACTTTCGTTGTACAGTAATAGACGATTCTCCATTTTAAAAATTAGTTTCAACGGTGAATGCGCAATGTTGTTTTTGCCAAGAAGCCATTGTTAAAAATGACCGTTTGTCTGCTTCATCTCTGACGTCACGTTTTTTTTTCACACGTGTTCAGTTTCTGCGCACTACGTCAGTTAAATCCAGCTATGCTTTATGTCGGACCCTATATAATCATAATTCCAGGTTACACAATATGAACTGGAAGATTCATGTGTCAGACACAACAACAGACACAATATGAGCTGGAAGATTCATGTGTCAAACAAAGCAACAGACAAAATATGAACTGGAATATTCAAGTGCCAGACAGACACAATATGAAGTGGAAGAAAGAAACATATATTAGACACTGTGCATGGCTTAAACGTTTCAAGATCTCCTTGCTGGAAAAACATTTTAAGGCTGTGTGAATTTGGCTGTGATAAAATAATCACTTTGTGTGAACAGATTACGTATAAGAATATGTTCCAGTATAAGGGACATTAGAGATTTTGAACGATGCCGCTCATTATGTCAAAGTTAATATCCTTGTTCGTGTAGTTTCGGACTTACGGAAAATCCGTATTATGATTGGTTGTTCCTTGTCCAGCTGAGAGTTTTTTTCTCTGGATTTGAGAGCAGAAGTTAGGAATGTAAGAATATTTGTTTGCTTGTCCTTTTTAGACACAAATGAGAGATTGTTAGATGTGTTTTTGTGTAGAGTATTTTTTCGGTTTTGATGAATTATCTATGTGAGGTTAGTGTTTCATTTTTATCAGATACATGTACATTCCTGTGGCGAAGTCAAATTCATCGGAATGATTAGTGCATTATTGTATTGTTTATTTATCTTGCCGTGCATTGATAGTCATCTTCTTTCATTCATCAGGATTCTATCTTCATTGTTTCCCACATTAAATTTGTTGAAGGATTTTGTTAACTGCTGACTTTGCCTGTTGTGTACATCAGTGTTTTACTGTTGTGGTGTTGATTGATTTATTAGACTGCTGACCATGTGATTGTTCAGTCATTCATGTTACCTCCCTTTTGTTATCGTTTTCCTTACCTGAGTTGAATGCTGTTACTGAATGCATATCAAAGTAACGTTTTGGTGTCACGTATTCTTATGTGTATTGCTGTGTCACCTACAGTTAGTTAATTTTTGCCCTCACCGTACAAGGAGAAAGTTCACACTGTTTTATCTGGTGCCGTACAAGGCACAGAAAGATTCTGCTTCATTTTATGCCGGGACCGGCACTGTATTTTTCACGGAAGTTGTTGGTTTACCACGAGTCAGTTTTTTCACGTGCTTGGTTGTACTTTGAACGGGGAGGTCGTACTTGGATTGATTACGTCACGTGGTGGCAATGTTTTGTTAAGCATATTTATGATTGATCAGCTCGTGTTGAAATTGTTAGTGAAATATTTGTGTTACTGTTGTCTCTTGCCAGCCAGTGATGTTAAATGTTAGCCTCACTTCTAGCCAACCAGAGATGTAAGCTGTCAATCTTACCTTCATTTGATCTTGAAGCCTGACATCACCTTGCTAACCTTGTGAGCAGCGTGATTTTGATCATCTTGAGAGACTTTGCTAGCTGAAGAGTCGAATCGTGACCTGTAAATTCCTTGTTGCTAGTACCTGATATTTGCATTTGAGTTGAAGAGAGAGAGAGAGAGAGAGAGAGAGAGAGACAGAGAGAGAGAGACAGAGACAGAGAGAGATTGATTGATTGATTGACTGATTGATCTTTATTTCAAAATAGTTAAGAATTGGGCACGCAGCCCCGTCTGACATTCTGCCCTTTATCATACAACAGAGAGAGAGAGAGAGAGAGAGAGAGAGAGAGAGAGAGTTTATTATTAGTCAAACTATTTCTTTTCATATTCTTACATCTTACATCCTTCCCGTGTCGTTAAATGTCACACAAGGCCCGCATGGTAGTTCGCCAAGATGTTCTGTCTTCGGCGAATTTTTCAATCTCATCAAGGGATGTTATGCCCACTTTTCATAGTGCGTAAGTAATTATTGTTTTGAAAGTCTGGACATTGTATAGTTATTGACTATATTGGCACACTGTTATGTTCTTGATTCTGGTTACTTTACATTGTGCAGTGAGTTTGGTTTTGCAAGGCAGTATAACTTGTAGACTTTGAACCATGGCTTCTGCTCCGACCACGATGGGTTTGCTAAATACCCTCCATGACACACTGAAACGTTTAATGGAAGAGTTCTCTCTCTCTCTCTCTCTCATATGTCCTGTCTGCGGTCGAAAAGTCTGATGGCAACCCTGCCACTCCGAACGCTTGGCTTGTTGATCTCGAGGAACATGTTGATCAACGGGGGGAGGGGGGAACCTCAAGGCCAAGAAGACCTTGGCATATCTGCGAACATCTCGTCCCATGGCGGACTTCATCAAAGAGCGGCTGCATGTACAGGAGTCCTTGGACAGATTTTCCGATGCTCTGATAGCTAAGTATGGATTACACACCCGTGGATGCTTGCCATACCTTAATTAGCATCAGATATTCCCATGGAAAGTATATCCAGTCTGTGGCAGACCGGATTTCGGTCACAGCCGAAGCAGCATATTCTGCGGCAGAGTTTACGTCCCCTTTTGCCCAGAGACAGTTGGCTGAAGTCTTTACAGATGTTCTGATGATTCGTTCCATCAAGACAAAATCGATTATGGACAAACCGAGCACTTTTTCGAACTATTTTGGTTGCCTTAGATTTAACATATTATATCCCATATTGTGAACTTACGTTGTAGTTCTAGAGATAGGACTTTTCCTGACAGGTCAACTCATAAAGAAGTTGCTGTTTTTGAGAAAACCAAGTCTTCAGATTAGCATTCGGCGCATCTGGTTTCTCCTCGTGGTTTAATATTGTAGAGTTGTGATTTATATATTAATGATTGAAGTATTCTCTGTATTCAGATATTGACTTGGTACATAGGACCCAACTAGAAGATCTTGATTTTGCTGATGACACAACTCTTATCAGTAATAATGTGAATTCCATGCAAAAAAAAAACCAGATAGCCTGTCTTCGCTGGCTAGCAAAATAGGACTTGAAATTAACAAGGACAAAACAAAAATAATGAAAATTCCCATTAATCAAAATGGAAAAATACACATAGAAGGGATAGATATTGAAGAAGGCAATCAATTTGCATACCTTAGCAGCTACATAGACCAGGATGGTGACACTAGAAAGGAAGTTAGAATCAGAGTTGCAAAAGCAGCATCAATCTTCAAGAACCTTGAGAACATATGGAATTCAAAAGTTATAAGCAAAAAAACCAAGTTAAGACGATTCAATTCAAATGTAATGTCCACCCTCATTTATGCATTCGAATGCTGGAAACAACTAAATAAATAGACAAGAAATTAGACCCTTTTGAAAATAAATGCCTAAGGAAAATACTCGGCATCAAGTGGAACGAATTCAAGAACAATGCAGAGATAAGACATATGACTGAACAAAAACCAGTGTCATGGGTGACCAGGAAAAGGAGATGGACATATGTCGGTCACTTGATGAGAAGAAATGATCAGAGAATCCCAAAACAAGCTATCAAGTGGAACACAACAGACCACAGAAAAAGAGGCAGACCGCGTGAAACTCTAAAGAGGACATTGTTAAGAGAGGACAAATTAACAGGCATAAAATCCCTTGATGAGGTTGAAAGACTCGCCGAAGACAGGAAAAATTGTCGAACTACTTCGCGAGCCCTATGTGACGTTTAACGGCACGGGACGGATATAATATATAAGATATAAGATTCTCTGTTGAATTTACTATGGTTTTTATTGTTATTTTATATGATCGTTAAGATTTCGTTCACTTCAACATTTCAGAATGTCACTATACGTGATATTATATGATTCACTACAAGACTGAAATCTTATCACACATGTTACCTATAAAATTCAGATGGTTCGTACCAGAATCAAATTATAATTCACCAATGTTCACCAAACGAAATCCACAAGTATTTAATTTGAGAGAGATCTCCGAAAGTATTTTACACAAAGTTCCAAAAATATCAAATCTGCATTTCTCACGCTGTACTAATAATCGCTTTCTAACCGGAAACACATCTTCTGTCTTTCATAAACTGTCTGGTTCTAAACTGCTTCTCCATCTCGTGAATATTTATTTGCTCTACTTATTCATCTGTTCTGTCTGTCGTTGCTCTACTATCTGTCTTCAGTGTAAAGAAGAAATACTGTGTCAGTGTAAAGAAGAAATACTGTGCCAGTGTAAAGAACAAATACTGTGGCAGTGTAAAGAACAAATCATCATCATTATCATCATCATCATCATGTGCCGTGCCGACTGGCGTTGGTTATTATGCTTCTCCAGAGTACCCGATCCTTCATGCAGGCCATCAGTTCAGTTGGTGATCTCCTCTCACACAATCCCGTCAGACTGTCCAGTATGATTTCTCTTGGTCTTCCTCTTGATCTTCTTCCCTCTATTTTTCCTGTTGTTATAATATTTTCAATGCCCCCTCTTCTCATTGCATGTCCTATGAGAGTACATTGTCTCTCTCTTATCTTTTTGACAAGATTTTTTGTCTCTCCAGCTCTTCTCATACATTCTTCATTAGCTGTTTTTGCTGTCCAGGGGATTCGCAACATTCTTCTAATAAACCACATTTCTGCTGCTTCCAATGATTTTTGTCCATGATTCACTTCCATATAACAAGATTTTTAGGACTCGTTTTATAACATTCATTGATAAAGATGTGTTAGCTAATATGTTTCTCATTCTCTGAAATGCAGTCTTTGCTTGGCCTACTCTGTTCCTAATTTCTGTTCTGCATTTCCCATCTGAATTTATTACTGCTCCAATGTATCTGAATTTCTGCACCTGCTTTAGAATAGTTCCGTTTAATTTAATACTGCATGCTGGTGGATTCTGTTTCTTAGATATAACCATAGTCTCTGTCTTTTTGATGTTCAAAGTAAGGCCTTTCTCTTCACTTTCTTTGGCGACTTTATCCAAGAACAAATACTATACAAAGAACAAATACTATACCAATTTAAATCGAGAAATAGTATAAGTACTGTAGGTTCCAGCCAGAAATGGTAACGTGTTGGAATATTTTTGGAAGGTGAAAACGCATGAGAAAAATAGAACAGCTACCATTTCGAGAGACAGAATCACAACAAAAACAACACAACGAAAACAACACCACCACCAATAAAAGCGACAGCATCATCATCATCAACAACAATATCAATGATAACACCAGCAACACCTGCAACATCAGCAATAGCACCATCAACAACAGTAACATAAGTAACATAAAAAAGAACAAAATCAACAACAGCACCAAAAACATTATCACAACACAGCATTAGCAACAAAATCAATAATAACAAACTGCTTCAAAATCAACTGCAAATGCTGTACCGGCAACACCAACAACATGAGTAACATCAACAGCAACAACATCAGCAACAACAACATCAACAACAACACCAACGTCAGCAATACGAACATTAACAACAGAAGCAAAATTATCAGCAACACTCAAAACAAAGGTGGTAGAAAATCGAGTGAACTATATCCTGGAGACGACACAATAAGATAGTGACTTTAGAAATGGAGTCATCCAGGTGAAGGAAGAACTACTACGTTCAAACAAAAGAGAAAACAAACTTTTAAATTTCACTGACCAGCAGAGGAATGTACTTTTGGAAAGATGGCAGTGTTGTCAAGATCTAGCACATCATGCTAACTATTATCCTGCTACATCTGCTCATGACGTGAGATAATAACCTCACAAACCGCTTATGATATGTGATTATAACCTCACAAAGCGCTCATAACGAATGATTATAACCTTGCAAACCGCTCATGACGTGTGATTATAACCTTGCAAACAGCTCATGACGTGTGATTATAACCTTGCAAACTGCTCATAAAAAAGTAAAGATAGTCCCATAGCAATTATGCCGTAGGGGGTGAAGCGTTAGAGGCCTCATTATGCTGGGTCATCAGCGTGTGAGGTAGGGTGACCAGTTGCTTTCCTCGCTGCCTTTACTTCCCAGATTTTCTCTGGTACCCATTTTACCAGGCTGGGTCGACCTCGGGGCCGTATTGGTCGGGAAAAAAATCCTGCTCAGCTGGGGATTCGAACCTTCGACCATTTGGTTGCTAGACGAGTGCAAACTGCTCATAACGTGTGATTATAACCTTGCAAACCGCTCATAACGTGTGATTATAACCTTGCAAACCGCTCATAACGTGTGATTATAACCTTGCAAACCGCTAATGACGTGTGATTATAACCTTGCAAACCGCTAATGACGAGTAATTATCTCCTCAGAACCCAGGCAGGAATGGTTTCCTGGAAGTGTGCTATAGGGGTTGGGGGTGGGGGTGGAGTGTGTATCTGTTTGAGGGAGGTGGGGAAGATAGAGATGGGAACAGTTTTTCGAAAGTTATGAAACTGTAAGAAATATTTTATTAACTTGGTTCTTTATTTTCTTATTTTGGGTTTTTTAAAATCTTGTATGTGTATTTATACTTTGCCCCCAACTTTAACCTCTGCTAAATGAACCATTTTGTTCCAGAGGTATTCTTACAAGTTATCATATTGGATATGGGTATGTGACAACCACTCTGTGGCTAGGTGAAAGTCACTATTTTCCCCTTTTATACACAACCCTTTATTACTCTTATGTCGGGAGCATGGCTAATCTTTAGCCTGCAGCATGAGAGGCATTCCACTTCCCTACTGTTTCCCCCACGTATTTCCCAACCAATCTTTGCCTCCATGGATGTTCCTCTTGCCTGGGTCCACTACCCTGTGATCTATAGTGTCTGGTAAATAGCCGTATCTAAAAACCATCCTGTCATTCTTATCTATCAGATAAATCATAAATCCAACGACATCTATATAAATTCCAACACAAACTATTTAATATGAAATATGTAATCAGTAACTGTGCCGACACAGATCATGCACATGCTTGTGAGACATTATATCACATATAGTTCATGGCAACCCACAACAAAATCTTAACATCTCTTATAAGAATACGGTTATACCAGGATACATGAATACTTAAAATTCAAAATAGTATCATTAACATTCTACATGGTTTTCCCCCTGTAAGCATATCTCTCTCTCTCCCTCTCTCTCTCTCTCTCTCTATATATATATATATATATATATATATATATGAAAGCTTCAACATGATAAATGTTCATAATTATCAACAATATAGGTTCTAATATCTACTATCATTCCTATCCCCGAATATTTCTTGAATTTCAACTACCCTATTCCACTTATGACTGTGGATACCAAATATTACGAGGCATTTCCCGGACATTTACATTAACTGACAATTATGACTCAAGAACTAGGAGGCAATCTGAGACAATAGTTTACGAATACACAGATACTCAGGACCTCTTAATAAAACTGAAATAGACATTTCCAGTATACAGCAAGAACAAACTTCCTCAGAAATACATTGCCGCCCGAGCCATGTTTCACCTGAACGAGAACCGCTGACCTAATTGCCCAAAAATGTGCCGCGTCTCCTCGTATAACTCCATGATCACCTCATTAGCATACTTAGTTGTAAGGTGGGACTTTGTGAGCGAATCATGTGCTTCGGTTTTCTTGGCTAGGCCCTCCACCCTAACCGAACTCTCTCGCTTACAGAACTTTACTGTTATGTCCCTTGATGGACTTTCAGTATTCGAATTTTAGCGAAATTTGTTAGGGCATTTTCTTGAGGTGAACTTGTGATTCATCTGTTAAGAATTTAATATGACAGAAGTTGATCATTTCAGATGAAAACATGAAACTGTATACAATAAAAAAGCTCTGTAACTTGTCTTTGTTCTCTCATCCTCCCTCCTCTCTTTATCTGTGATAAGATGGAGAAAATATCTCAGTAAAGCGAACTCTGCACGTCTGCTTCTCGTATTGTTGCTATGCAACATAATCAAAAAGTTTAAAGGTACTTGACTAGATAGAAATTTAAAGTGAGATATAACCATTGGTTACCTGCTTTAATTTTTACACAGTTCACAGAATACAATCTCATATCTGGTCATCGATGACCAACCACTGAGGCTGGACCTAGAAGATGTAAAGTTTTTGACGCTGAGAAGGTTCCTCATTTTGCAACCGGTGGCGAGAGGGAAGTTGACGAGTAAAAAAAAGATCAAACAGAAACAAGCTGTACAGTGTAGATGAATGGTTAAGTTTCACTTTATGAAGGTCCCTGGCCTTAATATTCAACGCTACAGAGCTACAAGAAATTGGATGAATTATTAACTAGATGTGATTGAGAAAGAGAAATAATGAAAATGCTGGAGAAATATGACTGAAAAGAGAGTATCAGGACGATGTTATGTTAGAGTGCTACGCCCACAAAGAAATCGTTTACTTCCGCTTATATTACACACACACACATGTAGTACAAACATTGCTACATGTTATCACTTTAAGTTACTGATCGCATGATTCTCTGCATACTGAATCTTAAACTGTAGCTGTACATATTGTACGTACAGATGGTAACACATTCATATACATATGTAATGCTCTCGTTTGTTTGAACACTGCATCTGTTCTATGTGCAAAGCACGTCGTTAGAAAAGTCCGTGTGCAAAGCACGTCGTTAGGTGTCCGTGTGCAAAGCACGTCGTTAAGGAGTCTTGGTTTGAACGTGGAACTGTGTGGACGTGTTTTTGTCGAGCTGTGTGATGTCTTCGTGGAACAGATGAACGTTTTGGTTGTACGTATGAATGGACTGGCCACATGGCAGGGATAACCAGCCGGCAGTCGAATGTAATGTTATTTTTTTATCAGCATTATCACCATTGCCATCAATAACTGTTCCAAGTCACCGTTACCCAGGAATTACTTGACTATCTGTACCGGCTGTCGTCAACGTGAGGTTTAAAAGAGCCTGGATGAGCAGTATGTCTGGAACAGTGTGTAACTAATCCAGAAGGTGAGAGTGAGAGCTGGAATTATGTGTGTAACTAGTCTAGTAACCTCAAGTCTCAAGGAAGGAAGATGGAAGTCAACCTTGGTATCCACGTGCGTATCGTGAATCAGCACGACTTATGTCGACGCGGCCAGCTAACGAGTGTCATATACACAGCAAAGTTTGTGTCCCAAAAGATTAGCCTGTTATTGATTGCACAGGCACCAAGAAGAAAGAAGAACGTCGAATATGAATACTAATTCAAATATAATATATATAATAAAAACCATTATAATTGGTGCCGTCGGGGAGACCCACCTTGGCGACATAAAACTACGATCGGTGGAAGTGTCGCAGTGGGGCGACACACACACTTGGTACAGAAGGTAATGTCCTGGCCCTAAGGTACGGCGCACTCCTGCGGCTGTGTCGTCGCTATTCTTCTCTTTCGATTTGGCCAGCAAGAATTGTGAGCGGCATGGGCTGTGCTTTCATTCATCGTTGTTTGTATGAGCCTGATTGTCCTATGCTGTCCGTCCGTGAGAGGAATCTGTTCGTGTATGCTGTCACTGTGTGGGATAATCGTACTAGCCTTTCCAAGCTCTCCTGAAGGCGAATGGGGAGATGATCCGGCACTCTAGTCTGCTGTACATACGGCGGGGGCCAACCCTGGCTCTCCACAGCTGGGAAGAATGTGCACGGACTTTGCCTGTCGTTATCATGACTGGCGGGGAGCCAACTGCAGCCTGTCGGAGTAAGAGATTGGAACTTATTTCGTTTTCTCTTTCGTTCCAGGAGTAGGTACTTTCTAGAACTTTTGGACTAATTTCCTTTTCTTTTGATGGAATTCATCAGGTCTTGTGGTGGCTCGTAGTGACAGTTTCGGATTAGTTTGGTTCATTTTCCCTTACAATAATGAGGTTACATTAGGTTATGCACTGCGTTTGCTTGCTGTGCCATTGCCATGATTGTGTCAAATCTTTTCGGTCGTTTATATGTTTTTTTTACTGGGCGATTGTTATTATGTAATATTTGAGCACACTGGTATGCTCGCTTTTGTTGAGCGTTGCGTGTGAATGGTATACACTGCATTTTTTTTATTCCGCACTGTTTATGTGTGTACGATACTTATAGTCAGGGAGTTGGCGTGTTTTTTCCTCCCTACGCCAGCTATGTCAACACATTTTGTGTAACTTTATTCTTATTATGTAACTTGGCTTTTTGTTTTGATATATTTGGCCAGGTTGATTTTTGGGTTTTTCTTGTATTTTACTTGTGCTTCGAGTACTGGCGCATTTATTTTTGCGTTGGTCTGTGGCTAGTACTCGAGACTTCATATTTTTCCGTGCGTGGTTGGAGGTTATGGGCCGTGTCGTCGCCCGTGCCTTCGTGTTTGTTCTGTTTTGGGTGCACCCATGTGGTTGTGTTGTGTTTCACGTGGAGGCCTGCTAGTTGATGTGTATATGACTGTGAACAACGTTTTCACGGTATGCGTGTGTGGGCCCTGCTATATTCACCGTCAGAGTTGACCTCTTGACCGCCTTTGTTTTTATTTGTGCGGTACTGAGATTGTTAATGGTCTTTGTATCCCATTTTGTTTTTGCCAATGATTGTTATTTTCATCATGCATTTTTTTTTCACCAACGTGATTGTATTTCACTATGCATATAAAACACACCTGTTTGTGTGTTGCTTTGCATGTCGTCTTCAGTTTATGCATAACTGTTGTCAGATCATGTTGTGTTTTGGTTGGAGCACTATGGTACTATTGACCTGCATAACCTGCGTTTAGCTAAGCTGTGCAGTGTTCATACTATCTATATGCTGTTTGCGCGCCGAGCTGAGATGTTTTTTTTTGTGGGTAGGTTGCTTTTCGAGCGGTTAGTCAGAGATGAGTTCCGTTTTATCTGTTTGTCTTGACCTTGTATGTTATGACAATTAATGTCTTGATGATGTGTCATATATTTGATGATGTGGCATATCTTTGATGATTGCGTCAGATATTTGATGATGTGTCAGATATTTGTTGATGTGGCATATCTTTGATGATGTGTCAGATAATTGCTGATGTGTCAGACATCTGGTGTTGTGTCATATGATTTATGATGTAGTATATCTTGCTGTTTTGATAGTGTGTTATTTGCAGCTGTATGTCATGTATTATATTTTTTTATTGGTCTGACGTCCTATTGTTTGTGAAGGATGTCATCAGGTAGAAAAAGCTGGTGTCGTTCATAGAACTCATTCTCTTCAAAGTTGTACGTATATGTATATTCTGGTTGCACCACAACGGTTTCATGTACTTATTTTGTACAAATTGTGCGTGCACGAAGTTTTTTGTAGCTGAATAAGCAGTTTTATCTTCATGGTTATAGCTCACATTTAGTGAGGGTTTTTCTGTAAAAGTTCGACATTTTTTGTTTGAAGATATTTGATGGCCAAATATCTACCTTTAGGGGGTGGGGAGATATTCTGTAACAGAATAGCAATTCTGTACAGAGAGTATTTGTGTATTGCTAGTAGTTGTGTTCTCGTAGACCACAACTCACGTCAGTGTGCAAAGCACGTCATTAGGAAAGTACGTGTGCAAAGCACGTCGTTAGAAAAGTCCGTGTGCAAAGCACGTCGTTAGGTGTCCGTGTGCAAAGCACGTCGTTAAGGAGTCTTGGTTTGAACGTGGAACTGTGTGGACGTGTTTTTGTCGAGCTGTGTGATGTCTTCGTGGAACAGATGAACGTTTTGGTTGTACGTATGAATGGACTGGCCACATGGCAGGGATAACCAGCCGGCAGTCGAATGTAATGTTATTTTTTTATCAGCATTATCACCATTGCCATCAATAACTGTTCCAAGTCACCGTTACCCATGAATTACTTGACTATCTGTACCAGCTGTCGTCAACGTGAGGTTTAAAAGAGCCTGGATGAGCAGTATGTCTGGAACAGTGTGTAACTAATCCAGAAGGTGAGAGTGAGAGCTGGAATTATGTGTGTAACTAGTCTAGTAACCTCAAGTCTCAAGGAAGGAAGATGGAAGTCGACCTTGGTATCCACGTGCGTATCGTGAATCAGCACGACTTATGTCGACGCGGCCAGCTAACGAGTGTCATATACACAGCAAAGTTTGTGTCCCAAAAGATTAGCCTGTTATTGATTGCACAGGCACCAAGAAGAAAGAAGAACGTCGAATATGAATACTAATACAAATACATATATATATATATAAAAAAACACCATTATATCTCCCATGAACACATTTAATGGGAAATTTCTAAATCCGGATTTTTTATCTGTGACAAATCCATGCAGTTTTTTTTATCTTGCGTCTGTATACTTTAGAATCTGCTTATGTTGGATCTTATCCGGACTACATAAACACTACCTTCGGAAAGCCTAAACGCATATCATAACTTTGTATGAAAACCTAATAACTGGTGAAAGTTATTTCGCGGAAGATCTAAACCAGAATGACATATCCTCCATAAAATATGACATATTTCACCGGTAAATAAAATAAATATGAACCTAAGACCTAGTAAGATGATTAGAATGAATGATCTCAAGATTATGCTGTGTTTACTTTTTTTCCTATAACATTTTCGCCTTTAATATGGTCTCTCTTATCCTCTTCTAATTATTTTGATATTTAAAAAACAACACAATTCTAGCAAGACAAAGACCAAACAAAACCACGCTGAGGTGCATATAAAGTGCAAACGCCAGAGGAACGTATAGTATGTAGTATGAATGTTCCGTCTGTAGCTGGAACAAAAACTATAAATATAGGAAAGAAATGATACAAACAAAATAGGCTTTGCCCAACAACCTTAAAAAACTGACAACAATTCTCAGATTTTGACACAGTAATAGAACATCTAAATCATATGTTTGTCTCCCATATTGTCCATAATTTCAGCACCATCGAAATCAGGATCCTCCTTTTGTTCGTTACATATTTTCATGCTAGGAGATTGCTCTGAATGTCCATTATGTAACATTTATGTAACACTTCCGCAAGCTACCCCAATAATAATTGGTACTTTGTTGTCTTCTGCTTTATCTTTAGTTAGTTTATGTGTTGCTTGGTTGGTAAAATCGGCAGTAGTGGTTGTTACAGATATAGGAATGAGTGTTTGGTTGGTGGAACTGCAGCAGTGGTTGCTACAGCTTGTAAGAGTAAATTGTACTGACAATGCCGACGAAGTTGTATGGGGCACAGAAGTGGTAGATTGCTCACATGTAACATTACAATCTTGAATCCCATCTTTACTGTTCTGTCGGAATTTTTCATTTCGGTTTGAAAGTATCCGAGCACATCCTGTGTCACACTAAGACGAGTTACAATAAAGTAAGGACACGTAACTGGTGCTGTTACATGAAGCTGTAAATCTTTCACAGAACATTTGTGACTTTCTTTGATCGTACTTGCATTCACAATAATCCAGAGTCAATTATACTGTAAATGGAATACAATTTCCAGGACTTTGCACGTATCTGTTGTCAGATGTGAAGAATCTTATGTTGTATTCAAAATAACTCCTCCCCCTCCCCCCTTTCTCTCTCTCTCTCTCTCCCTGTGCCAATATTACTTTTACAGATTCCCTCCCCCAGCACAATAAACATGTAATTAAAAAAGATGCGACACATGTTTTTTTGGTAACAACTCTTTATAATAACTCATGAGACAATCAAATAGTTACTTTTAAAATTTGTTTTCAAAGGTTAGAAATCTGAAATAGTCAAAAGGGTCAAACTCTTGTATGTATACACATGTACAGCTACGTTATTTATGATCACAAAAGAAGTCACACAAGCCATAGTTACATTAGCAAAAATGTCAGATTCAAGGTATGTAAAGTCATTTGATGATATTATGATACAAAGTTCAAAGTTCAGACTCCGGCTTCACTGCATTCTGGACAACCCCATATATGCTCCGCCGGATGCCGCAGCATCCATCCAAGAGTTGTTTGCTAACAGGTCCTATCAAATGTTGGTTGTTTACAACGCATTTTCTGCCAAACAGTTCGCATTTCCTGCCAGTACCTTTAATTTGTCCTAGCTCCAGCAGTATCTTCACAGCTACATTATTCTTCCATTCCCGCTCTTCATTTTCCCGCAATCTGTCCAATACAGCCTTAGCAATGTCCCCTTATCCACTGTCAGTCTGCCATTTACGGGTACTTTAGCCTATTTGTTATGATACACTGATCGATAAACATTTGATTTATAAGTTGAGATTTATGCAAAAACCGCTTCACACAACTGTCGTAGCCAGTGAATCAGAAACATCATCACTTCCCAGGAAGTAAGTTCATGGACCGTCTTCTTCAGTATATCCTTCACTATACAAATAATGAAAATATGTTTGATTGATTTAGCTGCCCTGTTTTACATTTAACGTGAAGACTGCTAAGATTTCGGATTAAAGCATTTCATCTCCTACTCGAACAAAGTGTTTATGATATCCGACTGCTGCTCTACTACCTGCTATCTGGATTAAAAAAAAATACTTCGGATATGGATATGTGACATCCTTGTATGTTTTTTGTCATGGAATACTTTTGTTGGTGGAACCTGACAAAAAGTCATTTTTCCTAGCAGATGTTAGTGTACTTTACACTCTCTACACTTTGTTGACATATTCGTGACGAGTACTCTTTAGGATCTGGGCTACGAAGAACTTTGAATCTGCAGTCAGGACTAACAATTTATGTAACCGTATTCTTATCTTTTTTTGTGAAATCACACAGCAATTCTAACATGTTTTTGTGAAACCACAAAACAATTTTTACATGTTTTTGTGATATCACACAGTAAATTCTTACATGTTTTTGTGAAATCACACAGTAAATTCACTCTCATATTCACTTTTTCAGGATCATAATAAAACTAGGAAACACAGTATAAAACAATGCTTGATAATATCTAGTGTGTTATTATCAGTGCTATACAAAACTGTTTACATTTTACATTAGGAAAGTAATGAAAATACTGTTCAAAAAAGGGTCTAATTTACACTGAGACTTCATAAATTCAAATATATTTTGCAATGGTTGATTATTTGGTAAAGATAAGACTATATTTTAATCATGTTGAATATATGTTCGTGTAAACAAGATTTTATTACTGTCTGGTCATCAAAAAAGAAAATTACGCTTCAGAGAATACGCAAGAAATTTAACCATATTAAACGCTGGTTATATGTTTAGTTTTGCCGCTTATATATGTTAAATGTAATTATTTTTTACACGTAAAACAAATTACTGATTAGTAGAAATGGTTGTAATATATGTTAAAGAATCAACGACTTTTAGCAACTTTAACTGTTAACACTTTCAATAAAAATTAAAACTGGATGAAGAGTTATTTTCTATTTGGAAGGATCAGCAATATGTTATATCAGAAGGATGCTGCTTTATGAGTATATGTTGGTGGGGGTGGGGGGGACGGGGTTTGGTGTTCACATTCATGGTGTTTCTGTTCTTAATTTCTGTATCAACCGATGCAGCACGTGTTTCATGCAGTGTGAGTTATCACTTGGATAGGTCGCTATTTGGATCCAAAAAAAAAAAAAAAATGTAATTGCAAAAAAAAAAGAACAAGCAACTATAGTGGGACCATTAATTACAAGGCAAGTGTTCACATTCTCTGCCACTTTACATAACCATTAATTACAAAGCAAGTGTTCACATTCTCTGCCACTTTACATAACCATTAATTACAAAGCAAGTGTTCACATTCTCTGCCACTTTACATAACCATTAATTACAAGGCAAGTGTTCACATTCTCTGCCACTTTACATAACCATTAATTACAAGGCAAGTGTTCACATTCTCTTCTACTGAACATTTGTGTGGACGAGCTGAAACATCATCTCTGATAAAATCAGAAAAACTGAGAAATTTTCAATCATTTTCACGTATTGTTTACTTTTTCTTCTTCATAACAACAGAGTACTCGGGCATGTTTTCATGAGTTTGACCTCTTGCAATTTGACTGTTTTCAGATGTCGAAGAAATGTTAACAATTTCAACACAAGGATCCATATTTGCGTTTTAGTTTCTTTCATTTTGGGAGTATCATATAGAAGATGTCTGGTTTGTGGATTCTGCTTCGTTTCGGAGAAACTGTTGTAAGGATTTTGTATTTTTTTCACATTTTCTCCCAGCCTGGCATATACATTCTTTGGTTGTGAGGCCACATCAATCACATCTAAATTATTATCGTTGTGTGCCACACTGTAATCATCATACGCGCTTGTTATTTCAGCATTCTCTGAGTAGTCCCCTTCTACACAAGAACTAGTCCTGTTTGTGTTATAGGGATCTATAATTTCAGCAGTCTCGTAATCAGGATCCTCCTTTTGCTCGTTACATAGTTTCATGCTAGCAGATTGCTCTGAATGCCCATTATGTAACACATTTATGTATCCAAGTTTAATGTCGTAATATCCACAACCCGAGTCCATCATATTTCTGTTATTGGTTTTACTATCACGTGACACAGCTGTGTCGTTGGATGTTTCCGGTAATCCGCGGTTTTTCTTCTGAATGTCTGGACTGTGCTCGCTGTCCCTGGGGTCAAGACCGTTGATAGAGGTCAAGGTTTGAGAGACTGGATTGTTCTGAGACTTTTCTTGCTTATTTTGTGAGATCCGCTTTCTCCTCCAGAGAAGGGCTCCAACGACTGTGACAATAATTACAACAGCACCTCCACAAGTTGCCCCAAAAATAATTGGTACGTTGTTGTCCTCTGCTTTATCTTTAGTTAGTTTATGTGTTGCTTGGTTGGTGGAATCGGCAGTAGTGGTTGATACAGATATTGGAATGAGTGTTTGGTTGGTGGAACTGCAGCAGTGGTTGCTACAGCTTGTAAGAGTAAATTGTACTGACAATGCTGACGAAGCTGTATGGGTTATAGACGTGGTAGATTGCTCACATGTAACACTACAATCTTGAGTCCCATCTTTACTGTTATGTAGGAATTTTTCATTTCGGTTTGAAAGTATCTGAGCACATCCTGTGTCACACGAAGACGAGTTACAAAAACGGAAGGACACGTAACTGGCGCTGTTACATGAAGCTGTAAATCTTTCACAGAATATTTGTGTCTTACTTTGATCGTACTTGCATTCAGAAAAGTAGAATATACTGTAAATGGAATACAATTTCCAGGACTTTGTACATATCTGTCGTAAGATGTGATGAATCGGATGTTATATTCAAAATAACTCCTTCCTCTCTCTCTCTCTCTCTCTCCCTGTGCGAATATTACTTTTACGGATTCCCTCCCCTAGCACAATAAACATGTAATTAAAAAAGATGCGACACAGGTTTTTTTTTTTGTAACAGCTCTTTATAGTAACTCATGAGACAATCAAATAGTTACTTTTAAAATTTGTTTTCAAAGGTTAGAAATCTGAAATATTCAAAAGGTTCAAACTCTTGCATGTATAAATATGTACAGCTACGTTATTTATGGTCACAAAAGAAGTCACACAAGACAGTTACATTAGCAAAAATGTCAGATTCAAAGTATGTAAAGTCATTTGATGATATTATGATACAAAGTTCAAAGTTCAGACTCCGGCTTCACTGCACTGGGGACAACCCCATATATGCTCCTCCGCATGCCGCAGCATCCATCCAAGAATTTGTTTGCTAATAGTTTCTATGAAATATTGGTTGTTTACTATGTGTTTTCTGCTAGGCAGTTCACATTTTCTGCCAGCACCTTTAATTTCTCCTAGCTCCAGCAGTCTCTTCACAGCTACATTATTCTTCCATTCCCGCTCTTCATTTTCCCGTAGTCTGTCCTATACAGCCTTATCAATGTCCCCCTTGTCCATTGTCGGTTTACCATTTACGAGTACTTTAGCCTATTTGTTATGATACACAGATCAATAAACACTCGATTTATAATTTGAGATTTAGACAAAAACCGCTTCACACGACTGTCGTAGCTAGTGAATCAGAAACATCATCACTTCCCAGGAAGTAGGTTCATGGACCGTCTTCTTCAGTATATCTTTCACTATACAAAGACTGGAAACATGTTTGATTGATTTAGCTGCCCTGTTTTACATTTAACGCGAAGGTTGCTAAGGTTTCGTATTAAAGCAACTCATCTCCTACTCAAACAAAATGCCTATGATATCCGACTGCTGCTCTACTACCTGCTATCTGGATTTTTAAAAAATACTTTGGATATGGATATGTGACATCCTTGTATGTATTGGTTTTTGTCATGGAATACTTTGTTGGTGTAAACTGACAAAAAGCCACTTTTCCTAGCAGATGTTAGTGCACTTTACACTTTAGTGCACTTTACACTCTCTACACCTTGTTGACATATTCGTGACGAGTACACTTTAGGATCTGGGCTACGAAGAACTTTGAATCTGCAGTCAGGACTAACAATTTATGTAACTGTATTCTTATCTTTGTTTGTGAAATCACACAGCAATTCTTACGTGTTTTTGTGAAATCACACAGTAAATTCTTACGTGTTTTTGTAAAATCACACATTAATTCTTACATGTTTTTGTGAAATCACACGGCAATTTTTACATGTTTTTGTGAAATCACATAGTAAATTCTTACATGTTTTTTTGAAATCAAACAGTAAATTCACTCTCATATTCATTTTTTAAGCATCATAAAAGAACTAGGAAACACTGTGTAAAGCAATAAATGATAATATCTAGTTTGTTATTATCAGTGCTATACAAAACTGTTTACGTTTTACATTAGGAAAGTAATGAAAATACTGTTCAAAAAAGGGTCTAATTTACACTGAGACTTCATAAATTCAAATATATTTTGCAATGGTTGATTATTTGGTAAAGATAAGACTATATCTTAATCATGTTGAATTCATGTTCGTGTAAACAAGATTTTATTACTGTCTGGTCATCAAAAAAGAAAATTACGCTTCAGAGAATACGCAAGAAATTTAACCATATTAAGGCTGGTTATATGTTTAATTCTGCCCCTTATATATGTTAAATGTAATTATTTTGTTAAACGTAAAACAAATTACTGATTAGTAGAAATGGTTGTAAGTAATATAAGCATTAGAAATTAAAAGAATCAACCACTTTTAGCAACTTTAAGTGTTAGCAGTTTCAATAAAAATTAAAACTCAATGAGAATTTGGTTTCTATTTGGAAGGATCAGCAATGTGTTATTTCAGATGGATGCTGCTTTATGATTATGTGTGTGTTTGTGTGGGGGTGGGAGTTGGTGTCCATATTCATGGTGTTTCTGTTCTTAATTTCTGTATCAACTGATGCAGCACGTGTTCCCTGCAGTGTGAGTTATCACTTGGGTAGGTCGCTGTTTGGAATCAAAACAAAATAAATAATTGAAACCCCCCCCCCCCCAAGAAACTATAGTGGGACTATTAATTACAAGGCAAGTGTTCACATTCTCTGCCACTTTAGATAACCATTAAATACAAGGCAAGTGTTCACATTCTCTGCCACTTTACATAACCATTAATTACAAGGCAAGTGTTCACATTCTCTGCCACTTTACATAACCATTAATTACAAGGCAAGTGTTCACATTCTCTGCCACTTTACATAACCATTAATTACAATGGAGGTATTCATATTCTCTTCTACTGCACATTTGTGTGGACGAGCTAAAACATCATCTCTGACAGAATCAGAAAAACTGAAAAATTTTTAGGCATTTTCACGTCCACCGTGAGAAGAGATGTGAATATTGTTTACTTTTTCTTCTTTATAACAGCAGAGTACTCGGGCATGTTTTCTGCGGTTGTGTTTTCATGAGTTTGACCACTTGAAATTTGACTGTTTTCAGGTGATGTAGAAATGTTAACAATTTCAACACAAGGATCCATATTTTCGTTTAGAGTTTCTTTCATTTTGGGAGAATCATATAGAGGATGTCTGGTTTGTGGATTCTGCTTCGTTTCGGAGAAACTGTTGTAAGGATTTTGTATTTTTTTCACATTTTCTCCCAGCCTGGCATATACATTCTTTGGTTGTGAGGCCACATCAATCACATCTAAATTATTATCGTTGTGTGCTACACTATAATCGTCAAACGCGCTTGTTGTTTCAGCATTCTCTGAGTAGTCCCCTTCTACACAAGAAATAATCCTGTTTGTGTTATAGGGATCTATAATTTCAGCAGTCTCATAATCAGGATCCTCCTTTTGCTCGTTACATAGTTTCATGCTAGCAGATTGCTCTGAATGCCCATTATGTAACACATTTATGTATCCAAGTTTAATGTCGTAATATCCACATCCCGGGTCCATCATTTTTCTGTTATTGGTTTCACTATCACGTGACACAGCTGAATCGTTGGATGTTTCCGGTAATCCGTGATTTTTTTTCTTAACGTCTGGACTGTGCACGCTGTTCCTGCGGTTAAGAACGTTGATAGAGGTCAAGGTTTGAGAGACTGGATTGTTCTGAGACTTTTCTCGCTTATGTCGTGAGAGCCGCTTTCTCCTCCAGAGAAGTACTACAACGACTGTGACAATAATTACAACAGCACCTCCACAAGTTGCCCCAATAATAACTGGTACTTTGTTGTCTTCTGCTTTATCTTCAATTAGTTCATGTGTTGCTTGGTTGGTGGAATCGGCAGCAGTGGTTGTTACAGATATAGGAGCAAGTGTTTGATTGGTGGAACCCGTAGCAGTGGTTGCTACAGCTGTAAGA
Organism: Achatina immaculata; assembly: GCA_009760885.1. Taxonomy (NCBI): domain Eukaryota; kingdom Metazoa; phylum Mollusca; class Gastropoda; order Stylommatophora; family Achatinidae; genus Lissachatina; species Lissachatina immaculata. The sequence continues at coordinate 24,089,157 of CM019715.1, read as the reverse complement.
GTAAATTGTACTGACAATGCCGACGAAGTTGTATGGGTTATAGAAGTGGTAGATTGGTCACATGTAACATTACAATTCTGAATCGTATCTGTATTGCTGTGTAGTAACATTTCAGTTCGGTTTGAGAGTATCCGAGCACATCCTGTGTCACACGAAGACGAGTTACAAAAACGGAAGGACACGAAGCTGGCGCTGTTACATGAAGCTGTAAATCTTTCACAGAATATTTGTGTCGCACTGTGATTGTACGTGCATTCAAAATAATCAAGATGTGAAGATAATTTAAACTGATTATCATTTACAACACTTGTCACGTATCTGTCGTCAGATTTGTATGGACGTGATGAATCTGGTGCTATGCTCAAAATACACTTTCTCCAAGAAGTTTGGCGCAGACAAGTATAAAATCTGAAATAAAAATTATAATATTATTAAATTTAGAATATGCAACTTTAATAACATTTTGCAATTTAATATTAGAGAAAATCTAGTTCTGTTACGTGTTACAGGTACGGCAGATATAGATGATCTGTGCAATAATAGCAACTCGAGAAAGAAGACATCGCTGAACAGACTTCCAGGAAGTAAAATAAAAGACAAATTAACACCACGTGTTTAAACATTACGAAACTGTTAGCCAGATTGATGTAGATAATATTAATTAAAATATTTTCAGTGGTTGTTACTGCGTTTTACGAATTCTGACAATTCCCACCCCCCACCCCCTTTTTTTTCTCCCCAAGTCAAAGCGAATGAAATAGCATTAGTTTTCTATTTGATAAGCGACGATATATAAAGACTTTCAGTAAAGAACAGAGCCCTGACTTCTATAATTCCTGGTAGAGAAACATTGGTAAACCATTTAGTGATTGTGCCGTAGTTGTATGTACGACATAATAATTGGTCATACAAAACTGTATATTGACCTGTCGAAGAAAATTTTTTTTTAAATGGAAAGAAAAATATTATCCTAATTCGTTACTTCTCCAATAAACTTTTATGCTAGCAACCTCCCCCCACCCTCCCCCAGAAAGTCCCAGGAACACCAACAGTAACCTGACCCAGCGAGAAGTAAACATTGCACACGCTCACAGTTATTAGCCTCCACAAACTCTGTGACGTAAAGAATCAAAACTCGTAACAATTCTGTCTCAAGAAAACGGCTAAAATCCTTCATTCTCTACACACTCTGTGCTTGGTCAGTCTGTACAGTTCTTCCTCCGACATATCTACTAAATACTCAGTTTACTCCACTCTATCAGCTTCATAAAAATTGTACCATCTTTCATTTTAAAAAGCACAACACGAAACCCCACCCACCCACATATACAAACACACATATAATTACATACAAACAAACGTACATACATACATACATACACGAACGAGCGTAGTAACAAGCTTTATAAATGGAAGGAAAAATATAGAGTTTAGAGTGACTTTAGTTAATTGCAGATTTTAAGGTTTTAATATGTCCACATTCATATACTCGCCTGATTATAAACTGTGAAACTAATGATATCTGGAAAAATATGTAGAACAATTATATTCTGAAACTTATATTTCCAGCTATATACATGTCAGTTTATCATATTTTAAAAGAACTTTAGTCTCAGCAATAACACAACTTTAAGATAAACACGGAATCACTACACGTAACACAGGCAAGCATTTCTGGAAAACAAGTGCTCAAAATTTCTTAAAATCATAAACGTTCTTTGATTCTCAAAGCCTTATTGCTTTGTACTGGATGCTATTGTGGATATATGCAGGCACAAACAGACGTGAACGTTTTATTGAGATTGATGTGTTTTTTAGCAGCCAGTATGTTTTCCTACATAGTCCTTAGTCTTATTGAATGTAGGGAAACTCTTTTCATCCAAAGTTTTCTCTTTATGAAAGGAATTTCACTTTGTCAGAGAATATTTTACTTGTATAAAATATGAGTTAACCATATCCGCTTCTTTTGATTTGAATGTATTGTGTTACTTATTTGAACTCAAAATACTTATCTTTTTTAAAGTAACATCCTCATTTATTTTCTTTTCCTCTTTCGCTTCAGCGATTAGCCACTCGTACAGCAACATTTCCAGCCTTTTGTTCTATATGTTTTATTCAGTCCCAAATTTGAAATAGCAGTAGTTTTCCGTCTGTGAACAAGATCTCTCTGTCAGAAAGCTTTTATTATATAATGTTAAAAAAAAGAAACGCAACACATACGATGATATGATTTAATCTGAATTTTGCTGATCAGACAAGGGCAAATGGCCTGAAACGTTCACTTGAACATCAGCTTCACGTGCTGACCTGAATTGTACTCAGCAGATGATTCATGAGCACAGAAACACGACACTAGTGAAAACAGCATTTTTAACAATAATTCATGTCAGGTTCACGAGAATCCCGTGAAACTTACTGAACACAAAACTCACTGACCATGTTACTGAATGCCTATAAAAGATTGATGCTCCTTAATCAATTCATTTGAAAATTCAATGCGCAAGTATGGCTCATCTCACTACAGAACAACGACCCATCATCATGGACTTGACAACCATAAAGTGTAGTGGCCAGACAATTTAATGTGGTTAGAAGCATCATTAGTCGCCATTGGAGACGATTTCAAGAAACTGGCTCAGTTGCAGACCGGCCGCGCAGTGGTAGACCTATAGTCACAACTCCTGCCGAAGACCGCTTCATACGGCTGCATCACCTCAGGAATCGATATGCATCTGCGTCCTCAACAGTCCAGTCCAGTCAATGACAGCAGCTCGTCGAATTTCAGATCAAACGGTCAGGAACCGGCTGCACGACGCTGGTCTTTGGGCTAGAAGACTCTACAGAGGTCCTGTTCTTACGGACCGGCATCGCCAGAACTGACTGCAGTGGGCGAACCAGCATTGTCAATGGACCGTTGCAAATGATTGGAGAAGGGTTTGGTTTAGTGATAAATCATTCTTTCTGCTCCAGCGACACGATAGATGGAGAAGAGTTTACCGCAGAGTAAATGAGCGCTACGCCCAGACCTGCGTGGATGAGGCTCCTCCACATGGTGGTGGAGGTGTACTGGTGTGCGATACGATCAACTTCATGGGAAGAAATGACCTGGTGCAAATTGAAGGACGTCTGAATGCTCAACGATTCATTAATTTGCATGTCCCTTGCGGAACTTTGCCTCCCAAACAGCACTCCTGTAGGCCTCTCGGTTGTGAGCAAGATTACCTGCCGCTGCTGCATCCATTTGCAGATCGTCAACGATGTCTTGCAGCCATCGTCGTTTTGGTCTTCCTCTTTTTTCTTTTTCTCATTTTATACCCTTCCAAGGCGGTCTTCTCTAAATTATCATGACGTTTAATGTGTCCAAAATATTTAAGTTTTCTCTCTTTAATCCTCTTTACTAGCCAGCCTTCTTCAATATTAAGCGCTTGTAGTATAGATATATTTGTTCTTTTTTGTGTCAACGATATTTGGAGAACTCTTCTGTAGCATTTACATTCAAAGGCATTTATGTGTTTCTCAGCTGTTTTGTTAAGTGTCCAGGTCTCACAGGCATATGCTCAACGATACGTCGGTGAAATTCTTCGTCCTCACGTTCTTTGACTTCTGGCTGCACCAGGGTCGATTTTTCAGAAAGATAACGCTCAACGCCATATAGCACAACTCACCACCCAGTTCCTAGCTGACAACAACGTCTAGACCATTCCGTGGCCATCCATGTCATCAGATATGAACTCAATAGAATACTTATGGGGTGAACTCAACAGACAAGTCCGCCAGCGAGACGTGGCGCCAACCAATCTCCGACAATTGTCTCTTGCACTGCGGGAAGAGTGGGCAGCCATCTCACAACAGATCCAACGGCTAATAGGATCCATGTCAAGGAGATGTCGTTCTCTGATACAGGCCAGAGGAGACCATACAACTTACTGAAACAGAGGCCTCAGTCGCAAAGAATAAAAGTCCAAATCAAATTTAATGAACATCATTTAGTTGTTAAAATCTTAAAATTTCTTCATGCCAAGATTGAAACATTAATTCCGTAAATATAAATTGTGATACAAGTTTGAAATTTGGTGTCTATTACGACTACAATAGTGTTGCGTTTTTTTCTGAACAGTGTACTTAAAAATGAGCGATGAGCAAATCACTTTTGGTATTGGATGGTTCCTCCTTTTCCCATATTTTTTTCCTCAATATTTGTGTTCCTCAGCAGCAGACTAGTGGGTTCCTGTGGATGCGAGCTCATATAACACTAACATCTATGTCTTTGGATTTTACGTCTTGTTAATACTATAACCGACGTTGAAAAAGTGATGGGGAAAGAAGGAATTGACATGGTTAATCAGAATGGAGAAAGATTAATTGAAATATGTTTAACAGAGGGCATGGTCATTGGAGGCACAATATTCCCACACAAAGAGATACATAAAACAACATGGATATCTCCAGATGATAGAACTAGAAACCAGATAGACCATTTTTGTATTAGAAAGCAATACAGAACATCTCTCATGGATGTAAGGGCTTATAGGGGTGCAGATGTCAACAGTGATCACAACCTGTGCATAGGGAAAATAAAACTAAAATTGAAAAGTCAACACAAGAAATCAGTACACAGAAAGATAAACATCCACAGCCTACAAGAAGAAAATACTAACATTAATTTCAATCAGGAACTTGCCAATCATTCCAAAACACCCAGTGCAGTTGAGGAGATAGGTATAGATGAGTTATGGAATTCTTACAGCACAGCCATAATCACAGCAGCAAAAGTAAGCGCTGGATTGGAAAAACCAAATAGAAAAGCATGGATATCAGATAAAACATGGAAGTATATACATGAAAGACGAGCAGTCAAATTAAACATGTTGAATGCAAAAGCAGATGATGAAAGAGATTCGGCAAAAGCAAAATACAAAGACATAGACAAGAAAGTAAAAAGTTCAGCTAGAAGGGATAAAAGAGAATACATAGACAATATGGCGAAAGAGGCAGAAAAAGCAGCAAAAACAGGAGACAGCAAAACTTTATATAACATACAAAAGAGGCTAACAGGTACTATTACATCTAAAGAAAGACCAATCCTTAGCAAAACTGGAACACTATTAACATCAAATAAAGACCAAAAGCAAAGATGGGCTGAACACTTCCAAGAAATACTCAATCTACCACACCCAAAAGAATTGTTAAACCTTGAAACTGACTTACCAGCCCCACAACTAAATGTCAATCTAGATGAAATTGAATTGCATGAAATTGAAACAGCAGTGAATTTAATGGCTAACAACAAAGCTGCAGGTGAAGATGAAATAACAGCCGAGATGCTAAAAGCTATCAATAGTGACAACATGAGACAACTACAGAGAATGTTTAACAAGATTTGGAAAGAAGAAAAGGTCCCTTCTAATTGGAAGAAGGGAATCATTGTTAAAATACCAAAAAAGGGCAACCTTAGTGACTGTAACAACTGGAGAGGAGTAACCTTAATATCAGTTGTGTCAAAAGTATTTTGCAAGGTCATTTTGAATAGACTCAAAGATATAGTGGATACTGCAATGAGAGAAGAACAAGCAGGATTTCGAAAAGGGAGAAGCTGTCTCGACCAGATCTTTACTCTCAGAATAATACTTGAAGAACATATTGAAAAGCAGAAACCATTAATACTGTATTTCATAGATTTTAAGAAGGCATTTGATAGCATACACAGAGATTCATTATGGAGAATTTTATGTCTATATGGAATACCATCTAAAATTGTCAACATCATTAAGGACTTATACAATGGATATGGTTGTGCAGTCAAGACAGAAGAAGGGATGAGTGAATGGTTCCAGATTGAAACAGGCGTGAAACAAGGATGTATACTGTCTCCTTTACTTTTTGGGATTACAATAGACTTCATAATGAAAAAATGCTGCACAGGTAACACAGGTATTGACTGGGTACATGGGACCCAACTAGAAGATCTTGATTTTGCTGATGACATAACTCTTATCAGTAATAATGTGAATTCCATGCAAGAAAAAACAGATAGCCTATCTTCACTGGCTAGCAAAATAGGACTTGAAATTAACAAGGACAAAACAAAAATAATGAAAATTCCCATCAATCAAAATGGAAAAATACACATAGAAGGGACAGATATTGAAGAAGTCAATCAATTTGCATACCTTGGCAGCTACATAGACCAGGATGGTGACACTAGAAAGGAAGTTAGGATCAGAATTGCAAAAGCAGCATCAATCTTCAAGAATCTTGAGAACATATGGAATTCAAAAGTTATAAGCACAAAAACCAAGTTAAGACTATTCAATTCAAATGTAATATCCACCCTCATTTATGCATGCGAAAGCTGGAAAACAACTAAAGAAATAGAAAAGAAATTAGACTCTTTTGAAACAAATGCCTAAGGAAAATACTAGGCATCAAGTGGAATGAATTCAAGAACAATGCAGAGATAAGACAGATGACTGAACAACAACCAGTCTCACGGGTGATCAGGAAAAGGAGATGGACATATGTTGGCCACTTGATGAGAAGAAATGAGCAGAGAATCCCAAAACAAGCTATCAAGTGGAACACAACAGGCCGAAGAAAAAGGGGCAGACCGCGTGAAACTCTGAAGAGAACATTATTAAGAGAGGCCAAGTTAACAGGCATAAAATCCTTTGATGAGGTTGAAAGACTCGCCGAAGACAGGAAAAATTGGCGAACTACTTTGCGAGCCCTATGTGACGTCTAACGGCACGGGAAGGATATAAGAAGATATAAGAAGATAATACTATAAAAAATCATGACTTGTCAGTAGTAATATACTTGGGGGGGGGGGGGTGAAGACGCTGTCCGTGTCGGCAGTCAGCGACAAATAGCTGATATGCTAGCGTCAGTTATAGCCAATCTTAGCTGACTAAGACCCTGCCCCACCATTCCGTTAGTACCCGGAATAACAGGCTTTGAATCGCCATAGGTCTGCTAAAGAAAAATTGTATATCCCATGCTTTTTAGCTGTACTCAAGGACTGAAACAAAAACTAAAACAGACACGATGTTCTGTCTCAACACCTTCACAACATAGATTTCAAAGAACACCAGCTCGTAAGTTCAAGGGAGACAGAAGACAAGACGGGATGGCTGGTAGTATACAGTGTTCACTTCTCTTGATACTGTTTCCAGCTCAGAATAAGCTATATCAGTTTATAGAATGATAGCGACCTTCAGCATGTTGTAGTCTCTACATCCAGGCCAGTACAAGTTTCCAAATATTCAAATGCTTCAAATTAAAAGAAAAGAACCGGTGAAGAATAATTTCAGCATATTCTGTCAAGATCCTCACGGCCTGGCAAGCACAGCAACATGTCGATGTCTGCACTGGACTTCAGCAACTCACCTAAGACTAGGATACCTTCTTGTCAGAGTCATAACCAGTGATAAGAGCTGGGTCTGTGGTTATGACCTTGAAACAAAATAGCACTTGTTCCAGTAGAAAAGTTCCGGAGCACCAAGAATATCTCACCCCCACCCCCAAACAAAAAAAAAACAAAAAACAAAAAACCGCGAGACGGACGAAAATTAATGTCAGGAGATGATGATAGTTTTTATGACGTCAAGTGAATTGTGAACCAAGAATTTATCCCTCCTAGCCAGACTGTGAATTTCACCATTTTCTTTTATGTCTGGCGGTGACTTTATGAAAGCGTGAAAAGGAGACACCCGGCCTGTGGCGATGAAAAACCTGGCTGCTTCACCATGACGACGACCCCGGTCACATTGCCCTCAACACCAAATATTTGTCCGAGAACAATATGGTTGTCCTCCTCTACCCTCATTTGTCTCCGGATTTGGACCTTGCGACTTCTTTCTGTTCGCAGAATTTAAGATGAAACTGAAAAAAAAAATGTTATGGCTACACTGAGGACATCCAACGGAAGGTAAGGTGGTGCTGGAACTAGTGCATCCGTGCGTAACGAAACTACTTCAAGGATAACGATGGCCAATGTGAACTATGGTCAGTTTTTACTTATTTATACCGCTAGTCTGGAAAATAGCAGACGACCCCACGTACATTTCCCTCTGTTGATATTCCTCTAGTGTGGAACTGTGTTGTAAGCAATTCCTGCATGAAGACTAGTCTGCGCAATCTGAGGAGATCGGAATCTCTCTCTCTCTCTCTCTCTCTCTCTCTCTCTCTCTTACTCCAATTCCCCCTCTCCACCAACCCACCATTTTACTTATCTATGATTGTAAATGTTTTAGATTGTTTGGCGCTTCATGGAAGAATATTTTCCCATCAGAATTATTGAGAAGTGTGTAAAATCTGAACTGATAAGTATCTACCTCCTTGGCATGTGTACACTTCGTTCTTTCATTCCTCATACATTTTTCTTGTGTAGCCCCTCTCAGTTTTGACATATTCTTGTAAATTCTACGGTTTTTTAAACACTCTATATAGTGCCAGTTCCTTGTCTTTCACGCAAATCTTTCAATTTCATGCAGGACTGGTGTACGAAAACTGAGTTTCCCCGCTGTTTCAGTGAGCTAAACTGCCTTTGTGTAATCAATCAACCAAGTGCCGCGTGGCGTAGGCGATCATTTCTCTCCACAATTTCCTGTGCTTTGCCTTTTTTCTGCTCTTGCCCAGGTGAGCCCTCTATTGCTCAACATCCTTTCTGTTGTTCTTCTCCATGTCTCTTTTGGTCTACCCTTACTTCTGTTCCCCTGTGGTGTCCATCTTAGTGCTATTTTTGGTAGTGAGTTGTCAGTCATTTGGAGCACATGTCCCAACCATCGCCAGCGTCTTTCCTCAATAATTGCTGTCAGTGGCTTCATCTGCATTTCTGCCAACAAGATGTTATTTCTTATGGTGTTTGGTCAAAATATTTTTCTAATTCTTCGTAAACATTTAGTCTGGAAAGAATTCAACTTGTTTTCTAGTGTGTTGGTGATTTTCCAGCATTCACTTCCATAGAGTAGTACACTTAGAACATTGCTCTTAAATATCTTGATTTTCGTATTTATTCTTAGTTTTTAGATTTCTATGAACCCTATCTAATAAAAAAACCATCAGACTGCCACAGAAACAGAAGCATGGGAAAAAACAAACGCAGGTGGAAGGAGAAACGCTTATCAGGAAACTGAGCCCATGAAGGTTGTGGATGAAAGCCAGCCACTGGAAGTTCCCAGCCCGACTGCAGACCTCCTGGAACCTAAACACAAGATGCAAATAGGCAGCTGGAATGTAAGAACACTTAACCAGACTGGAAAACTAGCACAAACCATCAAGGAAATGCAGAGAGCAAGACATACTGTGATAAAAATCAGCATACACCTCTCGAGCAGATGAAAGGTCTAGTGTGGCCCTGTGCACCAGGTAGCAATTTCAAATGCAGCCCACCAACCTTAAAAGAAGTAGAGAGCATCGTAGGAAAAGCTAAAGGCAACTCAGCACCAGTCCCTTACATACTATACAAAGGATGCCCGGAAGTTCTAAAGAAGCTCCATAAACTCCTACGAACAGCATGGACAAAGGGACTCATAAGTAAAGACTGGAAGAAGGCTAACGGAATATACATCCCAAAGGAGCAGAATTCCACTGAAATCAACCAGTTCAGACTGATCTCACTTCTGAATGTGGAAGGAAAGATATTCTTCTCTGTAATGACAAGGAGACTAACAACATACATCCTAGATAATGGTTACGTTGATACATCCGTGCAGAAGGGAGGAATTCTAGGTTCCCCAGGATGTCTTAAGCATGCGTCAATGATTTGGGAAGCTATTCAACAGGCAAGATCTGGAAATCAAGATCTACAGGTAATATGGCTTGACCTAGCCAATGCATATGACTCAGTACCACACAAGATGATATGGCTAGCACTAGACATGTATCATGTGCCAAAACATCACGAATATGCTGAAAATGTACTTCATATGGTTCCTCATGAGATTTGGAACATCAGGATATATTACAAGATGGATTGAGCTCCAGGTAGGAATTGCAATGGGCTGTACAATATCTCCCATACTGTTCGTACTAGCCATGCAAGTAATCTTGAAAACAGCAGAAGGAGCAGCAGAAGGCCCAAGGTTCAGAAATGGATGTCAGATGCCACCACTAAAAGCATTCATGGATGACACAACAGTAATAACAACCAGTGAAGCACAGGGACGAAATATGTTACACAGTTTGGATAGCCTTATCATATGGTGCCGAATGAGCTTCAAGCCAAATAAGTCAAGAAGTCTGTCACTCAGAAAGGGGAAAGTGATAGAAAGATCGTACACAGTGGGAAATAAAATAATCCCAACTGTAGGGGAAGAGCCAGTGAAGAGCCTTGGTAGAGTATATGATGCTTCCATGAAAGACTCAAACGCGGTGAAGCAGGTCATAGAAATGGCACAGAATGGATTGAACATCATAGACAAAAGCAGGCTACTTGGGAAGTTCAAAATGTGGTGTCTCCAGTTCATGGTGATTCAAACATTGATGTGGCCACTGCTCATTTACGAAGTAAGTACCAGCACAGTAGAGGCAGTCGAAATAAAGATAAATAAATCCATAAGAAAGTGACTAGGCGTGCCACCAGGATTAACTGATGTGGCACTGTACTGCAAGAAGAGCAAACTGCAGCTGCCATTCAAATCTGTGGTTGAAGAATACAAAATAGGAAAGACAAGGCTTGCAATGATGCTACAAGAATCTACAGATCCGATGGTACGAGAAATGCAGCCAACAGTTAAAACTGGACGAAAATAGAAAGTAAGTGAGGAAGTGACCGCAGCCAGGGAAACACAGGACCTGAAAGAAGTAATAGGATACACCCAGACCAACAAAAGGGGATTTGGTCATGGTGAAATCAAATGGTGGTCAAAGGCCTCCTGTAAGGAAAGAAGGGATATGATTATCTGCGAAGTAAGGAATTCAGAAGATGACAAGCGGGTCCAGAAGGCAGTCCAACAGGTACAGCAAGGTCAGTGGACAACATGGGAGGAAGTCCTGCAGAGATCACTAACATGGGAGGAAGTCCTGCAGCCATCTTCGTTTCGGTCTTCCTCTTTTTATTTTTCCCATTATGTATCCTTCCAATACGGTCTTCTCTAAATTATCATGACGTTTAATGTGTCCAAAATATTTAAGTTTTCTCTCTTTAATCCTCTTTACTAGCCAGCCTTCTTCAATATTAAGCTCTTGTAGTATAGATATATTTGTTCTTTTTGTGTCCACGATATTTGGAGAACTCTTCTATAGCATTTACATTCAAAGGCATTTATGTGCTTCTCAGCTGTTTTGTTAAGTGTCCAGGTCTCACAGGCATATGTTGCGATGGGAAAGATGCATGCCCTTAAAAATCTTATTTTTGTGGTTCTGTCTGCTCCTCTCCACAGATTCTGATTTGTTTTACTTTCTGAAGAGCAATAGATGTCCTCCTTTAATTTCCCGCATTGTATCTCCATTATTAGTTAGTAGTGATCCAAGATATTCAAAACTCTCCACTTCTTCCAGTTTTTCCTCATTGATACATATTTCAGTTGCCTTGTTTGTTTTGTCAGTTGTCATCACTTTAGTTTTCTTTGCATTAAGATAGAGGTTCTGCTCTTCGCTGTTCTTGCGGATTGACATAATTAGTTTTTCCATTCCTTCTTGTGTTGTGGACAGCAATACTGTGTCATCAGCATATCTAATCTCTGGTATTTCATAACCTCCAACTGTTATGGCATCGTAATATTCTTTGTCTACATCTTCTCTAACATTCCTCATTATATTTTCAGTATACAAGTTAAATAAGTAGGGTGACAATATGCACCCCTGACGGACTCCTTGTTTTATGTCAAACCAACTTGATGTTTCACCATTTATTCTTACTGCTGCTTGTTGGTCTGAATACAGCAGTGATGTTAATTGTATCAAATGTGTTGGAAATCCCATTTTTTCCATTATTTCCCAAAGTTTCTGGTGTTGTACACAATCAAATGCCTTTGAGTAGTCTATAAAGGATAAATATAGATTCACATTAAACTCCCTGCATTTCTCTATTATTAATCTTAGATTGAATATATGATCTCTTGATCCTCTTCCTTGCCTGAAGCCAGCTTGGACCATATTGACTTCTTCTTCTATTTTCTTTCGAAGTCTACCCATTATGATTTTTAACAGAATTTTACTGGCATGACTAATCAGGGCAACAGTTCTGTAGTTGGTGCATAATTTCAGGTTACCCTTTTTTGGCAGTGGTATGAATACAGTTCTTTTCCATTCTTTTGGCCAAATACCTGAATGCCATATCTTTTTACATAGTGCATGATAGATTGTTGCACACTCCTTTCCTCCTGCTTTAATAAATTCAGCGGTTATCTCATCACATCCTGGTGATTTACCATTTTTCAGACTCTTTATTGCCCATATATATATATATATATATGGCAATACTTGTACTTTTCCTTCGACGAAGACACACTGTTCTTCAGAGATTTATGGTTTTATATATAGCACTATACCTATTATGTACTGCCCATGACTCTTCTCATGACAATACAAAGCAGGATTTTGGTAACATGGCTCATAGGACTAATGGTTTAGTGGTCTTCACATTCAACTGCACCTTGTTTCTTTGGTAGGGCAATGAAAACTGATTGCAAAAGGTCTGATGGGACATAGTTACTGTTATAGATGTCATTCAACAACCTGGTAATTATTTATATACCAAGGTCTCCTAATCCTTCCAATTCTTCCTTAGTGATTTTATCTGGTCCTGGTGCTTTGTTGTTCTTCATGTGTTTGATGGTTCTTCCACTTCTGCTTTTAATATGGGAAGCCCTTCATTATTATTTCGTATATCTATTTCGCCTCTATTGTCCTCATAAAGTTCTCTAATGTATTCGTTCCATCTTGCCATTATTTCATCTCTGTCCATTATTGTATGTCCATCCTTTGACTTCAGGCAACCAAAGTTGTGGTATGCCCTTTTGTTTGTTAACTCCTTTATTTGTTTGTACATATCTCTTGTGTTTCCATGATGGTGTGTCTCTATTTCATTACATTTCTTATTTAGCCACTCTTCTTTAGCTTTATTGCATTTGTGTCTTATTTCTTTATTTATTTTGTCATATTCATCTTTGTCTTCCTTAAGACTTCTTCTCTGATCCATTAGTTGCAAAATTTCTTCTGTCATCCACTCCTGTTTAGCGTATCGTTAATTTGGAGGTAGGATTTCGATAGATGTTTGCTGAATAGAGTCTTTAAGCATATTCCATTGTGCATTAATCGTTTCAGTCTTCTCTATAGCACAGACCTATTATGTACTATGGTCCTATATTTTCTTGTATTGCTTATTTTTCCGTAACAGCTCTGTATCTAGTTCTTTGTTTTTAGCTGCTACCTTTAACCTCTTTAGCCTGATTCTCACTTTTCTTACAACTGGGATGTGGTCACTGTTGCAGTCTGCACTTGGTCTTGTTTTCACGGATATTAGTGAGTTCCTGAATCCTCTGTTGATCACAATGTAATCTATCTGGTTACGTATGTTCTTATTTGGGCTTTTCTATGTCCATAGTTGCCTTGGGTGTTGTTGAAACCAAATATGTCCTATTATCATTTTCTTCTTTTCTGCCCATTCAGTCAACATCTCCCCTCTTGTATTTCTGATACCTTGTCTATACTTGACAGTAGCTTCATTGTCTTGTTCAGTCCCTACTTTCGCGTTTAAATATCACCCAGCACAAAGTTGGCTTATCTCATCATCGGAGCTTTCTGAAGTTGGTGCGTATACTTGGATGAGATTTGTGTCTATTGGATGACCCTGTAATTTAACCATCAACGTTCTGGCGCCAGATATTCGCCTTTCGTCCTTTCTCTTGTCAGTTTAAACAATTCCGCCACGAGAAGGCCAGGAGCTGGACTTGGACTTATTTAGTTAGTTAGTCTTGGGCCGAAGGCGGCGCATAGGGCGGAGTCTGGCGATTCCTTGATACTTGCTTTAGATCTTCAGTGTTACTGATGAGTACTGTTGAACACTCCTTGGTGATAACTCTTCTTAGTGTGTCTTTGGGTCTTCCCCACTTTCTTTTACCCCCTGGTGACCACGTAAATGCATGGCGTGGGAGTCCATTCTAAGTACGTGGCCGATGTAGTTCCAGCGACGTCTTTTGATAATGTGTGATATATAGCATTGTTTAGTTTCTTGTTTTATTGATGTAACCGATCTGAAGTCATGCCAACAGATATTTAGCAGTCTTTGAAGGCAATTATTTACAAAAGCATCCAGTCTCTTTTCCATTGCTGGGGATGTTCTCCAACTCTCACATCCATAGGCTAGTACTGGCACTACACAGGAGTTGAAGATCTGGAGTTTCGTGTGTCTACTGAGTTGTTTTGATTTCCAAATGTTAGTTAGATTATTGAAAGCGTTTGACGCTAAAGCAGTTCGTGTCATAATTTCTTGGACTGTCAGAGGCTATTTGAGACGCACGCCTTGGAGACATTTAATTGGAGTGGAGAGATTATCTTCCATTCCACCTCCGTTCTAAGGACTTTTGTGTAAACAAGGGCGTATTTTCAGCCAAAGTCAGAACATGTTGATCACGTGATTATTTTCAGCGTTCTCGTTAGTGAGTGGCAGGCACTGCTTATTCTCTGTATTGTGCTCTGACTATGTGGAATGCGTAATCTGTTCCGGAATGCCAGATTTTCAGTGGTTCATCGTTTACCGGTTAATGGTAAAAGGTAAAATTGCCGTTTCCATGCCATTAAGGCATGATGGGGATACGGTGCTAGACCTGTATTTCCAAGACCTTCAGCACGTGAAGCGCCTGGCCGCATTTGCTTTTCTAGATTTCTCTGGTACCCATTTTTAGAGGCTGGGTGGACTTGGGTGAGGGTGGGGGGGGGGGGGGGGAATGGAGGCCTTTTTGGTGTGTACCAAAAAAAAAAAATCCCACTTCTGGGACCTGAAACCGGTACCACTGGATTAGTAAACTGAGCGTGTTACCGGTGTTAAAGTAAGTATATATTAGAGATCACGTGGGTCTAACACAAACAAAAAGAAGATAACCGCTAACGTGTAAGTGGTCTCACTGAGTTATCACTCAAATATTTAAAGGCACAGATTACAACATCGCGTGGGTACACTTAACTAGAGCGTGTTAAATTTGATGATTACATACTCCTTAAAGGTTTCGTTGTAAAAATTGAAATGGGGCAGATAAGTAGAGGTTGTATCCAAAGGTATCATCAATGAGACTGGTTTGATGCTGGCAGAGTTCTCTGTAATTCCAGTCAGTAGCAGAGACAAGATGGTAGCTAGGATCAGAACACTGGTTGTCATGTTGTCTGTGAAAAGTAAAGGATTTTTAAGATTGTAACAGAATAATATTTACATTATTATATTTCAGCTATACTCATATCATTAGATAACATAATTTAAAATAACACAAGCTTCAAAATCACATAAACGACAGTTTTAAAAAATCTAAGAAAATGAAAAAGGTGTGTCTGGCAATAACAACCATTTTTGACCAATCACGCTCGGGGACGATCAGTCAAATTCTTATTGGAACTCTTGGTCAGAGAGTTAACAGTCTAGAATGAGAGGTTTGCAGTTATGATATGAGGAGAGAAGAACGTAACAAAAGTGTTACAAATTTAACATAAACACTCTCTCCGCCAGATTGTCAGGACAGTATCGTCTTTCAGTGTTCAGTTCGTCATGTTATGTTTTATTATGGAATTGGCGCATGATAATTAAATGTTGAATCTTCAGACAGGATTGTTGAACAAAAATCCCCATCATTGTGTGGAAGTGATTGATAAATAAACGTGGTTCACAAGCTCATTCATCTTTTGTCAATTGTTATTGCTGGCAAACATTCACTTAATGAAAAATTGATGCACTGTGTGAGTGTGTATATATATATATATATATATATATATATATATATATATATATAATATATATATATATATACAGGGTGTTTTTAAAGTCTCACCACACTTTCTATGTAAAAATAAAGAAAAAGACGTCATAAAAAAGTGTGCTGCACAGTCAATCGTGAAGAAAAATGCAGTGAATGGTTGCCATCTGCTGGAGTAATTTTTTGCACTCGAAACAGAATGGTGTTATCAACGAAAGAAAGAATTTGTTTGGTTGAACAAGTGTTTCGAAATAGGGGTCGATACACACGGATCGTTGTTAAGAAATGCATAGCAAAATTTCCTGATAAACAGCTTCCTCATCGCACTATGGTTAGAAATTTGTTGATAAGTTTCGTGATACGGGAACAAGATCTGGTAGGCCTGCTGTGTCTGAAGAAAAATGTCTAGATATCCAAGACATTTAAGCAGAAGAAACAGAAACACCAAAGCAACTCTGCCATATACTACAACAAATCTGGGATCTAGAAAAAGCTCCAGAGGAGTGGAAAACTGAGCTTATAGTAAAACTACAAAAGAAGGGTGACCTCAGAGATTGCGGGAACTGGAGAGGCATTACCCTACTGCCACTCACCAGTAAATTATTTTGCAGAATAATCATCAACAGAGTTGTACCAGCACTTGAGGGAAGGCTTCGGAAAGAGCAGGCAGGATTTGGGAAGGGAAGATCATGCATAGACCACATATTTGTACTTGGACAAATATTATAGCAGGCAGGTGCGTGGCATAGCACAACATATGCATTGTTTATAGATTTTGAGAAAGCCTTTGACAGTGTCAACAGAGATGCACTGTGGAAAATCCTAAGATGGCATGGCCTCCCCCATGGGATAGTGAATGTAATCAGAGCCCTAAACCTTGGCAGTAGAGTAGTAGAAAATGGAGACAGCACAGAGGACATCAACAGCAGACTTACTAGAACAAACCAAGCTTTTGCTATGCTACAGACTATATGGAAATCTAAAAAAACTAAGCGTGAAGACGAAAGTCAGGATATTTAAGAGTAATGTTCTAAGTGTACTACTCTATGGAAGTGAATGCTGGAAAATCACCAAAACCATAGAAAACAAGCTGAATTCTTTCCAGACTAAATGTTTACGAAGAATTAGAAAAATATTTTGGCCAAACACCATAAGAAATAACATCTTGCTGGCAGAAATGCAGATGAAGCCACTGACAGCAATTATTGAAGAAAGACGCTGGTGATGGTTGGGATATGTGCTCCGAATGACTGACAACTCACTACCAAAAATAGCACTAAGATGGACACCACAGGGGAATAGAAGTAAGGGTAGACCAAAAGAGACATGGAGAGGGGTAATAGAGAGGATGTTGAGCAATGGAGGGCTCACCTGGGCAAGAGCGGAGAAAAAGGCAAAGGACAGGCATTTGTGGAAAACCCTTGCGGAAGCCCCATGTGCCCTGGGCACTTAAGGTTCAGAAAGAGAGAGATAGAAGACATTCATTCATTCATTCATTCATTTGCATGTCCCTTGCGCAACTTTGCCTCCCTAACAGCACTCCTGTGGGCATCTCGGTTATGAGCAAGATGGCCTGCTGCTGCTGCTGCATCCATTTGCAGATCATCAACGATGTTTTGCAGCCATCTTCGCCTTGGTCTTCCTCTCTTTCTTTTTCCTGTTATGTACCATTCCGAGACGGTCTTCTCTATACTATCATGAAGTTTAATGTGTCAAAATATTTAAGTTTTCTTTGTTTAATCCTCTTTACTAGCCAACCTTCTTCAATATTAATTTCTTGTAGTATGGATATATTTGTTCTTTTTTGTGTCCATGGTATTTGACGAACTCTTCTGTAGCATTTACATTCAAAGGCATATATGTGTTTCTCAGCTGTTTTGTTAAGTGTCCAGATCTCACAGGCGTATGTTGCGATGGGAAAGATGCGTGCCATTAAAAATCTTATTTTTGTAGTTCTGTCTGTTCCTCTCCACAGATTCTTTAGTTGTTTCACTTTATGAATAGCGATAGATGTCCTTTTTCTTTTAGATATCCAAGACAGAATCCTGAAAAGTCCATGCAAATTCTTAAGGAAAATGTCACAAGAAGTGAACGTATCACTGAGCATAGTGGACAAAATTCATTGGTTAAATTTTCATCCACACAATATTTCTGTTGTGTCTGAACTAAAAGAGTGTGACAAAAAAAAAAAAAAATCAAGAGTAAACTACTCCACGTGATTTCAAGCATTTTTAGATGAAGAAGACGAGTCAGTTCTCGATTTAACATTCTCCTCTGATGAGGCATAGTTTCATCTATCTGGATACGTTAATAGCCAAAATACTCGTAATTTATATAATAATAGTCGTTAATCCCAATGCATTTCATGAAGCGCCGCTACACGACGCGAAAATTGGGGTATGGTGTGCCGTCAGTAGAAAACGTTTAATTGGACGAATTTTCTTCAACACTATAAATGCCGATCGGTACCGTACTGACATTCTGGAACCTTTTTTAGAACACCTGAATAAACGTGAAATTGAAGAAGCGTGGTTCCAGCAAAATGGTGCGTCTGCACACACAGCTAGAGCAACACACGGTTTTTTGGAAGAAATTTTCGCAGATCACATAATATCTCATGGAATTTGGCCTGCTCGTTCTCCAGATCTAAGTCCATTAGATTATTATCTATGGGGTTTCTTGAAAGGAAATTTTTACAAACATAATTTACGAACAATTGTGGACCTGAAAGAAGCAATCAGAATTACCATTCAAGAAATAACAACAGGCACGTTGCACAAGTTATATATATATATAACAGTGAAGTAAAGCAATAATAGAAGAAGTAAGAACTCAAGCAAAAGAAAAAACATTAACTTCTGTAACAAAATAATAATAAAACTCTACTATGGCTCTGAAATTATGAAATGCTTCTCGGGTGACATTTATGCTTTATAAAACAATGCATCGAAACATACACCATATGTAAAATATTGTAAAACATCTTCTTCTTATTATTCTGCTTATGCCATTAGAGTCGCAGGACATCGGTCCAGGGCTAGTTGAGAGGGCTGGGTTAAGTTTCCTCGAGTGTGTCTTTCGTCCCTGCATCTAACCAATTTTTTCATTGATCGTCCTCTCGCCTTATATCCAGATGTTTTCGACATTTATGTGCTTGCCGCTGGTTGATCTAGATTCATACATATCAAATACCCGAACTACTTAACTCTCTGATTTTCTGTGTAGTCCTTGACAGATGTTGTTTCCACCGGGATTACTTCATTTCGCACTTGATTCCTTCTTGTCTTGTCTACCATTTTTTCTCAAGCATATCATCTCCCATGATCTTTCAGTCATGGTATTTGGTGAGTGTCAATGTTTGGCGTTGGTACCACAGAATCAGGGTGAATAATATGCGAAAGTTTTATTTTTTATGTTGGTGTCTACTGAGAGCAGTATACAGAATAGCGGTTCTGAAGCACTCCCATATGGCCCTGAGGTGGGGAGTGCTCCAGCCTATTTTCCATGAATTGTACTATATTCATACACTGGGCTGCTGCCTAGGTTACTCGCCACATTGTGTTTGGAGCACACGCTACCCCCACCCAAGGTGGTTGAATTCTGAGAAGCAGCAGCAGCAGGGGTGGGGTGAATGCACTTGTTATGTCCGTCCACAAAAGCCTCCGCCCATAATTTCAGAAAAAAAATCCACTCCATTTGAGAAATGAAACCCCCACCCATATTATCACAACAGATAACGTAAATTATTGGGGTGCCGTATCTTGGGGCCACCCCTTCTGACTTTTTACGTACCTAGGGTTGTCTACGCCCCTGTCCGGCAGCATAAAATCAGCAATATTTATTACTCGATACCACCAGAACTGTAACATTTGTGTGAGGAGTTTTTCAGCAAGACTTGTGTTCTGTGTGCGAGCTTGTTAGCTCAGTTTGAAACTGACAAGTTAACCTTTTTCTGAGAAAATGAGCTTTTGCTGACTAGAATTAGAGAAAACCTCCCCGTACATCTAGTTCCTGACATATTTTGCGGTTCTAAATATTTGGAGCCGTAATGCTACATTTTTAGTTTCGAGAGAAATTATAAAAACGCGGCAGAGTTACACATACTAAAGAAGAGGAGCCGTTTGTTGGGTAATATCTTCACTGTCACACACACAATTATGTGAAATTTTAAAACGGTCATTAATTTGGAAAACTCCACACGGGCTTCCTTCCTACCAATTTCTAACCATTTTTTTTTTCATCTATTCCTCTCGTCTTGGTTCGGATTTCTTCTTTCAAGATGCGATAGGGTTTAATCTCGTCAGTAATAAGTGTAAATTCCTCGTCAGAAAATCTTAGAAATAATCATTGCCTTGGATACGTGTTGGTGAATGGTATTTAGCTGATTCTAGCCACTTGCATCACAGCTGCATATTTTTCCGCTTTAGTAGAACACTCGCGAGTAATTGCGGCACTCATGAAGTCCTCAGTAAAAGCTCCTGCCCCAAGTGTAGATAGCACTAAACCAGAAATACGGCCCACCCCAGATGGTATCAGTGCAATTCTAATCGTCTCCAAACCGAGGGCAACAACTCACGTTTTGGGCATTTGAAAAAATTACTTTGTTCTTTTATAGCTAGATGATCATTACATCATTATATTGTCTTGCTTTACATCAGCTAATGTCACCACCTAAGCTTTCTTTTAATCCGCTATATAACTCTTCTTCTTCATCTCTGTGATCTCCTAATGCTTCCGTCGTCCACGGTGCATCTCTGGTACTCTGGCTTAATTAGTTAACCTTTCTCTACCGGGTATTGGTACCCAAAGATCACAGCTGTGCATGGAACACCCCGGGTAGCGATACACACCGGACGATCTTCTACCCCAGATTTTTCCTCTTCCAGTCGTCGTCCAGCAAGGTTCCCTAGCTCAGATGTTGAGGAATTTAATCATCATTTTTACTCTCACTCTCTCTATCTCCACCAACAAGTTTAATCATCAGTTTTACTCTCACTCTCTCTGTCTCCACCAACAAGTTTAATCATCATTTTTACTCTCACTCTCTCTATCTCCACCAACAAGTTTAATCATCAGTTTTACTCTGTCTCCACCAACAAGTAATGATCACTAAAAAATCAGACATTTTTGTTGTCAAGGAAAAACTGAAAGATTTATTAACTTCACAAGATGTCGCCCTGGATGGACTGACTACACCATATAACAATGTGACACAGTACAATCTCTTCCACAACAAACATATAAGTTATACGAAATACTCATTTATAACACAACTGACAGATTACACATAAAATATAACAAGGCGGCACTTAGTAACGCTCATCTTCGAATACGACCTGAAGTCACAATTTCTAAGTCCTTATTTCAATTCTGTAGTAGTGGCTTCTTCTTACAGCATCTATACATTCCATATTCTTTTGGCACGCTTTACTTAAGCTCACAAAAATCATTGTGCCCATACATACAAGAAATATACATTACCACAAATAACGCCGGCTGGTCAGCAATCTGGGATCAATACATTCCATTCACCCGACATGATGGTACATATGATAATAGAAGCACGAATACGTCAGATACATGCCAGGACACTATCACCCATGCTGCCGCCACGGACGTCACAAACAGCCTGAATACATCAACACATTCCACTCTCAACCTGCCGCACAATCACGCGAGCAGGACACGCCCCCAGTCCCCGAGAACATGCGAAAATGACCACAAACTTGAATGTTCAAACCGGCCGCATTTAAACACTCCGGTCGGCCCTCTTCACACATTGCTGGCAACGTGTTGGTATTTCTTGTGCATTTTCCGCCTATCTTCAACCTTCTTAGCAAGGGAAGCAAGGACTGCAGAAAAGGAATTGCAGCCGCGCTGGTTCGTGAAGCGCTGGGCCTCCTTGTAGCGCAGAGGGAGGTATTATCAGGCTTGAAGAAGCTGCATGACTACAAGACAGGTGAGCGTGCTTTCAGGCAAACGCCCTGGGTGATAGGTCTGCGGGATTGGCAAATGGGTGTGCTTCAAGGCAATCATCTTGCCACAGATCTAAGAGCCTTCATGGAGGGTGTGTGCCCCCCAGATTTATAAGAAATTTACATAAGAGACTCTGGCTCTGAATGGAGTTAAGTTCCAGTTTGCTCTAAAGATCCAGCTTAGAAAAGACAAACCCGATGGCATAGAGGAGTACACAGATCACGTGCTTCGTCACAAGCAGGAGGCTGTCCTACAGGTCAGTGAGATCGATGAGGTGCTGGGTAAGGCTTTCCCCATCATCCAGCAGCTACATGAAAAATGGACCAAATGAGGCTCTGGTTGGGTGGTAGACAGAATCCAGATTCTTAGACTGGACATTACCCGATACCAGCCTCTGAGAGGAGGCTCTTGATTACCACTACCAGCAGCAGTGAAAACTAAGAAAGCGGTCGTGAACGTGAAAAATAGAGATGATAACTGCCTCCGATGAGATCTGCTCTGTTTCCTGCCAGAGACCATATAGACAGGCTATAGCAGTATTCGGGTAAAAACGGTTGGATTGATAGTAAGGGCATTATTATGTGTTTTCTTTTTGAATTTCCTCGTGCTGAGATCCTTCGAGAAGGTCACGTGGGGTGCAAAACCCGTGACAGAGAATTGTGGGGGCAAGACTCAGTGCGTGGAGGCAGTTTTGGTTTGAACGTGTAACTGTGTGGACGTTTTTTTTTAGCTGTGTGATGTCTTCGTGGAACAGATGGAACTGCAATTGTACGTATGAATGGACTGGCCACATGGCAGGGATAACCAGCGGGCAGTCGAATTTAATGTTATTTTCATCAGCATTTTCATCATTCCATCAATAAATGTTCCAAGTCACCGTTACCCAGGATTTACTTGACTGTCTGTACCAGTTGTCGTCAACGTGAGGTTTTGAACGAGCCTGGATGAGAAGTATGTCTGGAAAAGTGTTTAACTAATCCAGCAAGTGAGAGTGAGCGCTGGAATTATGTGTGTAACTAGTCCAGTAACCTCAACTCTCGAAGAGCAAGATGGAAGTGAACCCTATTATTCACGTGCGTAACGTGAATCAGCACAACTTATGTCGACACGGCCCAGCTAACGAGTGTCGTATACACAGCAAAGTCTGTGTCACCAAAAGATTACCTTGTTATTTCACTATGCATGCACCAAAATCCTATTATAATTGGTGCCGTGACCAGGCCTTGAATGTACGCAACAGACGATGGCCTGAACTTTGTAGAAATTGATGCCCCACATAGCCATCTTCCAGGTTCCAAAATTCGAAAAACAGAATAACCTGGCCATCAGTGTATTCAGTTAGAACAAGGGTGTTATTATATATTGCCTCAGTAAGCAGCCCAAGCACATACCAAGGATTAATCTTGATTAAATGGTGGGCAAGTTCCACTACACATGTCTGAAGTACCTGAACCGACTTCTGAATGACCCATCGTAAATACTTCTGTCAGCGCTGACTCCACGGCTACACCAGGGAAGATCTGCAGGAGGCTCACAAGCCAGAATGTCGTGGTATAGGTCAAATCGCGGTGAGGGTATATATGCCTGAACATGGCAAGCTGTCCTTCCAGAACTGGCAAAAGCAACTGTCTGCACTTTATGTCATCTATGCTGACCTCGAGGCACTGAGCACCAAGATCGAGGGCCCCAAGCTTGGCCCTACTCAAAGTAACACTCACAAGACGCAACACCACGAGACCTGCGGTTATTGCTACATGGTTGTCCGCTGCGATGTCAAAACTGAGATGCCCGTAGTATACCGGGTTCCCAACGCTACAGAGCACTTGCTAAAAGCACTCCAGGATGAGGAGCTTAAGATGAAGGCGGTGTTGGCCAAACCCTTAACCATACAGATGATCCGAGAGGATTGGCGGGCCTACAGCTTGGTCACCACCTGCCACGTGTGTCAAAAGCCTCTGAATGGAGACTCTCTACGTGATCACTGCCACATTATAGGGCAGTATCTAGGCGCCACCCACAGTGAATGTAACCTAAAGCAGAGGTTGAACCCCAAAACCACAGTCGTCTTCCACAACCTGAGAGACTATTACTTCCACCTTCTGATGCACACCATTTTGATGTGCTCCTCTTTCAGATGTCTTTGAGACCTTCCGGAAGACTGCAGGAGTATGGTCTGGATCTTGCCCACTACTACGCGAGCCCCAACCGTGCTTAGGAAGCGTTGCTTAAGAAAACCAGGATAGACTTCGAACTGCTTACAGACTATGACCACTGAGAATGGGACGTGCAGCGGTGTTTCTGTAGTTTCTAAAAAGATACGACAAAGTCAACAACCCAAGATTTGAGGGCTACGAGCTCCATGTCAAAGAGTTACATCCTCTACCTTGATGCCAACAACCTCTACGGGCTGAACAATAAGCCAACCGCTGCTACAGCTGGCTTCAAGTGGATAGAGGATGTGCAGAGACTTTGTAACACAGTAGTCGAGCATCTAGCAGACAATCCAAATGTTTACATCCTCGAGGTGGATCTGGAATACCCATAAGAGCTGGACGAGATGCACAACACACACCCAGCAGCTCCAGAGCAGATTGTTGATCTACATATTTATTTACATGTGGTCTATATGTAATCGTGTAGAATTACTGAGCATATAACATTCATATAACATAAGAGGATGATGAGAAGAAGAGAGAAACACACAAGAGGGTTCGGAGATGATAATGAGCACAAACGAGTAGAGGATGATTCGGAGATTAGGAGCACAGAAGAAGAGAAGAGGAAAACAGATTCGGAGAAGCAGAGAAGAGAATGATGAAAGAAGAGGAGAGGATGATTCCAGTCCCTGCTGCTCAGAATCTGATCACTTTATGTGAGAGTCCCGCTGGTGGGGGCGGGGGGGGGGGGGGAAGCACAGGTACCCTGAGAGCAGCAGTCCAGTGCATGAATGTAATACTGTAAAATAGAAATTAGACTGAACACCCCTCCCCCCCCCCCGGGACTCAGTGGGGATGGTCTAAAACAGCTATTCTTTATACCACTTTGAGATATTACTATGTTTTAGCGGAAAACATCTTTCCTGAAACGTATTACCTTTCTTGTTAAACATCTTGTAAAACATTATTTTGTGAAACATTTTTTTTGGTAAAACATTACCTTGTAAATCATTATCTTGTCTTGTGAGAATCATCATTCCCATCATAAAAATAATTGTTTCTGTCATCGTTATAATCATCATGTGCCGTATCCATCAGAACTAGAGAATGTATTTCTCTACTTTGTGTGTACTTAACATCTCTAAACAGATCTATTTCTTGTGCCGCTTAATAACTGTATTCCGTCTCCTTTTACACACAGAATGATTGACAGAAACTCCGACCTGGCATACATTAACAGTTTAGTAAAAATGAAATGTGTGTTCTGTTATCATTAATTATTGGCAAGAAAATCTGTCTTCATAGGAGAAAAAACAACTGCATAACTTCTCAGATCATCAGAAAATTTCTCCTCCACCCCCCACCCCCCCCCCCCCCCAAGTTTTTTTCCTGCTTGCTGTCTCTGGGACATACAGTTAGGCGCTTTAAGCTTCTGACGATTGAAGATTCTGGATGGAAGAAATGACGACTGCGGTAAATGGTTCTAGTAATAAAAGTAGCTGCAGGTGTATGTTTCAATTTTACAAAAAGATAGAAAGCGTGAGGAAAGTGGAGAGAAACATTTCGTGTCCGTCTTTCTTACTTGGAGGAGACTAGAAAGCTAAATCTATATTTCTCATTTATTTTTCGTGTTTTTATTTATTTTGATCCTTGAAAAAAGCTTTTGACGAAATATTGAGTTGTTGTATGTTCTTCATTTCTAGATGCTCATCTTGCATTCTACCTCTCTTGTTTCTGTCCACTTTCCTTTCTATCTTTTAGTAAAACTGAACTACAATGCTCTGAATAAGGCAGGGCGGGTTGATGGGCTCTCTTGGCCATGACTTTTAGAAGTCTGCAGCGGCTCTACCAGGCTGGAGACACTGCATGAAATCTCAACTCACAAATACCCCGCTACCCTCTCTATTAGGTCATATGTATGTGAACATTTTCTTTGTAAAACACTACCTTGTAAATCATTAGTTTGTCGTGTGAGGATCATCTGTAACAGAATAGCAATTCTGTACAGAGTGTATTGTGTATAGCCCTGTAGTTGTGGTTTGGGAGACCACAACTCATGAACGTGTGCCAAGCACGTGGTTCGAGAAAATTCGAAGTCACGTGGTTGAGTTGAGCGGGAGGTATGCATGGGCTGAGAAAGTTAGTCTTGGGTCAGAATGTGTCAGAGAAAGGTTGTGTGATTGACTTTAGAATGTGATAGAGAGAGCCTTACTTGTTTGTTGTAGCAGAAGCCTTACTTGTTTGTTGTAGACAACAGTAGTTTTGATGTAGATGGAATCTCGTTTAGGAAGAGTTTCTAGCAGTGGCAATTTGTTGGTTGTTAGTTGGATGATTTAGTTATTCTTGTGATGGCTGAGGTTTTTGGAACGTTGTAAGTATGGTTTTATGTGTATAGGACATTGTAAGGTTTCTGCCCATATGGCGTAGAGTTCTCTCACGCCGGGCATTTGTTGCTGTGAATTTTGTTCAGCCTGATGGCTACATTCCCATCATCATGATTTCACCCCTCATTTTTTACATTAATAAATGTGTGTTGTCTGATGATATATTACACCAACTGGCTTTGTTGGAATTCTCATTATTGACCAGTTGTTTGGTTGGAAGACTGCCTAGTTACGTTAAGCTGTTGTATTTGTATATATGTTGTGGAGTTAGAAGCCTGGGTGTCTTGCTGTATTTTCTCAGTGTATAATATAGAAAATTAGGTGATTGTTAGAACACCAACAACAAGAAGAAATTTATAAGTTCAAACTGTACTCCACAAGTAGACAATGATCAAATCAGCAGAAAATTGTTTTAGTACGGCGCAACACTACTCCAGTGGTGCCAGATAGATTGTAGAGAGGAAAACTATTAAATCATCATTCCCATCTTAAAAATGATTGTCGCTGTCATCGTCATAATCATCATGTGCTGTATCAGTCAAAATTAGCGAATGTATTTCTCTACTTTGTGTATACTTAACACCTCTAAACAGGTCTGTTTCTTGTGTCACTTAATAACTGTATTCTGTATCTTTTTACTCCCAGAATGATTGACAGAAACTCTGACCTGGCATACATCTCAGTACTCACAGAATGGCTGACAGAAATTCTTACCTGACATACATTAACAGTTTAATAAAAAATTGAAATATGTGTTCTGTTATCATTAATTATTGACAAGAAACTGTTTTTATAGAGAGAACAAAACAACTGCACAAACTCTCAGATCATTCCATCCCCCCCCCCCTTCTAGTTTTTTTCCTGTCTCTGGGACATACAGTTAGGCGCTTTAAGCTTCTGATAACTTAATCTTCTGAATGGAAGAAATGACGACGGCGGTGAATTGTTTCTAGTAATAAAAGTATCTGGAGGTGTGTCTCAGCTTTACAAAAAAGATAGTAAGTGTGGCGAAAGTGGAGAGAAATATTTCGTGTCCATCTTTCTTACTAGGATGAGACCATAAAACTAAGTCTATATTTCTCATCTATTTTTCGTGTTTTTATTTGTTATGATCCTTGAAAAAACTTTTGCCGAAATATTGGATTGTTGTATGTTCTTCATTTTTAGGTGCTCATATTTTTTCACTTTTCTTGTTTCTGTCCACTTTTTTTTTCTTTTAGTAAAACTGAACTACAATGCTATGAATATGGTAGGGCTCTCTTGTCCATGACTTTCAGAAGTCTGAAGCTTCTTGACTGTAACCGTTCAGCGAGCATGGGACACTGCATGAAACCTCAGCTCACAAATTCACCTCTACCCTCTCTGTTAGAAGATATGTATGTGAACATTTCATTTTCAGGTAAACACACACACAATAAATAAAATTACAAGTAGGAAGATAGTTACTGAAATTATCATAGACTTGTTAGCCTGATGGTTTTATATAATAAACAATTCGCATTAAACAATTTCCGTTTAGATATCAGTTTACTAAAAATTACTTGTAATCTAAGGGGACATTGAGAAATGAATTTAAAAATACATATAAATAAACGCGTACTTTAGACGGCAGATAATTTTCATGGTACGTTTCACTGAAAACCTCATCAAAGAGACTGAAGATAGAAGAGTTGGGCAGTACCCTGGACGTGGATCTCTGTTGCAAATAAAAAGAACTCGAACGAGTGCTACGAAGAAATGTTTAGGAAAAAATTCAGAATGATTAACTTCTTCAAACTGTGAGACGTGTTAAGCAAGAAATCCGATCATTCATGTACTTTCATGCAGTGGAAAGATGGTGATTCTATTCTGATTAACATACATTGTCTGGTCGGTTACATGCGTTCATAACACATGTACGAGTAACATGCGACTTTTAACAGCAGTTTAAATATGTTCTTATAAAAACAGCATCCAATAGTTGAAATATCAAATGATTCAAGTAAGATCACAGAGTTAAATATCTCTTTAAGTAAATAATAATGGTGAAAGTTAGCTGGACAAGTTATTAGCAGTATATACATATTATTCGTTGGAGTTGCTGAAAACAAAGAAAATATGACTATTTATGTATCATCGCGTTATGAGTAGCCATAAATATGCTTGTCTGAACTAGCATAGTAAAGGTAGACACGTCTGTCCTCTCTCAGGTTCTGATGTGTTCTTATGACAAACTTAGTTTCTCCACAACAATCTTTATTAACTACTGCTTGTAGCTATTGTGCTTTATTCTTAACATTTATCAGGTAAAATAAGAAATATTATTTTACGTCAAATATAAATAATTACCCTATGTCAACAGACTTATGTGAGAATCTTACACAGCAGTAGCACATACACATCTCCGCGAAGACCGCCCACTATAGAAAATAGTCTGATACTTTGTTCGTTTGAACCAAATATTTTCTATTTCTGTCACCCAGGAAGTACTACACAGAGCAGCTTCTGATATACGCTGTTTATTCAACACGTTTTCAAGCGGAACACAACAGACAGAAAAAACACAGGTCGACCATGTGAAATTCTAAAGAGTTTGCTGTTAAGAGAGGCCAAACTCTCTCTCTCTCTCTCTCTCTCTCTCAACCTTAAGTGCACAGGGCATATGGGGGTTCCGCAAGGGTTTTCCCTTGATTCTGTTTCTGTAGCAGTCTGATAGTTTTTTTTTTCACCAGATAGGGTTGCTGACCCTATGCTGAACCCTCCTTAGTCGCCTTTTACGACCATACGTGGTAGGGTACAGTGGCCGAACTAGTAGGCATAAAATCCTTTGATGAGTTTGAAAAGTTCACTGAAAACAGGAAAACTTACCGGAACTACGACGCGAGCCCTATGTCACGATTAACGACACAGGAAGAATGTAAGATGTAAAATGATTTATTAAACCAGTGGTTCACATTTAACAAAAGTCCGCGGACCCCCTGCTGTTTCAAAATCCAGACCACGGACCCCTCCCCCTTCCCATACTATGGAAAATGTTCATATATGTATGGTAGCTATGTGCTTTAAATGCAAAATAAGTTTTTTTTTAAAATGTGGGTAACCTTTAATGAGTAAACTCTACACTAAAAATACAGTAAAAACTTGGTGAATTTTCAAAATCACAACAAATACTTAAGGAAACATAGGCAGTAATTAACATTTTCTAACAAATGAACAGAGTATGAAATGTTTGGTGGCTAATCAACCTAAATAATGTGAGAGAAAAAAATGCCTCTTCTTGTTCCGAACAATCACTTCCACATCTGATTCAATATTTCCTATTTTTAATCTCAGATCTGGACCAAGATCAAACCGATTTGTGTGTTTGTTCTTCATGTAACAATATGTGGAAATCGTTTGTTCACAAAAAATATGGAACAAAAGGGAACGAGATGCTTCAAAGCTTTCTCACCAACCTTCTTATAATCAGGGAAAAAACCTTACCCAGAGCTACGCCAGTCTGAATTCTTTGAAAATTATCATCGGTTGTTAAACATTTTACAGTAAAATTTTTTTTAAAGCCTAGAGTTTTTATCACGGACCCCCAAGGCATGGTCCGCGGACCACCATTTGAGAACCGCTGTATTAAACAACAGTTATAAAACACGCAAATAAAAGTAGCTCTATACCTACAGACTGGCGCAAAAGGTATCGAGGGAGGTAGAAAAACAGACGCACAGACGTCGCGAAAGGTAGACGAACAGATATTTCGCCATCAGAGAAGATATATAAACAAACCAACAGAAATTCGGGAAAGGTAGAAAGTCAGACTCATAGAGATCCGAGGAGTATAAGGCGAGCAGAGACATATAATCGAGAAAGAGAGTCACATATGAGGAAGGTAGACAAATAGACAAATGAAAGATATGAGAGTAAATAAAAAAGTAACCCTATATTTTTATTTGAATAAAATATAAAAATGTTACTGAAACTTGTTATCCTTTTTTTTTCAACTATGTCCCCACCACGTTCAATGCATTTTCGAGGAAAAAAAATCTTCTAACTGACCGTGTAGTCAACAAGCAACAGGACCTCTGTAATCTCTTTGTCCGTACTGGAGTTATTCTTCCCACCTAGAGACTTCTTGAGAGGCCCAAACACATAATAATGACTTGGTGCGAGGTCGGATGAATATGGAGAATGTGAAAACACTCCAACGTAGATCCAAAATTTGTTGAAATGTTACATTGTAACAGTTTTTGGGCAAAGATAGATAATTCATCAGATAATTGTCAAAGGTTTGATTTAAAAGGCTTATGACCCATACTTGCCAGTAATCTTCTTGTCAGATTGTCTGCCCTTTGTCTAACCTTTCACGAGATTTACCTGCTGAGCAGGTTAGAAGAAATCTTGAGTTAGAACGTCGTGAGAGAATGTAGTGTAGTATTGTGCTATGTTACCGTGTAACATTTATTTAGTCAAGGTAAGAAAGTAGATTTAGAATTCGTATGGTTCGTATCATGCTTTTCTGAGTTTTGAGAGGTATTACATACCACTCATCTGTGCACGTCATCGTCGATCATCATCATCTTGTTCCATATAATAAAGACTGCATGTGTATAGAAGGAGTTCGTCTTATGTTGCTGTTGTTCCAGGTGTGTGTAAGAGTGTAACATAGTAACTCTAGTATTTGACAGTTATAGGCAGAAATATATTGAAACAGAAATATGTAACAGTAACAACGGTTAGACATTCATAAAGAATATATAGACTTACATATAGATATTATAGATATTATAGTAGATATTATACACAATCTCTCTGATATAGCATGTGCTATGGAAGACCGCGCCTTATCATGCTGTCTGGTCTTTGTTAGGCCATGATGACCCAGGACGTTTTCATTGGAAATATTGTTGCTTTATCTCCAGGTCAACACACCAGAACTGATGATGATGATGATGTGATGATGATGATGATGATATAGTAAACAACCGTCATGGCACATGATGATGATGATGATTATGATGGTAAACAACCGTCATGGCACCTGATGATGATGACCTTATATTCAAAATCATGATGATGATGATGATATCATGGATTAAACTCCACTGAGTGTTTTATGATGACAAATAAAGTGGAAAATGAACAGCTTGCAATTTCCAACATCACTAATATAAGTGGACTATTGTCTTGACAAACGGAACAAAGTTATTAATTCTTGGACAATAAACAGAAAGACATTAACAGCAAACACATGAAAATGCAGATATTTAACACAGATACTTCATAAATTACGGTAAGTCTACAAAATTTCACAAAATAATTAAAGCATTGCTCAGAAATTCTGAACAGTTATGTCATAGAATACAAATACTTTCATTTTAGATTCCCATTTTCTACTAATTGGCTACGTGATCTTAAGTTAGATAGAAGCCCTTACTAACCAAACACACAAGCATTCATTTATGTATGTAATATACACACACACACTTGCTGCTACATAACGTAAGTCATTACTATACATACATGATAATTACACAGAATAATGGATGTGAAATAAATAACACTCATCATACGGTCGTGTTTACTATTAATGAAGTTTAAAAACATAGAAAATAAGACTGCTTAAACTAGTATACATAAGCCTGGATTTGTTACAAGAAACAGAGCTACAGTTTGCAGTATCAAACCACAGCACAAGTACAGGTAAAGATTTTACATCACTGAACTGTCACAGAAAGAAGCTGATGTGTTTTTCATCTCCAACGTTTTGGTGTCTGCCAAAACAGCTGTTAATAAAAAATTAATCACTATTTCAGCTGCCTGTATTCAAATCACAACATTTGTTAGCATTAAATAAAATGACACTAGCAAGAACATTACTTACATCCTTTGGCCTGATTTTTCTTCCTCAGCTTTCTTATGTGATTCTCTCAATAACAAGATGTGATTTTACAAGACGCAGAAGTCGAGTCTACCGGACTATCTGGTG
Source organism: Achatina immaculata (assembly GCA_009760885.1). NCBI lineage: Eukaryota > Metazoa > Mollusca > Gastropoda > Stylommatophora > Achatinidae > Lissachatina > Lissachatina immaculata. The sequence continues at coordinate 24,056,783 of CM019715.1, read as the reverse complement.
CTGCTTTTCATTTTGGCCAAATGCTATTTGGTAATACTAACAAGTAAATGTCCCTAGTTCTTTTCATCTGTTGTCATAAAAATCTGTTTAATATTTCAGCAGAAAAAGCAAACATTAGAGAAAGACCAAAAAAAAAAAACTCTTCATACATTTTTAGATTGTTGGTAAATGCTCTTGTCCACTTCATTTTTCTTGTATCTGCGAGAAGTATGTTCTTTGTCTTGCTAAGTGTTAGATTATACCTTATCGCTAACACTTTACCGTGCTCAACTCCCCGACCATCTTTTTGGTTTGTTGCGTAGTAAAGTTTGTCTGTGCCACTTTTATGTTTAAAATTTCTTAACGCAGTAGAACATTGTACTCTCAGAAAGATAACAGCTTTATTAAACTTCCATGGGAATAGAGGTATGAACACGGAATGGGAATGAAGCGAAAGAGTAAATAACAGTGCAGATACTTGCTGTGATAACTGTCAGAGTGAATAACAGTGCAGATACTTGCTGTGATAACTTCCAGAGTAAATAATAGTGCAGATACTTGCAGTGATAACTTCCAGAGTAAATAATAGTGCAGATACTTGCAGTGATAACTTCCAGAGTAAATAATAGTGCAGATACTTGCAGTGATAACTTCCAGAGTAAATAACAGTGCAGATACTTGCAGTGATAAAGTCTAGAGTAAATAACAGTGCAGATACTTGCAGTGATAACTTCCAGAGTGAATAATAGTGCAGATACTTGCAGTGATAACTTCCAGAGTAAATAATAGTGCAGATACTTGCAGTGATAACTGTCAATTGTTTACAGCGCTCTAGCCACATCTTATACTATATAACAGCATACATGATGGCTTTATTTACTACCACCGCTCTCTCAGTTTTATGTTTAGAACTTGGAACTAACTGTTCACACGGTAAATCTTGGAGGCTTGTTCATACAGAAATGTTCAGATCTCTCTTACTCGAGAAATCATTCAAAAGGAATGGACTGACACAAACATTAAAAAAAACAACTTCTACTCATTAAGTGTCAATGCCCAGCGATCAGCGGTTATTTTTAGCTGTAACTGGTTATTAATTCTAAAAAGCTCAGTAATGTGTACACACTATAGAAAATAAGTGGTACTTTAAGTCTAACTCAAAAATTGTAGTTGGTTAAACATTTGAAGGTTGACTTCACTCTTGCTCTTGTACAGGAAGTATGGTGCTATATATTCTTTTTTCTTACAGATTCTTGATGTGGCGCTCTCTTATTTGTGTTCTCAATATATCATCAGAATATATGTCAGTGTTTCATATTTACATCTTTCTTTGTTTTCCTATCTTTGTATGATTTGTTTTTCTTCCTCTCTTTGTACCTATCTGATGTGTTTTGCATTCCTCTGTTTGAACCTATCTGTTTGTCTTTCTCACTTTGTACCATCTGTTTCTCTTGCTATTCTTGTATATATAAAATTTGCTTGCTTTCTTCTATTTGTACATGTCTGATTTGTTTTCCTTTCTCTCCTTGTATATCTCATTTATTTGTCTGTCTTTTTTGCGCATATTAGATTTGTTTGTATTTCTCTCATTGTATATGTCTGATTTGTTTGTTTTGTCTTTCTCTCGTTATACATACATATCAAATTTGTTTGTCTTCTTGTGCATATCTGATTTGTATTCCTCTCTTTTTACGCTTGTGATTAACAGATTTATTTAAAATACTTCCTCTTTAAGTTGTGAGACGTAATGCAACGATTTGAGCAAACGGTTTCTTCAGAATATAAAAGTATGTTCAAATTTTCCATTTAAATATCATTTTCTAAACGGATAAATTATGATAAACATAAATTATGAGAAAACTGAATACAGGAGAATCTTTATGAAAAGTTGCAGATTGAGATGGCTCGGATACTTAGAGAAGATGGACGATAATAGACAAACAAAGAAGCTTTATACAGAAGTGATTAATGGAGACAGAGCAAGAGGCAGACCTAGACAACGGGGGCGTGACAGCCTGGAAGAAGACCTATGGGCCCTCGGAGTGGACAACTGGCAGGAGAAGACTAAGAACAGAGAGGAATGGAGAGAAGTCCTGTCTGCAGCAATGAGTCGTAATGGCTCAGAAAGCTGAATGAATGAATGAAGCGAATAAAAGATCTAGCTGACTTCAACAAAAGGATCCGAAATTCAACCTTGGTATTTCAACTTGATATCGCTGTGTAAATAATACTCTTTTTATAGTTTAACCTCTTTCTTGTGCATGGCCGTCCGTTGCTCCCCCACCCCCAACCCTTTACCAAAAAAAAAAAAAAATAAAGAGGGAAAGACAGCACTCTTTAATACTCTTTAAAATAAATCACGACTTGGGCATTATTAAAAATTGTGCGCTGTTTTCTTTTTTTCTATTGCTTTCATACAGAAAGAGATCATAAACATTTTAATTATATTCTTTCTTTAAGCATTTAGTGACAGACCAGTGTCTGTTTAATCCTTTCCGGTCTAAATTAAAATAGTTTATTACATTCTTCACATTCTCATGTTTTGCTTCATTCAAACATTCACACATAATCTCAGTGATAGTAAGTACCATCAAACCAGTGATCTTCTTATATCTTATATCCTTCCCGTGCCGTTAGACGTCACATAGGGCTCGCAAAGTAGTTCGCCAATATTTCCTGTCTTCGGCGAGTCTTTCAACCTCAACAAAGGATTTTATGCCTGTTAACCTGGCCTCTCTTAATAATGTTCTCTTCAGAGTTTCACGCGGTCTGCCCCTTTTTCTTCGGCCTGTTATGTTCCACTTGATAGCTTGTTTTGGGATTCTCTGCCCATTTCTTCTCATCAAGTGGCCAACATATGTCCATCTCCTTTTCCTGATCACCCGTGAGACTGGTTGTTGTTCAGTCATCTGTCTTATCTCTGCATTGTTCTTGAAATCATTCCACTTGATGCCGAGTATTTTCCTTAGGCATTTGTTTTCAAAAGAGTCTAATTTCTGTTGAAGTATTAAACGCTCTCCGTTCCTCTACTTAGTTTTACCTGTTGTTATTTGTCTCAGAAAATGAGTAACAATAATTTGATGGCAGTAACCACGCTAGGTAACTCGCTATTGAAGATACTAGATCATAGAATTACTTCCCTTGATAATATTCTTCCCTACTTCTCATGTCCTATGCTAAATTTCCCCACAACATATCCTTAGTCTTCTGCTCTTTATGTACCAATCTTTGCATTAAAATATCCCGTTATTAATACAGTATCATTTTTCATACCTAGTATATCGTCGTTTGCAGTGTGTTATTTAAGTATTCTACTTCCTCTTCTTCTGCTGCTTATGTAGGTGCATATATTTGGATGATTGTTACATTTCTAGGAATACCCTTAAGTCTGATTGTGAGGATTCTATCACTTACTGGATTGTAACCTAGTAATGCTTTTGATGTTGATTTCTCCAATTAAAAAGCCATTCCATTCATTCCTCCTACTTCTAGAACAGAGTATATAAAAATATTATCATTCTCGCTCTTGAAGTGTTCTGATCTTTTTCATCGATGTTCGCACATTCCAAAAATGTGTATCCCCGTTCTTTTCATCTCACCACTTATTATTTGATACTTTCCCTCATACATACTTCTCACATTCCATGTTCCTACTCTTATTTTCCTTTTTTAGTTTCATGCAGGGGTTTTACTTATTAACACCGTCAGGATTTTGTCCATCATCACAATTACTAGTACTGACCTCTGTCTCACGCTCTTCCCCAGTGTTAAAATTAGATCTATCTGGCCTGGGGGCCTCACCACCAGATCGTATTCCTATCTGACCTTCCATGTTGCTGTTTGGGTTTCTTGGTATATTTCCAGAAGACAGTTTACCATTGCTTTCTTTCCGGGCATGGGACATAGAAATGAGGTAGGTGACAATCTAATGGCAATTTGCATGAAAAATGAGCTAATGATCGCTAACACACTTTTTAAACAACATCCAAGATGACTTTACACATGGACATCACCTGATGGGAAAACCAAGAGTCAAGTAGATTACATTTTAGTGCAAAGAAGATGGAGATTAAGTATAACATCAGCAAAAACTTTACCAGGTGCTGATTGTGACATGGACCATAGCAGACATAAAGATAAAGACAGAAAAGACAGTTACGGGATCAAGACCACTACGTTTTGATCTTACAAAAATATCAGAAACAATACGGTATAAAAGTGAAGAACCGTTTCGAAATCCTGATGGATGTACAGGAGGAGATGACATGAGATGAATTGTCTACGCAGACCAGAGATATATTAATAACAACAGCGAAAGACGTGGTTCCAGTAAAGAAAACACAAAAGAATGGATGGATTACAGCAGGAAGACTAGAACAAAGAAAATAACGTAGAGGAATGAAGACGCAATTGAAAGTGATAAACAACAACAAAGAGGAATATAAATCTTTAACAAAAGAAGTACAAAGAAACATAAGAAAGGACAAAAAACAATACATACAAGATTGTTGTGAAAGAATAGAAGGACATCAGAAGTGTGGAAGATATAGTGAAATAGTTACAGAAATGAAGATATTGACGAAAAATGTCACACCTAAAATAAATATAATTTGTGAAGAGGTGGGGAAGACCTTGAGAGAGACAGAGGAATTTATAGAAAGATGGAAGGAATATTGCAGAGGAATGTATGAAACAACTGACTGTGAAAGCAGAAACCAACAATGTAAATTATTACTGGAGGAGAAAGAACCCGAACCGACAATAGAAGAAGTTTTATGGGCAATAAAAAATCATAAAAATGGTAAATCACCAGGATGTGATGAGATAACAGCTGAACTTATTAAAGCAGGAGGAAAGGAGTGTGCAACAATCTATCATGCACTATGTAAAAAGATATGGCATTCAGGTATTTGGCCAAAAGAATGGAAAAGAACTATGTTCATACCACAGCCAAAAAAGGGTAACCTGAAATTATGCACAAACTACAGAACTGTTGCTCTGATTAGCCATGCCAGTAAAATTCTTTTAAAAATCATAATGGTTAGACTTCGTAAGAAAATAGAAGAAGTCAATATGGTCCAAGCTGATTTCAGGCAATGAAGAGGATCAAGAGATCACAAATTCAATATAAAATTAATAATAAAGAAATGAAGACAGTTTAATGTGAATCTTTATTTATCCTTTATAGACTATGAAAGGCAATTGATTGTGTACAACACCAGAAACTTTGGGAAATAATATAAAAAATGGGAATTCCAACACATTTGATACAATTAACATCACTGATGTATCTATACCAAGAGGCAGCAGTAAGAATAACTGGTGAAACAACAACTTGGTTTGACATAAAACAAAAAGTCCGCCGGGGGTGCATATTGTCGCTTTACTTATTTAACTTGTATACTAAAAATATAATGAGGAATGTTAAAGAAGATGTAGACAAGGACTATTATGATGCCATAATAATTGGAGATTATAAAATACCAGAGATTAGATATGCTGATGACACAGGATTACTGTCCATAACACAAAAAGAAGTGGAAAAACTAATTATGTCATTCCGTAAGAACAGTGAAGAGCATAATCTCTATCTTAATGCGAAGAAAACTAAATTGATGACAAATGACAAAACAAACAAGGTAGCCGAAATATGTATCAATGAGGAAAAACTGGAAGAAGTGGAGAGTTTTGAATACGTTGGATAACTACTAACTAATAATGGAAATACAATGAGGGAAATTAAAAGGAGGGCATCTATCGCTCTTCAGAAAGTAAACAAATAAAGAATCTGTGGAGAGGAACAGACAGAACCACAAAAAATACGATTTTTAACGGCATGCATCTTTCCTAAAACTGGTCACCCTACCTCATACGCTGATGACCCAGCATAATGAGGTCTCTAACGCTTCACCCCCTACGGCATTTGAAATGCTATGGGACTATCTTTACTTACTTATCTTTCCTAAAGCAACATATGCCTGTGAGACCTGGACACTTAACAAAACAGCTAAGAAACACATAAATGCATTTGAATGTAAATGCTACAGAAGAGTTCTTCAAATTTAATGGCACAAAAAGAACAAACATATCCATACTACAATAACGTAATACTGAAGAAGGCCAAAGAAAACTTAAATATGTTGAACACATTTAACGTCATGATAATCTAGTGAAGACTGTCTTGAAAGGGAAAAGAATGGGAAAAAGAAAGAGAGGAATACTAAGGCGAAGATGGCTGCAAGACATCGTTGATAATCTGCAAATGGATCCATCAGCAGCAGGCCACCTTGCTCACAACCGAGAGGACTACAGGAGTGCTGTTAAGGAAGCAAAGTTCCGCAAGGGACATGCAAATGAATGAATGAATGACTTCTCGTGTAAGCGACGGTCTGCCGGCATTGCACAAAATCCATCCTTTTCGAAAGAATTTGTGAAAATAACAAACTTCTCGAAGTCATCAAAGCCAATAATTTTCCGACAGATATCCAGGAGAACAATCTCTGACAGCTCAATGAAGTAATGAGGATGAGAACCTCTAATATGCTTGTGTCTCCTCGTCTAATATTTGCATGTCCATCACTCGGATTCTGAAACATATTCCTACACAAACATAACACGCGACAGCTTTTAATGGCAGACTTTATTTACTCATTTTCACGTAGCAAAACCAAAGAAATGTTGTTCTGATAGGAAAAAAATTGTTGCTCTTATTCTTCTCCATGCTTTAAGACGCAGTTTAATCATTTTGTATGTTTCTTAAGTAGAACACGTTTACAGCCATTAAAATGTGGTTTTACGCAGTTGGAGTTGGCTGTTATCCGTCTTCTATTTGAGGTACCAGGAAGTGATAAGCTACACGTTCTCAGATAATCACTTTACTCGGCTTGAAGGTTTGATATAAAGTTACTGCTATAAAAACACAGACTAGAGTGTTATGGTTCACGTCTTGGACGAACAGGAAGTAATAAACTGGCATGATACAGGGTTAGATAGGTCATGTAGACAGACTGGTAGGAGGTGGATGGATGGATGGATGGATGGATGGATGGATGGATGGATGGATGGATGGATGGATGGATGGATGGATTATTAACTCATAATGAGTTAATGACTCATTAAATAATGAGTACATCAAGAAAGGATACTATGTCAGGAAGTAAAATATTCATCACACACCAGAAATAATTCACACTTTTTGTGTATTCTTTCAGCATAATTTACGTATATTGTTCATGCCTTTCTCTCGGTCACATTCTTAAATTTCATACACTTTCTCCCATTTATGTACATTTATATACACACGTTTACTGTATCTCCTCTTCCAACAATTGTAAACAATTCAGATCTTGCTGTCACACACTCTGTTCACCTGTTTCTTTCTGTCAACTTCTGAGCGAGATTGTTGTCAGTGCAGACACTGAGACGCAGATTTTGTATGATCATGATTTTTTTAACATTCTTGTCTTAGCGAGTGTATCCACGTTTCCTCTTTATTGTGGCGTTTTTAATAACTGCTTTTTTCTCAAATTAAAATATTATATTTTTCATTGACTAATGTAATCTCTTTCCTATCATATTTATAATATAACGAAAGATACAACTGAAATATATTCATACCTGTTTATATCATCATTATCAACATCATCATCATCATCATCATGTGTCGAGCCTGGAGGCGTTGGTGGCCAGGTCTCTGCACAGTTTATATCTTTCATGTTATTCATTAGTTCTGTTGTTGTGCCTCTCCCACGCCATTTTGTTAAGCCATCTAAAATATTCTCTCTTGATCTACCTCTCCCTTTCCTGCCTTTAATATTCCCTGTTGTCACTATATTTTCAATCCCTCCTGTTCTCATTATATGACTTTGACTGACTCCCCGTAATGTGTTTATTAATGTTTGTTCTTCACTGGCTTCCCTTAGGCATTCTTCATTTGTTATTTTAGCTGTTCATGGTATTGTTAACATTCTTGGTAGGATCTACATTTCAGCTGCGTCTAACGCTATTGTTGCTGTTTTTGTTAGTGACTATGATTCACTCCCATATTATACTGGTACTGGCTCGACAAGATTTTAAGAGTCTTTTTGAATGGGATCTGGAATGAGCAGAGCGCCAGTTCCGTTGCCTCGCATCTATCAGTCGGCAGATACCTGACTACGGTTCGGTGAAGAAAAACTACCTGTATACATACATGAAAATATACCTTGATCTGTCTGATTTAAGGAAAGACTGGCTTTTCCCGTCAGAACGCACCAGAACTTACCTTTCGGCATCTTTTTTGTGTAAAATCAAAATTATCAGAACAATTCAACATCCAGCACGTCATGTTTTGAAAATAAGATATATTTAAGCCTTTGATGGCCGCTTGTGTCTGTTACAATGCTGTATATGATACATATTTCTGTATATATAGTCTGTATATGACACTAAATTTTGTAAGTAATGTTAGAACTGTTGTATTTGATGCTTGAAACAATTCTGTACGTATTAACTGAAACAGTATCATATATGATGACTGAAACCATGCTGTAAGTAAGAACTGAAAACTATGGAAAATATTTCAAGTTATTTTCCTGTAAAAACAAAATTCAAGTATTAGATTTGATGCACACTGTTTGCGTCATCACGTTCACATTTCTGTAAATATCAACAATAATTCAAGTTCACAACTTCAGATGCTAAGAGACATTTCAGAAAATTTCATCTCACTGTCAGAACTTCCTGGGTAAATCCTGGTTTAGCAGCTGTGGAGCTTAAGGATGAACTGCGACAGGATTGTCAGGACATTCTTTCATGATGGCAAACTGGACCTTTCTGTGTGCAAACAAGTTGTAAGCTTTGGTGTAATAAAGAATAAGGAAAAACTAAGTTATATACACTGAATACATTGTGAGATATAAGAAATGAATAAACCATTGCTATGAGTAATTTTGCAATCAAACTGCGCGCAATGAAAAACTACATAACAGAGAGACTTACTAAGGTTTTAGTGTACAGAATCCTGCAAGTGATATAAGGGTTAATGTCAGTCAGTTACTACACTCAACAGCATAAGTTACTGACTACACAAAGAATACTTTCTTCAAATTTTATTGAGATGTAACAGCAACGTTTTCATTTAATCATGTCAAGTTGATTTGATTATACGACAAAATCAATCAGTGAACAACAAAATGAAGCACAAAACTGGATTTGGCAGAAACTGACCGATCTCATTCTAAAATAAACGTTTACACAATGAGATCAGTGTCATGTATAGCAAATGTTTGTGCCATTGCAAACCTGATGTATTTCGACATATTATAAGTAACTCACGAGTAAAATCTAACGTATTTCGACATAATATATATAACACACAAGTAAAGCCGTTCTTAGTTTTGATTTTGAAATCCTTAACATCTAGATATTTTATAGTGTTTTAAGTGTGTATAATATGAATATTAAAAGGCCTAACACGGCAATCCCGACATACCTTACCTAAAGTGGAACTTTACTCTTACCTTTACCTGTATACATTTAGCGTTAATAAAACATGTTCTTTGAGAGGCATAGAAATATATAATTTATTAAAAGACGAAACTTGTCAATCATCTCATTATCAGATCATTGTAAAATGTATTCATTCTATTACTGCGTCCACAAACATAAGAGAGACTATTTGTGAGTCGGTGAACCTACTAGAGGCTATGTAAGAGTCAGTGAACCTATGACAGACTGTGTGAGTCATGAGTCTGTGAACCTATGAGAGGCAATGTGTATGTCTATGCATATACAAGAATTATTACTGAGTGAGTGTGTGAACTAAGCTGGAATTAAAAAGTGGAAGTAACATAATAATCAGCGTGTGATGACCACAACATTAGCGTACAAATTATAAAATGGTTTTAACATTAGTATAAACACTTCAGAAGATGATATACGGCGGATAAAGCAAGGTAAAATTACGTATTGAGATAAATCAGTGTCATTTCAGGCTAACTACCAGGAAACATCACGTATATTATTTTTCCGGTTTTTATTCAAAATTTTTACCTGCTTCTTCGTAAGAGATAAAGAAATTAAATTATTATCTGATTATTATTTTCTATGTTTCTCATAGTTTTTTCAAGTAGTAGAGATTCTTAAAATATGAAGATTAAAAAAAAATCGTGAACGACGTATTAATTTGATACTGAAATAACACTGACCTGTGGCATGATGACATCTTTACATTTGTAATGGACGATATAAACTCATGAGGAAGTAAATTTGGGGTTATCAAAGTTTCCTTCAATTTCACCATCGATGCCAATATAATTGTAATATGGGTCTTTAGATACTTCTCTGATCTTGTTTATATTTGCATCTCCTTTGTGTTTTTTATGGCACGGAGTGTTTCTGAAACCGTCATTATTTATTGCATTCTCGTAGTTCCTGTTGGTGCTGAGACCTTCAGCTTGCGATGACAGTGTGGTATGGTTACATATTTCGTAGGGTTCATTGTCTTTATGATCATCAACAACTTTCATTGTGGACCAGCCTGGCACAACGTTTCTGGATTTTGATTCTTCTTCCTGTACGTCAGCAAGATTCAGGGGCATATTGTTATAGGGGTCTACGTCTTGAAGGATCTCATAATGATGTTCTATACCATCACAATCCTTACTTGTTGGATCGCTAGATCCATGTTCTGGTGATCCATTTTCCGACACATTTGTGTATGTTTTTTCGGTGTAGCCTTGTTGGGTTCCATTGTGTCCAGAATCTAAATACTTTGTCTTTTCTTTGTGGACATTAATGTTCGCTGATGTTACTGTCAAGGTGGATGAAGTTGACAAAGTAGTGTTTTTAATCTGTACATCAGGGCTGTGTAGATTTCGTTTTGTTTTGTTTTCATTATCGCTGGGCATAGCTGCAAACAGAGAACTGTTCTGGTAGTTTTCTTGCTTAATTTGTAAGGAACGCTTTCTCCTCCACAGAACAACTCCAATGATTGTGACAATAATAACAAAAGCACCTCCACAAACTGCCACAATAATAATTGGTACTTTGTTGTCTTCTGTTTGATCTTCGGTTAGTTCATGTGTTGTTTGGTTAATGGAAACTGCAGCAGTGGTTGTTACAGATATAGGAGCGAGTGTTTGCTTGGTAGAACCTGCAGCAGCAGTGGTTGCTACATCTGTAAGAGTAAATTGTACTGACAATGCCGACGAAGCTGTATGGGTTATAGAAGTCGTGGATTGGTCACAGGTAACATTACAATCTTGAATCTTATCTGTATTGTTGTGTAGTAATTTTTCATTTCGGTTTGAGAGTATCCGAGCACATCCTGTGTCACACGAGGACGAGTTACAAAAACGGAAGGACACGTAACTGGTGCTGTTACATGAAGCTGTAAATCTTTCACAGAATATTTGTAACTTACTTTGATCGTACGCGCAGGCAAAATAATCAAGATGTGAAGATAATTTACGTTGATTATCATTTCCAACACTTTTCACGTAGTTGTCGTCAGATTGGTATGGATGTGATGAATCTGCTCTTACGTTCAAAATACACTTTCCCCAAGAAGTTTGGCGCAGACAAGTATAAAATCTGAAATAAAAATTAGAATATTATTAATTTAGAATATGCAACTTTAATAAAATTTTGCAATTTAATATTAGAGAAAATCTAGTTCTGTTACATGTTACAGGTACTCCAGATACAGATGACCTGTGCAATAATAGCAGATCGAGAAAGAAGACATTGCTGAACAGACTTCCAGGAAGTAAAATAAAAGACAAATTAACTCTACGTGTTTAAACATTACGAAACGTTTAGCCAGATTGATGTAGATAATATTAATTAAAACATTTTCAGACGCAGTCGTTGTAATATTGTGTTTTACGAATTCTGACAATTAATATCCACATTCATATGTTCGACTGATTATAAACTGAAACTAATTCTGTCTGGAAAAATACGTAGCACAATTATATCTTGAAATTTAAGTTTGCAGTCACATACATGTCAGTTTATCATATTTTAGATTTAAAAGAACGTTAGTCTTAGTAATAACGACTTTAGAATTATAAACACAGAATCACTACACGTAACGCAAACAGGGATTTCTAAAAAACGTGTGCTCAAAATTAAAAAAAATCATACACGTTCTTTGATTCTCAAAGCTTTGTTAGTTTGCACTGGATGCTACTTTGTTAGTTTGTACTGGATGCTACTTTGTTAGTTTGTACTGGATGCTACTTTGTTAGTTTGTACTGGATGCTACTTTGTTAGTTTGTACTGGATGCTACTGCGGACATATATTGCAGCACAAACAGACATGGACGTATTATTGAGACTGATGTTAGCAGCTTGTATTTCTTCCTACATCGTCCTTAGTTTTATTGAATGTGGTGAAATATTTTCTTTTCACCAAAAGTTGTCTCTTTATGAAAGGAATTCCTTCTTTGTCACAGATTTTTTAACTTGTATACAGTATGATGTATCCGTATACACTTGTATTGGTTTCTGTGTTCTGTGTTACTTATTTGAACTCAAAATACTTATCTTTTTAAAGTAACATCCTCATTTATTTTCTTTTCCACTTTCGCTTCATCGAAGACTCGTACAACATTTCCTGCCTTTTCTTCTATCTCTTTTATTCCGCCCCAAATTTGAAATATCAGCAGTTTTCTGTTTGTGAAGGTCTCTCCGTCAGAAAATCTGGGAAAACTGATCATTTTATCTTTTATTTCTAGTGTCACTGTTTTTACTCTAAAAATGAGCGCTGAGCATATCAGTTTTGGTAGTGGATGGTTTGTCTCTTCCGCATGTTTTTTCCTCAATATTTCTGTTTCTCAGCAGCAGACAAGTGGGTTCCTGTGGATGCGAGCTCATATAACACTAACTTCTATGTCTTTGGATTTTACTTGTTGTTGATACTATAAAAATCATAATGACTGTTGTCAGAAGTAGTATACTGGGGGGTGAAGTCGCTGTAGGTTTGGCAGTCAGCAACCTATAGTTGATATGCTATCGTCAGATATAGCTAATATTAGCTGACCAAGACCCTGTCCCACCTCTCCTTTGGTACCCGGAGTAACAGGCTTTGGATCGCCATAGTCCCCATGGTGGTGGAGCCAGCTAAAGAAACATTGCACATCCCTTGCTCTTTAGCTGCACCTACTGGACCGAAGAAAAATAACTGAAACTGACACGATGATGTGTCTCAACACCTTCACAACATAGGTTTCAAAGAACACCAGCTCGTAGTTCAAGGGAGACAGAAGACAAGACACGGTGGCTGGTAGTATACAGTGTTCACTTCTCTTGATACTATTTGCTGCTCTGACTAAGCTATATCAGTTTATAGATTGATAGCGACATTCAACATGTTGTAGTCTCTACATCCAGGCCAGTACAAGTTTCCAAATATTCAAGTGGTTCAAATTAAAAGTAAAGAACCGGTGAAGAATATTTTCAGCATGTTCTGTCAAGATCCTCACGGCCTGGCAAGCACAGCAACATGTCGATGTCTGCACTGGACTTCAGCAACTCACCTAAGACTAGGATACTTTCTTGTCAGGGTCATAACCAGTGATAAGAGCTGGGTCTGTGGTTATGACCAGGAAACAAAATAACACTTGTTCCAATAGAAAAGTTCCTGGTCACCAAGATCTCCCCCCCCCCCCCCAAAAAAAGACGAGCCTGGCGAAAATTAATGTCAAGAGATGATGATAGTTTTCTATGACGTCAAGTGAAGTTTGAACCAAGAATTTATCCCTCCTGGCCAGACTGTGAATTCCAACTTTTACTTTGATGTTTGGCGGCGATTTTATCAAAGCGTGAAAAGGAGACGCCCCAACCTGTGGCGATGTAAAACATGGCTACTCCACCATGACGACGACACCGGTCACGGTGCCCTCAACACAAAATATTTGTCCAAAAACAATATGGTTGTCATCCCCTAATCTCCGTTTTTTTGCCTAATGTGGACTTTGTTACTTTTTTCTGTTTCCGGAATTTAGATGAAAGTGAAAAGATGTTGTTATGACTAGACTGAGGACATCCAGACAGAAAGTAAGGTGGTGCTGGAACTAGTGCATCTGTCCATAACGAAACTAGTTCAAGGTTAACAATGGCCAATATGGTGAGTCTTTGGTTATTTAAACTGACAGTCTGGAAAATATCAGATGGCCCCACGTATATTTCTGTTTGTTGATTTTCCTCTAGTGTGGAACTGTGTTGTAAGCAATGCCTGGATGAAGACTGGCCTGCGCATTCTGAGGAGATCGGAGTTTTTCTCTCTCTCTCACCCCTTCTCCCTTTACCCCCATTTTACTTATCTATGATTGTATTCATTTACCAAAAAATATTTCAGAGTTTTTGGCTGTTCATGGAAGAATATCTCCCCATCAGAATTGAGAAGTGTGTAAAATCTAAACTGATAGGTTTACCTCCTTTCATGTGTACATTTCGTTGTTTCATATCTCCTACATTTTTCTTGTGCACCCCATCGATGTTTGTACAGCTTCTTGTAAAATCCAGGTGGTTTTTCCTCATACTATATATAGCGCATTCTTCGTGCCAGTTTCTTGTCTTTCACACAACTCGTTCAACTTTGTGCATGTCTGGTGTACGAAAACTGAGTTTCGTCGCTGGTTCAGAGATCTAAAGTGCTTGCGTGTAAATAAGCGAGTATTTTCAGCGAAAGTCAGAACATGTTGATCACGTGATCATTTTCAGCGTTCGCGTTAGTGAGCGACCGGCTCTGCTTATGTGCTCTGTTTTGTGGTCTATGTGGAATGCTTAAATGTAGAAGGTAAAATTCTCGTTTCTGTGCCATTAAAGCATATTGGGGATACAGTGTTAGCCCCGTATTTCCAAGACCTTCAGCACATGAAGCGCCTGACCGTATTTACTTCTCTAGATTTCTGTGGTACCTATTTTTAGAAGTTGGGTGGACCTGGGCGGGGGGAGGGGGGATGCACCAGGGGAAAAAATCCCACTTCTGGGACCTGAAACCGGTACCACCGGATTAGTAAACTGAGCGTGTTACCGGTGATAAACGGTTAGATAACCGCTAACGTGTAAGTGGTCCCATAGAGTTATCACTCAAATATTCAAAGACACAGATTACAACACCGCGTGGGTACATTTAACTAGAGCGTGTGAAATTTGATGATTACATACTCCTTAAAGGTTTCGTTGTAAAAATTGAAATGCCCCATATAACTAGAGCTTGCCTCCCTAGGTATCACCAATGAGACAGGTTTGGAGCTGGCAGAGTTCTGTGTAATTCCAGTCAGTGGCAGAGACAAGATGATAGCTAGGATCAGAACACTGGTTGGCATGTTGTCTGTGAAAAGTAAAAGATTTTAAAGATTGTGATAAAATAATATTTACATTATTATATTTCAGCTATACTCATATCATTAGATAACATAATTTAAAACAACCTAAGCTTCAAAATCACATAAACGACATTTTAAAAAAATATAAGAAAACGAAAAAGATGCACCTGGCAATAACAACCATTTTTGATCAGTCACGCTCGGACACGATCAGTCAAATTCTTATTCTTATCTTGGTCAGAGGGAGTTAACAGTCTAGAATGAGAGGTTTGCAGTTATGATGTGAGGAGAGAAGAACGTAACAAAAATGTTACAGATTGTCAGAACAGTATCTTCTCTCAGTGTTCATCTGGTCCTGTTATGTCGTATAATATGTTAGCGGATAACTAAAACTGAATCTGCAGACAGGATTGTTGAATAAAACAAACAGAACGCTTCGTCGAGGTGATTTATAAATAAACGTGGTTCACAAGTTGATTCATGAATCTTTTGTCACTTTGTCAGTTGCTATTGCTGGCAAACATTGACTGAATGAAAGAAACTGAAGAAGTGTGTGTGTGTGTATATATATATATATATATATATATATATATATATAACAATAAAGTGAAGCAATAATAGAAGACAGAACGTAAGAACAGGAAACATTATTTTCTCTAAGAAGATTATACTAAAACTACTGTGGCTCTGAAATTATGCAATGTTTCTGAGGTGGCTTTTATGTTTTTCGAAACAATGTACTGAAACGTACATCATACATAAAATGTTTTAAACATACTCTTCTTAGTCAGCCGCGCCGAGTTGCATAGCGCGGGCTGCTATTGCGCAGGCCGACCGTTCTTTTGGCGAAAAAGCGCTCTTGAGTTCCGTGCGTGAGGAGAAAGGCTTTCAGTCCCTTCCCGGACGTCGAGAGTTAAGTTGTTTCGATACAGAAGTCGAACGAAGCCTATAAACGGCTAGCCAGCCAGGTTCGTGCTAACGGTATACTACGGTTTTGTCGACCGATGGTCTCGAAATTGGCCCATCTCTCACAGAGTATCGGGTCTACAGTAGGTAATGTACGTTGCTGCTGGCGAGATTCTTCAGCCGCCGTGCGTGGAGTGGGGCTCCTCCCGGCCAGTGAGTAAAGGTGCAAATGGGGTTGCCGTGCGGCACCACTGTGGAAAAGGTGAAAGAAAGGAATAAGCGAAGTAATCAGTAGTCATCTCACGGCAACTCTGTTTTGGGGGTCGGCCACGTCCTAAGTGCACTCATATCGGGCGAAATGCCTGAACCATCTTAAGGTTAAGACACTGCTGGCGAGATTCTTCGGACGCTGCGCGTGGAGTGAAGCTCCTCCCGGCCAAGGAAGAAAATGCGGAAAAGCAATTAGGGTTGCTGTGTGGCGCCGATGTGAAAAGGTGATGGAAAGGATAAAGTGAAGCTTAATCGGTATGTCAGTATTATCGCGGCGAGAGCTACTCATACCACGGTGCCTCTGCTCTAGAGGCCTGCCACGTCCGAAATACACCCATACTGGTGAAATATGCTTAAACCGGCTTCCACCAGGAGTGAAACTTGATGGCTACGCATGTCACGGTAACTCTGCTCTGGAGGTCGGTCAGGTCCTAAACACGCCCATACTGGGATAATATGCCTAAACACGGCTCAATACAGGGATGGAAGTCACTAGTGGCGAGGATTCATCCTCCTGGACAAAAGCTCCGTCCTGGTCACAACTATGAAGGGTAGCGGCCACGACCACAAAATGCTGAAGTCGGAGACACTGGTCCAAGGCAATCTAGATAGGCAACAACCTCTCACACGCGGGGATGTATGCGTATCCTAATCATGCTGAAGTTTTCCCGTGAGAAAGTCCAACATGGACTGGATGGACAACCACCTCCCACCCGGTGGTGATACGCGGGTGTCTCAAAACACTTCTAGATTAAACTGGTGCAACGAAAACCACGGTGTCACGCAATCCCGCTTCAGAGACCCACCAAGAATACAGGCTCAAGCTCTGCGATACTCTGAACCTCTTGTGGTCCTCTCGATGATCTCGTCCTTTTGGGGACCACACGGGGGACCACGGGACCTATCGAGGACCACAGATGTAAATTCAGTAGGATCACAGGGCGGTCTTGGTGGTGGAAGCGAACGAAGAAGATCTTCTTCTTACTAGTCTGCTTATGCCATTAGCGTCTCAGTACATACGTACAGAGCAAGATGAGAGGGCTGGGTTGCTGTCATGTTATGCTTCCTCAGTGTGTTTTTCAACCCAACTATCCTGTTTTTCATTGGTCGTCGTCGCACTGGATGTTTTCGAGGCATATGTGCCTGCTGCAGATTGTTCTGGGTTCATGCATATCAAATACTGAACCTCGAATTTCAATGTGGTCCTTGCCAGGTATTGTTCCCACCATCTACAAGATTATTTCATTTCGCACGTGATCCTTTTTTGTCTTATCTACAATTTTTTCACAAGCATTTAATCTCGTATGCTGTTATCTTTCTCTGTCATGTTATCTGGTGAGTGCCCATGTTTGGCGTTGATAGCACAGAATCCGGGTGAATGTTGTTCGAAAGAGTTGGTCTCTCTTTTTTTTTTCTGTTTAGATTCCACTGAGAGTAGTATACAGAATAGCAGTTCTCGATCATTTCCATAGGGCCCTGGGATGCGGAGTGTTCCAGCCTAATTTCTGTTTTACATGAATTGTTTTATGTTCATAGAATGGGCTGCTGCTCAGGGAACCCACTCTACCCCCCTTGCGGAGCCCTCATGTAAGGTTGTCGAATTCTCAGCAGCAGCAGCACCAGAGGGTGGAGTGGGATGAATGCACTTGTTATATCCGTCCACAAAACCTTCACCAGTAATTTCAGCACATCCACTATTTTTTGAAAAATGGAAGGCCCCACTCATATTACCACAACAGATACCCAAATTATTGGATAGCTATATGGTCTCGCCACCCCCTCTGACCTTTTACACGTAACGAGGGTTGTCTACGCCCCTGTCGCCAGCATAAAAGCACATCATCATTGTTACTAAACAAGCAATATTGATTGCTCGATACCACTACAGCTGTAACAGCTGTATAACGAGATTTTCGCAGAACCACAGAGACTTGTCGTGCATGTTACTTCGGTCCTCGGTGAGTGAACTTACGAACTCAGTTTCTGGCTGACGAGTAAACCTTTAGCTGATTAAATTTAGACTAAATCTGTGCGCGCGTCTAGTTCCTGACAGTTTTAGGCTATGAGCTGTTATGTTAGCGGTTCTAAAATGTGGAGCCGAAATGGTAAATTTTTAGTGTCGGGAGAAATGATATATTCGCAGCAGCTTTACACACAGTAAGGAGGTGGAGCCGCTGGATGGGTAGTATATTCACTGCCACACACACACAATTCAGTGAGATTTTAAACCGGTCATTTATTTAGAAAACTCCGCACGGCTTCCTTCCTACCAGTTTCTAACCATTCTTTTTTGTTTCTTATTCTATTTCTCTTGTTTTGGTTCGGATTTCTTCCCTCATGGTGCGATAGTGTTCTATCTCGTCCGTAATAAGATTAAATTTTTGGTCCGAAATCTTAGAATCAATCATTTTCCCGGTCACGTATTGGTGATTCGTATTTAGCTGATTCTAGCCACTTGCATCACAGCTGCATATTGTGCCGCTTTAGAAGAACACTTGTGGGTAATTACTGCACACATTATTTCCACATTAAAAGCCCCTTCCCCAGGTGCAGATACCTCTATGCCAGGAATAGGACCCACCACAGTTGCTGTCAGTGCAGTTCCAGACATCTCCAAACCGAATCCAACATCGACATCAAGGTCTGTACTCACGCCGTGGGCATTGCTGACAACTCGCTGGTATTTCTTTTGCATTTTCGTCGATCTTTAGCCTCTTTAGCAAGGAAAGCAAGGGCTACAGAAATAACATTATAACTGCTGGTTCGTGAAGTGTCAGGCCTCCTTGCTGTGCAGAGGGAGGTATCAGGCTTGAAGGATCCGCATGACTATAAGACATGTGAGCACGTTTTCATACAAACGCATTGGGTGTTAGAGAACTACCTCCGGGATTGGCAGATGGATGTGCCTAAAAGCCATCATTTTGGCGCAGACCTGTGTGGGCTCGCAGATTTATAAGAAGTTCACATAAGAGATTCTGACTCCCGAGATGAGCATATAACACTCAGATCAAATGCCGCCTTAAAAAATAGTTACTGGATCACAGGTGTCTGAGTTTTTTTACGAATTGCGGCGAGCAGAGAGAAGTGTATAGAGGAGTGCAGAGGAGAGGATAAAGGATGATGATTGAGAGGACAGGATTCGGAGAGGGTAAGGAGCACAGAAAAGGCTGATGAGCAAGAAGAGGATAATAAGGAGATGATTACGGAAGATAATGATGAGAAGATAAGAAGAGGACACAAGAGGTTCAGAGATGATAATGATCAAAGAAGAGTAGAAAATGATTCTGAAAGAAGGAGCACAGACGAAGAGAAGAGGAAGACAGGTCAGATAAGCACAGAAAAGAAGAAAATGATGAGAAAGGAGGAGAGAATGATTAGGAGGAGGACACGAGAGATAGGATGACGCAAGAGAAAGAGAGGAGGGTAAAGAGAGACAGACCTACTAGGAGACAGAGGATTACAAAAGAGGACACGAGCTGAGATGGGCGGGTGGTCCAAAGACCCCTTTCTGTATTGTACTTGGCACGGGCTGAGCTGGGCGGGTGGTCCAGAGCCCCCTTTCTGTATTGTACTTGACACGAGCTGAGCTGGGCGAGTGGTCTAGAGCACCGCTTTTGTATTATACTTGGCACGAGCTGAGCTGGGCAGGTGGTCCAAAGACCCCTTTCTGTATTGTACTTGGCACGAGCTGAGCTGGGCGGGTGGTCCAGTGCCCCCTTTCTGTATTGTACTTGACACGAATTGAGCTGGGCGGGTAGTCCAGAGCCCCCTTTCTGTATTGTACTTGACACGAGTTGAGCTGGGCGGGTGGTCCAGAGCCCCCTTTCTGTATTGTACTTGACACGAGCTGAGATGGGCGGGTGGTCCAGAGCCCCCTTTCTGTATTGTACTTGACACGAACTGAGCTGTGTCCCCACCACGTTCAGTGCAAATCGTCTCTAATGTCTACATTCTTCGAGGAAAAATAATCTTCTAACTGACCGTGTGGTCAGCTAGCAGGCAGGGGCTCTGTACTCTCTTTGTCCATACTGGTCCCCACCTAGCGACTCTTTAATAATGACATGGTGCGAGGTCAGGTGAGTTTGCAGAAGGTGACAACGCTCCAACGCAGGTTTATAATTTATTGCACTGTAACAGTTTTTGGGCAAAGATAGACAACTCATTAGATATTTGTGAAAGGTTTGGTTTAAAAGAATTTGGCCCATATTTGCCAGTAATCTTCTTGTCAGATTGTCTGACCTTGTATCATCTTTCACGGGATTTACCTGCTGAGGTGGATAGAGAGAAATCTTGACATTTAGAGATAGTTTGGGTTAAAATGTCGTGAGAGAACGTAGTGTAGTGTTGTGTTGTGTTATCGTGTAGTGTTGTGTTGTGTTGTGTTACCGTGTAGTGTTGTGTTGTGTTATCGTGTAGTGTTGTGTTGTGTTACCGTGTAGTGTTGTGTTATCGTGTAGTGTTGTGTTGTGTTATCGTGTAGTGTTGTGTTATCGTGTAGTGTTGTGTTGTGTTATCGTGTAGTGTTGTGTTATCGTGTAGTGTTGTGTTGTGTTATCGTGTAGAGTTGTGCTGTGTTACCGTGTAGTGTTGTGTTGTGTTATCGTGTAGTGTAGTTTAGTGAAGGTAAGAAAGTAGATTGATAAGTCGTATGTCGGTGATCGTCTGCTGACGAAGTGTAGCCGCCGGAATTATTAATCATACCTTTCTGAGTTTTGAGAGATGTTACATACCACTCATCTGTGCACATCATGGTCGATCACCATCATCTTGTTCCAACTAATAAAGACTCGGTGTGTGTCTTATGTTCATCTTATCTGCTGTTGTGCCAGGTGTGTGTAAGAGTGTAACATAACTTTAGTAACTCTAGTATTTGACAGTTATAAGCAGAAATATATTGAGACAAAAATATTTAACAATAACAGCAGTTAGACATTCACAATGAATATATAGACTATATATTTTTTATTAGGCCATGGTGACCCTGGACTTTTTCGTTGGGACGATTGTTGCTTTATGTCCAGGTCAACGCACCAGAACAGAAAATGATGATGATGATGATGATATAGTAAAAAACGGCATAGCACTTGATAATGATGATATTATACTCAAAACCGTCATGGCACATGATGATGATGATGATGATTATGATGATGATGATGATGATGATGATAGTCAACAACCGTCATGGCAGATGGTGATGATGATGATGATAACGTACTCAAAATCGCCATGATGATGATGATGATGATGACGATGATGATGATATGCACAGGCTAAACTTCATTGAGTGTTTTATGATGACAAATGAAGTAGAAAATGAACACCTTACAATTTCCTACATCACTTATAAGTGTAATATTGTCTTGATAAACTGAGCAAAGTTAGTATTTATCGGACAATAAACAGAAAGGCATCAACAACAAACAAATGAAAATGCAGATATTTAACACAGATGCCGGATAAATTACGTTAAGTCTACAAAATTTCACAAAATAATTAAAACATTGCTCACGAATTCTGAACTCTTATGTCATAGAATATAAATACTTTCATTTTAGATTCCCATTTCCTAGTAACTCACTGCGTGATCTTAAATTAGATACAAGCGTATTTTAACCAAACACACAAGCATTCAATTTATGTATGTGATATACATACACACTTATTGCTACATAATGTAAATCATGTCTATACATAAATGAAAATTATACAGAATAAGTAATGTGAAACAAATAATAATAATCATATGGTAGTGTTGACTATTAATTAAGTTTAAAAACATAGAAAATATGACTGCTTAAACTAGTACATACCAGTCTGGATTTATTACAAGAAACAGTGTCAAAACACAACAAAGACACCGTTAATCACCGTTTGTGAAATCACTGAACTGTCACAGCAAGAAGCTGATGTGTGTTTCACTTCCAAAGTTTTGGTGTCTGCCGAAACAACTATTAATAAAACATTAATCACTATTTCAGCTGCCTCTATTCAAATCACATTTGTCAGCATTAAATAAAATGACACTAGCAAGAACACTACTTACATCTTGAGACTTGATTTTTCTTCCTCAGCTTTCTTACGTGATTCTCCCAATAAGAAGATGTGATTTTACAAGACACAGAAGTCGAGCCTACCGGAGAGATAAATTATCTGGTGCTGCTTTTCATTTCGGCCGAATACTATTTATATATCAACCAGGAAGTAATACTAACAAGTAAATTTCCATTGTTCCTTTCATCTTTTATCATAAAATTAGTTCAGTGTTTCAGCAGACAAACAGTCAAAAGCAAACATTAGAGAAATACGACAAATAAAGAAAGAAATACAAGAGAAAGAGCAGAGACGGGGACAGATTAAAGAAATATGACATTTTTCTCTAGGACTGAAATATATATAACAGCATAGAAAGTTTTATATACATTTATCGCTGTTATATTCTTGTACTGTGTATAGTCCACTGTGTTTACTTGTTTCATTGTATAGCCCATTGTGTTTACTTGTTTTATTGTATAGTCCACTGTGTTTACTTGTTTAACTGTACTGTATAGTCCATTGTGTTTACTTGTTTAGCTGTTTAGTAAGCTCTGTTTACTTGTATAACTGTTTAGTCCAATGTGTTTACTTGTTTAACTGTTTAGTCCAATGTGTTTACTTGTTTAACTGTTTAGTCCAATGTGTTTACTTGTTTGACTGTTTAGTCCACTGTCTTTACTTGTTTGACTGTTTAGTCCACTGTGTTTACTTGTTTAACTGTATAATCCAATGTGTTTACTTGTTTAACTGTATAGTCCACTGTGTTTACTTGTTTAACTGTATAGTCCACTGTGTTTACTTGTTGAACTGTTTAGTCCACTGTGTTTACTTGATTAATTGTATTGTCCACTGTGTTTACTTGTTTAACTGTATAGTCCACTGTGTTTACTTGTTTAACTGTATAGTCCACTGTGTTTACTTGATTAACTGTATTGTCCATTGTGTTTACTTGTTTAACTGTATAGTCCACTGTGTTTACTTGTTTAACTGTATAGTCCACTGTGTTTACTTGTTTAACTGTATAGTCCAATGTGTTTACTTGTTTAACTGTGTAGTCCACTGTGTTTACTTATTTAACTGTTTAGTCCACTGTGTTTACTTGTTTAACTGTTTAGTCCACTGTGTTTACTTGTTTAACTGTACTGTATAGTCCATTGTGTTTACTTGTTTAGCTGTTTAGTAAGCTCTGTTTACTTGTATAACTGTTTAGTCCACTGTGTTTACTTGTTTAACTGTTTAGTCCACTGTGTTTACTTGTTTAAGTGAAGCTTAGCTACCATAGATACATCTCCCAAGATGTTTATAGTTTAGTTTATCAAAATTTTAAACTAGGCTCTCTTATCTGAAACCACAAAAAAAGAGAAGACCGTGTTCTTATTTTCATAAACATGCTAAGAATAATTACATAATAAAGTAATTAATTGAATTATAACTAAGAACAGAGAGTTTATACATCATGCCATTCTACAACCTGGTGTTCATTGCTTCAAAAGCCTGTAGAGACACAATAATTGGTGTTGAGAACCGCTGCATTCAAAATTATGGGACGCTGGAACCACACGGGTTAAACTCGCTGTTTAGTTACACGTAACATCATCTTCTTCAATCATTATAGTACCTCTCCACTAAATCCACCCCTTTTTACTTTTCAAACTTCCTCACAGCATCACTCTGCAACCCCGCTATTTTCTCAGCAACCCCTCTTCTTTGCAACACCTCTTCCCCAATCACCTGTTTCAAATTCTCCTAGCTAGGCCAGTAGTGCGTCACTCTCTCTCCCCTCCCCGGTTCCCCATCCACCACTCCCAGTTACAACCCACCGACCACATGTCACAGGTCTCTATTTAAACAATTTCCACGTCCTACCAGATCCATTCCTGACACACACCGCCAGACAAGCCACACCTTGCAATTTACAGCTAAGTACTTTTTTTTTTTTTACAATATTCATGTAAATCTATACTTTATCTCCTCTCCCTATTTCTTCGTCCTGTATGTTTTTGTATGATTAAGGCTCACGCCGAAACGTCACAACTTTGTAATCGTTAAGTAATAAAGCTGCTCCTACTTTTTTCCAATTTTATACATTGTAGAAATACACAGTTGCAGACGTAATACCTGGCGTGATTATTTCAATAATTGGTAGCATATGTGGTTGTTTTTATTGTAATACTTAGATCTGAAGACATAAAGTAAAACTAGATCCTTAAGATCTGGTAAATTTAATATTTATTTTATATTAACTGATTTCCTTTTGTTTTGTTTTCTTTTCTTTTCTGCATGTTCCCGTAACACCTCCTGGCAACATTATCTCATACCCCACGGACCTTAATTTTAGTCTCGACCTGCTAAAGAAAAATCTCTGTTCGACGTAGCTGATACGGTGCGTTCGAGAAATAACTGTGCACTAATCCATTATCGATTCCGGTATGGTAGTGATATTTTAATGACTGCAGCAGGCAGATGTGGCTAGATACCGCAAACATTAAATACCACTACGATATCAGGAATCGATACTGGGTTAGTGCACAGTTACTTATGGAACACCCTGAATAAGGTTCTTGATTGACTGTGTACAGGTAAATTACCTAACTTTGGCTCGACATCTTATTTTCTACGTACTAGTTCTTCTTTCTCTTGCTTCTGTTTCTGTAGTAGTCTGATGGTTTTTTTTAAACCAGATAGGGTTGCTGGCCCTATGCCGAACCCTCCTTAGTCGCCTTTTACGATCATGCGTGTTAGCGTACAGTGGTCCTATTCTAAGTGTACTACTCTGTGGAAGTGAATGCTGGAAAATCACCAAAACCATAGAAAACAAGTTGAATTCTTTCCAGACTAAATGTTTACGAAGGATTAGACAAATATTTTGGCCAGACACCATAAGAAATAACATCTTGTTAGCAGAAATGCAGATGAAGCCGCTGTCAGCAATTATTGATGCAGATGAAGCCGCTGTCAGCAATTATTGATGCAGATGAAGCCGCTGTCAGCAATTATTGAGAAAAGACGCTGGCAATGGTTGGGACATGTGCTCTAAATGACTGAAAACTCACTACCAAAAATAGCACTAAGATGGAAACCACAGGTGAACAGAAGTAAGGGTAGACCAAAAGAGACATGGAGAAGAACAACAGAGAGGATGTTGAGCAATAGAGGGCTCACCTGGGTAACAGCGGAAAAAAAGGCAAAGGACAGGCATTTGTGGAAAACCCTTGCAGAAGCCCCATGTGTCCTTGGCACTTAAGGTTCAGAAAGAGAGAGAGAGAGAGAGAGAGAGAAAGAGTGAGAGTGTGTGTGTTCTTTTTTTAAAAAATAGAAATAGTATGTTGTTCTCTACTACATCCCTGTTATAGATTTTGGTTATTCCCATTCTACTGACGTCATCAGAGATACCATAATGTCACTTCCCGGTCCATACCCCATAAAAGTTGTGAAGGGATAGTAGAAACAAGTTCAGTTACACACAGATAGAAAGAGAAACGAGAGGGGCGGGAACTGGGGTGGGAAATAACTGAGCACTTGGAAAAGAATAACACCAACAATTCAATATTTCGACTAAATGGTTTTTAAAGGACAACAGAAATGATAAAACAAGAAATAAATACGCTCAAAAAGAGAACTTAACTGTCAGATATTATGGGCGTAACAATCAGATGTGCAGGGCGTGAAGAAGGACAAGGCCCCACCCTAGGGACGGAGCCCGCGAGTTTGAAACAGTCTTTATCCTTATAAAACTTTTGTTGTGAACTCAAAATTATATATCGATAATTTTCTGCAAATCATAGCAAATATGTAACACAAGATGTAATATGGAAAGGATTATTTAAGGAAAATAGAAAATACAAGGGATGATAAAAATGTTGTACAGAGCTCTCTCGAGCGCTGACACAAGAGACTGAGGGAAAACTCCCATGAAAACACAAGATAAGCCTTCGAGATATTTACTCTGCACTCATTTTCGTCCCAGCAATTCTAGTCATAGAGATGACAGCAGAGAGGGCATTCATTGCGCTTAGACTGGTAACAAAATATTTGAGGTCAAGTATGACTTAAATGATTTTCAAACTTGGTTGTTCTGTTAACTGAGAAGAAAGAGAAAAAATGAAAGTGAAGAAACTAGTCCGAAACTGGAAAGAGAACAACACTTTGAAAGATGACATTAAATACGTTTGCATGAACAGAGCTTTCACTAATAATAAATTGATCCTAGCAAATAATTGTGATAATTAGAAACTTCTTGTGATTGTTAACACTTTTAGTGAATGTTTAATCATTATTTAATTTCACGTGAAGCTACAATAATCTTTTAATAAAATTTTCCAGTCCAATAAATGTGATTATTACAAACATTTTGTGATTTAATGTAAAACATAAAGAAGATAATAATAATAATAATAATAGTTTTTCACTTCAGATACTAACTTAAGACACACACTTCAGATACTAACTTAAGACACACACTTCAGATACTAACTTAAGACACACACTTCAGATACTAACTTAAGACACACACTTCAGATACTAACTTAAGACACACACTTCAGATACTAACTTAAGACACACACTTCAGATACTAACTAGTGCTACTGAAGGGAACCGTGCTGAAACTGTAACGGAATTTTAGAAGAAATATAAAATGGCACCGGTAACCTTAAGAAAGTTTGGAAATATGTATCGAAATAATTTTTGCATCGTGTTGGGTGAAAACATCTTCTTCTTCTTAGTAGTACGCTCAATGGCGATGATGCGTGGTACCCTGATTTTTGCGATGCGCCTTTTGGCTGGATATTTCCAACTTCAGCACATTTCCTTGCTAGGGCAGACTATGGTCTTGCTCAGACTGCCATGAAGACAGTGGTGTAGGCTGGCCTGGCCAAAACTTTATTTTCCAGCCTCTGGTGGCTGTACTTAAGCCCATTCTCCACGTCAGATCCAGCATGCAACGCTGACTGGCCAGGTGGCTTTGAGATAGTTCCACAAAGACACTCCGACTCTGGGATGAGGAATCCAATGAGTGCCTCCACGATATCCATTCCCCACCACATATAGTCTGCTGGCTCTGTTTTGTTTACATCATTCTGATAGGTATTGTTGTAAAGACACATAGGCTTGTCACGTCCTGGATTCATTGGTCTCACACCAGATTTTCCTCATCCCCACCGGTGATCTCCGTGTCCCCATCCGTCCACCAACCTGACATTGCATTTTACAAAATAACAATTACAATTAGTGTTGATTGCTAAAGTTTCTGGGCTACAGAAGTAGGTCAGACTTTTTAAGCAAACAGATCTATGTTCCCTGTCTCACAAAGACTATGTTAAGATAAGTGTGTTCTTAACAAAGTTGTTCCTAGGAGGGGGGGGGGGGGTGAAAGCTTAACTCGCATTTATTCTGTGATTCTGAAGTTTCGAAACTTTAAGAGTCAGTCAGTCACTTGCATGACCCTTGCGGAACATTGCCTCTCTAACAGTTCTCATTTAGGTCTCTCAGTTGTGAGCAAGATGGCCTGCTGCTGATGAATCCATGCGCAGATCATCAACGATGTCTTACAGCCATCTTCGCCTTGCTCTTCCTCTCTTTCTTTTTTCCCATAATACCCTTCGAAGACAGGTGTATCTAAAGTATTATGACATTTAATATGTCCACATTATTTAAGTTTTCTCTGTTTCTATTTAATCTTCCTTAACAGCCAGCCTTCTTCAGTATTAAGTTCTTGTTGTATGAGTATATTTGGTATTTGTGTGTGTGTCCATGATATTTGAAGAACTCTTCTGTAGCATTTACATTCAAGGGCATTTATGTGTTTCTCAGCTGTTTTATTAAGTGTCCAGGTCTCACAGACATATGCTGCATTGGGAAAGACGCATGCCCTTAAAAATCTTATTTTTTTGTAGTTCTGTCTGTTCCTTTCAACAGATTCTTTAGGTGTTTTACTTTTTTAAGAGTGACAGATGTCCTTTTAATTTCTCTCATTGTATCTCCATTATTAGTTAGTAGTGATCCAAGATATTCAAAACTCTCCACCTCTTCCAGTTTTTCCTCACTGATATATATTTCAGCTGCCTTATTTGTTTTGTCAGTTGTCATCAATTAGGTTTTCTTTAGGTTAAGATAAAGGTTTTGCTCTTCACTGTTCATACGGACTGACATAATTAGTTTTTCCATTTCTGTTTGTGTTGTGGACAGTAATACTGTGTCATCAGCATATCTAATCTCTGGTATTTCATAACCTTCAATTTTTATGGCATCGTAAAATCACTTTGTCTACATCTTCTCTAACATTCCTCATTATATTTTCAGTATAAATTTATATATCATAATACAAATATATCTTGGCAGCTACATAGACCAGGATGGTAACACCAGAATGGAAGTTAGAATTCGAACTGTAAAAGCAGCATTGACCTTCAAGAATCTTGAGAACATTTGGCATTCAAAATTTATAAGCACAAAAACCAAGTTAAGATTATTTAATTCAAATTTAATATCCACCCTCATTTATGCATGTGAAAGCTGGAAAAAACTAAAGAGATAGTCAAGAATTGCTCTTTCGAAAACAAATGTCTCATGAAAATACTCGGTATAAAGTGGAATATATTGAAGAAAAACGAACAGATCAGACAGATGAGCAAACAATAACCTGTCTCATGGGTGATCAGAAAAAGAAGATGGACATATGTCGGTCATGTGATGAGAAGAAACAATCAGAGAATACCAAAACAAGCTATCAAATGGAACACAAGAGGTCGAAGAAAAAGAGGTCGACCACGTGAAACTCTCAAGAGAGAGACATTGTTAGAGAGGCCATTTCAGTGGGGATGAAATCCCTTGATGGAATTGAAAAACGCCGAAGACAGGAAATCTTGGCGAACTACCATGCACTATGTGACGTTTAGCGGCACGGGAAGAATGCAAGATACAAGTCAAATAAGTAGGACGACAGTATGCAACCCTGATGGACCCCTTGTCAAACGAAGTTGTTGTTTCTCATTTATTCTTACTGCTGCCTGTTGACCTATATAAAGCAGTGATATACTTATCTCGCATGTGTTGGAAATCCCATTTTTCCATTATTCCCATAGTTTCTGGTGTTGCTTTTTGAATAGTCTATAAAAGATAAATATAGATTCGTATTAAACTCTCTGCGTTACTCTATCATTAATCATACGCTGAAAATGTGATCTTTTGTACCTCTTCCTTTAAGAGAAATAGTAGAAATCACTTCCAGCTATTTTCAGACAACAAAGAAGGTGACATTTCAGGAAGTAGAATATGAACATGTTAAATAGATTCTAGATGTTCAACCTGATGATCTAACTCTTGAAGAAATACAACAGCTTATTGCTGTTGGACAAGTTGAAGATGTAGTCGACAAGGACAACAAAAACTAACTGCTGAAGGCTACGAGTTGGCAGATGTTTTAGTCGTAATGGAAAAACAAGTACGTACTACGGCTGAAAGATAATGATTATAATGTGGAAGTAAGCAAGGCAGTCACTCGAGATACTGGGGCAAGTTTGGAACTGTACAAGTAGCTGCTGTCTGAGAAGAGAGCACTGACAAAATGGCAGAAACTATGAGTATTTTTAAACCACTATAAAAAAGCACATAAAGAGAACATGGAAGCATGATCTCCCAGGCTTGATGTTACGTTAATTCATTCCGAGCCGAAAGCAGATGATAACAACCCTCCATCCCCAATTTCACAATAATTCACCAACAATAACCTTTCCAAGCAAAATTCCACAAGCAGCCTCAAGTATCTTTAAAGATGCTATATTTATCTAAGGATTTTAGTCCATTTTTTAGTTACGTATATTACTGAAAATGCAACGGAATTTTTTTCATTTCATACCAGCTCTTTTTATTAGTTTGTGTTTTCTTCGAAATCCATTTTTTTCAGATAAAGCCAAATGTTTTTTAATGTTTTTATATAGCAGAAATTTGCATAACAAGAGGTTTTTCGTGCTGTTATAGAACAAGCTGTGCACGTTTTTGTTTTGTTCGGCGTTTCTGCTGCATTGACAAGAAGGATATGTCGTCTTTATGTTGCCTGCACTGCACTGTTTAGAATATATAAATAGATCTGACCTTTCGCACTGAGGCTGTGACCACATTTATAAATATGAAAGTACTGTAGTAAATCTTCGGGTGGGGGGGGGGAGGGGAAAGAGCCACACAAAACTCTCACACAGGCCCTATGTTGCCTAGCTACGCTGTTATCAGAGATCCTACTAGGAACCAAGTCCCACAGAAAATGATCGTATGATAAGAAGGAAATGTAAGAAGGTGGGTTAGTTAAGAAATAGAAGAATGGATATAATGACAGTGAGCCCCAGTTGCCAAATTATCTAACGCCCTATATCTCAGCTGGCAAAAATAAAGACGATTACACAAAAAATCAAACGCACGGAAATAATCCAGAGAGAAAAGTTTGTAGAAATATCTCAGAAAACCCTCGCCATTCAAACAAGGGAGCTCATTTAATATAAATGTTTACTAGGGAAGACTGGAGAATATGGATACAAAGTGAATCCTATTAGCGTATTTGGGGGAGGGGAGGGAGTCTAAGAGAAAGATAAATGATAGGGTAGAGTACTTTACTTTCATACTTTCACGTTACCTTATCCTTCCTCTTGTACCGTAAGAGGTCGAGGTGAGATGCAGATGGTTTTTTTGTTTGGCTTCATTGATGTTCATGCTGTAATTCGCGAGTGTTTCTGTAAAACTATCTATCCATCTTTTTACGGGATCTTCATCTTGATCTCTGTCCTGCAGTTAGTTGGTTGAAGGTCCTCGCGGGCTGCTGTATTTGTATTATTTCAATTTAGTGGTCAACCCACTGCATTCTTTGTTTCCCTGTATATTGTAAACATGGTGTGGTTCCTACCAGTTGTCTCATGTCATCATTTCTTTGCTTAACCCTCCTAGTGACGATTGTTGCTTTTCTCGGGAATATTTTTTCACGTGCAGATATTTTCTTTGGCTGTTGCTTGGTTAGTGCCCAAGTTTGGCATTGGTAGCACAAAGTTGGTATAAACAAGCTATTAATTAGCTGTCTCTTGATTTCGAGTGCTATGTTAGGGTAAGAAAGTAGCGGGGATACCTGGCATGTATTGCCATTTGGTCTTTGTGTTCTAACATAAAGTTCTCTGTCAAGCTTCCCATCCTCTGATGATACCTGAATTCTTTAACTTGGCACGGCTATCTACATCTGTACTACAGTCATATGACAGGACAGAGCAGAGGTACGAGGTGGAACAGAAAAGTTTCCGACTCGTCCTACATATATACAAGTTTACCTTATCTAAAATTAATCTTGCCACCTTGCCTTCGTCTTCTATCTTATTTCATACCAGCTTACTGGGAATTGATCATTTACAGATAGTGATACCGTGGAAAAAAAACCTCCTATTAAAGTGTGATGTGTTTAACAAATCCTTGTCCCACTTCTCCTACATGAAGATAAAGTTTATAGAGTAGTACTCCAGACATCGTGTGGTACACGAACCGGATGTATACCAAGATATTCAACTAAAACGCCCTTCCCAAGCTGAACATCTGAACACATCCGCTATGGCACTAAAGATTTTCTCTCCCCCATAGGCTTTGTTATCTCTGTAATCTAAAGTCTTCTGTCAAGTTAAGCATCCTGGCAAAACATAAACTGATAAGACGATACAGTGTCCTGCTTTAATACTCGAGATCTTTGCGACTCTATATTTGAAATTAAGCTCCAAACTTGTATTTCATTTTCTTCTTGATGACAACTCAACAAAAAGATCTTCATTCTACGTCTCGTGAGTTTTCAGTCATTTTCTTCTTGATGACAACTCAACAAAAAGATCTTCATTCTACGTCTCGTGAGTTTTCAGTCATTTTCTTATTGATGACAACAAAAAGATCTTCATTCTACGTCTCGTGAGTTTTCAGTCATTTTCTTCTTGATGACAACTCAACAAAAAGGTCTCCATTCTACGTCTCGTGAGTTTTCCGTTATTTTCTTTATCTCGGAGTCCATATCCTTCAGAAAGGATATACTGGCATAGCTATCTTCTCTCAATAAAAGAAATCAATGGACATGTAGGAAGGGTTTATGGTTTGTGTGGTCTGGGTCATCATCACTGCAATCTGGACATGTCTACAGGTGCTCAGATCCCCCTCCCAACATATCCTTCGGCGTCCTGGGGCTGATAGTATCTTTTCTGTGTTGGTTGACAAATCTCCTCGCGCCTCCAGCATGCCTCTTTTTCCTGGTCTTGTACTCCCAGCTCTCAGCAGCGATGTGGATTTGCTGCTTTCGATGTACTCCACTCTGCCTATCTCTCTGAGCGCGTTAACAATATCAGCTCTATCCAGTGGTTGCCTGTCTCTTGAGCGTATTAACAATATCAGCTCTATCCAGTGGTTGCCTATCACTCTGAACAAGTTAACAATATCAGCTCTATCCAGTGATCTATCACTCTGAGCTCGTTAACAATATCAGCTCCATCCAGTTCGTCTGAGATGATGACAGAGCTGACCAGTCTGTCAGTTCTCTTGTTTCCTTGGATGTCCAAGCGCCCGGGGATATAGACGAAAGTGATTCTGCGAAGCGTTGATTTCTGCAATGTCCAGCGTTTAGAGCCTGTTCCCGTCCATGCCCATTGAAAGACTTCATATGCAGACAAGGGTTGGTGCAGTCTTAGATATGATATAGAAAACTGCTAAGAAGTTTAATCTTGACGACAAATGTTGTGATTTATCAGACCTGAATACATAGCACGTCATACATGCTTGTACTTGTACGAACTCTCTGTAACTTGGAGCTGTTGTTCTTTGCAGCTGATGCTGTAGAGGTGTTGAGGCACAGCATCGTATCGGGGTGGGAGCAGGTTAAAAAGCAGGGGGTGTGCAGTGTGTTTTAGCAGACTTCACCACCATAGGGACTATGGCGAACCCTGCCCCGTTAGCCAGGCTAAGCCTGTTACTGGGGGTACCACGGAGAGGTGGGACAGGGTCTTGGTCAGCTATGGATCGCTGGTTGCCTCATCGGACAGCGTCTTCAACCCTACATCATACATACATACATACACACTTGGTACTCATTTAGTTAACATCTTTCGTTCTCTAAAACATGTGGCCAGGTTGCAAGTTTCAGTGTTCAGATGTCCAGTTTTCAGTTAGCAGAACTGCAAGTCAGGTGCTAATTTATAAACTAAAATATTCCGGATTTTTTTTTCTCAAAATTTGCAAGAATTTGTTTTTCGTATGGCCCATTCCAGCTTAGACATATTCAACTATCCATTCAATGTGTCATAGCATTATTTGATTTTTCCTGTTCGTGTCGTGTTTCGGTCCAGCTCTTTTGTTTTTTCTGCCCTATTAAATGATGCGTCATTTCATCATTATATAGTCTTGTAACTATTCTTCCCAATCTTTTCGCTTCATTGGTTTTTATATAAGTATGATGTGATAAGATATATGGAAATTATTGTACCTTGTTAACTAAACACTGCTACTTGCAAAAGGTACTATTTTCAATATCAGTATTACATATTACTAAAGGTGATAGTCAAATGTGAAGGTATCATGACGAACATGGCATTATTTTTGTAGTGTACAACGTTAGTTGTAAGGTAGGGTTTATATACAAGTATTTTGGTACTGTACAATGTTAGTTACATGAGAGGATTTATACGTCTTCGGAACCAAGTTGTATGTTTCAAGGGAAGTAATAATGATATTTTTGTGGGTCAAGTATTGCCTGATGCAATTTCTCATAAAGATTTAATATCACAGTTGTCTTCCTTGCCTTCTAGAGGATTTGAGAGAAGTTGTGTCACATGATCGGGGGGCTCCGTGTATGTGATGTACTTTGGAGTGGGAGATTTTTTTTCAGGTACCATCAAACCAGAGCATCAGAAGTTCATGTGTGGAAAATCTTTGAAGTATGGGCCTAACACCGTATCCCTAATATACCCTTATGGCGTGGAAACTAGGATTTTGCTTTACCTTTACTTTACAATGTTAAGTTATAAGGCAGGGTTTATACTTTTGGGGAAGCAAAGATAACCTTCTCTCTCTCTCTCTCTGAACCTTAAGTGCCCAGGGCACATGGGGCTTCCGCAAGGGTTTTCCACAAATGCCTGTCTTTCGCCTTTTTTTCTGCTCTTGCCCAGGTGAGCCCTCTATTGCTCAACATGCATCTTTTGTTTAGGTTCCAGGAGGTCTGCAGTCGGGCTGGGGACTTCCAGTGGCTGGCTTTCATCCACAACCTTCATGGGCTCAGTTTCCTGATACGCATTTCTCCTTCCACCTGCATTTGCTTTTTCCCTTGCTTCTGTTTCTGTAGCAGTCCTTCTAGTAGGATAGTTATTGTTATGGAGGCAAAGTAACCAAAGATGGTTACTGACTAACGTAGTCTCCGTGGTTTTGGAGTTTTCAGAAAAGTTCGTTGTTTAGGTCTCAGATCACGGGATTGTAATCTACTGCGAGTCCATTATGGTGTCTAAGTGAGAGCGTCTTTACGGCGTCGGCTACTAAGAACATCTTAGTCACGCAGTTTTAGAAAAATAGAGCAAGAACATTGTTAATTCATTCATTCATTAGCCCGTGTCAAGTGAAACTTTGCCTCCCTGCGAGCTCTTTTGAAGGTCTCTCGGTTGTAAGCAAGATACTCCGCTGTTGACGCATCCATTCGCAAATTATCAATAATGTCTTGCTGTCATCTTCGCCTTGGCCTTCCCCTCTTTCTGTAGCCATTATGTACATTATGTAGCCTTTCAAGACTGTCTTCTCCAATCTATCATGACATTTAATATGTCCGAAATACTTAGGTTTTCTCTGTTTAATCTTCTTTACTAACTAATCTTCTTCAGTATTAAATTCTTGTAGAATGGATATATTCTTTTTTGTGTCCATTACGTCCATTACAGAAGAAGACTGTACTCAGTGGAAAACAGATTTATTTGGTTAATAAGAAGAAACAAAGGGAAAGACAGAAACACTACAGATGACATGCATTTGGGATATAAAACCGGTTATTTCCTGTTCCATGCTGTGCCAGGCTGTGCATCAAAAGTGACTCTGACTTCAAGATCATAAAGTGGAATATTAGGGAAAAAAGATTTATGTCTTTAGCTTTCTACAGATTGTTGGGCGATAAATAACATAACGGATCAACATAATTACTTTACTGGTGCAATAAACAGAAGTCTTAATTTTATGATATGTTATCTGACATCCTGGCTTATTTCACTCAGAAAATTATTGTTTTGTAGATTAGCAATATGAAAGCCTGTGTCACATTGCTTTATCTTTATTCCAAAATTAACTAAGCAACATTTACATGGAAAATCAAAGTCTCACAAAAACGGACTTCAAAATCTGGAACGTTTATTTCAAAAATTAAAATTTCAAAGTCATAAATGTTGTGGTTGCAAAACCATTATAAACATGTCTAGGTTCAAAGTTCAAAATTCAGACTCCGGTTTCACTGCATTCATGACAGCCCCATATATGCTCCGCCGCATGCCGCAGCATCCATCCAAGAGTTGTTTGCTGATAGTTCCCATCAAGTGTTGGTTCTTTACGATGCGTTTTCTGTCATACAGTTCTGATTTCCTCCCAGCACTTTTAATTTGTCCTAGCACAAGCAGTCTCCTCACAGCTACATTGTTCTTTCATTTCCGCTCTTCATTTGCCCCCAGAAAGACGGCTTTAGCAATGTCACCCTTGTCCGTTCTCAGCTTACCATTTATTTAAATTAGCTTGTCCAGCAAGTCTATCTGCCACATCATTGCCATCTACTCCCGCATGCATTGGACAGTAAAGCCATGTTAGGCTTGTCACAGCTTAACAGATGAACCTATTCTTTTCAGAGCACTTTCTTCTCAGTCTTACGAAGCATATTGTGCATCCGTATCAACGACACCATTAACCACATAATGAACAACGAGCCATTCCTTGCCGCCAACACAGCCCCAGTTTTCATTCGTGTTGCTGAAGACGTGCGAACAGCCTTGAAGCGAGTAACGGCAACAAATACCTATTGTAGACATTAGAGACTCCGGCATAGCCTCAGCAATATTTCACTGAGAGAGAAAATGTTTGATACCTAAATGCAAGACTGGCATAGTATAATAGTAGTAGGTGTTAGTGGCAGTATTTGCTAATTAAAATAGAATGGTATAGTATGGTATGTGCCAAGACACGGCACTAATTAAAGTACTTCGCAGTTGTGTAAAGCCGCCACCCAAGTGATAAACTGTACTACTTTTTCTTCCTCTATCTTCTGATTACATCTGAGGAATTTAATGTGTAACTGAGAAGGAACACATCTCAACAGTTTGAGAACCACTAACACTCAAATTGATAATAACAATTACGCATATTTATTACGGGGAAAATGAGTGGTGAATAAGTGAGGATGTTGCAATAAATTGAGTAAACAGATGAATAAACCAACTCCTCTCCCGACAAGAACTAGTTCGCCATGTAGGGAGGGAGTGGGCAACAATCACTCTCAGCTAGGAAAAACAGGCATTCAACATGATGGAGTAAGAGCCAACTTACTAACTCACTGAAAATTCCATTACATACAACTTCACATCACCAAAAATATCGTGCTTAAAGTCCTCAAAAATCTCAATAGAACTAATTCACATTTCTTCAGTTATAAACTATTTCTAACAACTCGTAGCTGCATCAAAAATTTACATGTTGGATCTATGGGGGAAAAAACTAACTAACAGTTTACATCCTAGTACTCTAACTTCTAACTGAAACCTCCTTTTCAGTCAAACTCTACATAATGAATTTACAACCATAATGAATCTGAAGCTACTAATCAATCTACTGCTTATAATCCTAATAATCCTTCTACGTAAGATTTTGGTCCTTAAATATGAACTACAAATCCTGTTCCTAAATCTTCCCGAAGATTCTATCTCGTGGAAGATAAAAATCGTGATTAAGTCATCATCATCATCATCATGTGCCGTGCCGACTGGCGTTGGCTATTATGCTTCTCCAGAGTACGCGATCTTTCATGCATGCCATCAGCTCAGTTGGTGATCTCCTCTCACACCATCCCGTCAGACTGTCCAGCATCATTTCTCTCGGTCTTTCTCTTCATCTTCTTCCTTCTATTTTTCCTGTTGTTATAATATTTTCAATGCCCCCTCTTCTCATTGCATGTCCTATGAAAGTACATTGTCTCTCTCTTATCTTTTTGACAAGGTTTTTTGTCTCTCCAGCTCTTCTCCTACATTCTTCATTAGTTATTTTTGCTGTCCAGGGGATTCGCAACATTCTTCTAATAAACCACATTTCTGCTACTTCCAATGATTTTTGTGCAGACTTGCCTATTGTCCATGATTCACTTCCATATAACAAGATAGGTTCAATATAGCATTTTAGTACTCGTTTTCTAACATTTATTGATAAGGATGTGTTGGTCAATATGTTTCTCATTCTCTGAAATGCAGTCTTTGCTTGGCCTATTCTGTTCCTAATTTCTGTTCTGCATTTCCCATCTGAAGTTATTACTGCTCCAAGGTATTTGAATTTCTGCACCTGCTTTAGAACAGTTCCGTTTAATTTAATACTGCATGCTGGTGGATTCTGTTTCTTAGATATAACCATAGTCTCTGTCTTTTTGATGTTTTCTTAGATATAACCATAGTCTCTGTCTTTTTGATGTTCAAAGTAAGGCCTTTCTGTTCACTTTCTTTGGCGACTTTATCCAAGAGATTTTGCAGGTCTTGTTGGTTCTCTGCTATCAGTACTGTGTCGTCAGCATACCGAAGGTTGTTAATATTGTATCCTCCAATTTTTATGCCTGGTTCTGTGATGATTGTTCTTAGAATATTCTCGCTATACAGTGAAAAAAGGTCTGGAGATAGTACACATCCTTGTCGCACCCCTTGTTTTATAGGTTGATATTTTCCAATTCTATTTTCAACTCGAACTGCTGCTTCTTGCTGCCAGTATAGATGTTTTACAATCCTCAGGTCTTTGCCGTCTATATTGATGTCTTCAAGCATTTTAATAATTTCATTATGTTTCACCTTGTCAAATGCCTTGGTGTAATCAATGAAGCATAAGTAGAGATCTTTCTGTACTTCTAAAGCTCTTTCTGTTAGTGTTTGTAAAGCATAAATGGCATTGTGTGTTCCCTTTCCTTCAACAAATCCAAACTGTTCATCTGCTATTTCCATTTTTATCTTTTTCCTTGTTCTTCTCATAATGATTCTCAGAAGTAGCTTCGTTATGTGACATGAGAGGCTGATAGTCCGGTGGTCGTCACATTCCTTTGCACCTGGTGATTAAAACATTTCTCAATTCGTGCAAAAATTACCTGTTTATGACCTTGGACAATAAACTAAAAACAACAATCCTATTTTAAGCTTTTCTGTAATTAAACATAACAAAATAACTAAATTAAACAAACATGTCCTAATTAACTTTTGTTAACTGTAAAAAATCCCGTGCCTGGACATGACAAGAAATGGCCTTCAACAATGTCAAACCTGACCTACAGTTGACCTGTTAAAAAAAAAACAAACTAAGGGCGCTAGCCACTACATCAATCTACCAAATAAATCCCTAGTTAACTCCTCCTATAACGTTAAATACAAGAACAGAATTCCAGAATTAAGGAATTCCAGAAATAAGGAATTCTGTTACAATAGTTAAGGTAGTAGAATATGTAAAAGTAAAAGCTTGGGAATAGTTCCCTTTTTGTGAAATCAACTTTCAGCGCTAATATATAATGTCATGATATGGACATGCTGCAGAAAACGTGCAATTATCCAGATATGACATATAGAAAAGGCAATGAAAAATTGCACTTGTTTACTCATCGTGAAAATTGTGAAACAACCACAGAAGAGTATTTTGAATTCTTCTTTATTCAGTGTAAATAAATTATTGAATGTTGAATATTGAGTGAATCCACCTTAAGTGAGACTGTTTACACATACACTCAAACAAGATAACCTGAAAACAAATGTAGAATTGAAAACAAAATGAGTGATTATGAACTTGACAATGAATTGATCCAACTATTTTTTCCTGTTGTTTTTTATGCTGTATATGTTTAGAAAGGAAAGAACACAGTGTGACGAGGACAAATATAAGTTCAAAGAAAACAAGGGAAATCTAAAAACAAAAGTGTTTCCATTGAATAATTTGTTTTATTAATTAATAGCAATAGTTTCCAAAGTGAGCCGACCGACATTAGATTGTAGATTCTCCTATTATGAAACCTCTGCGTTTGAATGATACATACAAGCCATGACAGAAGCCTTAGATTGTCAATATAAGTATCTCACCTGCTGATGTTATTTTCTATTTCTGTCGTACACACTTTCCGTAAGATCTACTTCTACTGGTAAAAACACAGGAGTAGTTTTTCTTGCAGCATTTAAAAAATGTGGTGCAACGTTCATTGGTTTGAGCACAGCGCATTTTGTTAATATACTGTTGATTTAAGATTAGATTCATTTGTTATAGGAATAACATAATAATAAATTAAATGGATTAGGTTTGATAGGTGAATGGATATTTGAGTGGTTCATTATGCTTTAGATTAGATTGATAGATACAAGGATAAAGATAATTGTCAGATGAAAGATTAAATAACTGAGTGAATGAATCAATTAATGAATGTGTGCATGTATTATTGGTTGGTGTTTGCACAGATAAGTTCTAAATATATGGATAGAGGTACAGAGAAAACAAATAAGTTTTATTTGACTTCTGATAGTGAGACTCAGATCAGCAGAGGCTACCCATTACATGTTTTAGATTCTTAGAAGTTACCTTGGAAATGGCCGTAGGAGATCTTGAAATACAGGCACGGGGCTCATCAACACGGGGGTCTAATAGACACTTTACACCGTTACATGGATCGTATCTATACTTCATACCAAAACAAGGATTGCATCTACACTGTGCTACGGAAAAGTTCTTTAAATATCATGGATACAAAAAATAACAAATATATCCATACTACAAGAACTTAATATTGAAGTAGGCTGGTTAGTAAAGAGGGTTAAAGAGAGAAAACTTAAATATTTTGGACACATAAAAGGACATGACAATCTAGAGAAGACCGTCTTGGAAGGGTACATAATGGGAAAAAGAAAGAGAGGAAGACCAAGGCAAAGATGGCTGCAAGACATCGTTGATGATCTGCAAATGGATGCATCAGCAGCAGGCCATCTTGCTCACAACCGACAGGCCTACATGAGTGCTGTTTGGGACGCAAAGTTCCTCAAGGGACATGCAAATGAATGAATGAATGAATCTACATTGGTATATACCAACATGAGAACATGAGAACAATATCTACACTATATACCAATATGAGAACATGAGAACAGTATCTACACTATATATCAATATGAGAACAATATCTACACTATATATTAATATGAGAACATGAGAACAATATCTACACTATATATCAATATGAGAACATGAGAACAATATCTACACTATATATCAATATGAGAACATGAGAACAATAGCTACACTATATACCAATACAAAGATCACAGCTATATTTAACACCAACGTGAGATTTCCATCTACACCACAGGCCAAAAGGTTGATAACACCTGCATTACACATCAAACTGAGAGTCACATCTAATCTACACACCAACATGAGAATCTAATGAACACTGTACACTGACATAGAAACACAGCTACACTCATTCATTCAATCATTCATTCATTCATTTGCATGTCCCTTGTGGAACTTTGCCTCCCTAACAGCACTCCTATAGGCCTCTCGGTTGTGAGCAAGATGGTCTGCTGCTGATGCATCTATTTGTAGATCATCAACTATGTCTTGCAGCCATCTTCACTTTGGTCTTCCTCTCTTTCTTTTTCCCATTATGTACCCTTCCAAAACGGTTTTATCTAGATTATCATAGCATTTAATGTGTCCAAAACATTTAAGTTTCCTCTCTTTAATCCTCTTTACTAGCCAGCCTTCTTCAATATTCAGTTCTTGCAGTATGGATATATTTGTTCTTTTTTGTGTGTGTCCATGATATTTGAAGAACTCTTCTGTAGCATTTACATTCAAAGGCATTTATACGTTTCTCAGCTGCTTTGTTAAGTGTCCAGGTCTCACAGGCATATGTTGCGATGGGAATGATGCATGCCCTTAAAATTCTTATTTTTGTGGTTCTGTCTGGTCCTCTCCACAGATTCTTTAGTACTTTCCGAAGAACGATAGATGTCCTCCTTTTAATTTCCCTCATTGTATCTCCATTATTAGTTAGTAGTGATCCAAGATATTCAAGACTCTCCACTTCTTCGAATTTTTCCTCATTGATACATATTTCAGCTGCCTTGTTTGTTTTGTCAGTTGTCATCAATTTATTCTTCTTCGCATTAAGGTAGAGGTTTTGCTCTTCGCTATTCTTACAGACTGATGTAATTAGTTTTTCCATTCCTTTTTGTGTTGTGGACAGTAATACTGTGTCATCAGCATATCTAATCTCTGGTATTTCATAACCTCCAATTGTTATGGCAGCAACACTACACGTTAAAATACCATACCTAGACTATACATCAATATCAGAACAATATCTACACTATATATTAATATGAGAACATGAGAACAATATCTACACTATATATCAATATGAGAACATGAGAACAATATCTACACTATATCAATATGAGAACATGAGAACAATAGCTACACTATATACCAATACAAGGATCACAGCTACATTTAACACCAACGTGAGATTTGCATCTACACCACAGACCAAAAGGTTGATAACACCTGCATTACACATCAAACTGAGAGTCACATCTAATCTACACACCAACATGAGAATCTAATGAACACTGTACACTGACATAGAAACACAGCTACACTCATTCATTCAATCATTCATTCATTCATTTGCATGTCCCTTGTGGAACTTTGCCTCCCTAACAGCACTCCTATAGGCCTCTCGGTTGTGAGCAAGATGGTCTGCTGCTGATGCATCTATTTGTAGATCATCAACTATGTCTTGCAGCCATCTTCACTTTGGTCTTCCTCTCTTTCTTTTTCCCATTATGTACCCTTCCAAAACGGTTTTATCTAGATTATCATAGCATTTAATGTGTCCAAAACATTTAAGTTTCCTCTCTTTAATCCTCTTTACTAGCCAGCCTTCTTCAATATTCAGTTCTTGCAGTATGGATATATTTGTTCTTTTTTGTGTGTGTCCATGATATTTGAAGAACTCTTCTGTAGCATTTACATTCAAAGGCATTTATACGTTTCTCAGCTGCTTTGTTAAGTGTCCAGGTCTCACAGGCATATGTTGCGATGGGAAAGATGCATGCCCTTAAAAATCTTATTTTTGTGGTTCTGTCTGGTCCTCTCCACAGATTCTTTAGTACTTTCCGAAGAACGATAGATGTCCTCCTTTTAATTTCCCTCATTGTATCTCCATTATTAGTTAGTAGTGATCCAAGATATTCAAGACTCTCCACTTCTTCGAATTTTTCCTCATTGATACATATTTCAGCTGCCTTGTTTGTTTTGTCAGTTGTCATCAATTTATTCTTCTTCGCATTAAGGTAGAGGTTTTGCTCTTCGCTATTCTTACAGACTGATGTAATTAGTTTTTCCATTCCTTTTTGTGTTGTGGACAGTAATACTGTGTCATCAGCATATCTAATCTCTGGTATTTCATAACCTCCAATTGTTATGGCAGCAACACTACACGTTAAAATACCATACCTAGACTATACATCAATATCACGATCACATCTGAATTACTAATATCACTAATATGAGGATCAAATCTATATTGTATACCAACATGAGGATTAAATCTACGTTAAATATTAACATCAGGATCACACCTACATTATATATTACAATAAGGATGATATCTACAGTATACATTAACACGAGGATCGTGTTTACATTATTTACCAGCCTAAGGGTGGGTGACATCTACAGTGCATATTAACATCAGTATCACACCTACATTTTATACCAACATGAGAATGATATCTAACATTAACATGAGGACCACATCTACATTAAACACCCAAGGTGAGAATAATATCTATCGTACATATTAATATCAGGATCATATCTACATTATACACGAAGATGGTTACATGTACACATAAATTAACATGACGATAACATTTAAATTTACACACTGATATGCGTACCATATCTACATTTTAAACCAAAATAAAAATCATATATAATTTATTCTGGAATATTAAGATTATACAGTCGGGTCCCCGAAGATGTATACATACTTCAATACAATAAAAAGCTATGTGAAATGTGTAATACTATATTTTATATACATATACACCTGAATATAGGCCACTTTAGATTTAAACAATTACAAAACTTGTTCAAAGTGGTTATCGCTAGCGCCCAAGCTCTTCAGAGTACGGCCAGCAACTTCTCGGGCAATGTTACCCGAAGTTTCTAATGAGATTAATGCGCCTGTCGTTTCCATTTTCGCCTGAAGCGCTACCAGCTCAGCTGGTTTTCTGCTATGAACAACATTCTTTAAGGTCCTCTCAAGTAGAGAACCAGAGGTAGAGAACTAGGAGTAGAGAACCAAAGGTAGAGAACCAGAGGTAGAGAACTAGGAGTAGAGCAAGATGGTCTGCTGCTGATGCATCTATTTGTAGATCATCAACGATGTCTTGCAGCCATCTTCACTTTGGTCTTCCTCTCTTTCTTTTTCCCATTATGTACCCTTCCAAGACGGTCTTTTCTAGATTATCATAGCATTTAATGTGTCCAAAACATTTAATTTTCCCATCTTTAATCCTCTTTACTAGCCAGCCTTCTTCAATATTCAGTTCTTGCAGTATGGATATATTTGTTCTTTTTTGTGTGTGTCCATGATATTTGAAGAACTCTTCTGTAGCATTTACATTCAAAGGCATTTATGTTTCTCAGCTGCTTTGTTGAGTGTCCAGGTCTCACAGGCATATGTTGCGATGGGAATGATGCATGCCCTTAAAATTCTTATTTTGTGGTTCTGTCTGGTCCTCTCCACAGATTCTTTAGTACTTTCCGAAGAACGATAGATGTCCTCCTTTTAATTTCCCTCATTGTATCTCCATTATTAGTTAGTAGTGATCCAAGATATTCAAGACTCTCCACTTCTTCGAATTTTTCCTCATTGATACATATTTCAGCTGCCTTGTTTGTTTTGTCAGTTGTCATCAATTTATTCTTCTTCGCATTAAGGTAGAGGTTTTGCTCTTCGCTATTCTTACAGACTGATGTAATTAGTTTTTCCATTCCTTTTTGTGTTGTGGACAGTAATACTGTGTCATCAGCATATCTAATCTCTGGTATTTCATAACCTCCAATTGTTATGGCAGCAACACTACA
Source organism: Achatina immaculata (assembly GCA_009760885.1). Lineage (NCBI taxonomy): Eukaryota > Metazoa > Mollusca > Gastropoda > Stylommatophora > Achatinidae > Lissachatina > Lissachatina immaculata. The sequence continues at coordinate 24,011,886 of CM019715.1, read as the reverse complement.
CGTTAAAATACCATACCTAGACTATACATCAATATCACGATCACATCTGAATTACTAATATCACTAATATGAGGATCAAATCTATATTGTATACCAACATGAGGATTAAATCTGCGTTAAATATTAACATCAGGATCACACCTACATTATATATCACAATAAGGATAATATACACAGTATACATTAACATGAGGATCGTGTTTACACTATTTACCAACCTGAGGGTGGGTGACGTCTACAGTGCATATTAACATCAGTATCACACCTACATTTTATACCAACATGAGAATGATATCTACAGTATACATTAACACGAGGATCGTGTTTACATTATTTACCAACCTGAGGGTGGGTGACGTCTACAGTGCATATTAACATCAGTATCACACCTACATTTTATACCAACATGAGAATGATATCTACAGTACACATTAACATGAGGACCACATCTACATTAAACACCCAAGGTGAGAATAATATCTATCGTACATATTAATATCAGGATCATATCTACATTATACACGAAGATGGTTACATGTACACATAAATTAACATGACGATAACATTTAAATTTACACACTGATATGCGTACCATATCTACATTTTAAACCAAAATAAAGATCATATAAATTCTATTCTGAAATATTAAGATTATACAGAGGGGCCCCCGAAGATGTATACATACTTCAACACAATAAAAAGCTATGTGAAATGTGTAATACTATATTTTATATACATATACACATGAATATAGGCCACTTTACATTTAAACAATTGCAAAAGTTGTTCAAAGTGGTTATCGCTAGCGCCCAAGCTCTTCAGAGTACGGCCAGCAACTTCTCGGGCAATGTTACCCGAAGTTTCTAATGAGATTAATGCGCCTGTCGTTTCCGTTTTCGCCTGAAGCGCTACCAGCTCAGCTGGTTTTCTGCTATGAACAACATTCTTTAAGGTCCTCTCAAGTAGAGAACCAGAGGTAGAGAACTAGGAGTAGAGAACCAAAGGTAGAGAAACAGAGATAGAGAACTAGGAGTAGAGAACCAGAGGTAGAGAACTAGGAGTAGAGAACCAGAGGTAGAGAACCAGAGGTAGAGAACTAGGAGTAGAGAACCAGAGGTAGAGAACCAGAGGTAGAGAACCAGAGGTAGAGAACCAGAGGTAGAGAACCAGAGGTAGAGAACTAGGAGTAGAGAACCAGAGGTAGAGAACCAGAGGTAGAAAACCAGAGGTAGAGAACTAGGAGTAGAGAACTAGGAGTAGAGAACCAGAGGTAGAGAACCAGAGGTAGAGAACCAGAGGTAGAGAACTAGGAGTAGAGAACCAGAGGTAGAGAACCAGAGGTAGAGAACCAGAGGTAGAGAACTAGGAGTAGAGAACCAGAGGTAGAGAACCAGAGGTAGAGAAACATGGATAGAGAAACAGAGATAGAGAACCAGAGGTAGAGAAACAGGAATAGAGAACCAGAGATAGAGAACCAGAGGTAGAGAAACACTGATAGAGAACCAGAGGTAGAGAACCAGAGGAAGAGAAACAGAGATAGAGAGCCAGAGATAGAGAAACAGAGATAGAGAACCAGAGGTAGAGAACCAAAGGTAGAGAACCAGAGGTAGAGAAACAGGGATAGAGAACCAGAGATAGAGAAACAGAGATAGAGAACCAGAGGTAGAGAAACAGAGATAGAGAACCGGAGGTAGAGAAACAGAGATAGAGAACCGGAGGTAGAGAAACAGAGATAGAGAACCAGAGATAGAGAACCAGAGATAGAGAACCAGAGGTAGAGAAACAGAGATAGAGAACCAGAGGTAGAGAAACAGAGATAGAGAACCAGAGGTAGAGAACCAGAGGTAGAGAAACAAAGATAGAGAACCAGAGGTAGAGAACCAGAGATAGAGAACCAGAGGTAGAGAACCAGGGATAGAGAATCAGAAGTAGAGAAACAGAGATAGAGAACCAGAGGTAGAGAAACAGAGATAGAGAACCAGAGGTAGAAATACAGGAGAACGGGGAGAACGGACTGTGGGTGAGGAGGTAGGGAGGGTGGGAACTCAATCGCCCTTCTTCGTCCTAACTATTTTCCTGCAAACTCCATCAATGTGTGATCTCACATCTCGGTGGTAGTGTGGTGGTAGTGTGGTGGTGCACCGCCTTGCTGGAAGTGAAATCGTTCATCCCCGTAAAGGGCACAGATGGCAGGTAAAATGGATGTTCGGAGCAGGTGTAGGTAACCTTGACCAATAACACTACCTTCAAAAGAGAATTGTCCAATAAGACCTCTTCATGACAACGCACACCAAACAATCTTATATCTTATATCCTTCCCGTGCCGTTAAACGTCACAAAGGGCTCGCAAAGTAGTTCGCCAATTTTTCCTATCTTCGGTGAGTCTTTCAACCTCAGCAAAGGATTTTATGCCTGTTAATTTGGCCTATCTTAATAATGTCCTCTTCAGAGTTTCACGCGGTCTGCTTCTTTTTCTGCACCAAACATTGAGCCCAGGTAAACTGATCGCCTTGTTGTCAACACAGAATGTTCTGCAGCCCAGTGCACACAGTTTTGTCGATTAACTGTTCCAATAAACTGAGCTTCATCAGACCAGACTAGTTTCCCCACGAACTACAAATCTTCGTGTGTGCCATGTGTTGAAACCACTCATGAAACTGCATTCTTCTATCGTGGTCATTTTCATTAAGTGCACATAATAACCGTAGAGTGTACACTTTCTATTTGCTGATTTAAGCGTGCGTTGTATGTTTGTTCTGTTAACTCTTGTTTCTCGCCACATTACTTGACAGACTCGTGAGCGTGTGAACTAACTCAACACTGGCGCCAAGGACGCAGGAGGTGTACGAGGCCTACTTGATCTTCTTCTTCTTCTTCTTCGTTCGCTTCTACCACCAAGACAGCACTGTGATCCTACTGAATTTACGCCTGTGGTCCTCGTTAGTTCCCGTTGTCCCCGAAAGGACCACACGATATCCCCGAGAGGACCACAAGAGGTTCAGAGTATCGCAGGGCTTTAGCCTGTATGCTTGGTGGATCTCAGAAGCGGGATTGCATGACACCGTGGTTTTCGTTGCACCAGTTTAGTCTAGAGTTGGACTTTCTCACCGGAAGACCTCGACGTGTTTAGGATATCAGTGCATCCCCGCCGGGTGAGAAGTGGTTGCCCATCCAGTCCAGAGTTGGACTTTCTCACCAGAAAACCTCAGCGTGATTAGGATACGCAAACATCCCCGCCGGGTGAGAGGTGGTTGCCTATCTAGACCGCCCTGGTCCAGTGTCTCCGACTTCAGCATTTTGTGGTCGTGGCCGCTACCCTTCCTAGTTGTGACCAGGATGGAGCTTTTGTCCAGGAGGACGAATCCTCGCCATTAATGACTTCTACCCCTAGGCTGAGCCGGTTTAGGCATATTATCCCAGTATGGGCGTGTTTGGGACGTGACCGACCTCTAGAGCAGAGGTACTGTGACATGCGTAGCCTTCAAGATTCACCCCTGGTGTGAGCCGGTTTAGGCATAACTCACCAGTTTGGGTGTATATCGGGCGTGACCGACCTCTAGAGCGGAGGTGGCATGACAAGTCTAGCCATCAAGTTCCACCCCTGGTGTGTGTCGGTTTAGGCATATTTCACCAGTGTAGGTGTATTTCGGACGTGGCCGGCCTCTAGAGCAAAGGCGCCGTGGTATGTGCAGCTCTCGCAGCGATACTACTGGACATACCGATTAAATTTCACTTTACCGTTTCCTTCACCTTTTCACATCGGTGCTGCACAGCAACCTTTATTTCTTTTCCGCATTTTCTTCCTTGACCGGGAGGAGCTTCACTCCACGCGCGGCATTCAAAGAGTCTCGCCAGCAGAGTCTTAACCTCTGTGATAAGCCGGTTCATACATTTCACCTGATATGACTGCACTCAGGACGTGGCCGACCTCCAGACCAGAGGTGCTGTGATTTGACTATTTGCTTCTCTTCATCCTTTCTACCACCTTTTCCGCAGTGGTGCTGCGCGGCAACCCCATTTGCACCTTTCTTCATTGGCCGGGAGGAGCACCGCTCCACGCATGGCAGCTGAAGAATCTCGCCAGCAGCGGTATATGAGCTACCAAACGTGCCACTCATCTACCCTAAGTATCTGGTTTTCAGGCGCCAGATATTCGCTTTCACCCCTTCTCCTGTCAGTTTAAACAGTTCTGCCACGGGAAGACCAGGAGCTGGACTTGACTGCCAGAGGCTGTTTGAGACGCACGCCGTTGGAGTGGAGATCGAATTCTCCACCCCACCTCCGGCAATAACAGTCCTTAGAACCACTTGATCTTTTAAATCTCCTACGGTTTACGTCATCCGTTTAGAGTACATCGTTTTTAGTTTACGTCATCTGTTTAGAGTACATCGTTTTTTTTTAGTTTACGTCATCTATTTAGAGTACATCGTTTTTAGTTTACTTCACCTGTTTAAAGTACATCGATTTTTTCCATCTGTTTAGAGTACATCGTTTTTAGGTTACGTCATCTGTTTAGAGTACATCGTTTTTAGTTTACGTCATCCATTTAGAGTACATCGTTTTTAGTTTACGTCATCTGTTTAGAGTACATCGTTTTTAGTTTACGTCATCTGTTTAGAGTACATCGTTTTCAGTTTACGTCATCTGTTTAGAGTACATCGTTCTTAGTTTACGTCATCTGTTTAGAGTACATCGTTTTTAGTTTACGTCATCTATTTAGAGTACATCGTTCTTAGTTTACGTCATCTGTTTAAAGTACATCGATTTTTTTTCATCCGTTTAGAGTGCATCGTTTTTAGTTTATGTCACCTGTTTAGAGTACATCGTTTTTTTTTGGTTTATGTCATGTTAGAGACAACATCGTACTAAATTTTACAATATTAAATACATTCAGCTTCTAAATTAGACTATTTAGTTCTTTAGTTGAATTGTGTCATGTTTATTCCAATATATATATATATGCAATAACATCAAGACTACAATCAAGTATACATTAGATACAAATAAGATGGTCGTATCGAAAGTCGTGAGCAAGTTTTTTTTAAAATCAGAATTTATAGATAGAGAAAATATAAATGTATCATCTTAATCTACATGCCTTTATTCACTTTTCAACGTAATCTCCATTTCTCTGCACACATTTTTCCCATCGCTCTGCAAGTTTGAAAATAGCCTCCTGTTAGAATTCTGCCCCACTTGACCGAAGGCACAGAAGCACCGCTTTCTGCACGTTCTCTCCTGTGAGACCCAGCTATCACAAACTTTTCTGTAGCTAGGGTTTCAATCAAATTCCTGTACTGCATTGTTTCCTATTCCAAGATTTTTAGCGATTTCAGATACTGTGACACATCTATCTTGTTCAATGATGTCGGTCGTCAACCCTTTCCATGTTGCATTCAGTGGAGGCAGTTCGAGGGCAACCTCTGCGAGGCATATCTTTGGATGCTCGTGTTTTCATCATTGAAATGTTTCCCTCACCTCCTAACATTGCTAACACCCATACACACATCTCCGTAAGCAAGTTGAAGTCTTTGGTGAATTTCACCAGCGGTGATTTTCTCTTTAACGAGAAACTTAATAACAGCACCTTGACTAAACGAAACTTCAGCACCCGCCACTTTGTTTCTGCTCCGCGTGGTCACGTAGCACATGATGGTGATGTCATGTGACCTCTACATGACAAATGCAGAGGATGCAGATTAAGTAGTACATTTATATTTTCTCTATCTATAAATTCTGATTTTTAAACACTTTTTCCTCACTACTTTCGGTATGACCCTCGTACACTGATCGCATCTATACTCCGCAACACATGGGAATTGCATCTATACTCTGTATCAACATTGGGATTGCAACTACACTCCACATCAACATGAGTATCCCATTTATACTACAAAGATGAAATTCATATCTATTCTTTACACGCATATGGTCATCACACACACGGACTCATATATATATATATGTGTGTGTGTGTGAGGGGGTGTGTATACATACATACGTATATATATTTTGGATTTTGTATCTCATCTATAGATTTCTTTAACTATGGAGGGGTGGTGTGGGGGTTGGGTTCATGCTTATCTATGTCGATTAGGGTGTGCATGTCACTGGGGTATGAGGTATTACTTGTCTTCACATTTCTAGGCCACTGCAACATTTCAGGTAGGAATAGTAGCACCTTTCCTCGCTGTCTATGTCTTCCTAGGGAGACCCCAAGTACTCCACCTGTCGTCGCTGCCTTTGTTTTCCTAGGGAGACCTCAAGTACTCCACTTGTCCTCAGTGCATAGGTCTTCATAAGAAGACTCCAAGTATCCCACCTGTACTCACTGCCTATGTCTTCATAGGGAGACACCAAGTACCCCACCTGTCCTCAATGCCTATGTCTTCATAGGGAGACCTCAAGTACTCCACCTGTCCTCAGTGCATATGTCTTCATAAGGAGACTCCAAGTACCCCACCTGTCCCCACTGCCTATGTCTTCCTAGGGAGACTTCAATTACCCCACCTGTCCTCACTGCCTATGTCTTCATAGGAAGACCTCAATTACCCCACCTGTCCTCACTGCCTATGTCTTCATAGGGAGACTCCAAGTACCCCACCTGTCCTCACTGCCTATGTCTTCCTAGGGAGACCTCAAGTACCCCACCTGTCCTCACTGCCTTTGTCTTCATAGGGAGACTCCTAGTACCCCACCTGTCCTTACTGCCTATGTCTTCCTAGGGAGACCTCAAGTACCCCACCTGTCCTCACTGCCTATGTCTTCATAGGGAGACTCCAAGTACCCCACCTATCCTTACTGCCTATGTCTTCCTAGGGAGACCTCAAGTACCCGGTTTTTTTAGGCTGGGTGAACGTCTGTGCCGAAATGACATCGAAAAATCCTCCACCCCTTTCCCTTGGGCGAAATCGAACCGGAAACCTGTTGGTTGGCAAGCCAGTGTACTAACCACTACACCACCAAGACACCAATATTTATATTTCGTATACTTCATATAAATACTCGGATAATATCTACCTTCGTAGAAACATGGTGATCATATCTATGCTTCACATAAAATTGGGGATCATATCTATACTTTACACAAACATGAGGACCATATATATACTTTTCACCAAAATGAACGCACATCTATGCTTCAAACAAACACGAGGATCACATTTGTACTTTACTGACACAGAAGGTCCACATCCAGATCTAAGACTAAGGTGTAGTACGTTTATTTAACTTCACATCATTGACTTGCATAACTTCTAAGCTTTTGTGTAGCCTCTCACTAGCTGGCCTAGTCATAGAAATCAGCTGTAACTCTTCTAATAGTTTGGTTTAGGGATTTGAGACTTGACTTGATCCTGCTTGCAAGGGCTTGAGGTTTGACTTGATCCTACTTGCAAGGGCTAGAGGCTTGACTTGATCCTGCCTGCATGGTCTTTTCTGACTTTTGGGTTCTTTCTTGCGACTTCACTTAAATGCAAGTCTGACATGAAGTAAAGTGACTGGTACATTATTTGGAAAGTCGATGTCATTTCGGGTCCAGTCAATACCAGCTCTACTTCGCCAAGTTGAGTGCATTTGTATTTTGTAAATATTTCTCTATCATTGTACGAGGGTCACACCGAAAGTCGTGAACAAAAAGTTTTTTAAAAATCAGAATTTATAGATAGAGAAAATATAAATGAATCACTTTAACCTCCATCCTTTGCACTTGTCATGTAGAGGTCACATGACATCACCATCATGTGTCACATGACCACGCGGAGCAGAAATAAAATGGCGGGTGCTGACGTTTAGTTTCGTCAACGTGCTGTTATCACAGCAGTATCGTTAAAGAGGAAATCACCGCTGGTGAAATTCATCAAAGACTTCAACTTGCTTATGGAGATGTGTGTATGGGTGCTAGAAAGGTTAGGAGATGGGTGAAACTTTTCAAAGATGGAAACACGAGCATCCAAGATATGCCTCGCAACAGTCGCCCTCGAACTACCTAGACTGAACGCAAAGTGGAAAGGGTTGACGATATCATTATATAAGACAGACGTATCATAGTTTCTGAAATTGCTATAAATCTTGGAATAAGAAACAACGCAGTACATGAAATTATTGAAAGCCTAGGCTATAGAAAAGTTGTGTTCGCTAAGTCCCACTTTTGTTGATAGATCACAAAGCTGCTAGAAAAACCATCACTCAAGACTTTATTCAGAGATATCGAAACGAAGGCAGTGATTTTGATGAGTATTGTGACGGGTGATAAAAGCTAGTTTCATCATTTTGCGCCTGAAACAAAACGGCAGAGTATGGAATGGCACCACTTCAATTCTCCAACTAAGAAGAAAGCAAAGACAGTGCATTCTGCTGGGAAGATTATGGGAACCATTTTCTGGGATGAAGAGGGATAGATTCTTGTTGATTTTCTCGAACGTATTGAAAGCATAAACGCTGCTCATTATGTGGAAACACTTAAGAAGCTCAGTCGTGCACTGCGCGATAAACGCCCTGGAAAGAAAATCATCCTGCACCACGATAACGCTCAGCCTCACTCGGCTCGCCGGACAACTGAGGAAATTCAGAAAATAGATTGGGAAATTCTTCCACACTCTGCCTATAGCCCCGACCTGGCACCCAGTGATTACCATCTTTTAGGTTTTGTGAAAGAACAAATGTGAGGCCATCATTACGACACAGCAGAGAACGCCCAGAAAGCAGTGCGTCTGTGCCTTTGGTCAGCTGGAAAAGATTTCTACCAAGAGGGTATTTTCAAACTTGCAGAGCGATGGGAAAACTGAGTTCAGAGAAATGGAGATTATTTTGAAAGGTGAAGAAAATGATGCAGTTTAAGGTGATACACTTATATTTTCTCTATCTATAAATTCTGATTTTTAAACAATTTTTGATCGCGACTTCCGGTATGACCCTAGTATTATCTCAGTCGAAATAGATTATTATGAATTTCATAATACAGAATGTAATATATACAAATAAAACTGAAGGTTCAGAACTGAAAGATACACAGATATGTGGTTAGATATTTATTTCAACAATACTGAAAATATCCTCTGAGTTTTGGTGAAAGATATAAAGATGAAAGCTATTAATAGTACTTGTTTTTTATAATCTGCAGAAGGTTCTGTATCGTCGTAATTGAGGATGAAAAATTTACCAGAAATGACAATCAGAGACCCACAGCTGGAAAGCTAGAATAAGGGTGGCAGAACCATAGCTGGAAAGCTAGAATCAGGGTGGCAGAACCATAGCTGGAAAGCTAGAATCAGGGTGGCAGAACCATAGCTGGCCAAGACCCAGTCCCATTTCCCTGTTGCTGCCCTCAGTAACAGTCCTAGTCTGGCTATCGGATCAGTGACCCACAGTCTCCATTTCGGTCAGTCATTTGCGTGTCCCTTGCGGAACTTTGCCCCCCCTAACAGCTCTCCTGTAGGCCCCTCGGTTGTAAGCAAGATGGCCTGATGCTGATGCATTAATTCGCAGATCATCAACGATGTCTTGCAGCCATCTTCGCCTTGGTCTTCCTCTTTTTCCCATTATGTACGGTCTTCTCTAAATTCTAAATAATATGTCCAAAATAGTTAAGTTTTCTCTGTTTAATCCTCTTTACTAGACATTTCAGTAGTCTGCTAAATAAGCATTGGGCACCCTCTCATTTTTAGCCCCACTCAATGACAGCTAAATAGCTGTCATAACCCTCTCCTACGCCAACACTAAGCTGTGTTTCATATCTTCACTACATCGGCTGCAGAGAAAACCAGCTCACACTTCTAGGGAGATGAAGAATAAGACATGATCGTGCTGGTAAGTTGATAATGTTCAGTTACATAGTCTCTCTCGCTGCTATAAAACACTTAACTATGGCCTGTTTTAATACAGTTGCTCACGCTACTTTCAATTATATTGCAAATAACTATGTTGGTTAATTAATACAAAACTTCCGCCATAACTTTTATAATTAACAGAAAAATTAAGGACGTCTAGAATTCAAACACGCAGAATTCTTCTGCCAACAAAAATTACAATACATCAGAAACACTGAAGTTTACACATAATATAAGTACAAATTTCTACGAAAGAGTTCTACGAGTCATATATTCATAACCTCGTACAATAAGTGGAAACTGAAACAAATGATTTAATCAGTTACATAAAAACTTTCCTCATAAATTCCAAACTTAAAAAAAAAAATCCTCACCCACATCGGTTTGCACGAAATGCCATCGTCCTCTATGTTCTCGAAGCATAATTTATCCATGTCACAACATTCCTCTGAAGCCTTTCTACAAGGTCTGCTAGGACCGGCGCAATCTGGCGGGGCTAGTATTGGTGCTGGTGGTGGCTGACGTGGTGGTGGTGTTGGTGGTGGTGGCGGATGTCGTGGTGGTGGTGGTGGTGGCGGTGGTGGTGGTCGTGGTCGTGGTCGTGGTTGTGGTTGTGGTGATGAAGACTATGGTACAACGATGTGTGGATTAATGTTCCATAGCATAGAAGGAAGGAGGGCATGAACATACAATACATATTTATACACTAATATAACAAACATATGCATACTGGTACTTATTATGAGTCCCTAGATTTCCTTGACGATTTCTGGACACTTTTACCACACTAAACAGCAGGAATATGGTCAGTTACAAAGTAAGGCAAAAGTGCAGATATGTTACAGATAGGCAGAAAAATAGACAGACAGAAAGACAGACAGAGAGACAAAGAAAGAAAGAAAGACAGACAGGCAGATAGATAGACAGACAGACAGACAGACAGACAGACAGACAGACAGACAGATAGATAGATAGATAGATAGATAGATAGATAGATCGATCTGTATCTGCCTGCCTGTCTGTCTGTTTGTCTGTTTATCTAAAGGCATTTGATAGCATACACAGAGATTCATTGTGTAGAAATTTAAGACTATGGATTCTTCTTCTTCTTCTTCTTCAGCTTTCCGAGCCATTAAGGCTCATTGCTGCAGATAAAGTTGTTCTCTATTCCTCTCTATTCCTAATCTTTTCTCTCCAGTTGGTGACACCAGTTTCTTTTATATCCTCTTCTATTTTGTCTTTCCATCTCTGTCTCGGCACTGGTCTTGTTTCCCTCATCTCTTGTGCATACATAATTTTCATTTGTCTGTTCTCTTCCATTCTTTCTAAATGGCCCACCCAGCGTAGTCTGTTCAGTTTCAAGACATTTATAATTCGTTGAGATTTAAATAAGCTGTTCAATTCAGTGCTCTTTCTAGCTCTCCATTCTCCACTGCTGGTATCCTTTGTGGGCCCAAAGATTGTTCTTAGGATCTTGTTCTCAAAGTTCTGCAATTGTTGTTCATCTTTCTTTGTTGTACTCCACGTTTCTGATCTATACGTGACGATTGGTCTTATTACACTTTTGTAGATGGTTATTTTGGTGTTTTTTTTACATGGTTTTTTATTTTAAAAGGTGTTGCAAGGCAAAGCATACTTTATTCCCTATCTGTACTCTGATTTTAATTTCCTCGCTTACTATGTTGCTTCTGTTGAAGGTTATGCCTAGATATTTGTATGTTTCTACTTTCCTAATAATCATATCTCCAACATTTATATAATTTGGATCATTTTGCCTCTGGTCTCTTGATATCTTTATATACTGTTGTCTTATCTTGGTTAATGGAATGGTCAAGCCCACTTTTAGTGCTACATCTCTCAGGTATTGATGAGTTCTTGCACAGTTTCCCTCACTAGGTTGATGTCATCAGATTATCCTAGTATTTTAGCTTGTTCTTCTGTACTGCTTTCTTCTTTCACTTTTCTGATTACCTTTTCGAGTACAAGATTGAATAGTAATGGAGATAATGTATCACTTTGTTCTAAACTAGTTCTTATATTGAAGGGTTCTGACTTTATTCCTTTTATTTTACTATATTTTGTGCATCCTCCATACATATTCTTTATTGGTATCTTAAATTATTTCATAACGTTCCATAAGCTGCTCCTATCTATGCTGTCATAGGCTTTCTTGAAGTCAAAGAAGATATTACGTACTTCTTTTCCATATTCCCAGTACTTTTCTGTTCTTTGACGTAGATAAAATATTTGGTCTACGGTTGATGACTATATGAAATACCATCTAAAATTCTCTACATCTTTAAGGATCTCTACAAAGGATATGTTTGTGTAGTCAACACTGAAGAAGGAATGAGTGAATGGTTTCAGATTGAAACAGGCGTGAAACATCCCTTGCTTTTTGGATTTACAATAGACTTCCTAATGAAAAAAATGCTGCACAGGTAAAGCAGGCATCGACTGGATACACGGGACCCAACTAGAAGATCTTCATTTTGTACATGACATAAATCGTATCATTGAGAATGAGAATTCGATGGAAGAAAAAAAAGATACCCTGTCTGCACTGGCTAGTAAAATAAGATTTGAAATTTAAAAAGGGTAAAACAAAAATATTGAAACTTCCCATTAATCAAGAAGGAAAAATATATGCAGAAGGAACAGCTGTTGAAGAAGTACACTAATCTGCATACCTCTGCGGCTACATAGACCACCATGGTGATAACAGAAAGGAAGATAGAATTGCAAAACCAGCATCGACCTTCAAGAATTTTGAGAACATATGGCATTAAAAGGTTATAAGGACAAAAACCAAGCCAAGATTATTCAATTCAAATGTAATATCCGCCCTCATTTGTTCATGTGAAAGCTGAAAAACAAGTAAACAATAAATTAGACTCTTTTGAAAACAAATGCCTAAGAAAAATACTCGGTATAAAGTGGAACGAATTCAAGAACAACGCAGAGATAAGGCAGATGAGCAAACAACAACCTGTCTCATGGGTGATCAGAATAAGGAGATGGACAAATGTCGGTCATGTGATGAGAAGAAACAGACAGAGAATCCCAAAACAAGCTATAAAGTGGAACACAACAGGCAAAAGAAAAAGAGGTCGGCCATGTTAAACTCTAGAGGATATCGTTAAGAGAGACCAAATTCTCTCTCTCTCTCTCTCTCTCTCTCTCTCTCTGAACCTTAAGTGATCAGGGCACATGGGGCATCGGCAAGGGTTTTCCACAAATGCCTTTCCTTTGCCTTTTTTTCTGCTCTTGCCCAGGTGAGACCAAATTAGTAGGCATAAAATCCCTTGATGAGATTGAAAAGCATGCCGAAAAAAAGGAAAATTTGGCAAAATATCATGCGACGCCTATGTGATGTTTAGCTTCACGTTTTATATCTGCAATGTTCATGAATTCGTTATATATATATATATATATATATATATATATATATATATATATATATATAATGTAGTAATGATGTTCGATTTAATGTCACAATTTGAATCATTTGATGTGATTGATTATGTACAGATATTAAAGATTACTGCCTTTGTGTGGTAATTAGTTATGTCTGTGTTAATGAAAGAGAGAGAACCAGCAGTTACGGTTATAGGACTACCGAACTGGGTAGGCTGGAATAACGAATGGGGAAATTAGAGTAAGATAAGAGGAAAATAACTAATTTTTGGAGGTGTTTAAGATAAGACACAGTCTCAGAGAATAATGATCAGTTATATAGGTATTATCTAAGATAAGAGACAGTCTCAGAGAATAATGATCAGTTATATAGGTATTATCTAAGATAAGAGACAGTCTCAGAGAATAATGATCAGTTATATAGGTATTATCTAAGATAAGAGACAGTCTCAGAGAATAATGATCAGTTATATAGGTATTATCTAAGATAAGAGACAGTCTCAGAGAATAATGATCAGTTATATAGGTATTATCTAAGATAAGAGACAGTCTCAGAGAATAATGATCAGTTATATAGGGTTTTATCTAAGATAAGAGACATGGACACCACTGGGGAGCAGAAGTAAGGGTAGACCAAAAGAGACATGGAGAAGAACAACAGAAAGGATGTTGAGCAATAGAGGGCTCACCTGGGCAAGAGCAGAAAAAAAGGCGAAGGACAGGCATTTGTGGAAAACCCTTGCGGAAGCCCCATGTGCCCTGGGCACTTAAGGTTCAGAGAGAGAGAGAGAGATAGGTTTTATCTAAGACAAGAGACAGTCTCAGAGAATAATGATCAGATATATAGGGTTTTATCGCTGACGCTGGCATATCAGCTATGGGTTGCTGATTACCTTATCGGGCGTCTTCACCCATCATATGTTATATACAGAGAGAAAAAAATCATTTTTATTTTACTTGTTAAAAGACAGACAGACAGGCAAACAGACAGACAGACAGGCAGACATACATACAGATAGACGGACAGACAGACAGACCAGATAGATAGATAGATAGATAGATAGATAGATAGGCAGGCAGACAGACACACACATACACACATACATACATACACACATAGATACATACATACATACATAATACATACATACATACATACATACATACATACATACATACATACATACATACATACATACATACATAGACTTACTCTGAAACAGCCTGACACGGTACTTGCTGAAGCAGCTAACAAAATGACGGCAATCAGTAACTTCATAATTACTTCACTGTTCATGTTATTGCTGCTGCTGTTTATTTTCAACATTTTCAAGCTCCAACATGAAGATAACGTCATCTTCTGGTGGCTTTTTCTCTGTGAATGGTAAAAATGTTTAACAACTTTTACAAGTTGGAAATTAATAATTGTAACATGGAGACTTGAATTTCCATGGCCTTATACAAATATACTGATATTAGTGCTCCAACTACTGACCCATAACTGTTCCACTTTAGGCTGCTCACAGAAAAGAAGAAAAACTTAAATATTAGCAAAACCATCGATAGATAAACACAGCCATAAATATGAACAAATATACACAACTAAACCTATATACACTACCACACAAACACTGCATCTAAACAGCCAGAACTTTCATGGGAAATATTTTGAGAACGATAATTAAAAATGTGACATCCAAAAATAAAAGGATGGCATCAATAATATCTAAAAAAGAGTGAGGCTACCATCTTGTTTCGAACGGGACATGTGTAGGACACAAGCACGTAAATAGGAGAGTATTGCCACATTGCTCACCAATATACTCAAATTGTATGAAATTATACTACACTGTATCATTTCAAAGTGAAAGAAGAAAGCAGTACAAAAGAAGCTACATTACTACGATACGCGAGAAGATTAGGAATAGAGAGGAATAGAGAAGAACTTTATCTGCAGCAATGAGCCTAAATGGCTTGGAAAGCTGAAGAAGAAGAAGAAGAAGAAGAAGAGGTATAATTATCAGTCATTCTTTAATCGCGGTTTGAAAGTTACAATATGCCATACAGTACAATAAGTCAGTTGGAGAACGTTTCTGGGCATCGACACATATCATTTATATATGTTAAATATTCACAATGGTTAATGAAATATTACAACAGTACCAGTTATATAGAAAATTATGACATGGATACTATTTTAACTAAAGGAGATCAGTGAAGTTAAACATAAGACAATCTTCCATACAAAGTGTCCAAAAATGCTTACCGTCAAATCTTAAATCATAACTTTTTTTTATTAAAATAATTCAGCAGCAGTTGGGCTTGGTAGATTGTATTACGTGTTGTGTTTGTAATTCTTATAATGACTAGGTCGTGTATTTGCTATCCAGGTAACGTAAATGATTTCTAATAGTCTGTCGTACAACGTAAGCAACTTTTTTACTAAAATATGTGTGTTCACAACTATGACAAGCAGCCAATTGACTCTAAAGCCCCACCCTTTTTGTCTGTGATTGATGTTCGATGATGATTGTGACCAAGTGGTAGTACTTGTTCTAAGCATGATGAGTGTCACAAGAAGTGGCGTGCTGTCACAGCATAATGAGTGTCACAAGAAGTGGCGTGCTGTCCCAGCATGATGAATGTCAGAAGAAGTGGCGTGTTGTCCCAGCATGATGAGTGCCACAAGAAGTGGTGTGCTGTCCCAACATGATGAGTGTCACAAGAAGTGGTGTGCTGTCCCAGCATAATGAGTGTCACAAGAAGTGGCGTGCTGTCCCAGCATAATGAGTGTCACAAGAAGTGGCGTGCTGTCCTAGCATGATGAGTGTCACAAGACGTGACGTGCTGTCCCAGCTGGTTCTTGCCTCATTGTTTCTATGTAGTGTTCACCATGACAAGTACTGCTTCTTATGTGTCTTTTGATGCTGAAAATTATCTGTTCATCGTGCTATTATATTGTACAGATAAAAGAGACAACGACTGCAGTAAAACTGGTTCTAGTAATACAGGTAGATAGAGGTGTATGGTACAGTTTTACACAGCGATAGAGGAAGTGAGAAAAGTGAGAAAAAACATAAATAATTAATAACATACAACATCCAATATTTCGGCTTGTGTCTTTTATAAGAGTTACATACAAAAATAAACACAACAAAAGAAAAGAAAAGAAGAAACATGAAAATGAAAAACTTAGCTTTGTGGCATCTCTAAGGAAGTTTAAAGGAAGCTAAATATATTGTTAATTCCAGCTCTGGGTGGAGACAGCCGGTCTGGAAAATAAAACTGTCTTAACGATATTTCCAAGAGGGCATGGAGCCCTGTGACAGAACACTTTTGCTAAAGAAACCACAGGGGAAAACGGGACATATCTTTTAGTGCAATCCGCTCCTGTTCTTCTGATGTATGATGTCGGGAGGCTCTAGAACACCACCTTATTTTCCAGACTGGCTGTCTCTACGCAGCTGGAATTAACAATATATTTAGCTTCCTTTAAATTTCTTTAGATTTCCCTCTATTTCTGCTATTTATACTCTACTTTCTTGTCTTAACCCCGCGCATTTCGCTACCTTCATTCATTAGTTTGACGTTATCGCACGGCTTCCCTTCTATCCCCTCCCACCTTCTTCTTTAGCGGCCTAGATGTATTTATTGCCTCCTCCCCCAAACTGTATCGTTCTCTCCCTTTCACCGCCATTAACATCCGATTGGTTCAATTTGTTTTCTTTTGTGGTTTACCAGCCTTGTCTTTATGGCGCATTCTGTTGTATTGTGTAGAAGGAGGGAAAGCCACAAAGCGAAGTTTTTCATTTTCATGTTTCTTCTATTCTTTATTTTATATTGTGTATTTATATTTGTATTTATATTTTGTATGCAATCCTTGAAAAAGGCTCACTCTGAAATACTGGATGTTGTATGTTTTTCATTATTAATGTTTTTTTCTCACTTTTCTCACTCTATCTCTTGCTTTGTAAAACTGTACCACACACCTCTATCTACTTGTATTATACTGTACAGACCATATTTTAGAGCACCGTGTTGTTGCCTGCCCACTTAGTGATTTATTAATACACCAGTTATGACCAGAAATTCCGTAACATTATTATTTTCATCACACATTTCTTTAATGAAAAATAATTATTTAAATAAGTATTTTAATCCAGACAGAGCAGACCGAAATGACAACCATAGTCTTATTGTCGATAAAATATTTTGTTTCAAAATTTGGAGTTATTTGAAGAATATTTTTGCTGCAGCGATTCCTATCTTCTTCATGTGACCTGTTCTTTGACAGAACGTTGACCTCACATCCTCCATGTATGAAATGTGATCTTGCTCAAGCTGACCAGCCTCTCTCT
The DNA here is from genome assembly GCA_009760885.1 of Achatina immaculata. Classification (NCBI taxonomy): domain Eukaryota; kingdom Metazoa; phylum Mollusca; class Gastropoda; order Stylommatophora; family Achatinidae; genus Lissachatina; species Lissachatina immaculata. Next base: position 23,994,284 of record CM019715.1, on the reverse strand, counting down.
CACTGACATATTCAGACATTCCGCGATGTCCTCAGTCACTTGAGGCGAGGTCATCCCTTTTCTCTTTTGCTGGGCATCATGGTATTTAGGTTCAGGATGGATTTACAGCAGGCACACTAAAACTCATTAAACATCGTAGAGAAATGAAGACGCAATGGAAAGTGACAAACAACAATAAAAAGAAATATAAATCTTTAACAAAAGAAGTACGAAGAAACTAAGAAAAGACAAAAAAAAACAATACATACAAGATTGTTGTGAAGGAATACATGGACATCAGAAGTGTGGAAGAGATAGTGAAATGTTTAAAGAAATGAAGACATTGACGAGAAATGTCATACCTAAGCTAAATATAATTTGTGACAAGATGGGGAATAGCTTGACAGAGACAGAGGAAATTCTAGAAAGAAGGAAGGAATATTGCAGAGGAATGTATGCAACAGCCAACTGTGAAAACATAAATCAAAAGTGTGAATTATTATTGGAGGAGAAAGAACCCGAACCGACAATAGAAGAAGTTTTATGGGCAATAAAGAATCTGACAGATGGTAAATCACCAGGCTGTGATGAGATAACAGCTGAACTTATTAAAGCAGTAGGAAAAGAATGTGCAACAATCTATCATGCACTATGTAAAAAGATATGACATTCAGGTATTTGGCCAAAAGAATGGAAAAGAACTGTACTCATACCACTGCCAAAGAAATAAACCTGAAATTATGCACAAACTACAGACTGTTGCCCTGATTAGTCATGCCAGTAAAATTCTATTAAACGTCATAATGGGTAGATTCGTAAGAAAATAGAAGAAAAAGTCAATATGGAGCAAGCTGGTTTCAGGCAAGGAAGAGGATCAAGAGATCATATATTAAGATTAATAATAGAGAAATGCAGATAATTTAATGTGAATCTATATTTATCCCTTATAGACTACTCAGATAGAAACACAAAAATAAGATGTTTAAGGGCATGCATCTTTCCCATCGCAACATATGCCTGTGAGACCTGGACACTTAACAAAACAGCTGAGAAGCACATAAATGCCTTTGAATGTAAATGCTACAGAAGAGTTCTCCAAATATCGTGGACACAAAAAAAGAACAAATATATCTATACTACAAGAGCTTAATATTGAAGAAGGCTGGCTAGTAAAGAAGATTAAAGAGAGAAAACTTAAATATTTTGGACACATTAAACGGCATGATATTTTAGGGAAGACCGTACTGGAAGGATACATAATGGGAAAAAGAAAAAGAGGAAGACCAAAACGAAGATGGCTGCAAGACATCGTTGACGATCTGCAAATGCGGCAGGCCATCTTGCTCACAACCGAGAGGCCTACAGGAAAGCTGTTTGGGGGGGGGGGGGGGGCAAAGTTCTGCAAGGGACATGGAAATGAATGAATGAATGAGACTACTCAGAGGTATTTGATTGTGTACAACACCAGAAACTTTGGGAAATAATGGGGGAAAATGGGATTTCCAACACATTTGATACAATTAACATCCCTGCTGTATCTAGACCAACAAGCAGCAGTAAGAATAAATGGTGAAACAACAACTTGGTTTGACATAAAACAAAGGGTCCGTCAGGGGTGCATATTGTCGCCTTACTCATTTAACTTGTATACTGAAAATATAATGAGAAGTGTCAGAGAAGACGTAGACAAAGAATATTACAATGCCATAACAATTGGAGGTTATGAAATACCAGAGATTAGATATGCTGATGACACAGTATTACTGTCCACAACACAAAAAGAAATGTAAAAACTAATTATGTCAGTCCATAAGAACAGAGAAGAGCGAAACATCTATCTTAATGCGAAGAAAATGAAATTGATGAGAACTGGCAAAACAAACAAGGCAGCTGAAATATGTACCAATGAGGAATAACTGGATGAAGTAGAGAGTTTTGAATATCTTGGATCACTACTAACTAATAATGGAAATACAATGAGGGGAATTAAAAGGAAGACATCTATCGCTCTTCAGAAAGTAAAACAACTAAAGAATCTGCATAGAGCAGCAGACGGAACTACAAAAAATAAGTCTGTTAAAAGCATGCATCTTTCCCATCGCAACATATGCCTGTGAGACCTGGACATTTAACAAAACAGATGAGAAACATATAACTGTTTTTGAATGTAAATGCTATAGAAGAGTTCCTCAGATATTATGGACACAAAAAAGAACAAGTATATCCGTACTACAAGAATTTAATGTTGAAGAAGGCTGGCTAGTAAAGAGGAAACTTAAATATTTTGGACACATTAAACGTCATGTTAATATAGAGAAGATCATCTTGGAAGGGTACATAATGGGAAAAAGAAAGAGAGCAAGACCAAGGCGAAGATGGCTGCAAGACATCGTTGGTGATCTGTAAATGGAAGAACCAGCAGCAGGCCATCTTGCTCACAACCGAGAGGCCTACAGGAGTGCTGTTAGAAAGGCAAAGTTCCGCAAGGGACATGCACATGAATGAATGAATGAATATGGATTCTAGTATCAAACTCACCAAAACATTGTATCTCTTGATGTGACCGATGTATATCATCATTTTAATTTCATAGTGTTTATGATCCAGTTCTCTACAACATTTACTCCCATCAGCTTCTCTTTACTTGATTTTCTTTCTATCCATGGTGTTCTAAGTGCCCTTCGATAAGATTTCTTCTCGAATGCTGCATCTTTCTGGTGATTTGTTAAGTATCTATATTTCGCACCTACATGTTGCTAGCGGAAATTTGTAAGCGCCAAGTAATTATAACTTTGTTTTATTGCTGCTGCCTTGCTACAATCTTTTCATTTGTGCTTTTGTGATACAACTGCTAGTCTTCTCTGGATTTCTACCATGCAGCCGCCATTGGTGGTGATGATAAATATTCCTGATGATAAATATTCCGTATATATTTTATAAATTATATGAAACGAAGGACAGTTTAACGAGTGTATAGTTTTTAACCCCAATGTGAATCATCACCATCATCATCATCACCATCATATCTAGTTACCTCCCCTGCTATTATCACATACAGTACTTTCTTTGAGTAATAATGCTCTTTTTTCGTTCACCTATTTACTTCACCTGCCCCGGTTGAATACTTACAACTGTATACAGTTTACCTGGTTTAATATTTATAATTCTTCTGTAAAATGTTTCCCTGGTCTCCTTTTCCTCTTAATTCCCCCCCCCCCCCCACGACGATTCCTTTTTCCACTGACACCTTCTTTAGATGATGCTGCAGAGTCGACCTCAGTGCACGAACTCCGTACACGGGCGAGGGTTCTGTAGATTAAGAGGTAAATCAATGGCAATGTTATAGTATAGGAATGGGACTAAACGGTCACTCAGGTAGAGCTCTCATATCAGAGAAGAGACTTAAATGGCCGCCCGATGCCGCCCCATTCGCATTAGAGCGCCCCGACGTTAGGAACTGCATTCCTTGCAGCCATTAAGTCCCTCGGCCGAGAACACTTTGGACTTGAATTAGAGTTTTATTCTTTCCGGTTTGAGGTATGTGTTGAAGGTAGCTGTGCTGCCAATGATCTGGAGTTTTGTTGGCACTGACACTACATAAAAGTCATTTATTGAGCTTCCAGTTTAGGCCCGCAGTGCTTGGCGCTTCTACAGTTCCAGTAGCTGAAATGGTTAGTTCTTTTGTCCCATCCTTTCCATCTTAGATCTTGTTTCTTGCTCTTCTGGTTCTTCTTTTGCTTGTGGCGTTTTTTCTGTGGAGGTTTTCAGCGAATGTTACAACCAGTTCTAGATCTTGTAGTTTTTAGTGATATAATATCTTCCAATATGCATTTATGAAGCTTTACACAAGTTTATTCCCATTGATGGCGTATAATCCACTACACGATCTCCCTAGTGCATATAATCTCCCTACTGACAGTAGCATGGACTGTTTGACACGTCGTTCATTTTGGTGTGTTTCATCATCATTTGCTGTTGTGGGTTCTGGGCGGTCAGTTCTAAGTGTGATGTCTTTGGTGTTAATAAATTGATCCCACAGTTCACAACATTATTATTTTTTTACGTACGATATGTGCTACATTTCACATAATAATATCTACCCCATCTCGATGTTTACGCCATTTCTGTCTGAATGTATTATTAACTTACCGTTTTCCAACGATCTTTTACCTGCTTCTGGCCATCGCATTTCGCTGATGCCTGGTAAGTCTAGATGGTATCTCTCCATTTCTTTGATAACCTGAGTAGTTTTTTTTTATTCCTGCTGCCATCATTCTTACATTCCAGAATCCAATCTTTGTCACATGTTTGGGGCCGCCGGATGAGCTCCTCGGAGTTGGCATCCCTTGATGCTCGGTTGGTTTCTCTGGGTAGGTATAACTATGTCAATGTAGCAGCAAAGAGCATTGTAGAATGGGAACCAGTGAACAGTCGTATAATAAGAGCATGATAAAAACAGTCGTATAATAAGAGCATGATACAATCTAAGACATGGAAGAATGACAATAATACAGTATTATGCACCCACGAACGATGCAGATGATGAGGTGAAAGACAACCTAATCACCAATTACAATAAAGTCCATAAACACGACATCCTAATTGCTATGGGGGACTTCAACGCTAAGGTAGGGAAAGATAATACCGACGTTGAAAAAGTAATGGGGAAAGAAGGAATTGACATGGTTAAACAGAACGGAGAAAGATTAATTGAAATATGTCTAACAGAGGGCATAGTCATTGGAGGCACAATATTTCCACACAAGGAGAGACATAAAACAACGTGGATATCTCCAGATGATAGAACTAGAAACCAGATAGATCATTTTTGTATTAGAAAGCAATACAGAACATCTCTCATAGATGTAAGGGCTTATAAGGGTGCAGATGTTAACAGTGATCACAACCTGTGTATATCATGATCATGTGCCGTGCCGACTGGCGTTGGCTATTATGCTTCTCTAGAGTACACGAACCTTCATGAAGGCCATCAACTCAGTTGGTGATCTCCTCTCACAACATCTTGTCAGACCGTCCAGTAACATTTCTCTTGATCTTCCTCTTGATCTTCTTCCTTCTATTTTTCCTGTTGTTATAATATTTTCAATGCCCCCTCTTCTCAGTGAATGTCCAATGAAAGTACATTGTTTCTCTCTTATTTTTTTACAAGATTTTTTGTCTCTCCAACTCTTCTCATACATTCTTCATTGTTTATTTTTGCTGTCCAGGGGATTCGCAACATTCTTCTAATAAACCACATTTCTGTTGTTTCCAATGATTTTTGTGCAGACCTGCCTATTGTCCATGATTCACTTCCATATAACAAGATAGGTTCAATATAGCATTTTATGACTCGTTTTCTAACGTTCATGGATAAGGATGTGTTGGATAATATGTTTCCCATTCACTGAAATGCAGTCTTTGCTTGGCCTATTCTGTTCCTAATTTCTATTCTGCATTTCCCATCTGAAGTTATTACTGCTCCAAGGTATTTGAATTTCTGCACCTGCTTTAGAATAGTTCCGTTTAATTTTATACTGCATTTTGATGGATTCTGTTTCTTAGATATAACCATTAGCTCTGTCTTTTTTATGTTCAAAGTAAGGCCTATCTGTTCATTTCCTTTGGTGGCTTTATACAAGAGATTTTACTGGTGTTGTTGGTTCTCAGCTATCAGTACTGTGTCGTCAGCATACCGAAGGTTGTTAATATTGCAATCTCCAATTTTTATGCCTAGCTCGATGATGATGGTTCTTAGAATATTCTCGCTGTACAGAGAAAAAAGTCCTTGGCGCACCCCTTGTTTTATAGGTTGATATTTTCCAATTCTATTTTCAACTCGAATTGCTGCTTCTTGCTGCCAGTATATATGTTTTACAATCCTCAGGTCTTTACCGTCTATATTGATGTCTTCAAGCATTTTAATAATTTCATTATGTTTCATCCTGTCGAATGCCTTGGTGTAATCAATGAAGCATAAGTAGAGATCTTTCTGTACTTCTAAGGCTCTTTCTGTTAAGTGTTCGTAAAGCATAAATGGCATTGTGTGTTCCCTTTCCTTCAACAAATCCAAACTGTTCATCTGCTATTTCCATTTTTATTTTTTTCCTTGTTCTTCTTATAATGATTCTCAGAAGTAGCTTCGTTATGTGACATGAGAGGGTGATAGTCCGGTGGTCATCACATTCCTTTGCATCTGGTTTCTTTGGTAGTGCTATAAACCTGGATTTAACCAAGTCTGTGGGCATATAACCTGTGCATAAGGAAAATAAAACTAAAACTGAAAAGCCAACACAAGAAATCAATACACAGAAAGATAAACAGCCACAGCCTACAAGAAGAGAATACTAACAGTAATTTCAATCAAGAACTTGCCAATCATTCCAAAACACCCAGTGAAGTTGAGAGATAGGTATAGATGAATTATGGAATTCTTACAGCACAGCCATAATCACAGCAGCAAAAGCAAGCGCTGAACTGAAAAAAACAAATAGAAAAGCATAGATATCAGAAATCACATGGAAGAACATACATGAAAGACGAGCAGTCAAATTAGACATATTGAATGTAAAAACAGATCTTCGAAAAGATATGACAAAAGCAACATACAAAGAAATAGACAAGAAAGTAAAAAGTTCAGCTTGAAAGGATAAAAGAGAATATTGGAAAAAGGCAGAGAAAGCAGCAAAAACAGGAGACAGCAAAACTTTATATAACATACAAAAGAGGCTAACGGGTACTATTACATTTGAAGAAAGACCAGTCCTTAGCAAAACAGGCAACCCTATTAACATCAAGTAAAGACCAAAAGCAAAGATGGGCTGAACACTTCCAAGAAATGCTTAATCGACCACACCCAAAAGAATTGTTAAACCTTGAAACTGACTTACCAGCCCCACAATTAATTGTCAGCCTAGACGAAATTACATTGCATGGAATTGAAACAGCAGTGAATCTAATGGCTAACAACAAAGCTGCAGGTGAAGATGAAATAACAGTCGAAATGCTAAAAGCTATCAATAGTGACAACATGAGACAACTACAGAGAATGTTTAATAAGATTTGGAAGGGAGAAAAGGTCCCTTCTAAATGGAAAAAAGGAATCATTGTTAAAATACAAAAAAGGCAACCTTAGTGACTGTAACAATTAGAGAGGAGTAACCTTAATATCAGTTGTGTCAAACGTATTTTGCAAGGTCATTTTAAATAGACTTAAAGATATAGTGGATACTGCAATGAGAGAAGAACAAGCAGGATTTCGAAAAGGGAGAAGCTGTCTTGACCAGATCTTTACTCTAAGAATAATACTTGAAGAACATATTGAAAAGCAGAAACCATTAATACTGAAATTCATAGACTTTAAAAAGGCATTTGATAGCATACACAGAGATTCATTATGGAGAATTTTAAGTCTATATGGAATACCATCTAAAACTGTTAACATCATTAAGGACTTATACAACGGATATGTTTGTGCAGTCAAGACAGAAGAAGGGATGAGTGAATGGTTCCAGACTGAAACAAGTGTGAAACTGCCTCCTTTACTTTTTGAAATTACAATAGACTTCATAATGAAAAAAATAATGCACAGGTAACACAGGTATTGACTGGGTACATGGGACCCAACTAGAAGATCTTGATTTTGCTGATGACATAACTCTTATCAGTAACAATGTGAATTCCATGCAAGAAAAAACAGATAGCCCATCTTCACTGGCTAGCAAAATAGGACTTGAAATAAACAAGGACAAAACAAAAATAATGAAAATTCACATTAATCAAAATGGAAAAATTCACGTAGAAGGGCCAGATATTGAAGAAGCCAATCAATTTGCATACCTTGGCAGCTACATAGACCAGGATGGTGACACTAGAAAGGAAGTTAGAATTAGAACTGAAAAAGCAGCATCGATCTTCACGAATCGTGAGAACATATGGAATTCAAAAGTTATAAGCAAAAAAACCAAGTTACAATTATTCAATTCAAATGTAATATCCACTCTCATTTATGCATGCAAAAGCTTGAAAACAACTCAAGAAATAGACAAGAAATGTGACTCTTTTGAAAACAAATGCCTAAGAAAAATACTCAACATCAGGTGGAACGAATTCAAGAACATTGCAGAGATAAGACAGATGACTGAACAACAACCAGTCTCATGGGTGATCAGAAAAAGGAGATAGACATATGTTGGTCACTTGATGAGAAGAAACGATCAGAGAATCCCAAAACAAGCTATCAAATGGAACACAACAGGCCAAAGAAAAAGAGGCAGACCGCGTGAAACTCTGAAGAGGACATTGTTAAGAGAGGCCAAATTAACAGGCATAAAATCCAATGATGAGGTTGAAAGACTCGCCGAAGAGAATAAAAATTGGCGAACTACCTTGCGAGCCCTATGTCACGTTTAACATTACGGGAAGGATATAAAATAGAAAATAAGCTTGTAAACTCGTACTTCATGATAATCCTCGTTATACTCGAAGGTGGTTCGATGTTCCAAAGTTTCTCAAGTACCTTACATTCTCCACACATGAATACTGACGGGTGTTCATCTACATTCTGACAGAATGTTCCAGTACCTTAGTTTTTACTTCCTTTTCTGTTTATTGGGTTTGCACTCATCTTTATTTTTTTCGTCAGTGACATCTCTAGATTTCCAGATTATTGCGCGATAAATAAAATAATGGATCAACTTTTTACTTTACTTTTACAATATACAGAAGTCTTAATTTTGATATATTTTCTGTGATATACTAGCTTATTCCACTCAGAAAATTATGTTTTGTAGACTGACAATATTAAATATGTAGCACGTTGCTTTCTTCACCTGTACGTTCTTGTAGTATGGATGTATTCGTTATTTTTTGTGTCCAGGATATTTTTAGAACTCTTCGGTAGTATTTACATTCAAAGGCATTTATGTGTTTCTCAGCTGTTTTGTTAAGCGTCCAGGTCTCACAGGCATATGTTGCGATGGGAAAGATGCATGCCCTTAAAAATCTTATTTTTGTAGTTATGTATGTTCCTCTCTACAACTTCTTTAGTTGTTTTACTTTTTAAAGAGCGATAGATGTGCTCCATTTAATTTGCCTCATTGTATCTCCATTAATTATGATTAGTAATGATTAAAGATATTCAGATCTCTATTCCAATTTCTCCTCATCGATACATATTTCAGCTGCCTTATTTGTTTCGTCAGTTGTTATCAATTTAAATTTCTTCGCAATAAGATAGATGTTTTGCTCTTCACTATTCTTACGGACTGACATAATTAGTTTTTCTATTCCTTTTTGTGTTGTGGACAGTAATACTGTGTCATCGGCATATCTAATCTCTGGTATTTCATAACCTCCAATTTTTATAGCACCGGAATAGTCTGAATAGAAAGGAAAATAACAATACAAAAATTACGAAAAAAAAAACCGAAACAGTCCATCCGAGAAAGAAGACTACCAAGTGACATCACGGTGGAACACGTGATAGGCAAATGAGACTGCGCAGAGATATGCTACAAATCAGAATATATACCTTTCATTATGAAGCATATTTTGTTTATCTGGCTGCCCTTATGTTTTACTGTCAGATTTCTGATTACGCGACATTAATTGTGGTGCGACAACAGCTTAAATATTTGATCATTAATATCTCAGTGCACTATTTTATGGTCTTAAAACAGCACAAATTCTCTTGTATTAAAACGCAATATTTGCTCCTGATATATTTTTCAGGATACTCTATTTTTGTACATGTCACGAGCTTCATCAACGCTAGTTACACAATGACTGAAAATAAATGTTTTGCATAGTTATCCATTGTGTAACTGCAGGAAGTGACATGTTTCAGGTGCCCACTTTGTAGCTGCAATAAATGATATGCCCACTTTGTACTTGCAGAAAGTGACATATACAAATATAACTGATGGCCATGCTCCTCAAAGCTGTTGTTCCATTTAACTCTAATATTTACAGTTGTTAGTAAAGACCCTTCTGTTGTGTGGAAAATAAATGGTACATTCTACTCATGATGACATGATTTACTACGGATATTAATAGAAGAAAAGGAAAGGTCCATTTATTGTGCAGGGGACAATTCATCCTGAAGTTATCACCATAGATTGTAGTATCTAAACACTGCGAAACAGTGCACAACTAAAATCAAATAACATATAGGAAAATCAATGAAAAATATCACTTGTTTATTGCAATAATCTTGAAAACTGTGAAACAAAAACATAAACATATTCATAATTCATATTTATTCAGATTAAATCAATCATTTAAAACAGAATATTTGATAGAATCTAGCTTGTGTGATATTATTTATTCACAAAAATACATGAACATGATAACCAGAAAACAAACATGAAAAGTAAAAACAGAAATGAGTGATTATGAACATGACAATGAAATGATCAAAACATTTTTCATGTGCAGTTTTATGCTGCTGTAAAGAGAAGGGAGAGAACACAGTATGACGAGGAGAACACGCTCAAGAAGGGAAAGGGAAAACGTAAAAGCAGAGGAAAAAAAAAGAATTTTCATAGAATATTTTCTTTGCACAAATGATAGCAACACTGAATCTCCTATTATGAACCTCTGCATCTGAATAATAGAAATCTTGACAGAAACGTTACATTGTCAATATAAGAATCTCACCTCTCATTTTGCTGTCTAGTTGGACATTTGTATACACAATCCCTCCCCTTTTAAGAGATCATCGAGTATACATTTGTAGTCGCTCCCGCAGCATCTAAGATATCTGGTGCAACGTTGTCTGGGCAACATACAAATTATAGATTGCAGTGGTGGTACTGGCGGTGGTGGAGGTCGAGGTGGAGGCGGTGGAGGCTGTGATACACCGAAATGTGGATAAATATTCTATAGCATAAGCACAGCCTGTCTCATGGGTGATTGGAAAAAGATGGACAAATGTCGGTCACATGATGAAAAAAAAAAAAAAAAAGCTATCAAGTGGAACACAACAGGTCGAAGAAAACGAGGTCGACCACGTGAAACTCTAAAGAGGAAAGAGAGGTCATATTCAATCATTTACATGTCCCTTGCGGAACTTTGCCTCCCTAATAGCTCTCCTGTAGGCTTCTCGGTTGTAACCAAGATGCCCTGTATTGGCAGGTCATCAACGATGTCTTGCAGCCATCTTCGCCTTGGTCTTCCTCTCTTTCTTGTTCCTATTATATACCCTTCCAAGGCAGTCTTCTCTAAATCTATATATATATATATATATATATATATATATATGAACGTTTGTGTGTATGTATTATGTGTATGTATGCATATATGAATGTTCCAGCATCGCGCTGGAACGCCTGAAGCAATTTCAAATAAACTTGGTACACATATGACTTACGATCTGGAAAAAAAAATCATGTTACGGTAAGACATCCCTAGGATACCCCTATGAAGCCTAGGGGTCGGGGTGACATGTAAAAATAATCGGAAACGACCGATATTAGTGTCGAATCCATAGTTTTCGGAGTCACTGAGTTGGATAATGACACTCGCTAATTCAGCCTCCATTGCAAGTGGGGGAAGGGGGGGGGGGGGTGAGAAGTGGTGAAAAATAAGATGTCCAAATTGACTGAAATTAGTGTCGAATCCGTAGTGTTCAGTATTGCTAAGCTGATTGGTAGAGTTCTGATGACAATTAAGCCCACGTTTAGTCGAATAGAAGGAATAGAACTCTGTAGAACCGTCTAGATCCTGTAGAACCTTTTAGAAGGTTGTGGAAATGAATAGAACATTGTAGAACCGTCTAGAGGATTGTGGAAATGAATAGAAATTTGTTGACTGGGATAAATAAATACCCGGGAAACGCCGGGTAATCAGCTAGTTCTCAATAAAAATTGAAATTTCAAAGTCCTGAGTTTTGTGGATCTTTAACAATTACAAATGTGTCTTGAGAGAAGCAGAAGCAATACTCTTGATAGGCAGAGACCAATCACTTCTGTGGTATGAATCAAGTAGTCATTTGCATGCCCCTTGCGTAACTTTGGCTCCCTAACAGTTCTCCTCCTTACAAGGCAAAATCTTCAATATTACGTTTTTGTAATATAGGTATGGTTGTTCTTTTTTGTGTCCATGATATTTGAAGAACTCTTCTGAAGCATTTACATTCAAAGGCATTTATGTGTTTCTCTGCTGTTTTGTTAAGTGTCAAGGTTCTCACGGGCATATGAAAGATACATGCCCGTGAAAATCTTATTTTTGTAGTTCTATCTGTTCCTCTCCACAGATTCTTTAGTTGTTTTACTTTTTGAAGAGTGATAGGCGTCCTCCTTTTAATTTCCCTCATTGCATCTCCATTAGTTATAATTAGTAACGATCCAAGATATTCAAAGCTCTCCGTGTCTTCCAATTTTTTTCTGATTAATACATACTTCAGCTGCCTTATTTGTTTTGTCAGTTGTCATTAGTTTAGTTTTCTTCGCATTAAGATGGAAATTTTGCCCTTTAACATTCTTACGGACTGAAATAATTATTTTTTCCATTCCTTTTTTGTGTTGTGAACAGTAATACTGTGTGATCCGCGTATCTAATCTCTTGTATTTCACAATCTATTTGTATGGCATCGAAATATTCTTTGCCTACGTCTTCTCTAACATTTCTCATTATATTTTCGGTATACAAATTTAATAAGTAGGGTGACAATATGCACCCCTGACGGACTCTTTGTTTTATGTCAAACCAAGCTGTTATTTCACCATACGAGAATAAGTATATTCTCACTGCTGCCTGTTGGTCTAGATACAGCAAGATGTTAAGTGTATCACATGTGGTGGAACTGCCATTTTTTCTTTTATTTCCCAAGGTTTCTCGTGATGTGTACACAATCAAATGCCTGTGAATAATCTATAAAAGATAAATATATGCTCCCATTGTGGGCCGGCTAGCGTAGTGGTTAGAGCACTCGTCTAGCAACCAAATGGTCGAGGGTTCGAATCCCCAGCTGAGAGGGATTTTTTTTTCCGACCAATACGGCCCTGAGGTCGACCCAGCCTCGTAAAATGGGTACCAGAGAAAATCTGGGAAGTAAAGGCAGCGAGGAAAGGAACTGGTCACCCTACCTCACACGCTGATGACCCAGCATAATGAGGTCTCTAACGCTTCAACCCCTACGGCATTTGAAATGCTATGGGACTATCTTTACTTTTTTATGCTCCCATTAAATTCTCTGCATTTCTCTATTATTAATCTTATGTTGAATACATGATCTCTTGTTCCTTTTGGTCGTCCAAAAACCACTTAGAACCATATTGACTAATTTTTCTATTTTCTTACGAAGTCTACCCATTATGATTTTTAATAGAATTTTACTAGCATGACTAATCAGACAACGGTTCTGTAGTTTGTGCATAGTTTCAAATTACCCTTTTCGGCAGTAGTATGAATATAGCTACGTATTTTCGATTCTTTTGGCCAAATACCAGAATGCCATATCTTTTTACATAGTGCATGATAGATTGTTGCACATTCCTTTCCTCCTGCTTTAATAGGTTCAGCTGTTATCTCATCACATCCTGGTGATTTACCATTTTTCAGATTCTTTATTTTCATAAAACGTCTTCTAATGTCGGTTCGGGTTCTTTCTCCTCCAATAATAATTCACACTGTTGATTTCTGCTTTCAAAGTCAGGTGTTTCATACATTCCTCTGCAATATACCTTCTATCTTTCTATAATTTCCTCTGTCTCTGACAAAAGCCTAGCTCATCGCGTCACAAATTACATTTAGCTTAGGTGTGACACATCTCGTGAATGTCTTCATTGCTTTAAGCATTTCACTATCTCTTCCATACTTCTGATGTTCTTCTATTCTTTCACAACAATCTTGTATGTATTGTTATTTGTCTTTTCTTATGTTTCTTCTTATTTCTTTTGTTAAAGATTTATATTTATCTTTGTTGTTGTTTGTCACTTTCCATTGCGTCTTCATTTCTAAAAGTTATTTTATCAGTTCTAGTGTGCCTGCTGTAATCCACCCATTCTTTTGTGTTTTCTTTACTGGAACCATGTCTTTAGCTGTTGCTATTAAATTATGTCTGGCCTGCGTAGCCAATTCATCTGGTCTCATCTCCTCTTGTACAGTCATCAGTGTCTTGAAACAGCTCTTCACTTCTATACCACAATAATTGGTGTATAAGTATACAACTATACACTCCCATTCCTGACACACACCGCCAGACAAGCCACACCTTGCAATTTACAGCTAAGTACTTTTTTTTTTTTACAATATTCATGTAAATCTATACTTTATCTCCTCTCCCTATTTCTTCGTCCTGTATGTTTTTGTATGATTAAGGCTCACGCCGAAACGTCACAACTTTGTAATCGTTAAGTAATAAAGCTGCTCCTACTTTTTTCCAATTTTATACATTCACTTCTATACCGTATTGTACTGGTATTTTTGTAAGACCAAAGCGGAGTGGTCTTTATCCCGTAACTGTCTTTTTAATTTTTATCTTTATGCCTGCTATTAATAACTCATGGTCCGTGTCACAATCGACACCTGGTAAAAAGCTTTTGGTGAAGTTTTTTTATACCATCTTACTTGCACTAAAATGTAATCTATTTGATTCGTGATTTTCCCATCAGGTGATGTCCATGTGTAAAGTCTTCTTGGATGTTTAAAAAGTGTGTTAGCGATCATTAGCTCATTTTCCATGAAAAACGCCATTTTAGATTGTCACTTGCCTCACTTCCATGTTGTATACTAAATTTACCAAAAACAAGTCTTCGTTTTCTGCTCTTTTCTGTACCAATCTTTGCATTAAAATCCCCCATTATTAATACAATATAATTTTTCTGTACTTGGTCTATCGTCGTTTCCAGTGTGTTATAAAAGTCTTCTACTTCCTCTTCTTCTGCTGCTGATGTAAGTGCATATATCTGGATGACTGTTACATTTCTAGGAATGCCCTTAAGCCCGATTGTGAGAATTCTATTACTTACTGGATTCTAATCTTGTAATGCTTTTGATGCCAATTTGTCCAAGTAAAAAGCCACTCTATTCTTTCCACCTAATTCTCCACCAGAGTATATAAAGATATTATCATTCTTGAAGTGTCCTGATCCTTTCCAATGATGTTCGTAGATTCCCAAAATGTGTATCCCCGTCTTTTCATCTCATCACTTATTATTTGATACTTTCCCCTCATACATACTTCTCACATTCCATGTTCCTACTTTTATTTTTCTTTTAGTTTGATGCATGGGTTTCCGTAAAAGCACCGTCAGGATTTTGTCCATTATGATGCGATTCTAAGGACTGTTATTGCCAGAGGTGAGGTGGAGGATACATCGCTCTCCACTCCAATGGCGTGCGTCTCAAATAGCATCTGACAGTCAAGTCCAACTCCTGGCCTTCTCGTGACAGAACTGTTTAAATTGACAGAAGGGGCGAATGCGAATATCTGGCGCCTGAAAACCAGACATTTCGGGTAGATGAGAGTCATGTTTGGTAGCTCATCTGCCGCTGCTGGCGAGATTCTTCAGCTGCCGTGCGTGAAGTGGGGATCCTCCCGGCCAGAGAAGAAAGGTGCAATTATGGGTTGCCGTGCGGCACTGTGGAAAAGGTGAAAGAAAGGAGTAAGTGAAGTAATCAGTAGTCTCGAGGTCAGGACTGCTCAAATCATGGCACCTCTACTCTGGAGGTCGGTACACTCATACCGGGCGAATTGCCTGAACTGGCTTAATCCAGGGGTTAAGACGCTGCTGGCGAGACTCCTCGGATGCCGCGCATGGAGTGAAATTCCTCCCGGCCAAAGAAGAAAATGAGGAAAAGCAATCAGGTTTGCCGTGCGGCGCCGATGTGAAAAGGTGATGGAAAGGATAAAGTGAAGCTTAATCGGTATGTCCAGTAGTCTCAAGGCGAGAACTACTCATACCACAGCGCCTCTGCTCTAGAGGTCGGCCACGTCCGAAATACACCCATACTGGTGAAATATGCCTAACCTGGCTTACACTAGGGGTGAAATTTGATGGCTACTCAAGTCATGGTACCTCCGCTCTAGAGGTCGATCATATCCCAGACACGCACATACTGGGATAATATGCCTAAACCGGCTCAACCCAGGGGTGAAACTCACTACTGGCGAGGATTCGTCCTCCTGGACAAAAGCTCCATCCTAGTCACAACTAGGAAGGGTAGCGGCCACGACCACAAAATGCTGAAGTCGAAGACACTGGACCAGTGCAGTCTAGATAGGCAACCACGTCTCACCTGGCGGGGATGTATGCGTATCCTAAACAGGCTGAGGTTTTCCGGTGAGAAAGTCCAACGCTGGACTGGATGGGCAACCACCTCTCACCCAGCGGGGATATACTCATATTCAAAACACGTTGAGGTTTTCCGGTGAGAAAGTCCAACTCTAGATTAAACTGGTGCAACGAAAACCACGGTGTCATGCAATCACGCTTCTGAGACCCACCAAGAATACAGGCTCAAGCCCTGCGATACTCTGAACCTCTTATGATCCTCTCGAGGATTTCGTGTGGCGTTTTCTGGGGCCACACGGGGACCACGGGACCAAACGAGAATCACGGGAGTAAATTCTGTAGGATCATTGGGCGGTCTTTGTGGTGGAAACGAAGAAGAGGTAGAAGACCGTTATGAGGCCAAATTCGTAGGTATAAAATCCATTGATGAGGCTGAAAAGTTCGCCGAAAACAAGAAAACTTATCGAACTACTGTGACTTTTAGCTGCACTGGAAGGATGTAAGATGTAAAAAGTAAGATAGGCAGAAGGAAGGTATGCACATGCAATTCATACTTATATGCAAATATGTAAACATTCTTGTGAGATTCATTCTTTTTATATTTTGGATAAGATGATTGGTGTTTATGTTGTTATATTAATGTTACATCAACGTATTTTGATGCATCGTGATTTTTCATAACCTTATTCTATTCTCATTCCTCTATGGAACACTAAAAGAAAGGAAGACAACCATGTACCTTCTTTATTATGACCAACAAAATATAATATGAGTGATAAATTTAACTTTTTGTTTGCTTTTCAACAGTTTTCGTTATTTCACACTACAGCCACATAAACGTGAAGGTTTTGAACTCAGTACAGTCCCGTACATAATGTGAGGTTAGTAATATTAGTCTGATAGAAATCATCCCAAAATATATTCGAACTGTTAACCTTAATGATATGCCTAAACTATTGGCAAGTAAACATGTTATTCCTCGCGCCCAGAGACTCATAGTAGAGTTACTGGGGCGGTAATACAGGAACCAACTTGGTCCGAATACTCAATGCTAACGATTCCTTCCTTACAAATTATATGCTGATATATCAATATCACGTACCTTCGCTCTGTTATCATCATCATTTAAAGGAAATGCATATAAACAAATTAAAATTATATATATATATATATATATATATATATAAAACTAGCCATATCTGGCATTAAAACTTGTGTTCAGTGACCGGTACCTTATTCTACATTCTTATATTCATATTGGTTCTCATTATGATTCTAGGTTTCTCTTTTGGTGACTTTTTACTCCATGAAACACTAGGAATTTGGTCAGTTATAAACGTTGAGAAAAGAGAAGAACAGTTACAGATAGACAGACAGACAGACAGACAGACAGACAGACAGACAGACAGACAGACAGACAGACAGGCAGGCAGGCAGGCAGACAGACAGACAGACAGACAGATAGACAGATAGATAGATAGATAGATAGATAGATAGATAGATAGATAGATAGATAGATAGATAGATAGATAGATAGATAGATAGATAGATAGATAGATAGATAGATAGATAGACTTACACGGGAACACCCTGACACGGTGCTTGCTGAAGCAGCTAACAAAATAACGGCAATCATTAACTTCATGATGTTATTGCTGCTGCTGTTTATTCTCGAAAACCTTAAACTCTTCCTGTGTCTTTTCTCTGTGAATGATAAAAATGTTGAACAACTTTTACAAATTAGGAGTTAACACTTGTAAACATGAAGACTTCAATTTCTGTGGTCCTATACACATATAAAACTGCTCTAACTGCTGATCCATTACTGTCCATCATTATTGTCCTTCTTTAGGTTGTTTACAAAAAAAAAAAAAACAGGAAAAAAAACTTACATACTATCAAAATAATCGACACATAAACACAGCCATAAATGAATATAAACAAATATACACAACTAAATCCATAAGAACAGCCACACAAACAGTGTCGCTAAACAGTTGGTATTTGAGACAATGATGTCTACTCAATCTGTGTTCAGAGAACATCTTCAGACACTCAGATAAACTACAGGAACTGAATGTGGGGGAGGGGAGAAATGTCAATAAAGAAGATATGCAGATAATACAGTCCTTCTAGCGGTGAGTCCACATAACCTACAGAAATTAATAAATATAATACACAACACAAGCCAGGAATGAGGACTTGAGATGATTATCAAGAAGACCGAGATAATGGTGTTGTTCAGCAGGAAAGACCACAAGCCACAGATGGATATAACCGTAAACAAAGAGAGACTGCAACTGTTGACAAACTACTGCTAGCTAGGACATACACTGACTGAAGATGGGAGATGCCAGATGGAGATAAAGAAAAGAATAAGAAAGCCAAATAATACATTCAACACCACGAAGACAGCGCTGCTATCCAGAAACCTACCAATAAAAAACAAAATTACGATTTCTAACATGTTTTTTCTACTCTGTTTTACTGTATTGAGTAGAAAGCTGGACTCTAAGCAAACGAAGGAAAGAGAAATTAATGCAGCAGAAACACACATGGTTCTATAGAGAGAATGAAAAGAATAAATCCACAAGTTTCAGAACAGCTCCAAGTGCAATATGACTTTCTCAGAGAAATAAAGATTAAGAAAAAAAATACTTTGGCCGGATCAAAAGACATAACAATAAACTGAAGACCGTACTAGAATTAAAGGTGGAAGGAAAAAGAGCAAGAGAAAAACAAAGGTGTAGATGGGAAGATAACATACTAGACTGGACAATATACAGCCTGGCTGAATACACCATCAAGCCAAGGGAGAGAGGGAACTGAAGATTCATTACCGCCAACCTTGGTTCTGTAGAAGGCACATGATAACGATGAAACATATGGTAGAACAGCCAGAAACAGACAGTCACGGGAAGTATCTTGACAGTGGTAACAATGAACAGCTAATTTTCACAAAGGTCATGCCCTTCCTGTAAAATCAGTAATTTCTTACAGCTTTTGAGGTGGTGAACACGAATATGGCAATCATAATGCACAATTGTCTATTGTTTATAAGAAACTAGCTGATTACCCGGCGTTGCTCGGGAATTTATTAATTATTAATACTGCTCAGTGGATTTGAGATGATCTGTTTTTCCCATGGAAAACCTTATGTTGCTTTCCCAAAGGTGGGTTCACTCAAGAAATTATTTATTCTTGCTCCTGGAGGTGAAGCTAAAAATGTTCCATATGATCAAGTTTTGAGTTAAATTAATATTATAGTCAATTTGTAAAAAGACTTTACTCTATAATGTGTAGGCCGCTCCTGTCACTTGCTGATCGTGATCGAGAACGCAAGTCTCACTGGAAACTGCAATCCCTTAAAGTTAAAAGGAAGATCTGTCTGAATGAGGGATATCCGTGGGATAAACACTGCTTCCCCCTCTCCCTGTCCCCTTAAAGATAGTCGCTTCAACTACATTGCCAAACATCCTCTTCACACACTCTTGTGCCGTTGCAACGTTTTGACAGGTCGAGGTTCCGTAGTAAAATAATTGGAGATCCCACCCTAATTTTCATCCCCTCTCGCTCCCCCTCCCCCATGCCGATGGGAGCAGAACAACATGGACTTAAACGGCATCGAGAGTGTCACTACTCATCTCAGCGACCCCGACAATTATGGAATCGACACTAATATCGGTCATTTTCGATTACTTTTACATATCACCCCCACACCAACGCCACCCATCTCTCACACCCTCCTCCCTTTCCCAATGCCGATGGAGGCTGAACTTGGACGTAAACGAGATCGCGAATGTCACTGTTCATCTTCTCAGCGACCACGAAAACTATGGACTCGACAGTAATATCGGTCGTTTTCGATTGCATTTACTTGTCACCCCCATCCCACCCCCACCCTCTCTCATCAACCCCCCCCCCCCAATGCCGATAGGGGCTGACTAAGAGACCACCAAAATTATTTGGACTTGTCATCATCATCATCATCATTACCATCATCATCATCATCGCATTTCACTTCCCCGAGACCATAGGCCACGGATAAGGCTCTCCAGTCGTCCCTGTTCTTGGAATTATTCTCTGCTTCTTTCCATGTGCATCCCTTGTTTATAGAGCACTGCCATAATGTCTCTTCCCCAAGTAAGCCTAGTTGTCCGTGATGGAAACATGGTAATCTCAAATCTATCTCTCCTTCTGTCTCTCTCTGTTCCTCTCTCCCTCTCTTTCCCGTTCTCTATCTTATCTCTCTCCTTCTCCCTCCTTCTTTCCCCCACTCTCCTTCTCTCTCTTTCTCCCTCCCTCTCTCTCTCTCTGGTTATTTTAGACTGCTCTTACAGACACTGAATACAGTTAATTGTTTATTCTGAATAGTCCCGAAATTTTTGTTCAGTAGATGGTCATGTATATTTGTATATAGTTACTTCTGTACTGAGTGAATGGATAAGAGCGAAACGTAAATGTTATATTTTATTTTATGTCTCTCAGCTTCAATATTAATTATGTTTGTTACATGAACCGCATATTTGTAGAATGTCTGGAATAGAGTGAAAGATGTATGATAAAGGGCAGAATGTCAGACGGGTCTCCGTGCCCAATTCATAACCCTTTTGAAATAAAAATCAATCAATCAGTCAATCAGTCTCCTTCTCTCTCCCTCTCTCACTCTCTCTCTCTCTCTCTCTCTCTCTCTCTCTCAGTTATTTAAGTATGAGTACAGTATACGAAGTATAAAGTGAGTTCTTTTACAAATTCACAGTAATATTAATTTAACTCATAAACAACATTTTTAGTTTAACCTCCAGAAGCAAGAATAAATAAATTCACCCTTGAGCAAGCAACATAGTGTTGTCCGTGGGAGAAACATGGCGATCTCAAATCTATCTCTCTCCCTCTCTGTCTGTCTCTCTCTCTGTCCCTCTCTCTCTTTCTCTCTTTCTTTCCCTCTCTCAATCTCCCCCTTTATCACTCTCTCACCCTCTCCCTCTTTCTCCATCTTTCTCTCTCTCCCTCTCTCTCTTTCTCTCTCTCTCCCCCTCTTTATCAATCTCTCACCTTCTCTCTCCTCTCTCCCTCTCTCTCCCAATTCTTAACCCTTTTGAAATAAAGATCAATCAATATCTCACCCTCACTCTCTCTTTCTCTCTCTCTCTCTTTCCTTCCCTCTCTCTCCTTCTTTCTCTCTCCATCTCTCTCCCTCTTTGTCTCTCCATCTCTCCCTTTCTCTCCCTCTCTCTCCCTCTCTCTCACCCTCTTTCTCTCCCTAATTAGAAAAGCTAATTTGAAAAAATAAGAAAATGGCACATTATCACTGAGCAATGCTGAAGTGCCTGATGTTTTCGTTACCACAGCAAACAGTTCAGGATCTTGTGATGGCACCTCAGGAGATATAACGTCATCGCTTTGTGAGCGGAACGGCCCGTAACCCGATGCAGGCAGTGCACATAAATATAACGGGGGTTACATCCCTTCCTTCACTCGACCCCTATGGGAGATAGGAGGGGAGATTGGGATATCTTACCCCCTTCCCCCCCCCCCCCCATTATACTTTTCCAGATTGTAAGTCATATGTGTACCAGGTTTGGTTGAAATTGCTGCAGGCGTTTCAGCGCGTTGCTGGAACATACACACACATATATAATATATATATATATATATATATATATATATATATATGTGTGTGCAATAGTCACTTACTAAGTCAGTCACTTGCATGTCGCTTGTGGAACTTTGCCTCCCTAACAGCTCTCCTGTAAGCCTCTCGGTTGTAAGCAAGATACCCTACTGCTGATGCATCCATTTGCAGATTACCAACGATGTCCTGCAGCCGTCTTTGCCTTGGTCTTCCTCTCTTTCTTTGTCCCATTATGTACTCTTCCAAGACGGTCTTCTCTAGATTGTCATAATGTTTAATGTATTCAAAATATATTAAGTTTTCTCTGTTTAATCCTCTTTACTAGTCAACCTTTTTCAATATTAATTTCTTGTAGTATGGATATATTTGTTCTTTCCTGTGTCCACGATATTTGAAGAACTCTTCTGTAGCATTTACATTCAAAGGCATTTATGTGTTTTTCAGCTGTTTTGTTAAGTCTCCAGGTCTCATAGGCATATGTTGCGATGTTCCAGATGCACGCCCTTAAAATTCTGATTGTTTTATTTACTAAACAGAATTACTAATAATAGTGGTAGAGTTTTAAGCGTAAGGTTGAATGTCAGCTTCTATGTTCAACGTGTCTTCCCTGCCGCTTTTACAACTGCTCAGGATCGTCTCTAGTTAATGTTCAACAGTAGTCAGACAACATGGAAGTGGATCACTTGCCCTGATACTGTTCCTCTGTTGTTGTGATAACCTGAAGGAAGAGTTCCCCATGTTCATCACTAAGCATGCTGCAGTTGTCAGGGAAGAAATCCAAGTGGGAACGGAGAAGGTGGAGCCAAGTTTGTGATACTGAGACAATATATTCTCAACCAGTTCTTTGTAGCTTTCTGCTTGATATTTCCAAGGAATTTAGGTGACACCAGACGAAAGGCATCCCTAGCTTTCTTCTCATTCACATGCAGAAGGTAATCAAACTTGTCATCTTTGAAGAGAGGTCGAATCTGAGGACCCACAGAAACTCCCTCTTCGTTTCTTTTCTTGCTTCACTGGGTCGAGGGAGCTTGTCTACCAGGTACTTGAACTCTGGCTTAGCATGGTCCAGGGCTTCTTCATCAGACCAAGTTTTATGTGGAGAGGTGGTAGTATGATTGTGTGTGTCTCTACCACTGCTGGGTGTTACGCATTCTTTTCTCAAACTTGCGAAGAATTTCTTCCAAACCATTCTTTCTTCACTTAGTACAATGCCTTTGCTCGGCTGTCCAGTTCACATTAAACGCAGAAATGCTGCGTGAACTTCTGACAGAAAGATATTTACTGCTGATCTATCGACACGGCCACTATCTTCAGGTCACTATAGAGATTCCAGCCATATTTGAAATAGTTAAGGAGCTGTGTAAGGCTGTGATAGGTTTCTCTCATGCTGACAACATGACTCACAGGAACGGATGGAAGACTGTTTCCACAATTCCCTAATATTGCCTTGAGAATCAGTTTGGACAGGTCTATAAAAATTCGAGATTTTTTATGGTTGTGTTTAATACAGTGGTTTTCATGAAGCCATTTACATTATAGAAATGCATAACGTTATCTTCTTTCTGGAAATAGTCCTCAAACGTTACATGGCATGGTTCTCATGATAGTTTCTCACACTATAATCATAAAATCAGACAAACGGAACTTCAAATTGATTCCTGTGTAAACAATGCACACTGAGTGTATCTTCTAAACAAAGCCAATCGGTAAATTTCATTGTTATAGTGTGTTCAGCACATCAAATTAATAAAGACTGGTTAGTATTTTTTTAACCGAAGAATGACAATCATACAATGCTATGCACCCACGAACGATGCAGATGACAATTTCTATAACCAGCTACAATAACTCATTCATTAACAAAGTACCTAAACACGACATCTTAGTTATCATGGGAGACTTCAAAGCCAAAGTAGGACAAGATAATACCGATGTCGAAAAAGTAATAGGAAAACGAGGGATTGATACGGTAAATCCGAATTGAGAAAGATTAATTGAATTATGTCTAACAGAGAGCAGGGTCATTGGAGGAACAATATTTCCACACCAAAGAGATACATAAAATAACGTGGATATCTCCAGATGAAAGAACCAGAAATCCAATAGACCATATTTGTATTAGAAAGAAATTCAGAACATGTCTGATAGATTTAAGAGAATATAGGGTGCAGACGTCAACAGTGATCACAATCTATGTATAGGGAAAATGAGACTAAAACTGAAAAGCCAACACAAGAAAGCAATACTCAGAAAGATCAACAGTCATAGTCTACAGGATGAAAATACTAAGAGTAATTTTAATCTGGAACTTACCAAACTGTTCGCTGCATCCAGTGAGGTAAAGGAGACAGATATAGATGAATTATGGCATTCTAAAATTGAAAATCAACACAAGAAAGTAATACTCAGAAAGATAAACAGCCATAGTCCCATTCATTCATTTGAATGCCCCTTGCGAAACTTTGCCTCCCTAACAGCACTCCTGTAGGCTTCTCGGTTGTAAACAAGATAGCCTGCTGATGATGCATCCATTTGCAGATCATCAGCGATGTCTTGCAGCCATCTTCGCCTTGGTCTCTCTCTTTTTCCCATTATGTACCTTTCCAAAATGGTCTTCATTAGATTATCATGCCGTTTTATGTGTTCAAAATATTTAAGTTTTATTTGTTTAATCATCTTTACTAGCCAAACTTCTTCAGTATTAAGTTCTTGTAGTATGGATATATTTGTTCCTTTTAGTGTCCACGATATTTTAAGAACTCTTCTGTAGCATTTACAGCCAAAGGCATTTATGTGTTTCTCAGCTGTTTTGTTAAGTGCCCAGGTCACACAGGCGATAGGAAAGATGCATGCCATTAAACATCTTATTTTTGTAGTTATGTCTGTTCCTCTCCAAAGATTAGTCATAGTCTCATTCATTCATTCATTTGCATGTCCCTTGCGGAACTTTGCCTCCCAAACAGCACTCCTGTAGGCCTCTCGGTTGTGAGCAAGATGGCCTGCTGCTGATGCATCCATTTCCAGATCGTCAACGATGTCTTGCAGCCATCTTCGTTTCGGTCTTCCTCTTTTTCTTTTTCCCATTATGTATCCTTCCAATACGGTCTACTCTAAATTATCATGACGTTTAATGTGTCCAAAATATTTCAGTTTTCTCTCTTTAATCCTCTTTACTAGCCAGCCTTCTTCAATACTAAGCTCTTGTAGTACAGATATATTTCTTCTTTTTTGTGTCCACGATATTTGGAGAACTCTTCTGTAGCATTTATATTCAAAGGCATTTATGTGTTTCTCAGCTGTTTTGTTAAGTGTCCAGGTTCACAGGCATATGTTGCGATGGGAAAGATGCATGCCCTTAAAAATCTTATTTTTGTGGTTCTGTCTGCTCCTCTCCACAGATTCTTTATTTGTTTTACTTTCTGAAGAGCGATAGATGTCCTCCTTTTAATTTCCATTATTAGTTAGTAGTGATCCAATATATTCAAAACTCTCCGCTTCTTCCAGTTTTTCTTCATTGATACATATTTCAGTTACCTTGTTTGTTTTGTCAGTTGTCATCACTTTAGTTTTCTTTGCATTAAGATAGAGGTTCTGCTCTTCGCTGTTCTTGCGGACTGACATAATTAGTTTTTCCATTCCTTTTTGTGTTGTGGACAGCAATACTGTGTCATCAGCATATCTAATCTCTGGTATTTCATAACCTCCAACTGTTATGGCATCGTAATATTCTTTGTCTACATCTTCTCTAACATTCCTCATTATATTTTCAGTATACAAGTTAAATAAATAGGGTGACAATATGCACCCCTGCCGGACCCCTTGTTTTATGTCAAACGAACTTGTTGTTTCATTTCACCATTATCTTACTGCTGCTTGTTGGTCTAGATACAGCAGTGATGTTAATTGTATCAAATGTGTTGGAAATCCCATTTGTTCCATTATTTCCCAACGTTTCTGGTGTTGTACACAATCAAATGCCTTTGAGTAGTCTTCTTATATTCTTATATTCTTATATCCTTCCCGTGCCGTTAGACGTCACATAGGGCTCGCAAAGTAGTTCGCCAATTTTTCCTGTCTTCGGCGAGTCTTTCAACCTCAACAAAGGATTTTATGCCTGTTAACTTGGCCTCTCTTAATAATGTCCTCTTCAGAGTTTCACGCGGTCTGCCCCTTTTTCTTCGGCCTGTTGTGTTCCACTTGATAGCTTGTTTTGGGATTCTCTGATCATTTCTTCTCATCAAGTGACCAACATATGTCCATCTCCTTTTCCTGATCACCCGTGAGACTGGTTGTTGTTCAGTCATCTGTCTTATCTCTGCATTGTTCTTGAATTCATTCCAGTATTTTCCTTAGGCATTTGTTTTCAAAAGAGTCTAATTTCTTTTCTATTTCTTTAGTTGTTTTCCAGCTTTCGCATGCATAAATGAGGGTGGATATTACATTTGAATTGAATAGTCTTAACTTGGTTTTTGTGCTTATAACTTTTGAATTCCATATGTTCTCAAGATTCTTGAAGATTGATGCTGCTTTTGCAATTCTGATCCTAACTTCCTTTCTAGTGTCACCATCCTGGTCTATGTAGCTGCCAAGGTATGCAAATTGATTGACTTCTTCAATATCTGTCCTTCTATGTGTATTTTTCCATTTTGATTGATGGGAATTTTCATTATTTTTGTTTTGTCCTTGTTAATTTCAAGTCTATTTTGCTAGCCAGTGAAGATAGGCTATCTGTTTTTTCTTGCATGGAATTCACATTATTACTGATAAGAGTTATGTCATCAGCAAAATCAAGATCTTCTAGTTGGGTCCCATGTACCCAGTCAATACCTGTGTTACCTGTGCAGCATTTTTCATTATGAAGTCTATTGTAATCCCAAAAAATAAAGGAGACAGTATACATCCTTGTTTCACGCCTGTTTCAATCTGGAACCATTCACTCATCCCTTCTTCTGTCTTGACTGCACAACCATATCCAATGTATAAGTCCTTAATGATGTTGACAATTTTAGATGGTATTCCATATAGACATAAAATTCTCCATAATGAATCTCTGTGTATGCTATCAAATGCCTTCTTAAAATCTATGAAATTCAGTATTAATGGTTTCTGCTTTTCAATATGTTCTTCAAGTATTATTCTGAGAGTAAAGATCTGGTCAAGACAGCTTCTCCCTTTTCGAAATCCTGCTTGTTCTTCTCTCATTGCAGTATCCACTATATCTTTGAGTCTATTCAAAATGACCTTGCAAAATACTTTTGACACAACTGATATTAAGGTTACTCCTCTCCAGTTGTTACAGTCACTAAGGTTGCCCTTTTTTGGTATTTTAACAAAGATTCCCTTCTTCCAATTAGAAGGGACCTTTTCTTCTTTCCAAATCTTGTTAAACATTCTCTGTAGTTGTCTCATGTTGTCACTATTGATAGCTTTTAGCATTTCGACTGTTATTTCATCTTCACCTGCAGCTTTGTTGTTAGCCATTAAATTCACTGCTGTTTCAATTTCATGCAATTTAATTTCATCTAGATTGACATTTAGTTGTGGGGCTGGTAAGTCAGTTTCAAGGTTTAACAATTCTTTTGGGTGTGGTCGATTGAGTATTTCTTGGAAGTGTTCAGCCCATCTTTGCTTTTGGTCTTTATTTGATGTTAATAGTGTTCCAGTTTTGCTAAGGATTGATCTTTCTTTAGATGTAATAGTACCTGTTAGCCTCTTTTGTATGTTATATAAAGTTTTGCTGTCTCCTGTTTTTGCTGCTTTTTCTGCCTCTTTCGTCATATTGTCTATGTATTCTCTTTTATCCCTTCTAGCTGAACTTTTTACTTTCTTGTCTATGTCTTTGTATTTTGCTTTTGCCGAATCTCTTTCATGATCTGCTTTTGCATTCAACATGTTTAATTTGACTGCTCGTCTTTCATGTATATACTTCCATGTTTTATCTGATATCCATGCTTTTCTATTTGGTTTTTCCAATCCAGCGCTTACTTTTGCTGCTGTGATTATGGCTGTGCTGTAAGAATTCCATAACTCATCTATACCTATCTCCTCAACTTCACTGGGTGTTTTGGAATGATTGGCAAGTTCCTGATTGAAATTAATGTTAGTATTTTCTTCTTGTAGGCTGTGGATGTTTATCTTTCTGTGTACTGATTTCTTGTGTTGACTTTTCAATTTTAGTTTTATTTTCCCTATGCACAGAGTAGTCTATAAAGGATAAATATAGATTCACATTAAACTCTCTGCATTTCTCTATTATTAATCTTAGATTGAATATATGGTCTCTTGATCCTCTTCCTTGCCTGAAGCCAGCTTGGACCATATTGACTTCTTCTTCTATTTTCTTTCGAAGTCTACCCATTATGATTTTTAACAGAATTTTACTGGCATGACTAATCAGGGCAACAGTTCTGTAGTTTGTGCATAATTTCAGGTTACCCTTTTTTGGCAGTGGTATGAATACAGTTCTTTTCCATTCTTTTGGCCAAATACCTGAATGCCATATCTTTTTACATAGTGCACGATAGATTGTTGCACACTCCTTTCCTCCTGCTTTAATAAATTCAGCTGTTATCTCATCACATCCTGGTGATTTACCATTTTTCAGATTCTTTATTGCCCATAAAACTTCTTCCATTGTCGGCTACAGGATAAAAATACAAAGAGAAATTTATTCTAGAACTTACCAAACACTTCGCTGCATTCAGTGAGGTAGAGGAGACAGATATAGATGAATTATGGCATTCTTACAGCACAGCTATAATTACAACAGCTAAAACAAGAGCTGGACTGTAAACAACAAGTAGAAAAGCATGTATATCAGATAACACATGGAAATCCATACATGAAAGACGAGCAGCCAATTTAGCCATGTTGAATGCAAAAAAAAAACCAGATTTTGGAAAAGATTATGCAAAAGCAACATTCAAAGAACTACACAATAAAGTAAAAAGTTCAGCTGGAAGGGATAAAAGAGAATACATGGACAATATATAGAAAGAATCAGAGAAGGCAGCAAAAACAGGAGACAGCAAAACTCTGTATAACATACAAAGGAGGCTAACAGGTACTACTGCATCCAAAGAAAGACCAAACACTAGCAAAACTGGCACATCATTAACATAAAGTAAAGACCAAAAGCAAAGATGGGCTGAACACTTCCAAGAAATACTTAATCGACCACACCCAAAAGAATTGATAGACCTTGAAACTGACTTACCATTACCACAACTAAATGTTAGCCTAGATTAAATTACATTGCATGAAACTGAAACAGCAGTGAGTATATTGGCTAACAACAAAGCTGCAGGTGAAGATGAAATAGCAGCCTAAATGTTTAAAACTATTAACAGTGACAACCAACTACAGAGAATGTTTAATAAAATTTGGAAAGAAGAAATGTTTCCTTCTAAATGGAAAAAAAAGAATCATTTTTAAAAAATAACCAAAGAAAAAGGAACCTTAGCGATTGCAATAACTGGAGAGGTGTGACTTTACTATCGGTTGTGTCAAAAGTATTTTGCAAAGTTATTTTGGATAGAATTAAAGATATAATGGATGCTGCAGTGAGAGAAGAACAAGCAGGATTTCGAAAAGGGAGAAGCTGTCTCGACCAGATCTTTACTCTAAGAATAATACTTGAATAACAGTTTGAAAAGCAAAAAAACATTAATCCTGAACTTCATAAACTTCAGAAAGGCATTTGATAGGATACACAGAGATTCATTGTGGAGAGTTTTAAGAATATATGGAACACCATCTAAGATTGTCAACATGAGATTGTCAACATGATTACAGACCTCTACAATGGATATATTTGTGCAGTCAATACAGAAGAAGGAATGAGTGAATGGTTCCAGATTGAAACAGGCGTAAAACAAGGATATGCAAGGTCAGACAATTAAGTAATGAGACTAATTATATAAAAAATAAAATAACCTGTATTTTATTCAAAGTAAGCCCCTTGTGCGTTGATACAGTGAGTGACACGAACTAGCAAAAACTGGAACGACTTCTGCAGTTCTTCTGTTGGTATGACCCTTAAACTCGATGTTACGGCCCTTTGGATGTCTTCAGTATCGTCAAAGAGGCACCTTTTCAATGGTAACTTTAATTTTGGAAATAGAAAATAATCGCAGGGAGACAAATATGGGAAATAGGGTGGATGGTTGAGAACACACATTTGTTTTGAGGCCAAAAATTCCTGTACAACTACAGCCCGGGGCATTATCATAAAGAAGGGAAAAACTGCCAGGTGTTGAATACTCGAGTCGGACTTGGAGAATCTTTTTCAATAGGCGTCTCAAAATACCTAAATAAACTTTGCCAATGACAGTCTGTCCCTCTGGAATAACTTATTTGTGAATAGCTCCTTTGCTGTTATTAAAACACACTAATATTTTCTTCATTTTCGACATTTGAAGACGAAGTTTTTTTCCCTTTTGGTGATGATGATGACTTCCACTGAGCACTTTGGCGTTTAGTTGTGGGATCATTGCGGAAAATCCGTGTTTCATTCTCTGCAACAATCAAATTTAAGACATGTTTATTTCTGTGACACTTTTTGATGATGTCTTTTGCGTACTCAACACGCTGATGTTTTTAGTCATCAGACAATGCGTGTGGTAGAAACCGACAAGCAACTTTTTTTCTTCCCAAAATCTTCTACCAAAATTTTACGAATGGTCTGTCGCTTAACACCAAATTCATCTGCCATCATCCTCACACTCAAACAACGATCTTCTTGTATCCGTTCTCTGACTTTTGCAAAGAGTTCCTCATTACGGACAGAAGTTGGGCGCCCATGTCTAGCTGGATTTGTAATCGTTTCCACACCGCTTTTGAATCGTGACTAACACTTGAATATCTGTGCACGAGATAAAAAAAAATTATCTCCGTAAACTTGTCGCATCGATTAAACTGTCTCAGTGGCACTTTTTCCAAGTTTTAAACAGAATTTAATGTTAGCTTTTTTCCTCCATGCTGATTACGTGACAATGCACCTCTAACTAGGTCAACAAAATGGCGTCTTGTTTATCGTCTGCTTATCGGGTGGTGATGAAAAGTTGTCATATCATAGATCACGGTTGCATCTTTGGATTCCATGCTTTGATGGTATTTTTGTCTTGGCCATAATAAAATCAGTCTCATTACTTAACTGTTTAACTTTGTATATTATCTCCCTTGCTTTTTAGGAATTGCCATAGACTTCATAACGAAAAAAATGCTGCACAGATAAAACGGGCATTTATTGGGTACTTCAAGCCCAACTGGAAGATCCTGATTTTTGCAGGTGACATAACTCTCATCAGTGACAATGTGAAATCAATGCAAGAAAAAATAGATACCCTGTCTTCAGTGGCTAGTAAAATAGGACTACAAATTAACAAGGATAAAACAAAAATAATGAAACTTCTCATTAACCATGAAGGAAAAATATACATAGAAGGAACAGCTGTTGAAGAAGTAAACCATTTTGCATATCTCGCAACTAGATATACCATGATGGTGACAACAGAAAGGAAGTTAGAATTAGAAAACTGCAAATGCAGCATTCACCTTCAAGAATCTTGAGAACATATGGGATTAAAAAATTATAAGCACAAAAACCAAGAAACAGACAAGAAAGTATGTAATATGTAAGAAGTTTTATCTCACGGGCAAATTTTGTTTTGCCCAATGTGTATTAAAAGCTGAAAGGATCATATCTACAGTATCTGAAAGAAAACTGCCATGTTGTCGGGGACTAATTCGAACGGAACATGTGTAGGACACAATCACATAAACAGAAGATTAGTACTACATAATTCTGCAACATCCTTGAAGTGTGAGATTGTACTACACTGTATCATTTCATTATCACTTTCATTAATCACAGCTTAAAACAACATGCCACTTAGTACAGTTAGTCAGTTGGAAAACACTTCCAGAAACTACTGCATCGACTTTCTGTATGTTTATAGCTATAGTTGTGTTCACAATGGTTCATTAATTATTACAAAATATCCAGTTATGTATAAAATTATGACATTGATTTTATTTTAATTGAAGCAGATCAGTCAAGTTGATCGATTATGTCTACAAGGCGATCTTGGGTACAAATTTTGCAAAAAAAGCTTACCGTCAAATCTTTAAATCCCGACTTCCTTTGTTAAGTAATTCGACAACAGATGAGACTGGAAAGCAGTATTATGTGTCGTGTTTGGAATTCTTATAAGGACTAGATCGTGTATTTGTTGTCCAGGTAATATAAATGTTTTTTTTCTGACAGTCGGCCTTACAACGTAAGCAACATCCGTATATTGGTGTGATAAAGGTGTGTTTACAGCTACGAGAAGCTGCCAAATGATTCTAAAGCCCCACCCTTTTTGTCTGTGATTGATGTTCGATGATGATTGTGACCAAGAAGTAGTATTTATTTTAAGCATGATGAGTGTCAGAAGACGTGGCATGCTGTCCCAGTATGATGAGTGTCACAAGAAGTGGCGTGCTGTCCCAGCATGGTGACTGTCACAAGAAGTGGCGTGCTGTCCCAGCTGGTTCTTGCCTCTTAAACTGCAATATCATTGTTTCTATATAGTGTTCACCATGACAAGTACTGCTTCTTATGTGCTTTTTGATGCTGAAAATTCTCATTTCCTTGCGTTATTATATTGTACAGACTATATTTTAGAGCACCGTATTTTTGTTAGCCCTATTGATCGTCTTCTATATTTATTAATACAACAGTTCTGACCAGATATTCCACATAATCATTACTTTCATCGCAATTTTCTTTTACTGAAAAATCAACAGAAAGTATTTTAATCCACACAGAGCAAACCGAAATGACAACCATTTTGTTATGTTGTTAGTCAATCAAATATTTTCTTTCAAACTTTGGAGGCGGAACTATAGTACTATTTTTGCTGCAGTGATTTCTATCTTCTTCGAGCGACAATGTTCTTTGGCAGAACCTTGTCCTTCTCAGAGCCTCCCTGCATGAAATGCGATATTGCTCAAGCTGACCAGTCTCTCTCACTGACATATTTGGACATATTCAGCGCCACAAAATTAGATCGTTTCATTTCTTGAGGTATATATCCTAATTCTTATATGTTGTTGCTTATTTTTTGTTATCTTCTCAACTCCAAGTTTCTGCAGTGTCATTATCATTTCTATGGTGATGCCATCTTGTCCTACTGCTTTACCTTCTTTCATCTTGTTTATGGCTCTTTCAGTACCTGTTCTCATTATTGGCAGGCCATCGATGTTTTTTAAGACTTGAGACACCAGGTCTTATATATTCTGTCCATATTTTTTATATTTCATCTTCTTCTATTAGGAGTGTCTGATCTCTGGCGTTTTTTGACAGCTTCCCTGCTATTATCAAACATTTTCTTTTAGTGATAAGTGCTCTTTCTTCGTGCACCCATTTACCCCGTCAGCCTCAGTTAAATCTTTATATCTTTAACTTTATGAAAATTTCCTGGTCTAATATTTATAATTCTTCTGTAAAATGTATTTGTTGTTACTAAAATGATATCGCAATTCACAGCATTATTTCTTTTTTGTTATGTATAGAGACATGTGAACTTCTAGCACAAGGATGACAGAAAACCCGGAATATTTGTCGGAAGGAAACAAGAAAGTGATTCCTAAACACACTTTATATATTTTCCTATAATATTATCATTATATTGTTTTTAAATTACACACAAAAAATTATTTAAGAAATCCACTGAATGATATAACCAAAAGATTAAACAAAGTGCAAAGAAATGATTATTAAAAAGTGATGCAGAAGGTGAGATAGATTTTCAGAAAGTGTGATAGTTCTATGATGAATTGATTCACATTTTAAATCGCAATAACTTCGACAAGTAAACTGTATGTTCAGTGTAAAATGTATGATAAATACAGAATATGTAACAGAATGTTCCAGTGTTTTAGTTTTTGCTTCAATTTCTGTTTATTTTTGGTTTCCACTCATCTCTGTCTTCGCCAATGTTTTGTCACAAAAGTAAATATCTTCCACGTTTATTTTTTGTGGTATTCTTTCAAAACGGAGAAGTTGAAGTTACTAAGCCTTCTTCATCTGAACACCTCAAAGGTGTTTGCATAAAATGAACAATATGCAAAAATGTTGAACGATTATCCTTGGCTTTGGAGGTTATACCTTGGACAGAGAGAAGACAAATGAAGAAGTATTACAGTATTACCATCTCAGACTAGTGCTGTACTTAATAAAAACACAATGTAAGTTTCTCAGACACATCAGCAGACGTGAAGGTCTCAGAAAAATTGGTAATGACTGGAAAGGTGAATGGCAAAAGACAGAGAGAGCGAAAAAGAAGATAGACGTGGCTGGATGGTTTGAATGCATGGTCTGGTAGGAGGTGTGAAAACACCAGCTGAACTGATTCGTGAGACAGAAGATCGAGCGAGATGAGGAGAGATGACCGTCTACGCCTCTAGGCATGATCTTATAGATCTGATCTGATATATGACTGAGGAAGACTGTCACATAAAGCAGTAGCATTTTGGTTAGTTATGATTGATAAGAGAAGAGCACATCAGTTCCAGATTGACAGACAAACTGTATTAGCTTGTAAAGCTATAAAACAATTAAATAGAACACAGACAGACATACAGATAGACCAACAGATAGACAGACAAACAAACAGATAGAAAAACTTACACTAGGAGAGCCAGACACGGTATGTATACTTGCTGGAACAGCTATTAAAATAATGGCCGTCAGCAACTTTATAATTACTCTGTTATTCGTGTTATTACTATTTCTATTTAATCTCGACATTCCTGAACTGGAACGTGAAGATAAATCACTTTCTTGTGTCTTTTTTTTTTTTGGTGAATGATAAAAATGATTTAGTAACTTTTGCAGATTGAAATTAACAACTGAAAAATGAAAATTTCAATTATCATTTATTTTCTTCCAATTATAATGTGTTATAACTATCTACCTAGAACTGTGTCCACCATTATTTTCCCTCATTAGTTCTCTCTCATGTGAAAACTTGCTCATAACCAGAAGAATCATTGGATAAACACAGTCATAAATATCAAGAAACATACACAACTAAATCCATGCACACGGTCACACAAAACATACAACCAAACAGCTGAAAAAGTATGTCTCTCTAATCTATCTGTCTCTCTGGCTGACGGAAGACAGACTGTAAATGAACGACTGCATCTTATACAAGGAATTTTCTCTCTCCTGCCTAACTATTATTTTCTTGTTAATTTCTCTTCTTGTTGCTGTTTTACAAATGCTTCGATGTTGAACCAAGTTTGCAAAATCTGTTGCTTAACTATTCGCACCGCAACACAACAAGAACACCAGGCTCTCCACAGTTCTACAGCAGAACAGCAAGTAATAACTGTACAACATTGGAACCTGCAGTGTATTACTTCATCAACATGTAACATTCCACGAGAAATTAAAGCAAGGCTGCTGTGTTCAAAAATACTGAATACCACATTTATTAATGGCAGAATGAAAGATGATGGTAGATGAGAACGTAGCCCATCATGCTGAAAGGACACATACAATGACAATTCCCGGCGTGAGATTCTCAGCGCCATGTGGGAAGAAACCTTACAATTTACTTGCAACACAAGAGACAAATTTACAAAAGTTCCAAAACAAAAATCTCCTCTAACAACAAAACTCTTCAAACTGTCTCAAAACTAACCACTTCATCTTAACCTAAACTGCCTCAACCAAAAACTTACTACCGAAAAACTATCCAAAACAAGACATTCTTATTACAAAATTGTATTCTCATACTTTACCGTACCAAAGCCTCGTAGTTTCCTATTTATAAAAAATTTTCTTTAAGACATTCTTCTATCCAAAGCATAGTAATGCTCCTCTAACCAAACAAGTAAGGCTCTCTCTCCATCCAAAACAAAGCTCCCCTGAGGCAAATCTTGAGTGGTATTATACCTTACCCACTCAGTTTTCATGCCACACGCTTATCTCAAATCCCTTCCCTGCGCCTTTAACTAAGTTACCTTTCAAACAAGGGTCAGTCAGTCAAGTCATTTGCATGTCCCTTGCGCACCTTTGCCTCCCTAACAGTTCTATTGTAGGCCTCTCCGTTGTAAGCAAGATGCCCTGCTGCTGATGCATTCACTTGTAGATCATCAACGATGTCTTGCAGCCATCTTCGCCTTGGTCTTCCTCTCTTTCTTTTTTCCGATTATTTACCCTTCCAAGACGGTCTTCTCTAGAATATCATGACGTTTAATGTGTCCAAAATATTTAAGTTTTCTCTCTTTAATCCTCTTTACTAGCCAGC
Source organism: Achatina immaculata (assembly GCA_009760885.1). Classification (NCBI taxonomy): domain Eukaryota; kingdom Metazoa; phylum Mollusca; class Gastropoda; order Stylommatophora; family Achatinidae; genus Lissachatina; species Lissachatina immaculata. The sequence continues at coordinate 23,958,126 of CM019715.1, read as the reverse complement.
CTTCTTCAATATTAAGTTCTTGTAGTATGGGCATAGTTGTTCCTTTTTGTGTCCATGATATTTGAAGAACTCTTCTGTAGCATTTACATTCAAAGCATTTATGTGTTTCTCAGCTGTTTTGATGTGTCCAGGTCTCACGGGCATATGTTGTGATGGGAAAGATGCATACCCTTAAAAATCTTATTTTTGTAGTTCTGTCTGTTCCTCTCCACAGATTCTTTAGTTTTTTTTTTTACTTTATGAAGATAAATGTCCTCATTTTAATTTCCCTCATTGAATCTAACTTACTATTTAGTAATAATCCAATATATTCAAACCTCTCCACCTCTTCCAGTTTTTCCTCATTGATACATATTTCAACTGCCTTATTTGCTTTTTCATATGTCATCAATTTAGTTTTCTTTGCATTAAGATAGAGGTTTTGCTCTTCACTATTCTTACGGACTGACATAATTAAGTTTTCCATTCCTTTTTGTGTTGTGGACAGTAATACTGTGTCATCAGCATATCTAATCTCTGGTATTTCATAACCTCCAATTCTTAGTGGATCGTAATATTCTTTGTCTACATCTTCTCTAACATTCCTCATTATATTTTCCGTATACAAGTTAAATAAGTGTTAAATAACTAAGGCGATAGTATGCAACCCTCACGGACTCCTTGTTTTATAACAAACCAAATTGTTGTTTCACCATTTATTCTCACTGTTGCCTTTTGGTCTAAATGCAGCACTGATATTAATTGTATCACATGTGTTGGAAATCCCATTTTCCACTATTTCCCAAATTTTCTGGTGTTGCACGCAATCAAATGCCTTTGAATAGTCTATAAAAGATAAATATAGATTCACATTAAATTCTCTGTATTTCTCCTTTATTAATCGTATATTGAATATATCATCTCTTGATCCTCTTCATTGTCTAAAACCAGCTTGGACCATATTGACTTCTTCTATTTTCTTACGAAGTCTGCCTATTATGATTTTTTATAGAATTTTACTGGTATGGCTAATCGTGGCAAAGGTTCTGTAGCTTGTGCGTGATTTCAAGTTACCCTATTTTTAGCAGTGGTATTCCATTCTTTTGGCCAAATACCTGAATGCCATATCTTTTTACATAGTACATGATAGATTGTTGCACATCCCTTTCCTCCTGCTTTAATAAGTTCATCTGTTATCTCATCACATCTTGTTGATTTACCATTTTTCAGATTCTTTATTGCCATAAAACTTCTTCAATTTTTGGTTCGGGTTCTTTCTCCTACAATAATAATTCACACTGTTGATTTCTGTTTTCACAGTCAGTTGTTTCATATTCTGCAATATTCCTTCCATCTTTCTGGAATTTTCTCGGTCTCTTCAAGGTTATAAATAAGTGTACTTTTGGATGTATTTACAATGAATGTTGAGAATCATAAATGCCCATTAGTAAAAAAGACAAACTTTATAGTGAACTAGAGCTGGAATATTGTGCTATTACTCTGCTTAAATGAAAAGAAGAAGTGGCTAACACGGTTGAATGAACAAGAAACAAGTGTAGTGTTACCTTTGGCTTTTGAAGTAGATTATTTTCCACGGTGTCCTCCAGTCTTAGTGCATATCTACCCGGGTGTCACTAGTTGGAGAAGTTGGATATTTAAAGAAAAATAATACGCTATTTTCCGGGTTTCTCTGACGTGAAGTACTTGTACTTCAGGTGGTCCTTCAGATTCGAAAACACGTGGAAACGTGTGAATATCCGTTGCTCATTGAACGCTTAAGCTAACGTTAACATAGAATGAATATTACAATAGTGACAATTATACGTGATCGTAATTTTGAATGTAGCAGGAAGAAAGGAAGACAACGATGTAGACAGGTGAACAATGTTAAGAAATAAGCAAGAATAAGTTTGTGCAAGCGCACCATTATTTCGTGTCATCCAGCCTTCACAATTGAAAACGTTGAAGAACTGGAGGAGCCGTACAACGAAAGAAAATAAACAGACCGTGTTTTAGCGTATGAGGCACGGTGTTTTTCTTTTTAGGTTAATATAACGTTAATCTGTCAGTGGCACACACCCGTAGCACACCGATTCAAACAAGAATCTTGTCATTATGTAACAAAGGAGAGCTCTCCGTCTTTCCAAATCTTTTCTTTTAACTGCTCTTTTCTCTACGTGCGTCGTCTGTTATTTATGTATTTTCTTATTCTACCATTTGCCCACATTTTAACTTAGAAAAAAATGGAACAAAAACATGTTCTTTGTTTCAGTCTCTATGTTATAATTAGAATAAAGTAAAAATGTAAAGGTAATACTGTCGTACCTTACAGGCACATAGGGATATGGTGCTAGTGCCCTTTATTTTCCTTGACCTGTCAGCACACTAGAGGGTGATATGGTCAGTATCACGCCTGGCCGCCTTTCCTTCCCCAACTCCAGAAGAAGTTGGGTACCCATTTCTACAGCTGAGTGACTGGAGTGCCTCCGGCCGGATTCGAACCCCCCGACCATCGCCATGAGAGACCAGTGCACTAACCACTTCACCACTCAGACACCAGAGCACAAAACACAAACTAGGTCTTATCTTACATTTTACATCCTTCCCGCGCCGTTAAAAGTCATGCGGGGCTCACATGGTAGTTTGCCAAGATTTCCTGTTTTCGGCGAGCTTTTCAATCTCATCAAGGGATGTTATTCTCACTAAACTGGCCTATCTTAACAATGTCCTCTTAGAGTTTCACGTGGTCGACCTCTTTTTATTCGGCTTTTTGTGTTCCACTTGATAGCTTGTTTGGGGATTCTCTGGTTGATTCTTATCAGCACGTGACTGACATATGTCCATCTTCTTTTTCTGATCACCCATGAGTCAGGTTGTTGTTTGCTTATCTGTCTTATCTCTTAAGTCACATCAACTTAAAATCAACTCAAACTGTTCAAAATGTTTGCGTGATAATATCGTCGCTTTCATTTATCAGACATTTTGGGTGATAATTAAAATTACACTTTTGTCATGAAAAAAAAGTTTTAATTTTTCAAGTTTTACGGTAAATCATTCACGGGCCTGCTAAACGCTTTTTTCCTCCTTTAAAAGGAACTTCATACCTTAATTAAACGTTTTTTATTTTGTAGTACGTCCACGTTGACATAAGAAATATTATTTCCACGTTTAATAAATATTATTGCCACTTTTATGAACCAAGCATTAGGGGCAGGTAATGCTAGTAAGTGCTTGTAATGAATCCAGTACTATTTCAAGTTATATGTAAAAAAAAAAAATAAATGTTGAACAGGAGAATATGTCGAAGCTACTTAAATCTGTTCATGATAATTTTGTTTATCTATGTTTAGATTATTTACTACTGACGTAATAAAATAGCACGATAATAAATTGTTGACTTTCTAAAACATAAATGTATGGGTATATAACAATACTATTTCCACGTAGTAGTAACTAATTAAACAGAATAATAAAAAGACTGTGCACAAACTGGGTCATTTTAATTCTCATTATTTTCGGTGTGTAAATCTACTAAAGTGTTATTTTTATTCTCTGGGGTACAATATAAAGTAAAGGTCAGAAGATGATGTTATAGGGTTCTGCTTTCTTCGTTGTTTAAAAAAAATGAAAGTAGTTATCTTTTCTTTTTTATTTCTTCTAGCTATCGGTTCATTATGTCTTTTAGTCTTACTGTTTATTGGCAGGATAGTAATTTTCGTGTCCAGCTATCTGTTGTACATGTCATGTGTTATTTGAGGCATTAAGACAAAGTCATTATGGAAATTAAAAATGACATACGTACTATCACGCTATAAAATTGTCAAAAGAAAAAAAATGCAATACATTAATCGTGCTTTGTGAATATTTCCATGGGCGTAGACAAGCTAACAAGTGGAACACAACAGGCTGAAGAAAAAAGAGGCAGACCACGTGAAACTATAAAGAGGACATTGTTAAGAGAGGCCAAATTAATAGGCATAAAATCCCTTAATGAGGTTGAAAAGCTCGCTGAAAACAGGAAAAACTGGCGAACTATCCTGACAGCCCTATGTGACGTTTAACAGCACGGGAAGGATATAAGATAAGAAGACAAGAAAACAGTCAACGGTGGAAGTGCTGACAATTGTTTCGTTTAACATGGCTTCTGACATTTGTTTCTGTCTTTTAGCTTTGTACTACAATCGTCTCTGTGGTCTGTGCTTGTGTTCAAGGATAGAGCTGGATAGTTTTGGTAAGATGGTTGATTGGTGAGATTAATAAATGAAAAGAAATTAATTTACTAGGAATCTACGCCAGAAGGAGACAAGAATTGTCCCACGCTTCACTGATTCCAACCACATAGTTCAAGATACCAATGTTTCACGTCAGTTACCACAGCCTTTGGCCGACAACTTTTAAAATATAATATATATTCTTTTTAAAGCCGACATCATTGAGATTTTAAAAAAAGCAATCACTTATTCATGTTTCGAACGATTATTGTTAAGTTAAAAAACAGAATCTGGCACGCTCATGCAAACCATAACCGGAAACAATCTGTGAAACGCCAAAAGTTACAAATCACGTGACTTAATTTTGTGGAGAAAATGATAGTTTTTTTTTTCTTTTTTGTAACACCAAGGCACTAAAATATAAATTATCAGCCAAAACAAACTTTGGATATTAGCTAATACAAACTTTAGATATCAGCTAATATAAACTTCAGATATCAACCAATACAAATTTCGAAAATGCTATTCACAAATATTATGAGTTAATTCACCTATTAAGAAAAAGTACATAAAATACTTTCTAAGCTCGCTTGTAATCTATTGAATGCGCATTTATTAAACTAGTTTAATCCTTTTCTATTCTATGTTATGTTAACTGTGTCTATAACGATTCGATCATTCACATTTGAAATCAAGAACCAAGCACTTACAGCGATCAGTCAGTCATTTTCATGTCCCTTGCGGAACTTTGCCTCCCTAACAGCTCTTCTGTAGACCTCTAGGTTGTAAGCAAGATACCCTGCTGCTGATGCGTCCATTCGCAGATTACCAACGATGCCTTGCAGCCATCTTCGCCTTAGTCTTCCTCTCTTTCTTTTTCCAATTATGTACCCTTCCAAGACTGTCTTCTCTAAATCCTCATGACGTTTAATGTGTCCAAAATATTTAAGTTTTCTCTGTTTAGTCTTTCTTTCTAGCCAATCCTCTTCAATATTAAGTTCTTGTATTATGCATATATTTATTCTTTTTTTTTATGTGCCCGTGATATCTGAAGGACTCTTCAGTAGAATTTACATTTAAAGGCATTTATATGTTTCTCTTCTGTTTTGTTAAGACTTACAATGATCACTCATTCTTTCATTTGCATGTCCCTTGCGGAACTTTGCCTCCCTAACAGCACTCCTGTAGGCCTCTCTGTTGTGAGCAAGATGGCTTGCTGCTGATGCATCCATGTGCAGATCATCAACGATGTCTTGCAGCCATCTTCGCCTAGCTCTTCCTCTCTTTCTTTTCCCTATTATGTACCCTTCCAAGACGATCTTCTCTAGATTATCTTGACGTTTATTGTGTCCAAAATATTTAAATTTTCTTTGTTTAATCCTCTTTACTAGCCAGCCTTCTTCATTATTAAGTTCTTGTAGTATGGATATATTTGTTCTTTTTTACAATTATGGAAGCGTTATATTCACGTTTCACTACAATGGCCAGTGCTTCTGCAACTATCTTTACCACTTCCTTTCTGAACTTGGCCGGATATCAGTGAATAGAATCTCCTTGTTAGACTCCATTTTACACTTTACATATTCCTGCTCTGGTAAAGTTCTGCAAATTTCTGAAAGGTACTACACGCCGCTGAAAATGTTATGAATTTAATATTTTGATAGTAATATTTTAAATTTAAAAAGAATTAGTATTTATATTCAAACATATGTGTTCAGCTTGAAATTCAGTCAAGGGAGAAAGTATGTAAAATTTCACTTTTTTTCTTATCAATAAATTCCATTTACTGTTTTTCAGCTTTATTATCTCGAATATCACTGTTTTTATTTCTATATATATATATATCATATTTTTTATGATTTTGCTTCAATGTCTTCAGTTTCATACATATATTCCTTAACCTTAATTATTTCATGATTTTGCTTCGCTGTCTTCAGTTTCACACACATATTGCTTAATTTTTTCATGATTTTGCTTCACTGTCTTCAGTTTCATACATATATTCCTTAATTTTTTTATGACTTTGATTCACTGTCTTCAGTTTCATACATATTATTCCTTAATTTTTTCATGATTTCAAATCACTCATAAAATAAAACAAAAATAGTTTATTCAGATATGCTCCATGTAAAACAAAATGCTTTTATTCATAGATAAAAATGCTTTTATTTACAAATGTTTCATGTCTGACAAATTTTTTATAAATAGGAAACTACGAGGCTTTGGTACGGTAAAGTAAGAGAACAAGTTTTGTAGGATTATACTTCGAAAAAAATCGTAGACAAAGCACTTTAGTGAGACGTGAGAGAAAGAAAAATCACAAGAGAATTACCTGGGATTCGAACACGGACTCCGGTAGGACGAGCCGCCGCCTAGCCACGAAAGAACAGCGTACTATCAACTTAGCCAACTAGCACCCCCCAAAAATGAGTTTTACTGACATGGTCTTTAGTAACTGTTCAGTAGACATGAGGGATCGTGACACCCGGAAAGAAACGAGGTCGTGACACAGAAAATCCGTAGCTTGAAAGTCCTTTGTCTACGACTTTTTCCAAGGTATCTCTCTCTCTCTCTCTCTCTCTCTCTCTCTCTCTCTCAACCTTAAGTGCCCAGGGCACATGGGGCTTCCGCAAAGGTTTTCCACAAATGCTGTCCTTCGCCTTTTTTTCTGCTCTTGCCCAGGTGAGCCCTCTATTGCTCAACATCCTTTCTGTTGTTCTTCTCCGTGTCTCTTTTGGTCTGCCCTTACTTCTGTTCCCCTGTAGTGTCCATCTTAGTGCTATTTTTGGTAGTGAGTTGTCAGTCATTCGGAGCACATATCCCAACCATCGCCAGCGTCTTTCCTCAATAATTGTTATCAGTGGCTTCATCTGTATTTCTGCCAATAAGATGTTATTTCTTATGGTGTTTGACCAAAATATTTTTCTAATTCTTCGTAAACATTTAGTCTGGAAAGAATTCAACTTGTTTTCTATGGTTTTGGTGATTTTCCAGCATTCACTTAAATAGAGTAGTACACTTAGAACATTACTCTTAAATATCCTGATTTTCATATTTATGCTTAGTTTTTTTTTATTTCCATATACTCTGCAGCATTGCAAAAGCTTGGTTTGCTCTAGTAAGTCTGCTGTTGATGTCCTCTGTGCTGTCTCCATTTTCTACTACTCTGCTGCCAAAGTATACAAATTCGTTGACCTCCTCCACTAACTTGCTATCTACTCTGAGTACATTTCTGTTTTCAAGGTCTAATCCTACAAAACTGTGGTCTTTTACTTTACCGTACCAAAACCTCGTAGTTTTCTACTTATCAAAAATATGGTCCTTAAATTATACCTGAAACTAACTTCACGTAATAAGTATTCGTTCGTTTGTTATTGTTGTCAAGTTTGCAACAGACAATGCAGGAGACCGTGTCTATGTTTTGTCTAAAAAGTTGGTACCTGCTAGAGACTGGATCTAAGCTACGGAATTTCTGTGTCACGACCTCGTCTCTTTCCGGGTGTCACGATCCCTCGTGTCTACTGAACAGTTATTAAAGACCATGTCAATAAAACGTCTTTTTTTTTTGGGGGGGGGGGGTGCTACTTGGCTAAGTCGATAGTAGGCTGTTCTCTCGTGGCTAAACGGCTGCTCGTCCTACCGGAGTCCGTGTTCGAATCCCAGGTAATTCTCTTGTGATTTTTCTTTCTCTCACGTCTCACTAAAGTGTTTTGTCTACGATTTTTTTCGAGGTCTAATTCTACAAAATTTGTTCTCTTACTTTACCATGTCAGACAAAATGCTTTTATTTACAGATGCTTAATTCAGACAAAAAGCTGTTTTTTTTTCGTGCTGTACTTTCTTTTTGTTGCTTTGAAATATGAAAGAGATACAAGGTCAATAGATGTTTTTATCAATAGATGTATTTATTATACTAGCTGCACATATCTGTGATCTAATGCTGCCAAAGTAATAAAGTAGCTAGTGCACTCGGTTCACATTTCTCGATCACAGCAGGGGGTACCCAGTCATTAAGATAAAGAGACGGGTACGTGGGTATTAGAGGAGCTGGGACATTGGTCGGCGAAGCTAGGTCCTAACCACATTACTCTCTAATTTGTTATCATACAAGCCTTGTTATATTCTTCATGTCATGTCACACAGTTACTCTGAACCTTTCTCAGGTCTAATGAGCTAAGAACATTCCTCCTTTAATAACAAAGATATATCACAATATTCAGTAACTTTCTTTTGGGAAACATGAAAATAAAACAGTTAATTTAATAGGGCAGGATAAGAGTCAGAAGAGAGATAGACTAAGTGCAACAATATCAGAGAGCAGGCGCAGGCAGAATAAGTTACAGGTTAAAGTGTTTCTACTTGTAGTTTAGGTAGGGAAGTTATAATATTTCAATGTTTACTCAGAAAAGGAATTTATTGTAATGCTTCCTCAAACAGGAAGTTATAATACTTCAATGATGACTCTAATAGGAAGTTATAGCATGCTTATGCTTTCTGAGACTGAAAGTTACACGTTATTGCTTATTCACACCGAGAGTTATACTATTTGTTTGCCTACTCGAAAAGGAAAGTTATAATATTTTAATGCTTGTTCAAACAGAAAGTTATAAAACTTTTTGGCTTACTACGACAGGGAAGTTATAATATTTTAGTTATTTCAGAGACAGAGAATTTATAACATTTTGCTGATTACTGAGACGGGGAATGTACTTTTTTTGTATTCATTCCTTGCTAGAGCAGCGTAGTAATAGTTTTTTAAAATTTTTTTTCCGGATCTGAAGTTCTTGTTTTCCTTGATAAAGTTATTTGGGGAAAATTGTGACATTTGATAATTACTGTTTCTTGATTGGAACTGACCTGGCTGAGCTGGCAACCCTGTCAGCCATTATACTATCTCTGTAGTTTACTAAGTTTCCGAGATTCACGCGGGGACGGAAACAAGAAAACTAAGAGAAAACTTTAGCTGTCATTCAAGTCTGTGGTAGAGGACTATAGAGGACTGTAGAGGACTATAGAGGACTATAGAGGACTATAGAGACTATAGAGGACTGTAGAGGACTATAGGCTAGGGAAAAAGAAGGTTGGCATTGCAGCATTGGTGCTGAAGGAGACGTCTTATATAGCTGTACGTGAAGTTCGAACAAATCTTAGAACTGGACTGAACTGAAAGGTAAATGAGGAAGTGAATGAGGAAGTAAATGAGGAAGTAAATGAGGGTGTGAATGAGGAAATAAATGAGGAAGTGAATGCAGTTACAGAGGCATTAGAGCTGAAAGAAATAGAAACAGAAGAGGATTTGGTCATGGTGAAATTAAATGCTGATCAAAGCCGTTCAGTGAAAACAAAAAAGAGGAAACATGATTATCAGTGAAATAAGAAACATAAACGAGTCCAGTAAACAGTTAAATATGTCCAGTGATGACAGCGTGCAATTTAGGAAGAGGTACTGAAGAGATCACTGACATGGAATGGTGTCTAGAAAATGGCACTACTCATTCTCTGCTTCGTCATTTGAGTTGCCTGTGATCTTCTGCCTACAGAACAAATCTGCAGAAATGGGGTGTATCAGGAGATCGAAAATCTCCGAAAGTCTACAATGAAAGACAAATATTATTGCATGTGCTGTACGTATGCAAATTTTCATTAGCCCGAGTACGTACAGAAGTAGGTACGTACAAAGGCTGCACGTAGCGACATAGGTGCTCTAAGAACTACCAGCCATCATGAACAGCGCAAAAGACAGAGACAAGAACATTAAACTGGTGGAATTCCCTTTCCATATTTACCAGACAGTGTAAATAATTGGATGTTACAGCGGACCTTCAGGAACGAAGAGAATACATAGAAATCATCAGAATAACTGGAATTCGCCCAGACACTGTATTATAATCAGCAGCAAAGAAGGACCTAATAATGATCAAGCTTACAGCCCCATATGAAACCAGGATAGAGGAGCAACATATATTTAAGAGTGAGAAGCACATTGATCTCGTCAAGCAATTAAAGTGCCCCAATAGAGTGCCAGTAGTTTAAAGGTCAAGACACTCATCTGAAAAGTGGAGGGAGGGAGGGTACTTTATGTGATGATTTATTTTGTTATAGACTCTTATTAGTCTTGAGTTTCCTGCATTGCTTCTATAAAGTTGCAGGCACTAAAGTTTTAGTGTCGTGAAAGATTAGAAATATATAAATATTTCATTTTGTTGTCGTTTTTACTTCAATTCTTGCACATATAATTTGAGACTTCTGTTTACTGGTGACGGAGGGCGGTGTCAGGACAAATTAAGAGAAAGTTCATTCTAATGTGAAAACATTAAAGTTCATTTTAATGTGAAGACATTAAAGTTCATTCTAATGTGAAGACATTAAAGTTCATTCTAATGTGAAGACATTAAAGTTCATTCTAATGTGAAGACATTAAAGTTCATTCTAATGTGAAGACATTAAAGTTCATTCTAATGTGAAAACATTAAAGTTCTTTCTAATGTGAAAACATTAAAATTCATTCTAATGTGAAGACATTAAAGTTCATTCTAATGTGAAGACATTAAAGTTCATTCTAATGTGAAGACATTAAAGTTCATTCTAATGTGAAGACATTAAAGTTCATTCTAATGTGAAGACATTAAAGTTCATTCTAATGTGAAGACATTAAAGTTCATTCTAATGTGAAGACATTAAAGTTCATTCTAATGTGAAGACATTAAAGTTCATTCTAATGTGAAGACATTAAAGTTCATTCTAATGTGAAGACATTAAAGTTCATTCTAATGTGAAGACATTAAAGTTCATTCTAATGTGAAGACATTAAAGTTCATTCTAATGTGAAGACATTAAAGTTCATTCTAATGTGAAGACATTAAAGTTCATTCTAATGTGAAGACATTAAAGTTCATTCTAATGTGAAGACATTAAAGTTCATTCTAATGTGAAGACATTAAAGTTCATTCTAATGTGAAGACATTAAAGTTCATTCTAATGTGAAGACATTAAAGTTCATTCTAATGTGAAGACATTTTAGACATTCATATTTCTTGAACGAAATGCAGTTGACTCTTGATAATGAAGTGTGTACAGTGTTATTGTGCCCTGCATTGATTATGTTGTAGGTATATGTGATATGTGGGTTGGCTATGACCCCATCGAGCACCACGGACTCAGTTAGATTAGTTGTGTATGAAAGGTTGGTTATTAGAGATGATTTCGTAAGGATGTTAGTATAAGTGCTGGGTGCACCCTTAGATATGTATGGCAAGGCTATAGTTTGAGTTGGGATGGTGTAAATATATAGAGCTGGATAATGCTTTTGATCTATGCTGATAACATGGCATGATTTATTATGTAAGAGACCCTGTATATATGTAATACTGAGTTTTTGATATGATGCTCAATAACAGCTGTTAATATTAAGGAGGGACAGCTTGCTATGTTCTAGTGTTTATGTTAAGGTGTTATGAGGGTCCTCACTCTGTTGATAATGTTTTACTTGTGTATGATATTAATATTCAATGCACTGCTGATTATATGTATGTATGTATGTATGTATGTATATATGTATATATATATAACAGTATTCTGCTGAGCCTGAGTAACAACGTGCCAGCACGGCATCAACTAAACCAGAGTGAAGTCCACATGAGGTTTGCTGCAACAAACCACTATGCTATCACTAGAACGATTTAGTGATACAACTTCTTAACTTGACTTGTTTCTTTACTTAACTGGTTTCTATACTTGAGTGGTTTCTATGATATTCTCAGAGAAACTGACACAACCTAGGCATTCAACTCCACCTAAACGACAGTTACATAACTGAACTTGGCAGTCTCCCGACAGTAACATAACTGAACTTGGCAGTCTCCCGACAGTAACATAACTGAACTTGGCAGTCTCCCGACAGTAACATAACTGAACTTGGCAGTCTCCCGACATAACAAAACTTATCAACAGTGAGGGTTTCAACAAAGTCAGTGGTGTAGTTTTTATATTCAGACACCACAAGTTTATTGATGGGTAAAATGAATGATGAAATTATGAGGATGAAAACGTAGCCCATCAGGCTGGTAAGAAGAATACAACGACAGTTTACAATGACAATTCCCGGCGTGAGAAAACTCTACGCCATATGGGAGAAATCTTACAATGTACTTGTACCCAAAAAAAGGCATACTCTCAACGTTCCAACTAAAAAGACCCATATACAGCAATTACATCTATCTCAAAAACTAATCCTATATCTACATCTTCACTCAAACTGCCACGAACAAAAACTACTACTACTGAAAACTCTGTTTAACCAAAACATAACGAGACTTTCTTACCGACACATTGTAAGGATCTGTCTGCATCAAATTAAGTAAGGCTTCTTTCAGCGCAATCCTGCCTGGTATGTATACCATAACTGTTCCCAATCATCCCGGGATCCCCTTTCTCCTGCTCCGCTTTTCCCACGTTGTGTTTCCCGCACTGCTTTTCTCGTGCTCGTTTCCCGCACTGCTTTTCTCGTGCTCGTTTCCCGTGCTGCTTTTCTCGTGCTCGTTTCCCGTGCTGCTTTTCCCGTGCTTGTTATTGTCAAAAATGCTGTTTTGACTAGTATCGCTTTTCTATGCTCATAAGTCATCTGGTGAGTACATTTCAGGTCAGCACATGAAGTTGATGTCCAATTGAACGTTTCAGGCAATTTTCCCTTGTCTGTTCAGCAAACTTCAGTTTAAATCGCAACATCGTATTTGTTGCGTTTCTTTTTTTTTAACAATATATATATATATATAGTGTGAGATCTGGACACTTAACAAAACAGCTGAGAAACACATAAATGCCTTTGAATGTAGTGCTACAGAAGAGTTCTTCAAATATCATGGACACAGAAACGAACAAACATATCCATACTACAAGAACTTAATACTGAAGAAGGTTGGCTAGTAAAGAGGATTAAAAAAAAAAAGAAAACTTAAATATTTTGGACACATTAAACGTCATGATAATCTATGGAAGACCGTCCTGGAAGGGAACATAAAGGGAAAAAGAAAGAGAGGAAGATCAAAGCGAAGATGAATACAAGATATCGTTGATGATCTGCAAATAGATGCATCAGCAGGAGGGCATCTTGCTTACAACCGACAGGCCTACATGAGTGCTAGGAGCAGGCAAAGAAGTTCCTCAAAGGATATGCAAATGAATATATATATATATATATATATATATATATATATATATATATATATATATATATATATATATATATTGAATGCTATAATCTTTTTATGACAACGAAGGTTGATATGACTGAGGATTACTGACTTGCATATTTTGGTTCAGTGACGCACTGCTGCCCTGTTGCTTTCTATGTTACATGTATTTATATGTTGTGTGATCCCTGTTTGTGTAATGTGCTTGAACCATTACTGATAACGTGTGTGTTTTTGGCGAATGTCTTCATGTTGTAAATAAACCTATTTTGTTATCTGCTTTACACACTGAGGTATTTGTTTTGTACTTGGTATGAGAGATGATGAGAAAACAGAGTAGACATGATATCTGTAGGCTGAACTGTTGGCTAACAGGGATCATGGAACCGGGATGCCTGTGGTCAGATTTTCTTCAAATTTAGGGTTAGGGGTCACGGTATGCTTGTACCACTGGAGGAATTTTAATTACTTAATTACCACTATCACCAGTCCCTCACTCCCCTCACTCTCTCCCTTAAATATTAATTGACGCTGACACTTGGCAAAACTGAGAGACTGACAGTATATTTCACCACAAAATAACGTGCTCTAAATGCTTAAAATACCGAACGTAGCATCTGTGACCAACTCTGAACTAAAATTGAAAGGTATAACACTAGAAAATGGGGGTGGGGGAGGTACAGTGCGGCATATTACATTCTAATAGTTAGTATTCTGAACATTTGAGCTAAAACTCTGAATTGCGTTGAAACGAAAACAGCCGATCTTTTACTCTAAAAGGGTAAGTAAAAGAATCGAAACCATAGGCCTGTTATTTATATAATTATCGCAAATATCTCCTAGTTTTTCGCTTGCCTACGCATAATCTTGAAACTCCTTGTTTTCTTGTGTATAAACAGTTACTGGATGAATATATGTTGACATACAATAAACAGTTATTTAATGATTATATATTGACATAAAATAAAGAGTTACTTAATGATTATATGTTGGCATAAAATAGTTACTTGATGATTATATCTTTACATAAAACAGTTATTTGATGATTATATGTTGACATAAAATAAACAGTTACTTGATGATTATATGTTGCCATAAAATTGTGAATCTAAACACAGGACTGAAGATAAATTAAGTTAAATCAATTTACACAAAATAGACACTGAATAATCATCATATAATTTGCGTAAATACGCAACTTGTGTGTATAATATACATTGGCTTATTTTGGATGTGTTAGTATATAATAAAGAACCCGACGTTTGCTTTCTAAGTTGTTTCTCCATCTATGAGTGGAACTCCACTGATGATCGCTTATGTGTAATACGTGATAAATGTATGACAGTTTATAGATTTCTATTTTTGTCTAATTTTGATTTGGTCGGAATGAAGGTTTTTTTTCCTAAGATCATGCGTTCTTGCTTTTAAACATTTTAAATAGGATAATTTTACAAGTGTTTTATTTAACGTTGATTTTACTGTTATTTTAAACAGTCGAACAATACAAATACAGTAAAAGTATAACAATAAAGGTGTATCTTGTGTTTCCAGCATATATTTTTTGCGTTTTTTTTTCATAAATTTGACCTGACTATCTAAAGAGATAACTCAAATGAAGATGCAGTCAGTTAATGGTCTCGATGTTCAATTGTTTATAAGCATCAGTCTGGTTTTGACGTGGGAAAATTCGCATCCTGTCGAATCCTTCTTTTACTCGGTGAGTCGTGGACTTTAGAGTGTTTTGTCGGCCATTTTGCACTTTAATAAATTATTTTTTAACAAATGAAATAGCTTCAGCACATGTAACAATCCACTTGCTCTCTGCCTGTCTGTCTGTTGTCTTTCTTTGTCTGTCTGAGTGTCTGTCGTCTGTCTCTTTCTCTTCTTTCGTATTCTTAATTTTGTCCCCAATAGTTGTAATAATTTAATTCGTACGTGCCAGAACAGTGACAATTTACTAAATGTAATCTTTATGTCTTTTATACAACGGAATGCAAAAAAGCAATAACCAAAGACTGGTTCTAGTAATAAAATTAGACAGAAGTGTATTGTTAAGCTTCACAAAAAGATAGAAAGAATGAGGAAAGTTGGCTGGAATGAGAATGGCAGTTAATAGGATAAGCGCGTATAAAAAACACAAGTGCACGAATGCAAATTTTTTGGCGAATGCCTTTTTCAGTGACCACATAGAAAACACCACAACATATAAAAACATGCAGAATAGACGAAAGGTTAAATACTTGACTGTTTGCTTTCATCA
Organism: Achatina immaculata; assembly: GCA_009760885.1. Taxonomy (NCBI): domain Eukaryota; kingdom Metazoa; phylum Mollusca; class Gastropoda; order Stylommatophora; family Achatinidae; genus Lissachatina; species Lissachatina immaculata. The sequence continues at coordinate 23,942,488 of CM019715.1, read as the reverse complement.
TCCTAAGAAAGACGGGCACAAACTGCGAATGGACAGATGTAGGTAAGCGCACATCAGAAGCAGACGACTGACTGAGAAATGAGATCTCTCTCATAGCAAGGTCGGTTATTCAAATTGGGCAGAATACGCCTGAGACACCCAGCTGTACCTCATACACCCAGGTGTACCTCAGACACCCAGATGTAGAAATGGGTACACGGGTCTTTCTGGAGTGGGGAAAGGAAAGGTGGCAAGCTGTGATGAGCATCATAAAAGATCAAGCTAATTATAAATGATGAGACTCATCATCATCATCAGGTGCCGTGCCGACTATAGTTGGCTATTATGCTTCTCCGGAGTACGCGATCATTCATACAGGCCATCAGCTCAGTTAATGATCACTTCTCACACTACCTCGTCAGACTGTCCAGCATCATTTCTCTTGGTCTTCCCCTGGCTCTTCTCCTCCTATTTTTCCTGTTGTTATAATATTTTCAATGCCCCCTCTTCTCACTGTATGTCCTGCGAAAGTATATTGTCCCTCTCTTATTTTTTTTTGGACAATGATGAGACTAATGCGCATAAATCACTAGATATGTGTTGAGATCTGTTAACTGCATCAAACTGGCTCTGGCCGAACACTCACATATGCAGATGGCATCCTGGAATATGTACATGGAAACTGTACAGAGAGGATATTTGCCCACATTGAGATAAATATTGACCATATCATGGACTGGTGACAGGACAACAATGAAGTTTTTAAACCCCACCAAAGCCAAAATTCTGTAATGGTCATTAGATACTAAGTCTGCGAAGAATACCCTGCCGGCAGTGTAATGAATGCAACGGCGATTATAACGAGAGAGAACAATTTTCATTCAGAAAGCAAAGAAAGGGCTCAGCCCAGTGAAGACCATGGAAGAGTGCTGATCTGCCACAACGGACACTCTTTCTGCTGATGTAGGCGTTACTCATGCCTGTGGCTGAGTTTTGCCTAGCTTGAAAGAATCCAAAATGAGATCATGAGAGCAGTTCTGGGGTGGAAAGGGGGGAGGCACCAAGGACACTCCAATCATAACTATGTGCTACTTGTTGAATATGTCCAGCATGAAAGTAAGGGACAAGTATGTGCAAGTGAAGACGTACCTCAGGATTGCTGGTAAAGCAAACCACCCCTTTCTAGCAGAGATGAACTCAGCATAAGATAAGAGCATCAAGGGAGGGAGAACGTGGATGACACTGTCAGTCGTCTGCCATCCAAAGCAGATTCCCCCAGAACCAGAATGAACTAAAGTGTCAAATCTGCAGAAGCTAATAAAGGTAGTGATCCAGGTTGGCCGTGAGTGATAAGACTGGGCTCAGGATAAAACAGAAACCCAGATGCAGGAACAGATTCAGCATCACTCCAAGCCACTTGATCCTGTGATCTTCACAGATGGGTCAATGGCACGAAGCCTAAAAGTGGATGGTGCTATGTTGTCTACCGCGAAGGCAAACTGGTTGCCAGTGAATCAGGAGCCTATGCAACCTCCACTTCGAGCATGAGAGTGGAGGCAGCATTAGAAGCAATTTTTTGGTTGGTGGGGCAGGATGACACAGGACCATTGTAACAGACTCTCAAAACTTGTTAGGGAGAATTGAAACACATTTCTACTGGGCTCTCTCCAGTCTGACCTGGATCTAATGCCCAGGTCATGCGGGAGTCAGAGGCAATGAGAAAGCGGACAAGCTGGAAGTTCAGGGCGTCCCAAAAATTAACAGGGAGGAGATTGCAAGAGCCATACTAAATAGGCTGGCTATGGAGGACGATATCGGATTGAATAACAACAATCATACCAGGAGGATGTTCGAATTGGGGGCGGGGGGGGGGGGGGGGGAGGGGAGAGGAAGTGGATGTTTTCCTAAGTGAAGTGGTTCATTGCGCATTATCCACAACCAGCGTGTGAGTGGCCCCATCAGCAGACACACGCTTCAGTGAGTGTTGGAACGGAAGGCGGAGCACGTATGGTAACGCGGGGATGCCAGTCTTTGATTACAGGTTGAGATCTAATCACTTCACGTTCAAAAGACACATAATAAACGCCACGATCTCAGTCGCCATTCTAAGACACATAAGATCTGCCAAGACTATTATTTCTGTATGTGAGACAAACAGTATCCACCAAGACTATTGTTTATTCATCTGAAACACTTAACTCCACAACAACCGTTATGTCTTCCCTTGAGTGACTTAATATCCATCACGACCATTATTTCTTCACTTAATATCCATCACGACAATTATTTCTTCACTTAATAGCCATCACAACCGTTATTTCTTCACTTAATATCCATCTCAACCTTTATTTCTTCGTTTGAGTTACTTACTTTTATTTCTTCATTTGAAACACTTAGTAGCAATGCATGAATCACCTCTTCTCTCTGTTGTTGTTCAGACAGGATTCGTTCCTGAGAACAACTGGAACAAAGGCGGAGTCCGAGGGGAAGTTTGTGTTAATACCAATAGTCTGTGCAGCTTAGGAAGATCCATCTGCTGCGACACAAATAATGTGTGTTATGAAGACCATACAGGCAACGGTCAGTACTGCAGAACTAAAGAGGTAATTATTTTTCACAGTTATATCATACACAAAAAGAATGTTTTGTTGAATAGATACACTTGCACATTAGATACAGTTAACCTATGTGGTGTGCAGAAAGAAACTGAAATGAAGGGTTTTAATAATGAAATATTATATAGCCATGAAAAATACATAAATATGTCCCTCTGTATTATACTTGATTATTCGTTTATAAATTTGCACGCCTCATTTCCTGTCATATCTTTATATATATATATATATATATATATATATATATATATATATATATATATGAGGAGCTCCCTAACATTCAGTTTGCAAGGGTTATTACGTAGAGAGTGCAAGAGTAAAATTTGTTTGGACATGACACACCGTGATCTGCGATAGACACAGTGTTCCTCGCAGTCCCATGACGACTGAGACATTTTTTCGACGCCCATCTCATAAACTGTGGCGCCCTGGATGTGGAGCCACCGTCTCCCCCGCTGTTTCGGCAATCTCATGACTCTGAGATATGTGATCACCACGATGCTCCTTGAGAGCTGGGAAGAGGTGAAAATCATTTGGTGCCGGATTGGGACCACATGGCCGATGGTCCAGATTGTCCCACCGAAAATGTTGCAAAAAGCTCCCACATCAAAGCGGGCGTGTGTGGCTGAGCATTATTAGGAAGGAGCAAGATTTCTTTTGTCAACCACGTCTGATGGCAGTTTATTCTTGCATCTTGCGCAGCTGCATTAATTGTTCCCTCTCCCCACACCACACACCCCATCCCACCACTTCCAGGAAATGGACCACAGCAAGCTTTTCTGACTCCAGACACGGTAGCCTTCCAGGAAATGGACCACAGCAAGCGTTTCTGACTCCAGACACGGTAGCCTTCCAGGAAATGGACCACAGCAAGCGTTTCTGACTCCAGACACGGTAGCCTTCCAGGAAATGGACCACAGCAAGCGTTTCCGACTCCAGACACGGTAGCCTTCCAGGAAATGGACCACAGCAAGCGTTTCCGACTCCAGACACGGTAGCCTTCCAGGAAATGGACCACAGCAAGCGTTTCTGATTCCAGACACGGTAGCCTTCCAGGAAATGGACCACAGCAAGCGTTTCTGACTCCAGACACGGTAGCCTTCCAGGAAATGGACCACAGCAAGCGTTTCTGACTCCAGACACGGTAGCCTTCATTTTCCCTGAAGACAACACTACCTTGAATTTCCTGGGAGCTTGGATGCTTCCGTTCCACGCTTGCAAGTTTCGAACCCGTGTCTCGTCACGGTGACAATACATTCCAGAAAGTCTTGGCCGCGGAGGGCATGTTGTTGCAGGAATGACAGGGCATATGCCACTCTCTCTGACCTGTGGTCCTCGGGAGCCATCGTACACGTACCTTATGAAACCCCCAACTGAACAAGCATTCTGGACATTGCTCCACATTACAGACTCAAGTGACGTGTCAGTTCGTTCATAGTCATTTGTCATTTCTCTAGTACCACACGTTCGACGCCTGGGTCACACCTTGCGCTCTACGTCACTAGTGTTACCGACCCTATTCGAAATTCTGAACACGATTTTGCCACACGCTGTCGAAACATCACACTGTGTTCATAGACTTCTACCGACTGGCGATGAATTTCCGCTGCTGGTCGCTGGTCAGAAATCGTATCACAGCACACACCTCCTGTTTAGATCTCTGGTCAGTCCTCCATCTTTAACTAACGAATGCCTCCTAGATTCTCTTATTCAGTGCTGGCACCTGACGTGCTGTTGAGAAATGACGAATATGGAGAATTCTGCAGTTGTGCCCATTAGTCTGACATCGTTTTTTTTATGGACGTACTTGCTTTGTAAGCTTACTTTTGATATGCCCCTCGTATATATGGACAAAAATCTAAACAGAGTATGTAAGACCGTAGGACAATTATTTCTCTTTTAAGACTTATTTATCTTTTAAGACTATTGGTCTTTCTGACTCCCATTTGTATGTCTGTCTTGTCTCATTTATTTATACTGTTGCAACAATAATTACTCTATTATTTCATTTCTCTGATTATTTTACTGCTGCATTTTACAAACGAATGCTCTATTCTGTAGTATGTAAACGGCCAAGAATGTGCAGCCAGGAACACCATGTGCAATCCTAGGTACGGCTGTTGCAGCAAGGAAGACACGTGCGCTCGTCTCTATCCATTTCAGTTCATGTTGTGTATGAACGGAACTAGCGCTGCAAACTGACAGCACAGACTTAGTGCTGCACTGAAGGTGATGTATGTGAACTTATTGAAAAATTTATATAGCAGAAATTTTTTTGGTTTTATATATATATATATACACAATTTTTCTTACACACACACACCATATACATATATATATATATATATATATATATATATATATATATATCTGAACCTTAAGTGCCCAGGGCACATGGGGCTTCCGCAAGGGTTTTCCACAAATGCCTGTCTTTCGCCTTTTTTTCTGCTCTTGCCCAGGTGAGCCCTCTATTGCTCAACATCCTTTCTGTTGTTCTTCTCCATGTCTCTTTTGGTCTACCCTTACTTCTGCTCCCCTGTGGTGTCCATCTTAGTGCTATTTTTGGTAGTGAGTTGTCAGTCATTCGGAGCACATGTCCCAACCATCGCCAGCGTCTTTCCTCAATAATTGTTGTCAGTGGTTTCATCTGCATTTCTGCCAATAAGATGTTATTTCTTATGGTGTTTGGCCAAAATATTTTTTTAATTCTACGTAAACATTTAGTCTGGAAAGAATTCAACTTGTTTTCTATGGTTTTGGTGATTTTCCAGCATTCACTTCCATAGAGTAGTACACTTAGAACATTACTCTTAAATATCCTGATTTTCATATTTATGCTTAGTTTATTTGATTTCCATATATTCTGTAGCATTGCAAAAGCAATGCTACAGAATATATATATATATATATATATATATATATATATATATATATATATATATATATATATATATATATATATTTATGTATAATCACCAAAGCCATAGAATAAAGCTGAATTCTTTCCAGACTAAATGTTTACGAAGGATAAGAAGAATAGTTTGGCTAAACATGAGAAATAATATTTTATTGCTAGAAATGCAGATGACGCCACTGAAAGCAATTATTGAGGAAAGACGCTGGCGATGGTTGGGACATGTGCTCCGAATGACTGACAACTCACTACCAAAAATAGCACTAAGATGGACACCAAAGGGAAACAGAAGTAAGGGTAGACCAAAGGAGACATGGAGAACAACATCAGAGAGGATGTTGCGCAATAGAGGGCTCACCTGGGCAAGAGCGGAGGAAAGGCAAAGGACAGGCATTTGTGAAAAACCTCTGCGAAAATCTACATGTATCCTGCGAACTTAAGGTTCATATATATATAATGTATATGTACATACTGTACACACACACACACATATATATATATATATATATATATACATTCATTCATTCATTTGCATGTCCCTTGCGGAACTTTGCCTCCAAACAGCACTCCTGTAGGCCTCTCGGTTGTGAGCAAGATGGCCTGCTGCTGTTGCATCCATTTCCAGATCGTCAACGATGTCTTGCAGCCATCTTCGTCTTGGTCTTCCTCTTTTTCTTTTTCCCATTATGTATCCTTCCAAGACGGTCTTCTCTAAATTATCATGACGTTTAATGTGTCCAAAATATTTCAGTTTTCTCTCTTTAATCCTCTTCACTATATATACACTATAACGGATTATTTGTAGGCACCTTTTTTTGGATTATTTCTCAACTTGCAAGTTTATGCACTTAGTCCAGCGATCCTGGAGCATACGGATCCCTTCTTTTAAACGTCAGCGTCTTGTGACAGTAGAAAGTGTTCTACAGCATAAATGACGTGATCATCTGAAGCAAATTTGCGACCACTAAGCTCTTTTTTTAGTTTGGTAAAAAGGTAATAGTCAGAAGGGGCCAAATCTGGGGAATAAGGAGGATGTTCAAGAAGCTGGAAGCCACATTCAAGAATGGCAGCCATTGCCATCGCCGACTTGTGATCTGGAGCATTGTCTTGCTGAAAGATGACTCCTCTCGTCAATTTCCCTCGTCGCCTTTCCTTCAGTTTGACCGCAGTTGCTTCATAAGATTGGAGTAATATGCCCCGGTGACCGTTCTGCCCTTTTGAAGATAGTCTACCAGTAGCACACTTTCTGAATCTCAAAACATGGAAGCCATCACTTTGCCTGCAGACAGAACTTGCTTTCTTTGGAGGTGAGGATCCATATTTCCACTGCTTTGACTGCTCTTTGGTATCTGGTTGAAAATGATAAATCCAAGTCTCATCATCCATAATCATAAATTGGTGATGAAACTTTTCAAGAGATGCAGAAAAATGGCCAAGATTGTCTTTTAACATGTTGGAACGCTGTCGTTTGTGATCAGCTCGAAGAAGTTTCGAGACCCATCTAGCAGATATCATTGTCATTTGAAGATCATTATGACTAATGACTTGAACACGTTCCTGGGAAATGCCCAACTCAGTAGCAATGTACCGCTCAGTTAATCGTCGATCCTCCATTATCATGTCATGAATTCTGCCGGTGGTTTCATCGGTGGTTACCGTTCTTGGTCTTCCTAGACGGGTATCATCTTCCAGACTCTCCCTTCCATGTTTGAATTGAGCTGCCCATTTCTTCACTGTGCTGTAAGATGGGCCACTCTCCCCTAGAGTCTACACCATGTCCTCATGGATCTCCTTCGATGATAAGCCCTTGATGCAGAGGTAGCGAATGACTGCTTGATGAGAAATTTTATCTATTTTCCCAATTTCTGCCAGCCCTTACCACTTCATTAGCCTGTAAAACAATGTTGGTTGCAGTTAATTTCTTGAAACTTGGTGTTTAATCTTACATTAACCTGATCTACAAATGAACCTAATATCAACTGTGTGTTTCAAGTATTTGTACCTTATGACGAGAATTTAACAATGACCCCTCGTATATCTGTATATATGTAACTCTATGCTATCAGTGTTAAATATAGACACTAATAGCCAAGAACAAAAGAAAAATCATCACGACTGAAATGAGTTGTTTAAGGAGAATACTAACTGTGGCAATAATAGACAAAATGACACCATCTTACATCCTTCCCGTGCTGTTAAACGTTACAAAGAGCTCGCATAGAAGTTTGCCAATTTCTCCTATTTTCGGCGAGTTTTTCAACTCATCAAGGGATGTTATGCCCACTAAACTAGCTTTTCTTAACAATGTCCTCTTTAGAGTTTCACTTGGTCGATCTCTTTTTCTTCGGCATGTTGTGCCCCACTTGATAGCTTGTTTTGGTATTCTCTGATTGTTTCTTCTCATCACATGGCCTACATATGTCCATCTTATTTTTCTGATCAACCATGAGACAGGTTGTTGTTTGCTCACTGTCTGATCTCTGCGTTGTTGTTAAACTCATCCCACTTTGTACCAAATATTTTCCTGAGGCATTTGTTTTCAAAAGAGGACAATATATACACTAGTATTACACTATATCCAGAAACAGCAAGTCAAATGGTTTGGCCATGTTACACCGTTACCACCAGAGAGTATATAACAGGAAACATTCACACTAAGATTTGTAGGTAACAGGGGAAGAGTTCGCCAAAGCAAGAGATCTTATAAATTATATCCTTCTCGTGGTGTTAAACGTCACACAGGATCGCAAAGTAGTTCGTCAATTTTTTCTGTTTTCGGCGAGCTTTTCAACCTCATCAAGGGATGTTATGCCCACTAAACTGGCTTCTGTTAGCAGTGTTCTCTTTAGCAAGAGATAGAGAAAGGAAATCATAGAAGGATTAAATATCCCATTAAATGAACCAAATCGTCGAGTCCCATCAAAACGTTTATTTGTCCCCTCAACACCGAAAGGTACATGGGGAAGGAGACAAGACAAGATAAGTATGTGTGTGTGTGTGTAATGAAATTAAGGGTACTTAAAGGTATTTCACACTTTCAGGGGTGCATTTATGTTCTTGCACTGTTAGAAAAATGGGCTTTAGGCAATTTCTTCCAAGTGTCTGCTGTCTCTTGGTACTTCTGACTGCTGCTGTCCATGGTTCTGTTCTATACAGAAGGACAGATTTGACATTTGTGTTAAGCAGTCTAAATTATGTTGTTAGGGATATTCACTTGTCCTTCTATATGTTTCTCAGCTGTAGAACTGCTTTAGCCTTCCCAACTCTTGCTGTAATATCTGCTTATGTGCCATCCCCTGTCTATAATGCTGTGAGATATGTGAATGTGTCTACTTCTTCTAACTTCTTGCCTTCTAAGATAACTGAATTTGTGTAGGTTCTGTTTATTCTAAGAACTTTTATTTTTTTCCTTCCTTTATTTTTAATCTAACTTATGCCAATATCTTGGGCACTCTGCTGGTCTTTTCTTACAATTGTTGCTGATTATGTGATACCAGTGCTAAATCATCTGCACAATCCAGGTCTTCAAGTTGTGTCCATATAGTCCACTGTGTTCCATTTACGTTTTGTTCTATTTTAGGCCATTAAAATAATACTGTGACATTTTTTTCTACTACGCCTCATATGACAGCTTAGTATTCCCTGTATGGTAATGATCGGATGACATATACAGAAAAAGAAAAACTGTTTGAAAATAAACATTCTATAACAGTCCCTGCTTTATAATTTTCAGTAAAAAGGTATTGCTAAAGGTAGTCCCATAGCAAATGCCGTAGAGGATGAAGCGTTAGAGACCTCATTATGCTGGGCCATCAGCGTATGAGGTAGGGTGGCCAGCTCCTTTCCTCGCTGCCTTTCCTTCGAAGATTTTCTCTGGTACCCATTTTACGAGGCTGGGTCGACCTTGGGGCCGTATTGGTCGGGAAAAAAAATCCCACTCAGCTGGGGATTCGAACCATCGACCATTTGGTTGCTAGACGAGTGCTCTAGACACTGCACCGGCCGTTCCCTCCGGTACGTATTTTCAGTACGTATCCAAAACTAATAATATTAGACTCACTAATAATTGCTGTATCAGTGTAGGAACATCGCAGACAGGTTTCCTATCCATCTTTATATTTCTCTTAGCATTTTATGAAGAAATAACATAAAGCATATCTTGCTTTTCTTAGCATCGAGATTTGAATTTGTTAACATAAATGTATTAGTGAAAGTACAGTCTTTGTCACCATTATATTGCAGGTATTTACGGAACAAAACCAAACTGATTTTATCAGTTCATGTTCTTTCAAGTTTAAACAGTCAGTCTTTTATTTGTACACGTAGCACAGTTACAAATAAAGTTTAATTCACGAGATTATTTCTTGTTTGTTGTTACTCAATTAGACAACATAGAAAAAGTCGTATTAGTTGTTTTTGGTGTAACATTTCTCAGTTTGTTACGAGTTGCTGCTTATGGTAGTGATTTGGCAGTTTAACAAATAAAATATAATTAGTATTACTTCTTCAATTAAAACAGTTTTAATATATGAAAAATGTAAATTTAGATACAGTATATGAAATACCTACTATTATAGAAAAATATATTCTTGTCCTAATGTAGTCATATCATGCTAAAGTGAACTAATTATATTGAAGTAAATTACTAATTTCGCAAAACCTCAAACCTAAAAGTTCAAACATTTAAAAACTTTTTTTTCACTACAAAAATAAATAATACAATAGTCAGTGATAAGTACTGAAGTTTACAAATGCTTCTACGAGTATATTTGTTACAAATGAAGACATGTCTTCTCGCTGAATACAGTTTAATCCATCTGTTCTTCCTGTGTTTTCTATGAGCGGTAAAGAGATCCACTGTCGGCTTGCTGGGCCAGTCGGATTTTGAGGGCAGAACTGAACCAAGGGGAGCCCATCTCCCTGAGTGAGTCAGAGCCCCGTTAGCCATTTGCCTAAAGACCACCGTTCCCGGCCTGATGATCAAGCACTTGAAGCCACATCAGAAAAAGACTGCAGCAGAACATGGATAAGTTAGCAAAGGCATGTAAAAAGCACAGCATGAAGATCAGTGCTGAGTAAACGTAAGTCATGACGATAGCGAGAGAAAGAAATCCGGATAAAGATCTTCCTAGACAACCAGCCCTTGAAACAAGTGAAACATTTCAGCGTAATATCATCCTCGGGGACAACTGATTCTGAGACTGGGAACAGATGCAATAATCAAGCACATCACGTCATTTGACAAATGAATCCATTACTGAAAAACAAATACATCACAACTGAAACAAAAGGAGCACTGGCCAACACAATTTGCTTCCCAGCTCTATGCTATCAATATCAAACATGGACACAAACAGCCTAAAACAAAATAAAAAAATCATTACGACAGAAATGAGATGTTTAAGGAGAATACTGAATGTTACAAGAAGAGACCGAATAAGAAATGATACCATCAGGGCAAAGGTTGGAGTAACACTAGTATTACACTATATCCAGACACAGCAAATCAAGGTTTGGCCATGTTACATGGTTACCACCAGACAGTATACCACAAAAACCATTCACACTAAGATTTGTAGGTAACTGAGGACAGCCCACGCAAGAGATGAAGAGAGGAAATTACAGAAGCATTAAATACCGTTAAATAAAACAAATCATTGAGTCCTATCAAGACCTATTTTTGTCCCCTCAACACCGACAGGAGTGCTTCCACACAGGAAGACAAGACACGACAAGTTAAGACAGGACAAGACAAGACAAAACACGACAAGTTAAGACAAGACAGGACACCACAAGTTAGGACAAGACAAGATACGACAAGTTAAGAAAAGACAAGACAAGATAAGTTAAGACAAGATACAACAAGTTAAGACAAGACAGGACAAGACACGACAAATTAAACAAGACAAGACACGACAAATTAAGACAAGACAAGACACGACAAGTGTGTACAAAAAGACAAGACACGACAAATTAAAACAAGACAAGACACGACAAATTAAGACAAGATAAGAACGACAAGTGTGTACAAAACAAGACAAGACACGACAAATTAAGACAAGATACGACAAGTTAAGACAAAACAAAACACGATACGTTAAGACAAGATAAGACACGACAAGTTAAGACAGGACACGACAAGTTAAGACAAGACAAAACACAACAAATTTAAGACAAGACATGACAAAACAAGACGCGACAAGTTAAGACAAGACAAGACGACACGACAAGTTAAGACAAGACATGACAAGAAAACTAGAGCAGGTATGGACTAATTGGAGTATAAGAATGACAGGTTCTTAATATTTTAACACCCAGTACACAAAAGTGAAGCCACTGAAACTTCACTATACTACAAGTTACAAAAAAAAAAAAACAGTATTACTCTCCACAACACAAAAAGGGATGGAAAATTATGTCAGTCCGTAAGAATAGTGAAGAGCAAAATCTCAACTGTAAAGCAAAGAAAACTAAGCTGATGTGTATCAATGAGGAAAAACTGGAAGAAGCGGAGAGTTTTTAATATCTTGGATCATTACTAACTAATAATGGAGATACAATGAAGGAAATTAAAAGGAGCACGTCTATCGCTCTTCAAAAAGTAAAACAACTAGAGAAGCTGTGGAGAAGAACAGACAGTACTACAAAAAATAAGATTTTTAAGGGCATGCATCTTTCCCACTGCAACATACGTCTGTGAGACCTGTATAGCAGTATTTTCTTGGCTATGGGATATAAGCAGTATTGGTACTCAGGAAATAATTAATAGAGTGAGTACCCTTGTTTGAAAGGTTATTTTTGTTGAGAGCATAAGCGGAGGTTTTGAGATTAGCATGCAGCATGGAGAAAACTGAGTGGGTAGGGATAGTATAAATACCATTCACAATTAGAAAAAGAAAAAAGCCTTACTTATTTTTGTTGCAGAAAAAACCTTACTTGTTTTTGATGCAGATGGAGCCTTACGATGTGTTAGGAAGAGAGAGAGAGAGAGAGAGAGAGAGAGAGAGAGAGAGAGAGAGAGTCTCGGTTGGGTAGAGTTTTCAGTAGTAGCAGTTTTTTCGGTAGAGGCAAGTTAAGCTGAGATGTAGGATTTAGTTTTTGAGATAGGTGAAGTTGTTCGGTTGGAAACGTTGTAAGTATGGTTTTTATTGTATAAGTGCATTGTACGGTTTTCTCCCATATGGCGTAATATTTTCTCACGCCGGGAATTGTCCTTGTAAACGTCTTAACAGCCTGATGGGCTACGTTTCCATCCTCATAATTTCATCCCTCATTTTTCCCATCAATAAACTTGTGTTGCCTGAATATAAAAACTACACCACTGGCTTTGTTGAAACTCTCACTGTCTGACGAGTTTTGTTATGTTGGGAGACTACCAAGTTCAGTTAAGTTGTTGTATCAGTATTAATCTGTGGAGTTGAAAGCCTGGGAGTTTTGTTGGATTTTCTTAGTGTGTAACAGAAAAAATTAGGTTGTCTTATAGCACCAACAACAAGAAGTAATTTCTAAGATTAAAGGAAAATTGTACCCACAAGAAAACTAATCACCCAGTAGAATACGGATTCAGCTGAGTTACAGCAAATAATATTCCTCAAACTCAGCGCCATGATACTATTTTACCTGGACATTTAACAAAACAGCCGAGAAACATATAAATGCCTTTGAATGTAAATGCTACAGAAGAGTTCTTCAAATATCATGGACACACAAAAAAGAACAAATATACCCATACTACAAGAACTTAATATTGAAGAAGGTTCGCTAGTAAAGAAGATTAAACAGAGAAAACGTAATTTGGACATATTAAACGTCATGATAATTCAGAGAAGACAGTCTTGTAAGGGTACATAGTGGGAATAAGAAAGAGAGGAAGACCAAAGGGAAGATGGCTGTAAGACATCGTTGATAGTCTGCGAATGGAGGCACCAGCAGCAGGGCATCTTGCTCACAACCGAAAAGTATACGAGTGAGCTGTTCGGGGACCAAAGTTCTGTAAGGAACATACAAATGATTGACTGCAAGTTATGCCCATGGTTGTAGTCTAGGGTAATCCTCGTCACTTTTCTTTCTCTGATGACTGAAGTGCTGTGTCTAAGATTTTTCAAAGGCTAACCAAGTAACACTGAGCTCTATCAGTTTACTGTAGGAAAGTCTTTTTTTTCTTTCTCGGTTCAAACCCCCGTGCTTTATTAGAGCAGCTGAAAGTGAACAAATAAATTATGAAAAGAAAAGAAAAACTCTGGCACAAAATATTTTGACTGAATAAAAAGGAATTAAAACTTTACTTCAGAGTAAAGTGAAACTGAAAAGACACAAGAGAACGCAGGGACATGAATTAGATTACTGGACAACATCAAGAGGCTGATGGTAATACGTTTTTTTTTTTTTCTGGAATGCTTTTCGTACAAACCATTCAGTATTTCTGAACTGTACAATATTCACTAACATAAACCTGTAACACACTATGTTTTCCGGTTTTCGGCGAAGGACATAAGCGAGTTCAGTGCTAACCCTGACTTTATTGTTATATGCGAATAATGCAGGAATTTAGATTGAGTGGAAAAACCTGCTTCATTGATACAAAGATTACATGAAAAAAAAGTAACTTGGAAATATTTTATTTATCTGGCTGTAGGAATCTGTGTTTTCTCTAGACGAAATATTTCACAGATACTGAGAATGCGTAATCTTTTTGTTTTTTTACTGCAGAAATAAAACCTGCACATTTAATTATTGAATAAAATTTGTATTGTTAATTTTATTTGTTTATCACAATAAAATATTCTGTTTATCGATGGAAATACGACAGCAATTATTACTAGATATATCTGCACATTTTTATATTGCTGAAGTCGTATAGTTGCTGTGCTGGCATGACAGTTAGAACATCATGACAGTGATACAACAAACATGAAGTTATTGCTGCTATTCTCAGATATATGTATAAACTAGGGAAAAAGTAGGAACAGCTTTATTACTTAACGAGTACACAGTTGTGACGTTTCGGGGTGAGCCTTATCATACAAAAACACACAAAACGCAGAAAGAGGAGACAAAATATAAATTCACATGAATTTAAATTAAAAAATCAAATAAAATGAATAGAGCACTTAGCTGTAACTTGTAAGAAGCTGTGGCTTATCCGACGATGTGTGTCAGAAATGCGCATGGTGGAGTGTAGAGTATTTAAATGGAGACTTAGGATGTGTAATAGATGGGTCGTAACTGACGGTGGTGGATGGGGAAACTGTGGAGGGGAGAGAGAGTGACACAATAGTAATCTAGCTGGGAGAAGATGAAATATGTGATTATAGTTGGGGTAGAGGGGTTGTAACGTGATGCTGTGAAGAGGTTCTGAGCTATGTGTAACAAGTGAGAAGGGAGTGGAACTTCGTTAGGAGGGATTATGATTGTGGAAGAGATTGTTAGGTGTAGTTGAATAACGAGTTCAAACAATGTGGTTCCTGAGTCCCATATTCCTGAATGTAGCGTTTCCCAAGCGCTAACCTGCTTGTGTCATCTGCGTGACACTGTTTGATTGGCTGTTACCAGAAAGTCAGATTTGCCTCTGTGGCTGGGGCCATTGAAATGATTCGGGACTGGTTTCGAAGTATGCTGGGTGATATCGTACACATGTTTTTTATGCGGTCCCATAATCTGAGGCCAGTTTCACCAATGTAATTTATCTGCATCTTTTGCATACAATGACATATATCACATTATGGAACTCGCATGTGAATCCCTCATGGTGAGTGAGGATAGTTTTGAGAAAGGTGATCGTTGTTGTTTCCCAGACTACAAGGCAGGTAACACAGCGAGAGCTGTTACATTTTCTAGTGCCAACATATTCAAAGTTCCGCTTCAAGTGGCTATGGTCGAGGATGTCCTTAAGATAATCTAAAGTATGTTTTTGTATGATTAAGGCTCACGTCGAAACGTCACAGCTGTGTACTCGTTAAGTAATTAAGCTGTTCCTACTTTTTGTCCTAGTTTATACATTTTGGGTATTACAGGTTTACTGCAGTGGCTCCGTGTATAGTTATACAAGTATACTCATACACTAATCATTGTGTGTTTCTGAGCTCTATGAACACATGGCCAGCTTGTTGGACTAATTTCTCACAGCCTAAGAGGATCCGGCTCTTGGTTACTCCAGTCTTGTCAAGTAAAACTGCCTTCTAACAGAGCTAAATCTGTACAAGCACCGACTTGCGAGCTGATGTTTATGTCTGCTAAATTCTTTAAGACAAGTATGAATCAGACAAGCTGATGTTTATGTCTGCTGAATTCTTTAAGACAAGCATGAGTCAGACATTAAGTACATTAAACTTTGTTTTTTTTAAAAATTATTTCAGTGATGGATGCCACTTTTAATATTTTTGGTACTTTTCTCTAGGATCCTGTGGCTGATGTTAATATGAGGATAAACAAAGAGACATTGGCAAAAAAAAAAAAAATCAAACATTTGAGTAAGAGTACAAAGAGGATTACAGACAAAACAAAGAAGGTCGAAATAGGAAAGGAGACAGGTGTACTTAAAGAAGTATTGAAGCAAACCTATCTCAGAAAATGTAGAAGAGCAAGTTAAGCTGCAAACACAACGAAGACAACCACTCTGAGAGAGGACTTTGTGTAAGACAATCAACGTGGAAATTTATTTCATGTACATGATTTCAGCGGTTTCGAAATTACTGAATTTGTCACTGAGTCATCTGTGTATAATACCATGTCTGAAGACCCGCAGTGTTTCTGGAATAGTTTCTGAACACGAAGTTCCCTAGCATTCACCACATGCTGTACAAAAACCTGTATTAGTTAAGGCTGGTCCTGTGGTAAAAATGCAGTCTTGACATGGCGAAATCTAGTCTAGACCACACACTTCTATTATTGTAGACCAAAATCATAGATCAAAACTGACATCACCAGCGCTTGCATAAACAAAAATAGAGTTCGCTCTGGGAAATGTGTTGCACCCATAATCCTAACCGCATCTATCATGTTTCTGTTTTTTTTTACATTATCAACATGGTGGGCAAAGGATAAGTATCTGTCAACTGTGATCCCTAGGTGTGTTCTCTCAGTAAGTTGTCGCTAGCACACATTACAACTGGAACACTGGACCCGATTCTGTTGTTTAAGGGAGCACCACAGAATGTTGGCTTTTTCTAAGTTTTTCATTGTCATCATCACACCAATTTGATCAGTCCTGTTTTGCAGTCTAGTAGCCAGTTCCTCTCGACTCCTTCCGTGCACATGTCAGTATGTCATTTGCATATGTCGTTGTTGCCCTGGACTATTTCAGTGTAGCTGTGCACATACCTGCAGAATATGTGGTGAAGAGCACAGGCGTCAATGGTTACACCTGCGGTAGTCCTACAGCATTAGTTATGTGCTCTGAGATCCATAATCTGTACTCCAGGCAACTATTCTTTTCATTAGCGTGAAGGCTAACTATCGGACAAGCCAGGTGTCTACACTACCCTCCAGCACCAACGTCAACAGCGTCGTGTAATTCACTATAATATGTGCATCTTCAAGATCATGAGCCACAACTGTAGTTTCTTCTTTTCTCTGAAATCCTTCATATACATCACATGTCAGTATTAACCCACTGATTGTTGTATTTCTACATGGGTGATAACTTCCTAATGTATCCAGCACCAGCCCACTAATCTCTAGAAATGAGGATATTCACCTGGCTATTATCTTTTCAAACACTTTCTCATATACGTTTTGCAGCATTATGATGTTGCCTTTACGAGTTTTGGGCAAAAGTACAAGGTAGTTATGCAACCACTCGTCTGGTATTTAACCAATCAGAAGGCCTTGGTTGTATTCCTCGGTCATATTTCGTATCGCTTCACTTTCAGCTTCTTTTAGATGTCCAAGACATTTCTTGCCGAACTCAATCAGGACCAGGTATCCCATTTTGGAAGACTTTATCGTCTGGTGTACCTCTACCTCCCTTCTATTGGAACCTCCATAAATTCTGTACAAACCCGAATATTGTGTTACTCGTCACTATGCGCTCCTCAAAGTTGCCCTTGTCCGTCTATTTAATGCACTTCAGGAAAAATGCAGTCCCTCTCTGTTCTTCACAATCAGTACCTTGCCTTCCTCATCCCTGATGTTAACATACACCCTTATCTCAGACTCGTTCATCCATTTCTGCACCTGCAAAATTTGCGCAGTCTTCTCAGCTATTATTTCTTGCACAAACTTACCCCATTTCTGCGATTTGGATTCCATAACCAGAGTTTTGAAACTGTACGGTACCTTTCGCATTTGGTATTCTGCCACACTCAACAGTTGTCTTATGATTTGCTCTAGATCTCTGCCAATTTTTTGTTGCATCCCGCTTTACCCGCCAGGCAGCTTCTATGGTTTCTGACCACCAGGGTGGTTGGCTGAGTCCCAAAGTGGTTGGCTGAGTCCCTTGACTCCTGTTTTCTTTAGCCATGCCTTCAGTCTAATCCAGCCAAGTACTGCCTCACCTGTATGCACAAACTTAAAAGCACGCTGTAACTTTTTGTACCGGATACTTCCATCTTTATTAATTCTCACCTAGCAGGACAGATGATCACTTTCATTGTACGAATGGTAATGCTTCTCAATGTATATTCAACAAATGCTTGTGTGGTTACTAGAGCCAGTCAATGCTTGAATCAGAATCATTCTCTTTTATTGCCAGTCTCATCACTTTCTTTCTGTTCACCACAGACAGTTCATTTCTACCAAGGCATTGTCCAATGCCCGACCCTGGATATTGTCAGCACTGTTACCACAGTGTGTCCTTCGGGCATTAAAGTCACCATTAGAATCAGGGTTACAGGTCAATGTGTTCTAACAGTGCATGAAGGTAAGTGTTTACCTGAAAGTGTGAAGTACCCATAATTTCACATCACAAAAAGTAGAAAGATATTTTTGTGCGTATTTAACCATAAAATGGCGGCTACATAGAATTTCAGATACTAATATGTACTAATAAGCTATCAAGTGGAACACAACAGGCCGAAGAAAAAGGGGCAGACCGCGTGAAACTCTGAAGAGGACATTATTAAGAGAGGCCAAGTTAACAGGCATAAAATCCTTTGTTGAGGTTGAAAGACTCGCCGAAGACAGGAAAAATTGGCGAACTACTTTGCGAGCCCTATGTGACGTCTAACGGCACGGGAAGGATATAAGATATAAGAAGAATATGTACAAATAGAAAACAAGGCTTTTGCACAGTGAAGTAACAGAGCACATTATTGCATTGTTGGACCGGGAAAAAATCATAAACAAATCACCTTTTAGACACGACAGAAAGAAAAATAACAGGAGAATTATCTGGAACTTGAACCACTGAACCACTGGACGAGTACATTCACAGAGACACATAAGAAATTTGTTGACAGTCAGCTCCGAAACCCTACAGTAGGATCAGATGCCAGATCTGTAGCTCCCAGCGAAAACCACAGCAACCTTCAATATCAGTTTTGGCTTGTTCCTAACTTCAATAGAAAAAAAGTAACATTTTTATACTGAATTCTTCTTTATTGTTTTGGTTTCAGACATGGATAAACACAACTTTAGCCACTGAATCTCAGAAGGATTTTGATTCATGAACAATTTATATGTGGTATAAACAGGTTTCGGTTAAGGATCTGAAATAAGCACGATAAATAAGGATATTATTTCAGCAATAAATTCAAGCTGCTCAAATTTTATATCGACTTTATAGAAAAATCACAGCAATATATTGTTCACTTTTTTTTTTGTTTGATGGAATTTGTTTAGAAAAATTCTTGATTTATCTTTGTTGCATGTTTTGGATAGTTCATTGTTTTGAACACGTAAAACATGGACACCTTTTGAATATTTAATATTTATTATTTAATAGTGAAAATTGTTCTTTCATATTGTGTGTATAAATAAAAACTATGTATCTTGAAATATACAGTTGAATACTTTTTTCATAATATCAGAGATTATCCGTAAGAAAAAGCAGTGTGGAAAAAAATAAAAGAATATTTAAGAGACTTACATGTATCATTTTCCTTTCTTTAACTAAGGTGTTGGTTTGCAAACCGAGAAGATAAAGGGTAAATGCGAACACATCGGTCTTTTGAGCTGGAAGATGGAGTCTTCGTGCTACAGACGCCATTAGGATTGGAACACTCCTTTGCCGTAAATACACTTAGAAATATTTAGCAGTTCTTTTGATGGTTTGCAGTGAAACGTTAAAACTATAAAACTTTTTATGACAAAAATGTAACTTTTAATTGTCTTTCCAAATGTCTGATTAGTGAAAGTGAAGATATTATCACTCTTGCTGCGTGTACGGCTTAATTAAAACATACCACAGTATCTAGAGACTCAAGTCTGCTATTGTTTGTTGTTTCTTTTGGTTTAACAACCAGTGCAGGTATTCTGGTGATGATACTTTGCTATTTAGTTACCATATACATATATTATTAAACTACATTAATGGTATGTCAGATTTCATTTGTGAATAAATGTATAAATGTAAAAAAAAAACGATTGTTTACCATTAATGTATAAATTCAGAGTCAGGAATGATGGTGATAGAGCATATTCACGGACTGTCCATGTGGGGGGGGGGGGGGGGAGTTTGAGATGGTAATACATATCTTTAATTTCTGATGGTTTAATGTACACACACTTTGTTTCATGCACAAAATTATTTTTCTACCGGTTATGTACATACAGGTTATCAGATTCTATTGAATGAAAAACCGGGACATTTTCCTCAGACATAAAAAAGAAAGGCTATTCAAGTGTCATCACTAATTGCTAATAAGCGACAGCCGACATGTCACGATAGAACGAAATGCATTTACGATTATCAATATTGTTCTTTTTCTAACGCACTAGCGCAGTAATTGCTTATTTCAGAAGCAGTTTCATTTTTCAAGGAACTCATTGTAAGCACTTCTTTAGTCATACTATTTTTTGAGCTGAAAAACAAACAACGGGAAAATGTTCTCGGCGTCATGGTTGCTAGGGTCGGTCGCAGCACAAAGTAGTCGGGATTTACTAAATCATGACATAAATGTTTGCTAGTGTCTGGAGCTAAAATGGGTCTTGCTGTTGCTGTTGCTTTAGTTCTTCCAAATGCCACATTGTTTGTCTGTTTTCAAATCATTCCAGTTCACTGAGATGAACGACATATGATGTTTAACTGTGTTGTTAGCACATTGTCAGTTCCACCGCTTGTGCTGATTTTTCCTGTTCTACAGATCTGGGGGGGGGGGGGGGCCGCACGCACGCACGCACACACACACACACATGCAATCTTTTTGAAGTCCCTGCAAAATACAAATTTCGTTTATGCTTTTCGCTTTCCACGTGGCCATTATTATCTGTTTTCCCCATATGCAATGTTATAACGCAACACTACACATTTTACATTGTCTGCTTCACAGTCATTTTTCCTACGGTTTATAAAAGACCACTCCTTCGACTATTTTTCAGGAAAAAGAAAAATTTCTCTGAGGCATTTTTAAAATACATAATGCTGTTATTCCATATTTATAAAGAACATGGGTTTCTCTCAAAACCGATAATAGTGAAAAAGCACTTTTGTTTTTCTTTCACTAGTCATAAATCTCAAAGAGACGACACATTATCAATCTTGAAGGCCATGACGCGGATAATGGTAAACACATATTTTTTCACCAAAGTGTGTAAAACTTGCAAACAATGTAGTCTCCAAAAACAAGTACATTATAAGACAGCGGACAGAGAGACACCGCACCTTAAATGTTTTGCCATACAGATCCTCGTTTGTTTTGGTGCGGAGCTGCGGTGGAGACATGACGTTGTAACAGTAAATGGGAGGTAACTGTTGTGTTTTTAGAAATGGCATTGTTGTGAGTCTCAGTTTGTGAAGTTTCCCGCGCTCGGCTGAGGTCCTTGAGGAACATCACGTGAGCGGTGCATGGGTGACAGGGGAAAAAAGAAAGTCTGAGGGAGTTAGTCTTCGTTTGGATGTTTAAGGGGGAGGATGCTGTTTGTACTGTCGCTGTCGTGAATATGGATGTCACTGTCGTGAACATGGATGTTATATGGATTCTGAGTCTTGGATGGATGAAAGGACAGGCCATGTGGCAGAGGCAATCTGCCGGCTGTCAAATTATCATCATTATCATCCGCATCTTCACCAAATTCGCTAATAAACCTCATTGTCTACGTGATACCCAGGACTTGCTTGAGATCTGTTGCTGATGTGAGGTTGCGTAAGAGCCTGGTAGTGGAGAATAGCTGGAGTCAGCAGGAGCTAACCCAGCATCATTCAGCGAATCACGGCCTGAAGTAGAAACCCCAACCCTACTTACGTGTAAAAGATGAAAAAGGAGGGGCCCAGTCACCAAGGGGAAATACTATTTCTCAACTGGTCACGTGTCGTGGCACGATACTACGAGTATTTTAATTATTGCCGTCTGGGACGCCCACATTAGCAACATGCAACTTCTATCGGCGAATAGGTCGCACTGTGTCGTTGGTACGGAATAGAGTTGTCCGGACTCTGAGGTGAGATGCACCCCCGCCGCTATGTTTTCTCAACATTCTTGCCCTTTCGGTTTCGCTTAAAAGAACTGTAACCACAGAGAGCGGCATGAATGGCGTTCTCGTTCATTGTCATTTGAGAGAGGTTGTTGACGTGCCTGATTCTCCCGTGATATCAGCCCTGTGTAAGATCTGGTACTAGCATGATGTAAGCTCTGTGCGAGACCTGCTACTCGCATGATGTCACCCCGTAAGAGTTCTACTTATCGTATGTATGCCTTGTCCTGCGACCTGTAGAGGGCTCCCAACACAGAAGGTTTTGTTGTGAGCTTGGTGCATTCCTGGAACTTTGTATGTGGGGGAACTGTGTTCTGCTCCTAGACAGGATTGCCTGGAAGTACTTATCTTGTGTAATAGACAGTTCTTGGAAGTACTTATCTTATGTAATAGTTCTTGGAAGTACTTATCTTGTGTAATAGACAGTTCTTGGAAGTACTTATCTTATGTAATAGTTCTTGGAAGTACTTATCTTGTGTAATAGACAGTTCTTGGAAGTACTTATCTTATGTAATAGTTCTTGGAAGTACTTATCTTATGTAATAGACAGTTCTTGGAAGTACTTATCTTGTGTAATAGACAGGTCATGGAAGTACTTATCTTGTGTAATAGACAGTTCTTCGAAGTACTTATCTTGTGTAAAAGTTCTTGGAAGTACTTATCTTATGTAATAGACAGTTCTTCGAAGTACTTATCTTGTGTAATAGACAGTTCTTCGAAGTACTTATCTAGTGTAATAGACAGTTCTTGGAATTTCTTATCTTGTGTAACAGACAGTTCTTGACAGTACTTCCAGAACCAGATGGATGTCTTCGTCCTGTTGTGAAATGACCTTATGGAATTACTCTTGAATAAAACGTATATCAAGCAGGCCGGTTTTTTATACCTAGAATATAGTATTGTAAGTAGATTGTTATGCTCTGTTACCTTGGTTATGTTTACGTGATCTGTTGGGGTACTGTTTTATCTTTTTTCGTACGTATGATTGTTTCTTTTTGTGTCACAAAGGTGTATGTGTATGTTCGTTACACTGTAAATGTTGGCATGTTTATTTTTCTGTGCCAGCACTTTTCAGTTGTTGCTTGGATTTGATGTGATATGAGCTTGGTCTTTTAGTGTTTTTGTATTTTGGCTGAGCTGGACATTAAGGCTGAGCTGTGTTTTGGTTGAGCTGTATTTCGTCCGAGTCTGGTGTTAACTTGAGCGTGCTAGATGTGTGTGCGTGTTTTTTTTTGTTGTTGTTGACAAGGTAACGTGATTTTTTTCCGTCGTGCCATGAGACCTCGTGCTTCGTGGAGGAATGACTGCTAGACTGTAGTATTGGTTATGTTGAATGTTTTGTTCTGCCACATAGTAGCAGAAGGGTCAAGGTTCTATGTGATTCTGACAGCTTTTTAGAGCGAGGAGCTGGTAAATTTTTTTGCTGTTGTTGTTGTTGTTATTGTTGCTATTAGAGATATCACTACATTACAGGTTTGAGTGTGTAAGTTATGCTTTTTTCGTGCTTGTGTCTTGGTATGTGGGGACATGATAATTGCATTGATGCCGGCATTGTGTAATTATTATTCCTTTTCATGTCATTTTGCTTGTTCTTGCTCATGAAGAATTGTGTGCTGTTTTTCTAGTCTGTTGATCTATGGTAATTTGTAGGACAGTTTGTCTTTAGATTTTTGTTTTTTAGATATTGTCACTCCGATGTTGGGCATTATTTTGTGTATAACATAATATAAAATATCCATAAGGGGAAATGTACTGGTCATTAATTTGACGTTGTGTATAACTGAAGGTTTTCTCCCCTGGTATTAGTCTTTAGAGATTATCAGAGACTAGGCTGCATTGTTTTGGGCCCTTTTGTGAGACCTTGTACATATGGTTCATTTCATGCTGTATTATAAGTCATTACTATTTCGCTTATCGTGTATAAATTGCATTTAGTTTACATTATGATGATGTAGTGTTATTGATGTTATATGATGTGTGGTTATTCATGTCATATAATGTATTGTATTGATGTATTTTCATTGATATTTTGACTTGTGTGGAGTTTGTGAGATTTGATGTTGTCACTGTATTTTGGTTTTGTCACAGTATCTAGTTGGTTTTTTTTTTTTAGATATCTGCAATGTATGCACATTTTGAGATTGTTGTCGGATGTATGAGGTAACTAGAAAGGCTGGATATTTTTCTTAGGATAGTTCAGTGTATGGAAGGACGTTAGTAAGTCTGTGAGGGGGTGGGGAGAGATCTGTAACAGTATATGAGTGATAACTGTTGTGTTTTCAGAAAGCGCATTGCTGTGAGTCTCTTTTTGTGAAGTTTCCCTTGCTCGGCTGAGGTCCTTGAGGAGCGCCACGTGGGCGGTGCATGGGTGACAGGGGAAAAGAGAAAGTCTGAGGGAGTTAGTCTTCGTTTGGATGTATAAGGGAGAGGATGCTGTTTGTACTGTCGCTGTCGTGAACATGGATGTCGCTGTCGTGAACATGGATGTCGCTGTCGTGAACATGGATGTCGCTGTCGTGAACACGGATGTCGCTGTCGTGAACACGGATGTCGCTGTCGTGAACACGGATGTCGCTGTCGTGAACATGGATGTTAAAAAGATTCTGAGTCTTGGATGGATGAAAGGACAGGCCATGTGGCAGTGGCAATCTGCCGGCTGTCACATTACCATCATTATCATCCGCATCTTCACCAAATTCACTAATAAACCTCATTGTCTACTTGATACCCAGGACTTGCTTGATATCTGTTGCTGATGTGAGGTTGTGTAAGAGCCTGGTAGTGGAGAATAGCTGGACTCAGCGGAAGCTAACTCAGCATCATTCAGCAAATCACGGCCTGAAGTAGAAATCCCAACCTTACTTACGTGTAAAAGATGAAAAATAGATGAGGGGCCCAGTCACCAAAAAATACTATTTCTCAACTGGTCCAGTGTCGTGGCACGTTACTATTTTAACGTCACAAATAAAAGTCTTCTTTCTCGCCTAGACAAAAGAATGAAAAACGAAACTCACGAATTCCACCAATTCCAACTCTGTGGGAAAAATAACAAATTAAGTTTCCTCTGTTTTCTTGTTTTAAAGTGTGTATCTGTTCGTGGCGAGAAAGAATTCATATTCAAAATTCTTTCATTTGAAAGGAAAACGAAAACCGGGACAAATGGATGTCTGCATTTTTGAGACAGTGGATTTTTTCTTTAAAAAACCGGGACTGTCCTGGAAAACCGGGACGTCTGAGAACCCTATCACATTACGTAAGGTGTATATGAAACAAATGAATTTCGTTCTTAGATTTGGGTCATATCTCGAAGATATCTCATTATATATATCTACAGATATTCCAAAATCCGAAAACTGAAACATTTCTGGTCCCATACATTCTGTCTAAGGGATACTCAACTTACAATTGAAAGCATGTATTCAATGTATTATTTTAAAGAGCTATTACCAAAAAGTCTTCTTTAAATGTTAAACTGAGCCAATTTTGTTTTGTGGTTGTGAAGTATGGACCATGAATAAGAGAGTACAGCGAGAAATGGAGGTCATGGAAATGTGGTTCATAAGGAGGATGTTGAAGGTACCATGGACAGCTAAGAAAACCAACGAAGAAGTCTTAATAGAAGCTGGAGTTAAAAGGAAAATTACAGCAAAGATCAGAGGCAGACAAGCAAGATTTGTACGACATTTGTAGGAAAATTGGAACACATTGTGGCAACTCGAAAAATTGAGGGAAGAAGAGACAAATAAGACACAGAAAAAAGTTACTGGTTGGGCTGTCAGTGTGGATAGGAAGAAAGTCATCGGCAGATCTCATAATCAAGTCTAAAGACAGAGAATTGTGGAGAGAAATGATCACCTAGGCACGAGGCACGGCACTCGATTGAATGATAGTTACCAAAACGGTATTCCGTACCTGACTGGTTGCTAGTCAACAGATCTGATTAGGGTTATATGCAAATATATGAGGTCAGGCAGTTTAAAGATGGCTTCCATCGTGTTGATACTTTTGAGAGTTTCTTCCCATAGGTTTTTGAACTTGAGAAGCTAATCAAAAATGAAATGGTATGTTTACTTGTAAAATCTTTCTTTAAGATACATACTAGATTCTCAGTTTTGTGGTAGTGATCAGTGACTGTGTATTTTAAAGTGGTGGGGGCCATTCCGCCAGTATCGCTCTAACAGGCCCAATAAATGAGGAAAAGAAAAGAATGAAGCAGTGTAGCGAAACACAAAAAGTCTTCAGAGCAAAATAATGAAGTCTTATAAGGGACACGTGAGACGTTAAGGAGATGAATAATAAAGTATTATTGATAACATAAGATGTTAAAGAACAAAATAAATAAGTATTCAAAAAGAATAAACCATTATAAGAGAAGAGACAAGGTTAGAAAAAAGGGTTGGTGCATTATAGAAACAATTTAACTAAAATAAGCATATAAGCTGGGAAAATAAACTATTTTGATAAGGAAAATAACGAGTAACTATGTGCACGTGTAAACTTGAAGAACATAAACACTTCTTTACATTGCTGAAGCCATGACAGAATCTTATGTAAACTTTGTAAATGAAATGTTTCAAAAACTTGTGAAAATATCTTCTTCAACTTTTTGAACTATTAAGGGTATTTGTGGCAGAAGAGATTCATCTCTAGTCATTGCAGTTGTTGACCGTTTTTGTAACTGTTCATCATCATCATCAAGTACTATCTCCACATGGAGGTTGGCTGCAGCTAATCTCCCACTCTGTTCTGATTCCTGTCTTCATAGTGCATTTGACCAAGCTGGTCCCTGTCCATCTTTTGATGTTGTCCTCCCATCTATGTCACTGTTGTCCTCCTGTTCTCTTCCATTTGATCTTGCCATCAAGAAAGATCTTCAAATATATCATTGTGCCTTGTGATGCACCCAAAGTATCTTGGTTGTTTTCATGATTTTCAATATTTCTCCTTTCACTTCTAGTGGGTTACTTCTTTGTTTTGTTATTTTCTGTCCATAGGATACGCCCTTTTCTTGTACATAACCACTTTTCAAGGGCCTCGATTTTCTTTCATGTTGTCTTTTTCAGAGTCCAGCTTCTACACCATAAAAGAATATTGAGTGTATGTAACATTTTATGATCTGTGACAGTTATTCTTTCTTAAAAATTGTTTCTACATTCTCTCCATATCAGCTTAGGTGATGCTGTAACTATCCCGAGATTGTGAACATACTAGCTTGCCTGGTTTCATTAGTTCTATCCACATACGACAATCAGTATAATCTGTTTTGCTGTCGTAAAGATAATGGCTTTAATAAACTAAAAAATTCTCACTCCTACAAATTCTGTTGCCTCCAGCTGGTTTTTTGTTTGTTTGTTTTTGGTTCTATTATACATATTAAAAATTTCCATTTTTTGAGACCTATATTTATTCTTCATCTCACCCTGTTATACTGTATATTTTGACCATTACAGGACACCATTGACTTAAGCACATACATTCATGTTCTGTAGTTCTCATCTAATATGAAGTAGAGGTTTTATGTATGCCATGGAAATATATGACTATATTGAAGAACATTGCCAAAAGATTGTTGCTCATAGACTACCGTCTTTCTCACATCATAATAGTATTATAAGAGATGCATTTAATGTCATCTGTAGAAATCTACTTCTCAAGCTCAGGAGTTAGATATTATAAGATTGCTTAGAAATCACAATCGTTATCACTTTTGCACATTCTTTCCAGGAAAGTGTACAAGACATTCAGCTTTCTCTGTCATTTGTTTTCATGGTGGACCTGACAGGTTCTGTCCACCACTTTTACCATTCATCTGTATTATGTTGTCTGTTTGGTCTTTCCTTTCAGCTTTTCTCTGAACTATGGTTTTCAGTTATGCTTTAAATGTGTACAAGCTA
Source organism: Achatina immaculata (assembly GCA_009760885.1). Taxonomy (NCBI): domain Eukaryota; kingdom Metazoa; phylum Mollusca; class Gastropoda; order Stylommatophora; family Achatinidae; genus Lissachatina; species Lissachatina immaculata. The sequence goes on along the minus strand of CM019715.1, from coordinate 23,914,517 downwards.
TTTCAGCTTTCAAGTTCAGGTAAATTTTGTATGGTTTAATCAATATCAAAGCAGTCTAACAGACAAAGTTATAGATTTTGTACTGGCCTGCCACCAGTTCCATTTATCAGGGTTCTCAGCAATGCTGATAGCTGAGCACAAATGTGATTAGAACACTAGTCTCTCATGGTGAAAGACAATGGTTTGAATCTGACTGGAGTCACCTGGCCAGTCTTCTTCAATATTAAGTTCTTGTAGTATGGATATATTTGTTCTTTTTTGTGTCCATGGTATTTGAAGAACTCTTCTGTAGCATTTACAATCAAAGGCATTTATGTGTTTCTCAGCTGTTTTGTTAAGTGTCCAGGTCTCACAGGCATATGTTGCAATAGGAAAGATGCATGCCCTTAAAAATCTTATTTTTGTAGTTCTGTCTGTTCTTATCCACAGATTCTTTTAGTTGTTTTACTTTCTGAAGAGCGATAGATGTCCTCCTTTTAATTTCACTCATATTAACTCCATTATTAGTTAGTAATGATCCAGGGTATTCAAAACTCTTCAATTTGCAGTACATTTTGATAAAGATGGAAACACACTGAAACTTCATATCTTATCTTATCTTATATCTTATATCCTTCCCGTGCCGTTAAACATCACATAGGGCTCGCAACGTAGTTCGCCAATTTTTCCTGTCCTTGGCGAGTCCCTCAACCTCATCAAAGGATTTTATGCCTGTTAATTTGCACAACAGAAATTAGGAACAGAATAGGCCAAGCAAAGACTGCATTTCAGAGAATGAGAAACATATTAGCTAACACATCTTTATCAATGAATGTTAGAAAACGAGTCATAAAATGCTATATTGAACCTATCTTGTTATATGGAAGTGAATCATGGACAATAGGCAAGTCTGCACAAAAATCATTGGAAGCAGCAGAAATGTGGTTTATTAGAAGAATGTTGCGAATCCCCTGGACAGCAAAAATAACTAATGAAGAATGTATGAGAAGAGCTGGAGAGACAAAAAACCTTGTCAAAAAGATAAGAGAAAGACAATGTACTTTCATAGGACATGCAATGAGAGGGGGGGGCATTGAAAATATTATAACAACAGGAAAAATAGAAGGAAGGAGATTAAGAGGAAGACCAAGAGAAATGATACTGGACAGTCTGACGGGATGGTGTGAGAGGAGATCACCAACTGAACTGATGGCCTGATCGGGTACTCTGGAGAAGCATAACAGCCAACGCCAGTCAGCACGGCACCTGATGATGATGATGATGATAATTTGGCCTCTCTTAATAATGTCCTCTTCAGAGTTTCACGCGGTCTGCCTCTTTTTCTTCGGCCTGTTGTGTTCCACTTAATAGCTTGTTTTGGGATTCTCTGATCATTTCTTCTCATCAAGTGACCAACATATGTCCATCTCCTTTTCCTGATCACCCATGAGACTGGTTGTTATTCAGTCATCTGTCTTATCTCTGCATTGTTCTTGAATTCATTCCACTTGATGCTGAGTATTTTCCTTAGGCATTTGTTTTCAAAAGAGTCTAATTTCTTTTCTATTTCTTTAGTTGTTTTCCAGCTTTCGCATGCATAAATGAGGGTGGGTATTACATTTGTATTGAATAGTCTTAACTTGGTTTTTGTGCTTATAACTTTTGAATTCCATATGTTCTCAAGATTCTTGAAGACTGATGCTGCTTTTGCAATTCTGATCATAACTTCCTTTCTAGTGTCACCATCCTGGTCCATGTAGGTGCCAAGGTATGCAAATTGATTGACTTCTTCAATATCTGTCCCTTCTATGTGTATTTTTCCATTTTCATTGATGGGAATTTTCATTATATTTATGTTTTGTCCTTGTTAATTTCAAGTCCTATTTTGCTAGCCAGTGAAGACAGGCTATCTGTTTTTTCTTGCATGGAATTCACATTATTACTGATAAGAGTTATGTCATCAGCAACTGAAACTTCATATCACCATTTAAGCACTGATAATCACAGTGGAAGATAACTAGCAACCTGAAATTAAAAATGAGCATAGCAGTCAATAACTCATTATAATGAAAGTAAAATGCTTTTAAATGGAGCACACATTGAGTATATTTGTAGCAACCTGAAGAGAGACTGAATATAGCTTTACAACAAGAAATCATGTTATAGTGTAAGTTTTGTTGTACATTATAGTGTAAGTTATGTGTACGTTATAATCTGGAAATAATCTTTCACCCAAACATTAGTACATTAAGAGCTTTTGGATATATAGCTTCGAATTTAAGAATAACTTAAGAACTGACATTATTTGAGTCCTCTTCTTTACTTTTTCAGTTAAGTTTCATGTTGTCAGTTTACAAGAGGCACTTCCTTCATGACTCACATCAGAGTTCTTCAGATGTGCTTCACATGCAGTTTTCCTAGGGCCAGTTTTTCAGTTTTAAGCCCCTGTAGAATGCACAGATATGCAGGATATGTTTATGAGGTCTGGAGCTTATCCTTTCTGGTGCTGAATGGGGTGTAGACATCCTTCTGTTTATGCAAATGGACCTGTAGCCTTTTGTTATCTGTGTGGAACCGGAAAATTGTGGTTTGTTATGATCTATTTAACTTTAGCATGAGGTCTTTGAGTCATATGCTGTTTGTTCTGTAAATCTGCTATTGCTGTACTTTTGTTTAAATTAATGGGTATTTTTTGTCTCATTTAGCGAAACCTAATGCTTTTTATTTGTTTAATTTGGTGACCGCTTTTGCAGTTTTACCAGCTGTTGCATTTCCTGCAACACTGTGGCATATAGAAGTCAACTTTGTTATTGAGCAACTGGTAAAAGAGTAACTGTGGTAACAATTATCTGAGAAATTTTACAGAGGATCAAAATAAGAGAAGCAAAAGTCTCCCTTAGTCTAATCATTAGGATATTATCTTATCACAGGGTGATATTCAGTATGTTTTATGTTTTGGACTCCAGTTATTATATGAAAGTGACATCTTGGATGATTTGGAGAGATGACTGGAGTCTTTGTTCCTCCAGTGTTCTTATAACCACTGAGATGGCCTGTAGTTGTGCTCTATAGTTTGTTGACCATTCTTTGTTTTAAATCAAAATTTAACACAAACTGGGGAGGTTAGTAAACATTTTGATGTAGTTAACATTTTCACATTTGAAAATCACTTATTACTGCTTGAAAATTATATTCAGGCTTTTGATGACTGAATGTTACCAAAAAAAAGAAAAATGTAAAAAAAAAAAATCTGCTAAGCAAACAGCAAGGAATGTTGGTAAGTGTTGAATATGAACATCCAGAAGTATCATCAGCCTCATGAAGAGGTTATAAACCACCCACTCACAGATCTCTGGGAGTTATAACCCAGAAGGGCCCCACCCTCCTTAGGCCATCAGAAACTGAAAGGGCTTAAATACTTGCCTGAGTGAGGGGTACTTCTCTGACAGTCAGAGAAGTAGTGTTGTTTCACTCAGTACAGTTTCCTGTCTAATAATAATAGCTTTGCAAACCTCAGTACAGCAGTTTTAGTTAGTAAAAGAAGGTAGTGACATTTGACTTGTTATAGCATATTTAACACTAAGTTTCTTTGTTGTCTAATATGAGTTTTACATGTCTTGTTGAACACTCCTGAATTTAAACATTCCTTAGGTTGACCACTGTGTTATTTTTTTTAAATAGTGTACTGAATTGTAGATAATCTTTAGCTGTCAAAAAACAGGTGCTGTATGGGGTATTCTCTGGCATACACTGAAGAGGATTTTAAAAGAAGATTCTTAATTCTTAATGAAAATATTTCAGTTTGTTATTTATGGTAGCTGATGGACCTGATACTCTAAACTTCATCTTACACATGGTTCTTTTTAAAACCATTTATTATTACTGAAATATTCTGTTTTCATATATATGCTAGCTTTGTAATATATTCATGGTGTTTGTGGTTGGCTATGCTGAAGGTCTACAGGCACTGTGCTATAACTATATTTGGCAACAATGGTGTTCATTGTTTGTCACAAAAATCTATACTCTGTATAGGTTCTTTTGTCATTTCATAGAAAGACAGTGTTGAAAAGTAGTGTAGTTTGTCAGAAGATTTTCAGAGAGTTATGAAAGGCAGTCATATAAATCTTCGTATGAAAACATTGAAGTGCTTGCTCAAAACTGTTTCCAGAATGTGTTATACTAGTTCATTGCCCAGTAAGTTTGTTATTTTTTTTCAATTTAGTTCATCAATGTCTGAATCTGGCCCAGTATATTTCAGGATACTATGAATAAGACATGTTTATAAGAGTCCCATGTGATGTTTGCAAAAAGAAAATGAATAAGAAATAGCCCCTATTATTGAGGAATAAGAAAATAAAACTCTAAATATTGTACCAGTAACAAGTAAATTAAATGGGAGGAGAAATAACAGTTCACATAAACTGTACAAAAAAAAAAGTTAATCTATAAAAGAGAGATCAGCAACCTTCAACCGCTGTATATATATATGAAAGTCTGAAGAAATATTCACAAAATTGCTTTTACAGTGTTTCATATAAATAGGTAGTTAGATAAGTATGTAGGTAGATGGGTGGGTAGGTAAGTAGATGGATGATGATGGAAATAAGCACTACTGTACATCATTTTTACAGTATTAGGTATTGAACTTTTGATTGTATATTTTGAGTCTTGGTTTTTATGACATCTTCAGTCTCTGATTTTGGCAGGATTAAAAGTAATTGTAGTGATTTTTTTTTTAATTTGAAGAGGTCAGTATATTGATGCTTAGAAAGTCTTGTTTCTCCTTATTGAAAATACAGCTAATGTTCTTGTGTGTTCTGTGTGGCCCTGTTAGATGAAGTATAGAAATACTTCTTATATGTTCTCTGTGGTTTTTGTTGGATAAAGGACAGAAGCAAGGCATTTGATTTTTGTCACATGATAGTTCATAACCTAAATAATTTAAAACTAACATTAGAATGTTTTGTAATGACATTTTCTTTTATTTATTTATTTTAATATGTACGAGGGATTGGGAAAGCTGGAAAACAACTAAAGAAATAGACAATAAATTAGACTCTTTTGAAAACTGCCTAAGGAAAATACTTGGCATCAAGTGTAACGAATTCAAGAACAATGCAGAGATAAGACAGATGACTGAACAACAACCAGTCTCATGGGTGATCAAGAAAAGGAGATGGACATATGTTGGTCATGTGATGAGAAGAAATGATCAGAGAATCTCAAAACAAGCTATGTATCAAGTGGAACACAAAAGGCCCAAGAAAAAGAGGCCGACCACAGGAAACTCTAAAGAGGACATTGTTAAGAGAGGCCAAATTCATACAATCCCTTGATGAGGTTGAAAAGCTCGCCGAAAACAGGAAAAATTGGTGAACTACCTTGCAAGCCCTATGTGACGTTTAACGGCACGGGAAGGATATATAAGAGTGAGAAAGAAAAGCACAGGTAATTTGAAAATTACATAGTAATTACAAAGAATAGAAGCTAATGGAAAGCAACATGTTAGCAGTGGCTGATGGGTTGATCAAACACACACAGCGCAGCTCTCTGCCCTTCATCTAGTTACAGGCAAAGTCAAATAAACATGGACACTACGTTGAGGGAGTGCAACATTGACGAACAACGCACCATAGTGAGATTTCTTTGGACAGAGGGAGTAAATCTGCTGAAGTTCACCGTAGGATATTGAATCAGTAAGGAGATAAAAACAGTATGACTCAACAAAAAAATCTATGAATGGGCAGAAACATTAAAAGCAGGAAGAACATCATGACAATGCACGTCCTAATGACTGTAACAGTGGAAGCAATGCATCAGTTGTTGTTTTAACGTCCTTCTCATTCTCCGTCATAGCCCGGTTCTGGCACCATGGGATTATTATGTCTTTAGTCCACTTAAAGAGGCTCTGCGTGGTTGTAGGTTCACTTATGATAATGAATGGAGGTGGTGCAGACCTGGATTTGGTAGCAACCGAAAAGTTTCTTCTCCCAAGGAGTGAAAAAGGCTGGTGGAATGATACAAGAAATACATCTACCTGCAGGAGGCCTATGTAGAGAAGTGATATAATCGTTATGTTTATTTATTAACAGTTATGTGTATTAAACGGTATATTGCCTTTACTTTATGATTCTCTCTCATACATTTGGTTTTAGATAAAGCTGCTTTTGACATAGCGATACACTTCAGTTTTCGGAGGCATTTTTAAGACACCTAGCATGTTATCACATACTTTGATCAAATGTTTGTCCATACTTTGATCAAATGTTTGTCCCTCACATATGCCTAACGTCAAGTAAAATCATTCAGAAATCCAGAAAAAAAAGGAAAGGTTTCATTTTAGATGTGGAATGTGCCTAATTAGTCATCTCAGTAAAATTCTATTAAAACTCATAATAGGTAGATTTCAAAAGCAAATAGAAGGAGAAATCAACATCAAACTCGTTTTAGACAAGGAATAGGAACAAGAGATCATATTTTGAACATAATATTAATAATATAGAAATGCAGAGAGTTTAATGTAAATTTATATTTATCTTTTATGGACTATTCAAAAGCATTTGATTGTGTACAATGCCAGAAACTGTGGGAAATAATGGAAGAAATGGGATTTCCAACACAATTGACAGAACTAATATCACTGCTGTATCTAGACCAACAAGGCAGTTGTGAGAATAAATGGTGAAACTACAACTTGGTTTGACATAAAACAAGGGGTCCATCAGGGTTTCATATTGTCACCTTACTTATTTAAATTATATCTGATAATATAATGAGGAATGTTAGACAAGATGTAGACAAAGAATATTATGATGCCATAACAATTGGAGACTATGAAATACCATTGATTAGATATGCTGATGATGCAGTATTACTATTTGCACCACAAAAAGGAGTAGAAAAAATAATTATGTCAGTATGTAAGAACAATGAAGAGCAAAACTTTTATCTTAATGCAAAGAAACTAACTTGATGGCAGTTGACAGAACCAAATAGGCAGCTGAAGTGTATACTAATGAGGAAAAACTGAAAGAGCTGGAGAGCTTTGAATATCTTGGATCATTACTAACTAATAATGGAGATACAATGAACGAAATTAAAAGGAGGACATCTATCGCTCTTCAAAAAAACAAAAAAAACTTAAGAATCAGTGGAGAGGAACAGACAGAACTACAAAAATAAGATTTTTAAGGGCTGGCATCTTTCCTATCGCAACATATGCCTGTGAGACCTGGACACTTATTAAAACAGCTGAGAAACATATAAATGCCTTTGAATGTAAATGCTACAACAGTCATTCAAATATCATGGACACAGAAAAGAACAAATATATCCATGCTATAGGAACTTAATATTTGAAGAAGGTTGACTAGTAAAGAGGATTAAAGAGAGAAAACTTAAATATTTTGGACATATTAAACGTCATGATAATTTAGAGAAGACAGTCTTGGAAGGGTACATAATGGGAAAAAGAAAGAGAGGAAGACCAAGGCGAAGATGGCTGCAAGACATTGTTGATGATCTGCAAATGGATGCATCAGCAGCAGGGCATGCTGCTTACAACGGAGAAGCCTATGGGAGAGCTCTTCAGAAGTCAAAATTTCACAAGGGACATGCAAAATGATTGACTATATACCGTAAGAAATATACAGGAAACTTTGTTAGAGAAAAAAAAAAATACAAACTCCTAGAATTGTCAGAGAAGTACCCACCCTTGCATGCAATGTTACTGCCCTTTATACTTGAGATTCTCAGCGATTACCAAGCTTCGTGCACAAGTGGTCGGCAAATATATCACATAAGTTTGATTAGGGCTAAAAGAAATGTAAAAAAGAAAAATGAATGTAAAAAATAATTTTACAACTTCTGAAATAGCTCTGAGAGTTTTTGTGGTCAAAAGAGGTGACTCTAGATGGGGAAAACCCCTGCCGTTATGGAATCTGGCAACAGTTGTAACCGAACATCAAGGTCACCAACTCTGCATGTCGTTGACAATGATAGAAAATTCATCGGCCCCAAATGCATAATAAAAATTGGATTTTGGAATGTAAGAACGATGGCCGCAACAGCAAAAACTGCCCAGGTAATAAAAGAAACGGACAGATATCACCTGGCTGTGTTGGGCATCAGTGAAATGCGATGGCCAAAACCAGGAAAAAGAACGACAAAAAACCGTAAGTTAATAATATATTCCGGCAGAGACGAAGGAAAGTACCAGGAAGGAGTGGGTGTAATTATATCATCTGTGGCAGCAAGGAGCCTTACAGAATGAGAACCAGTGAACAGTTGTATGATAAGAGCACGATACAAAATAAGGTAGAGAAGAATGACAATCATACAATGCTGTGCACCCTTGAACGATACAGATGATGAAATAAAAGACAATTTCTGTTATCAACTACAACAACTTTTCAACAAGGTACCTAAACACGACATGGAGAAACTCCAAGGTAAGAAAAGATAACACCAACATCGAAAAAGTAATGGGGAAAGAAGGAATTGATACAATAAATCAGAATGGAGAAAGATTAATTGAAATATGTCTAACAAAGGGCATGGTCATTGAAGGCACAATATTTCCACACAAAGAGATACACAAAACAATGAGGATATCTCCAGATGATAGAACTGGAAACCAGATAGATCATTTTTGTATTAGAAAATAATTCAGAACATCTCTGATAGATGTAAGAGCATATAGGGGTTGCAGATGTCAACAGTGATCATAACCTGTGTACAGGGAAGATAAGACTTAAACTGAAAAGCCAACACAAGAAAGTAATACTCAGAAAGATAAACAGTTATAACGTACAAAAGAAAATACCAACAATAATTTCAATCCGGAACATACCTATCATTTCGATAGTGATTACACTCAGCGAGGTAAACGAGACAGATATAGATGAATTATAGAGTTCATATAGCACAGCCATAATCACGGCAGCAAAAGCAAGTGCTGGACTGCAGTCAACAAGTAGAAAAGCATGGATATCAGATAACACATGGAAATCCATACATGAAAGACGAGCGGCCAAATTAGTCATGTTGAATGTAAAGACAGATCTTGGAAAAGCTTTGGCAAAAGCAACATACGAAGAACTAGACAATAAAAAGTTCAGTTAGAAAAGACAAAAGAGAATATATGGACAATATATAAGCAGAAAATGCAGCAAAAACAGGAGACAGCAAAACTCTATATAACAGAAGAAGCTAACAGGTGCTATTACCTCCAGAGAAAGACCAGTCTTTAGCAAAACAGGCAACCTATTAACATCAAATAAAGACCAAAAACAAAGATTGGCGGAACACTTCCAAGAAATACTTAATCGACCACACCCATATGAATTCATAAATCTTGAAAACGATTTACCAGTCCCACAACTAAATATCAACTTAGATAAGTTACACTTAATGAAATTGAAACAGCAGTGAATCTAATGGCTAACAACAAAGCTGCAGGTGAAGATGAACTAACAGTTGAGATGTTAAAAGCTATTAACATTGACAACATGAGCCACCAACAAAGAATGTTTAATAAAATTTGGAAAGAAGAAAAAGTCCCTTCTAAATGGAAAAGGGAATCATTGTTAAAATACCCCCCCCAAAAAAAAAAGCACCATCAGTGACTGTAGTAACTGAAGGGGTGTAACCCTACTATCATTTGTGTCAAAGGTGTTTTGTAAAGTGATTCTGAATAGAATTAAGGATGTAGTGGATACCACAATGAAAGAAGAACAGGCAAGATTTTGAAAAGGGAGAAGCTGTCTCGACCACACCTTTCCTCTAAGAATAATACTAGAACATGTTGAAAAACAGACCATTAATCTTGAACTTTATAGACTTTAAAAAGCATTTGATAGCATACACAGAGATTCATTTTGGAGAATTTTAAGACTATATGGAATACCATTTAAGACTGTCAACATCATTAAGGGCTTCTACAATGGATATGTTTGTGCAGTCAAGATAGAAGAAGGAATGAGTGAATGGTTCCAGATTGAAACAGGCGTGAAACAGGGATGTATATTATCTCCATTGCTTTTCGGAATTGCCATAGACTTTATAATGAAAAGATGCTGCACAGGTAAAACGGCATAGATTGGGCACATGGGACCCAAATAGAAGATCTTGATTTTGCTGATGACATAACTCTTATCAGTGACAATGTGAAATTGATGCAGGAAAAAACAGATTCCCTGTATTCCTTTGGCTAGTAAAATAGGTCTTGAAATTAACAAAGACAAAACAAAAATAATGAAACTTCTCATTAATCATGAAGGAAAAATATACATGGAAGGAACAGTTGTTGATGAAGTAAACCAGTTTGCATACCTTAGCAGCTACATAGACCAGAATGGTGACACCAGGAAGGAAGTTAGAATTTGAATTGCAAAAGCAGCATTGTCCTTCAAAAATCTTGAGAACATATGGAATTCAAAAGTTATAAGCACAAAAATCAAGTTAAGATTATTCAAATGTGATATCCACCCTCATTTATCCATGCGAAAGCTGGAAATCAGCCAAAGAAATAGACAAGAAATTAGACTCTTTTGAAAACAAATGTCTAAGGAAAATACTTGGTATAATGTGGAACGAATTCAAGAACAATGCAGAGATAAGTCACATGAGCAAACAACAACCTGTCTCATGGGTTATCAGAAAAAGATGGACATATGTAGGCCATGTGATGAGAAGAAACAATCAGAGAATACCAAAACAAGCTATCAAGTGGAGCACAACAGGCTGAAGAAAAAGGAGGTCGACCATGTGAACCTGGAAAGAGGACATAGATAAGAGAAGCCAGTTTAGTGGGCATAACATCTCTTGATGAAGTTTAAAGACTCGCCAAGAACAGGAGATCTTGGCAAACAACTATGCGATCCCTATTTGACATTTAACGGCATGGGATGGATGTAAGATATATGTATATGTATATATAACAGCTAAAGACATGGTTTCAGTAAAGACAACACAAAAGAATGGATGGCTTACAGCAGGCACACTAGAACTGATAAAACAACGTAGAGAAATGAAGACTCAGTGGAAAGTGATAAACAACAACAAAGAGAAATATAAATCTTTAACAAAAGAAGTATGAAGAAACATAAGAAAAGACAAAAAACAATACATACAAGATTGTTGTGAAAGAATAGAAGGACATCATAAGTGTGGAAGAGATAGTGAAATGTTTAAAGAAATGAAGACATTGACGAGAAATGTCACACCTAAGCTAAATGTAATTTATGACAAATGGGGAATACCTTGACAGAGACAGAGGAAATTCTAGAAAGATACAAGGGATATTGCAGAGGAATGTATGAAACAACTGACTGTGAATTATTATTCGAGGAGAAAGAACCCGAACCGACAATAGAAGAAGTTTTATGGGCAATAAGGAATATGAAAAATGGTAAATCACCAGGATGTAATGAGATAACAGCTGAATTTATTAAAGCAGGAGGAAAGGAATGTGCAACAATCTATCATGCACTATGTAAAAAGATATGGCATTCAGGTATTTGGCCAAAAGAATGGGAAAGAACTATATTCATACCACTGCCAAAAAAAGGGTAACCTGAAATTATGCACAAACTACAGAACTGTTGCACTGATTAGCCATGCCAGTAAAATTCTGTTAAAAATCATAATGGGTAGACTTCGTAAGAAATTAGAAGAAGTCAGTATATGGCCCAATCTGGTTTCAGGCAAGGAAGAGGGTCAAGAGATCATATATTCAATATAAGATTAATAATAGAGAAATGCAGAGAGTTTAATGTGAATCTATATTTAGCCTTTATAGATTACTCAAAGGCATTTGATTGTGTACAACACCAGAAACTTTGGGAAATAATGGAAAAAAATTCAGATTTCCAACTTATTTAATACAGTTAACATCACTGCTGTATCTAGACCAACAGGCAGCAGTAAGAATAAATGGTGAAACAACAACTTGGGTTGACATCAGGGGTGCATATTGTCATCTTACTTATTTAACTTGTATACTGAAAATATAATAAGGAATGTTAGAGAAGATGTAGACAAAGAATATTATGATGCCATAACAATTAGAGGTTACAAAATACCAGAGATTAGATATGCTGATGACACAGTATTACTGTCCACAACACAAAAAGGAATGGAAAAACTAATTATGTCAGTCCGTAAGAATAGTGAAGAGCAAACCCTCTATCTTAATGCGAAGAAAACTAAACTGATGACAACTGACAAAACAAACAAGGCAGCTGATATATGTATCAATGAGGGAAAACTGGAAGAAGTGGAGAGTTTTGAATATCTTGGATCACTATTAACTAATAATGGAGATACAATGAGGGAAATTAAAAGGAGGACATCTATCGTTCTTCAGAAAGTAAAACAACTAAAGAATCTGTGGAGAGGAACAGACATTCATTCATTCATTTGCATGTCCCTTGCGGAACTTTGCCTCCCAAACAGCTCTCCTGTAGGCCTCTCGGTTGTGAGCAAGATGGCCTGCTGCTGTTGCATCCATTTCCAGGTCGTCAACGATGTTTTGCAGCCATCTTCGTCTTGGTCTTCCTCTTTCAGACAGAACTACAAAAATAAGATTTTTAAGGGCATGCATATTTCCCATCGCAACATATGCCTGTGACACCTGGACACTTAACAAAACAGCTGAAAAACACATAAATGCCTTTGAATGTAAATGCTACAAAAGAGTTCTTCAAATATCATGGACACAAAAAAGAACAAATATATCCGTACTACAAGAACTTAATATTGAAAAAGGCTGGCTAGTAAAAAGGATTAAAGAGAGAAAACTTAAATATTTTGGACACATTAAACGTCATGATAATCTAGAGAAAACTATATTGGAAGGGTACATAATGGGAAAAAGAAAGAGAGGAAGACCAAGGTGAAGATGCCTGCAAGACATCGTTGATGATCTGCAAATGGATGCATCAGCAGCAGGTCATCTTGCTCACAACCGAGAGGCCTACTGGAGTGCTGTTAGGGAGGCAAAGTTCCACAAGGGGCATGTAAATGAATGAATGAATGAATATATATATATATATATATATTATATATATATATATATATATATATATATATATATATATACAAGGGTTGATTAATAAGTTCTCAGCATAAGGTACAACGGATTATTAATGGAGAACTTTTTTTCATTATTTCTCAACATAATCCCCTTGCAAGTTTATTATACGGATCCCTTCTTTATAAAAGTCAGCATCTTGTGCCAGTAGAAAGTGGTCTACAGCATGAATGACGTCATCATCTGAAGCAAATCTTACGACCACTAAGCTCCTTTTTGAGTTTGGTAAACAGGTAATAGTCCGAAGGGGCCAAATCTGAGGAATAAGGAAGATGTTCAAGAAGCTGGAAGCCGCATTCATTAATGGCGCCATTGCCACCGCCGATTTCTGAACTGGAGCATTGTCTTGCTGAAAGATGACTCCTCTCGTCAATTTCCCTCGACGTTTTTCCTTCAATTTGACCGCAGTTGCTTCACAAGATTAGCGTAATAGGCCCCGGTGACCGTTCTGCCCTTTTGAAGATAGTCTACCAATAGCACACCTTCTGAATCCCTAAATATGAATACTATCACTTTGTCTGCAGACAGAACCACCCTTGCTTTCCTTTGGAGGTGGGGATCCATGATGTTTCCACTGCTTTGAATGTTCTTTTCTGGTTGAAAATGATGAACCCAGGTCTCATCTATAGTCACAAATTGCTGAAGAAACTTTTCAGGATCTGCAGAAAAATGGTCAAGATTGTCTCTTGACATGTTGTGACGCTGTCGTTTGTGACCAGCTCCAAGAAATTTCGGGACCCATTGTCATTAGAAGATCATTGTGAATAATGGCATGAGCACGTTCCTGGGAGATGCCCAGCTCAGTAGCAATGTACCCCTCAGTTAGTCGTCGACCCTCCATTATCATGTCATGGATTCTGCCGGTGGTTTCATCCGTAGTTACCGTTCTTGGTCTTCCTGGACGGGGATCATCTTTCAGACTCTCCCTTCTATGTTTGAATTGAGCTGCCCATTTCTTCACTGTGCTTTAAGAATGGCCACTCTCCCCTAGAGTCTCTACCATATCCTCATGGATCACCTTCGATGATAAACCCTTGCGAATGACTGCTCGGTGAGAAGTTTTTATCCATTTTCTCAATTTCTGCCACCCCTTACCAGTTTAGTAGCCTGTAAAAAAAATTGGTTGCGGTTAATTTCTTGAAACTTAGTGTTTAATCTTACATTTACCTGGTCTACAAATGCACCTACTATCAGCTGTGCATTTCAAGTATTTGTACCTTATGTCGATAACTTATCAACCACTCCTCGTTTATATATATATATATTACATCCTTCCCGTGCCGTTAAATGTAATATAGGGCTGGCATAGGTGTTTGCCAAGATATCCTGTTCTCAGCGAGTCTTTAAACTTCATCAAGGGATGTTATGCCCACTAAACTGGCTTCTCTTATCAATGTCCTCTTTCGAGTTTCACATAGTCGACCTCCTTTTTCTTCGGCCTGTTGTGCTCCACTTGATAGCTTGTTTTGATATTCTCTGATTGTTTCATCTCATCACATGGCCTATATATGTCCATCTTCTTTTTCTGATCACCCATGAGACTGGTTATATAAGGCCATAAAAACTCTCTTAGAACTCTTTCAGAAGTTGTAAAACTTTTTTATCTTCAGTTTTTATATATGTATATAGTTTGTCACAGGATCAGTCAGAAGACTGTATTTCTCCTGGATTCCAGGCATTAATAAAGCGGTGGCAGACCGACATTGAACGTAATGGAGACTATACTGAAAGGGTGATAATAACTTTGCAGCCGTATTTATAAGTTTTATTGAAGGTTACTCTTTACTTAGATATATGTATATTACCTTTTACTCACTCACATATATAAACTATGACGTCATGGGAGTGTGTTTATAATTTCTATCTCGTTTTCATTTGGATCAGCCTCTTTACGAAGTTCTTCTTCACACCGGCCGTGTTATCCTGTTGTGAAGGAAGCTGTTTGTGTTCTCTGTTGTGATTGTCTCTGCTGTCTTATAGGTGTCAGTGTGATGTATGCGTTTGATACAATGACATTTCTGTGGTTCACTAAGTGTGTGAGGAAGCTTGTATAATAAGATCATAATAAGAGCTTGAGAAGATTGATTTCCTAGCTATCAGTTTACTCCTCACTTAGGGGTTATGCTATGGGAGGGAAAATCTAATAGTTGGTTATTTGGTCAGTCATATGCAGGTGTTACATACATGTGTAAACAAACTTTACACTGTGTGTTCCTAGTAGGTAGCTTAAGTGTCAGATATGAATAGCCTAAAAGCCAGGAGATAAGAAACAGGTAAAGCACCAGGAAAGGAACAGATTCATGGAAGAATTCCAGCCATTTGGCGTGGTTTCCACTTTAATCTCTTCATAAGTCCTAAACATAAGAACTTGAAGCAGTCAAGTCTAGCAGCCTAGTTCTCTGTTGTCATGGCTTACATATTTCCTAATATATCACACTTTTCTGACTAATCAGCAAAGAAATAAGCAGAGTATGTGGGGGTGGGGGAGGGAGAAGCACTGATTGCTGATTGACACAACTACATACAGTAATAAGAAGCTTGAAACTGTTCCCTCACTGACCACTCGCTTTATACGCGACGTATGCAACACTGAGAACATTCTGTAGGAAATGTGTCGGCTGTCACACAAGACTAGGTCTGATGTAAACTTTGGACTGACCTCGGGTTAAAATTTATAATGCAATTTTTTTTTTAACAGAATATCTTGGATGTTCTTGTCTGCTGGGTTCTTTCGACATACTTTTCTGAAAAAAGAATGCATGCAAATATTCCCTCTCCCCTAATATAGTTTTTCTTTTTGTCAATACTTGTTTGCTTTGATTTAGTTTTAGATTAGTTAAAAATGTTTTATTGCTAGTTTTTTTTTCTGCTAGCGCTCCTGGGATCTGTTGTATAAGCTTATTTCTCTGTGCATTTATGTAAGACAAGGAACTTGTAAACAAAGTCTGTCAGCACTTCTGTGTTCAGGCAGGAATTTCTTATCTTACTGTGTTACTTGAAAGACGAAGCGATAACGACACTCGTCCAGTCAAAACTAAGATAAATCATAAGATACAATAAACCCAAGTTACCGACAAAAAGATTATTTGTTATTATTTCCAGGTTACAGTTGGGGATGTTGATGGAGCCACATGTTGAAGAGCTCATAATTTGTTTGCGCAGTTTTTCTGTGAGTTCTTTCGCGTCCTGGAGAAGGGAGTAACTGTTCCGGGGCTTGCGACACTGCAGACGCGTTTCTGTTGAAATGTCGTCGCCTCAGGCTGAGCACGTTCACGGACATGATGTGGACAAAGTTTCTCAAGACTTGGCGCAGGTTAGCTTCATGTTCTGCTCCGTATGTCATTAGTATTGGCCTCCAGTTGTTGTGTATTCCAGTAATTGCCGGCTTGAAATTCTTGGTAGTTCATTTTCTGATACATGAATCAGTGAATGGACTCCCGCAGCGGCCTTCTTCAGTTCTATGAGCTAACATAAGAACAGTGCTTCTTAACAATTCTATGATCTAACATAAGAACAATGCTTCTTAGCAATTCTATGAGCTAACATAAGAATAGTGCTTCTTAACAATTCTATGAGCTAACATAAGAACAGTGCTTCTTAACAATTCTATGAGCTAACATAAGAACAGTGCTTCTTAACAATTCTATGAGCTAACATAAGAACAGTGCTTCTTAACAAACTCCATCAGCATGAAGAACATTATATATGTATGAGTCACACAAGGCTAGATCCATTGTAAACTGTAGTCTGGTCTCGGTGTTAACATTGTTTTGGACAGTTTCTTTATCACCTCTGTTACTGAGCAAGCTGTAGTATCACAACAGCCTGACTACCAGGGCAGCAAGTAAAGATCGCATGGACTCTTGAATGGCTGTGGTTCGCTAATCAGTCTGACAGTGTCGTATGTCTGACAGTGTCGTATGTCTGACAGTGTTGTATGTCTGACAGTGACAGTGTCGTATGTCTGACTCCCTGTCTGTTAGTTCCGTTCCCACATTTACACGTGGAAAATGGTGTCTTCTTTATCACTTTCATCATTACTGTACAACAGTTAACTCTTATAGTGTAACATACAATTTGTCAGTACAGCTGAATCTGGTATCGAATGCGTCTCATCTAAAGCGGGATATATTGCATTAGACATCATTAGCAGAGACTGTCAATGGCAGCGAGAAAGGGGGGGGGGGGCAAGTTGGCAGGCATGGCATCAATTCAGGGACCCCTAAGAATGGACAAGGAGGAGATTGCAAGAGCCACCTTTGATAAGCTGCCTATGGAGGAAGACATTGGATTGAATGACGAGAATCACATCATGAGGATGATCGCATTGGAGGAAAGGGGGGGGGGGAGAGTGGACGTCTTTCCGAAAGAAGTGGTTAGCGCGTGTTATCCACAACCAGTGTCTGACTGGCTGCATCAGCAGGCACACACCAGCGGGTGTTGGAAGGGAAGGCGGAGCACGTATGGGAATGCCCGAAGAAGTGCAGGGATGTCAGTCTCTGATTTACACTTACTAGAGACAGCACTTTTCATGCTGAAAGTTCTTATAGTCTTATATCATTGATTCTTTATTTATGTGCCGTGTTGCGTAGTCGTGGCGATCACGTGCAGTGCTTGGTGTTTTCTTGAGATGCTTTTTCGTTGAGAGGAGCCTATTCTTACACCAGGTGCGTCCATCAGGTGGCGGATGGTGGAACGGCCTGTAGATATAGAGGTCAGCTGTGAATATCTGAATAAACAGCAGCAGATCAGAACAGGTGCCCTGCTGCCTCGCGGGTCAGTCTCTTTAGACAAATGTTAGCGGAGAAAACCGTATACAAACAACGCGGTGAGTAAAGGGAAATCACCACCGTACCATCATTCTGGTGTGGCATCGTGCTTCACAAGTATCACTGATGTTTGAACATTCTCTCATCGCCCGGTGCTTGGTGTAAGGTTCAGCTGGTGGTCAGCTGTCTTCCGTGGGATCAGAAATACCAGATACAAAATAGAGAGGCATGTTCGACAATGCTAATCTCCTCGATGATAATGATAACTCCAGTTTAAAAAAAAAAAGAACTTAATAAGTTCCAGTAGTAAATAGTGTAGTTTCACATTTTGATGTGGATGTTCTAGAATCTACTTGTTTGTTTGTTTGTTTTTTTTTTGAGGATGAAAATAATCTGCCTTATATTGATCCCCAGGTCAGGAAAGACGTAAACAACGAAAGACACAGAGACCTGCACAAACCTCGGAAGTTGCGGTTCTTTGTTAACGGTGACCGCTACTTTAGAGGCAAGAAGATCTACGTGATACCCAACCGTTATTATAACTTCAATGACCTGCTGAACGACCTGACAGGGAAGCTCCCGCCCAGCCTCAACCTCCCACATGGCGTGAGGCAGATTTTCACGCCTGTAGATGGTAGGAGGATATTCAACATTGAGGACTTAATGGATGGAGAGACCTATGTGTGTGCTGGATTTGAAGGGTTTAAGATGATCAAGTACGGGCGCTCTGAGCTTGAACCTTGGTCTCTAGGTGAGTACAAAGTGACCTTTGCCCCAGGCACACTGTATACTTTAGATTTTTATTTTACTTTAAGTAAATCTGCTCAACAATGATAAACATTCTAAAACATAGACGTGAGCGGTGTACATTCTAAAATAAAGTGAATGGTGTACATTCTAAAACATACATTGAATGGTGTACATTCTAAAACATAAAGTGACTGGTGTACATTCTAAAACATAAGGTGAATAATTTAATTTCTGAAACATAAAATGAACAGTACTTCACAATTGTCAGAATACAGCATAGATAAAATCAACATTAATACTCCACTTATGTGAGGACCTAAATAAAAGAAAAGAAAACCCAGTCCAACTCATGTTATGTAGATCCCTTTTAATCATTCATAATTCACTTGAACATGGCTTTGTGCACTTTGATATGTTTTCACTGTGTGAAAGATTTTTCTGAACATTTTATTAGCTCCAGGTTATTCCTCCTACAAAATCAAAGTTAAAGATATTTACATTTTATTACTCTGCAATATATGCTCCGTTGTTCATTTCTAAAGACAAGCCATTGATAAAAAAACAGTGATGCAAATATGCAGCTTTAATAGCAGTGCCTTGAAATGAAATCTAAGATTAGTTTTATCAGCACCATGGCAAAGTTGCAGTTCTTTTTTTATAATCACAGATAAAAAGAACTAACCCACATATTTGTATTCCATTATGTTGGCCATTTATGCTCCCACCTGGCCTTCTTATAAGATAAAGCAGGAACAAAATACCTTATTGTCCTGTATGTGTTAATAACGCCCATGTTGGAAGCATATGCAGTTGTTTTGTTAAACAAAACTTAGACGTTAACATCGCTGAAAATCGTCACATTTCAACTTTGTGGGTGAAAATTCAGTAAAAGTATCTTTCTTTTACCTGTTGTTTTCTGTCGATTAATGAGTATTAGATGTGGTTGCTCAACTAGTTTACCCTATATAAACTGAGTATATTTACCTTTTACATGGAGGGAGCTGATTTTTTTTTAGTGTTAAAATGAAGATGATGTATCTACCCCGGTATGTTAAGAGAAGGAGTAGACAGAGAAGGGAGTTAAGTGAAGGATACGTCTCATACACAATCATTTTCAAAATTTGACAAACTCAATTTAATGCTTCGTATTGTTTTAATCAGTTCACACTTATTTAGTGGTTTGTGAACTGCAGACATAAAGCAAACATAAAGCAAATATAAAGTATTGATTTTTTCGTTAGCCCTGGGAAAAAAATTACCATTGTAATGAATGTATTCCATGTTTGTTCTTTCAACGGTACTCGCCATTTTGTTTGTACACAGGATAAAAGGGTCGGTGCATTTGAGCAGATTTTTAAAAATAATGTTAGCCTTATTTGTATAATGCTAGTGTTAGGTTTTGAAAATGCGTGACAAAGATGGTTAATTTTGTTCTAAAAACTTGGCTTAGGCTGACGTTTACAATATTTGCTGTGCATTTTGAATTGGGAAATTGTTGGGATTTATGGTGTGCCTTTTTGTGCGCTGACCTCTACGGCATGCGTGTCTTGGGTCCGCCACCTAGTGTTATATCCTTCTCAGCATTAATGAAATGTTCTTCATGTTCGTTGTTGTTGTTTTTAGTTTCATTTCAAGAGAAGCATAATTAGAATGGGAAATTAAGGGAATTTGTCCTTATGCTAACTAGTATTCATGTCCCTCTGAATGCCATGTCCCCAAGTGATTGTCTCGTATATGTCCTAGTGCATTCGCCTATGTGTTCTCTCTGAGCAATATCGGGGCGCATTATTGTCGCAGCGTGGCCTGGTTGGCTGAGTGGTAAGTTAGTCGCTTGGTCTACTAATCCGGTGGTATCAGGAAAAAAGTCCCAGCATTGGGAATTTTTTATGGTACTATCACATAAAAAAGGCCCCGGGGTCCACCCAGCCTCTAAAAACGGGTAGCAGAGAAATCTTGGAAGGTAAATGCGGCCAGGCGTTATACTGACCACATCAGACTTTCATGTGCCGAAGGTCTTGGAAAAGTGGCTCTAACACTGTACACACAATATGCTTTAATGGAAATGGGGATTTGATCTTTTATTATCATCACAGGACACAAACACCAGTAATCTGCAGCCACAGTAGGGCTACAACCAACTTAGGAAACTAAGAACGATAAAGTTGGGCGTGACGCCCTTGTTAAAATAAATGACAGGAACGAACGTATAGGAATCGACTGGATTTCAAAGATTATGCAAGCAATAGGAACATTGAGCACACATACATTAACTTCAAACTGGCCTTTAAGATCACTAAATGAACTCTTAGAGGTAACCAAAATCACTAATCCCAAGAATCCTGAGATAATCTGTGGAAACACCAAGCATTGACAATCAGTTAACAGTTGCCAGCATTGATCAGTTTAGAGAGCAAATATAACGTTTGGTTACATTCTTATGTAGTGTTGTATGAACAAAACCGTTGGCAGAATGCAGCATTTTAAATTGATGTTACAGTTGTTTGGCACGGTTACAGCGTAAATCGATCAAGCTTTGCACCTGAATGAATCAGACCCTCTTTGTCATTTCCCCTACATCTCTCTCTCTCTCTCTCTCTCTCTCTCTCTCTCCTATTCTAACTTCCGGAATATAAGTCCGTAATTTACGATGGTAGTAAAACAGCGTTAACAAACTGAATCACTGTTTGATCATGAAGGTCAAATTATCTTTAACTTGACATCCATTCATTACTCTCTTGTCACTTGGCCTCTATAATTCTGTTGTTTAATTTTGCACGGTCCTTTGTGTTATCACTCACTTCTGTTTTATATCTTTCTTTGTTCCACATGGTCAACTTTTTCAGATATTTTCCTCTTGGTCGACCTGTCTTTCTTTTTCCGTTAAGTTTCCAGAGTGATTATTCAACTTCATTCATGATTTGTCAAGTCAGCTAGGGGAAGGCACGATTACCAGCACGGAGTTTTTGTTACATATTTTACGGTATCTTGACTGTCTGACTGAAAATACGTCGTGACTTATGTTGTATGGGCATCTGAGTGCTGAAGTGGTTAGTGCACTAGTCTCTCTTGGCGAAGGTCGGGGGATCGAATCCGGCCCACTCACCCAGCTGTAGATATGGGTACCCGACTTCTAATGGAGCTGGGGAAGGAAAAGCGGCCAGGCGTGATGCTGACCATGTCATCCTCTAGTGTGCTGACAGGTCAAGGAAATTACGGGCAATATCACCTTATCTCGTATGAGCCTCTAAGGCATAACATGGTTACCTTTACCTTATGTTATATGTTTCTTAGAAACGATGAATGAACCTTACCCAACTCCAACTGCTGTGTCATGAAGCATTTTGCCATTTGTACTAGGGGCGTTCAGAAAGTAATGTACCACATCATTTTTTCAGCTAATAATGAAGATAGAAACATGAAATTTTGCACACTTTAAATATGGCATGTGCCGATTGTGTGAACCAAGTTCACCGGCCAAAGAATATGGCTTCCCTAACCGTTGAAATGGAGCGTGTTAGCAACTTGAGGTATAAGCAGAGAATTGTTATAGAATTTCTCGTTGCAGAGAAGGAAACTGTTGTGAATATTCACAAGTGTCTATGTGATGTGTATGGAAGTTTTGCAGTCGACAGGAGTACAGTCATTCGCTGAGTTCAGAGAATCAAATAATCAATAAATGGAGATAAGGAACTGCTGATCGGCCGCGCTGTGGACGTCTATAACGTTGAGGACTGTGAACTCTTATTCTCGATGACTGAAGACATTAATGTTCTTTACTATCATATTACTGGAGAAGATGTTCTTTGATTAACATCTCACATGTTTCACAAAACTTTACCACATTCACTAAATCATGTCTGATTGAAATGTTCCTCCATTATTTAATTCTGATTAATAAGATCAAGATGTATAGTCGACACCATCGCTTGGATTTGAATCACTTAATCATTTGTCCACAATGTCTAACTCTGTCATATTCTACATACAGCATTTCTCAATGTTCTTTTATTTCACGATATTCTACACTTGATATGAGAACATTTCCTAACTCAGTTTAATCACACCTGCAACATATGGTCAACTAGTTTCTCGTTTAAAATCACTTTACTCGAAGTTCCAAATGTATCAAATCTTTTTAATCACTTGAAAACCATCTTTCGTCTAACACTACTTCTAATTTTATATCGTCTCGTCCTCTTTTCTTCTTTTGGCTGTCTTCTGACGGTCTTCCTCTACCGTCTCTCAATCGCAGTGTACTAACGAGCAAAGTCTACATACCTCTTCTTTATTTCTCATCTGATGGCCTCTCGGCTGTTCTGGTCGGACCTTCTTTCTTCACTATTGACTGTCCGCGTGCACTGACCATCCTTCTTGCAGTTCTGGTCAGTCGCTACTTGCCGGACCGACGGTGTTCTGACGATCTCCCTTCCTCTGTCCCTCTCTCTTCTAGTTCCGTACTTCTTCTTCCTTCTTTCCTGTACTTCCGTACTTCTCCGTCCTAGATTGTCTGTTCTTCTGATTTCAGACTCCCTCCTCTCTCTCCTCTCCTCTACTTCCACACTTCTTGTCTTAAATTGTCTGTTCTTCCGTCTTCGAGCTCCTCCTCAGTCTCCTCTCTCCTGTATTCCCGTACTTCTTCGTCCTACTTCCTCTCCGCTCGCCTTGATATGCTTGATGGACTAACCAATAAGTATTTTGGCTCCACCCTTCAGATGTCCACTGGTTCCCATGATTGTCCGTCATTCAAACTGCCCCGTGACTTATCTCTCGTTGTCCAATAGGCCACGCCTCTAAATATTTAATTGGTCAGCTGGCCGAGTTGGTCACTCCTTTATTTAAAAACCGTTTGCAATCGCGTTTTAAAGGGGGACAGTCTGTGTCAGTTTCGTCTATACAGTTGTTATTTACATTATCTTGCTCTTTCATGTCAGAGGTTTTATTATGTCCTAGTTTTTCATTGTATCTGTTTCTTTTATTCGTCTTTTCTATTGTTTACACGTGTCAACGTCCAGTCACCGCTTTGTTATCACTGGACCATCCTACTTTCTGGCCTCCTTCCTGTGTAATACCTAAATCTCAGCGTCACTGAGTCTCGTTTTTTTTTTCTATTCACTGTTTTGCACTGTTTACTTTTGTCCGCGTCTTGTTCTAGTGTCATGGAAGTTCTATACCTTTCTCTTCCTACTTTACTCCGTCGCTATTCGATGTTACTATTTTCTTTACAGTATATTTTCATAATCATATTCATTAATAATAATAATAACAACAATAATCATTACTTACAAGGCCATGCTACACGTCCTGCCACAGCCACCAAAGCAGAAATGTTGAAATGCGCTGAGGGCATTATACTTATTGATAAGCGTATCACTACTCAACAACTGGCCAACAGCTGTCAGTCAGCAATGGTAGTGCAAATGCAGTTATAAAAGCTCTCGGATTTTCTAAGGTTGGCGCAAGATGGATTCCTCGAAGTCTCACAAATGAACATCGATTACAAAGATAAGCAATTTCTTCTGAATTGTTGGAGCGTTTCAGTGCTGAGGGAGATAACTTTTAGGCTAAGTTCGTAACAGCTGACGAAACCTGGGTACATAATTTTGAACCTGAGAGAAAAAGACAGTCAATGGAGTGGCATCTTCCGCAGTTACCGCGAAGAAAGAAATTCAAGACAACTCCTTCAGCTTGAAAGGTCATGATCGCTGTCTTTTGGGACATTGAAGGTGTGATTCGTGTGGATGTTATGCCAAGAGGAGAGACAACCAGTTCGCAAGCTTACATTAAGACATTGAAAAAATTCAATCAGCGTTTTCGCAGAGTTCAGCCGCACAAGAATCCAGAAGACCTGCTTCTCCTTCACGACAATGCGCACCCTCACACAAGTCTGGCAACACGGGAAGCAATCACCAAATTGGGTTGGACTGTACTACCCCATCCACCCTATAGTCCCGATTTGGCACCCTCTGATTTCCATCTGTTTGGTCCACTTAAAGATACACTCCGAGGGGTAAGATTTGAAGATGACGAAGGAGTGATTCACGGAACGAAGAAATGGCTACATAATCAAGAGAAAATCTGGTACGGGCTAGGAATATATACACTTGTTTCGCGCTGGTGTAAAGCCATACAAGTTGATAGGGATTATGTTGAATAATACCGATATTTATATGACATATCCATTTATATTGTGTATAAATGTCATGCTTTTTGAATAAACAGCTCCTGAGAAAAACGATGTGGTGCATTACTTTCTGAACGCCCTTCGTACTTGCATATTAGGGCACTTCCAGACTAAATGTTTACGTAAGATTAGACGAATATTTTGGCCAAATACTATAAGAAATAACACCTTGCTGGCAGAAATGCCGATGAAGCCATTGACTTCGATTATTGAAGAAACGCTGGCGATGGCAGGGGCATATACTCCGGATGACTGGTAACTCATTACCAAAAAGAGAAAAAAAACAGCACTGAAATGGACACCTCAGGTAAACAAGAGTAAGAGTAGACTAAAGGAGACATAGAGAAGAGCAACAGAGAGGATAGTGAGAGTTCAAGGGCTCAGCTGAGCAAGAACGGAAAAAAGGCGAAGGACAGGCGTTTTTGGGAAACCCTTGCGGCAGCCTCGTGTGCCTTGGGCATCTAAAGGTTCGGATATTTGGGCACCAGATTGGCCTAGTTTTTACTGCACTTGTCTCTACATTGCTATGAAGCTCTGTAGTTAGATCCTTAGAGAAAGTGTCTCGGTCATCTTGTTGCCCTGTGCTCCAAGAACAAAGAAAAAAGTGGTAGGTCTGACCTGTACTGACTACATCACCATCTTGTGTGCCCACAGGAAGAGGAGAATGTAAACACTGGCATTGTCGAGTAAAACTTGTTTCTCGTTGTTCTCTAATTTTCCAGTTCTCATTTTTTTTTCCGAGCGTTCATTATGTTCGGCTCTTTCGACGCTGAGTCAGAGAATGGCGTCCTTCTAAAGTTACCATTACTCTTTTTTATATATAGTATACGTATGCAAACATTTGTTGTAAGTAAATATACGTATAGTAAAATTTAGCTGTAAGTACGTATGTATATATATAAAAATAAACATTTGCTGTTGTTATTCTTTACAAAGAGACACACTGAAAGAACTTGAAACAAAGGCGATCACAGTATCACATTAAAATAAGAAATGGCTTCATTTACTACCTTGAAATGAGAAAATATAAGAGCGGTTATGAAAAGAGAGTCCACAAATACAACCACCATTTTCCCCTTGCCGATCTTCTATCAAACAAACAAACAACATTATTTATTTCGGGATCAGGAAACAAAATGGCCAGCCGTTTGTGTGAAGAATTTGTGGTTATTCCGGCCCGTGTAACGTGACCATCTTCTTTCAGTGTGGGCTTCATACTTGTACGAACTCCCTGTAACTTCGAGCTGTTGTTCTTCGATGCTGTAGAGGTGTTGAGGCACAGCATCGTATCAGTGTGAGAGCGGGTTATGGCGGCTACTTTTTCAGTCCCGGAGTACAGTTAAAAAGCAGGGAGTGTGCAATGCTTCTTTAGCAGTCTCCACCACCATGGGGACTATGGCGATCCCTGCCCCGTTAGCTAGGCTAGGCCTGTTACTGGAGGTACCACGGAGCTATGGTTCGCTAACCCTAACGCTAGCATATCAGCTATGGGTCGCTGATTGTCTCATCGGGCGTCTTCACCCTTCATACTTGTGAAAGAAATTCTTAATAAATGTACACATAAAGTAAGAAATTGTCGGGCCCTACTCCTCGTCTCTCCTTCACTCCAGATACTTACCACTAACTAACCAATCACATCTCTTCTGTGTCTCCACCCACACAACGAACTTTGCATTTGTTTGACGCGCATTCTTCTGCACGGTACACAAATATAGCCCCAGATGTATGCAGAAAGTCAAGTGATTGTCTAACAGGAAGTTTGACATCATAAAACGATCATATGCTTTCGTCTCTCGCTCTCCTTTATCTCTCAATCTGTTATTACCTTCCATATTCTCGTCTGTATATACGAAAACGCAGTACACACACGCACATGCTGTACGCATGTGAAATGCTATAGTTTCGGCTTATCCAGTAATCAGGGAGAACTTAGGTGGCTTTCTGTTTGCGGGAAGTACTTGCAACGAGGAAGTCTGTCGCTGCTGAAAGCGATTTTAGTTTGATTCCTAATATAGAAGGTAAGTAGCTGGTCATATTTCAGCGGCCACAGTTCGTGTGAATGGACGCTTGTGTCGCTGGCTGGTATTAATGAATTAGAACATTCATTCATTTCTTGTTTGAAATGTCCAGCCGATGTCGATGTTTGGAACTTTTTCTTATGAATCTCGTAAGCACTACCTCGTGTTTTAAATTATGATTGTACAACTAAACATTTATGACTTTTTTTTCTAAGTGTAGTAAATAATGTTGAACATTATCTTTATTATTGTCGTTGTTTTACAAAATCAGTGTCTTCGTCATTTTCATTAATATGATTTTCTGTTTGAGGATTCATTTTATTGTTCCTGCTGACACGTATTTGTTATGTGTCACTGTGTTTACCAAAGCTTTATTTCTTACACTGGACGTAGATTTGATATCAGTAACTGTTGTCATTGATTTATCTGCATCTTTGCCCAAACGTTTTCTTTTTTTATTGTTTAATTTATTTTGTGCACACTTTCTTTAGCTGAGACATCTATCTATCTCTTTATCTTATAAGCTAAGATTATTCAGTTCAAATGTAATATCCACCTTCATGTATGCATGTGAAAACTTGAAATCAACTAAAGAAATAGACAAGAAGTTAGATCCTTTTGAAAACAAATCCCTCAGGAAAATGCTCGATATCTTCTTCATCTTCGTTCGCTTCTACCACCAAGACCGCCCCGTTATTCTACTGAATTTACTCCTGTGGTCCTCGATAGGTCCATGATCCGCCTATGGTCCCCGAAAGGACCACACGAGATCCCCGAGAGGACCACAAGAGGTTCAGTGTATCGCAGGGCTTGAGCCTGTATTATCGGTGGGTCGCAGAAGCCAGATTGCGTGACACCGTGGTTTTCGTTGCACCAGTTTAATCTAAAGTTGGAAGACCTCGACGTGTTTTGGATATCAGTATATCCCCGCTGGGTGAGAGGTGGTAGCCCACCCAGCCTAGAGTTGGACTTTCTCACCGGAAAACCTCGACGTGTTTTGGGATACATGTGTATCCTCGCCGGATGAGAGGTGGTTGCCCATCCAGTCCATCGTTGGACTTTCTCACCGGAAAACCTCAGCGTGATTAGGATACGCATACATCCCCGTTGGGTGAGAGGTGGTTGCCTATCTAGACTGCATTGGTCCAGTGTCTCCGACTTCAACATTTTGTGGTCGTGGCCGCTACCCTTCCTGGTTGTGACCAGGACGGAGCTTTTGTCCAGGACGACGAATCCTCGCCACTAGTAAGTTTCACCCCTGGGCTGAGCCGGTTTAGGCGTATTATCCCAGTATGTGCGTGTTTAGAACGTTCTCGATCTCTAGAGCGGAGGTACCATGTCATGAGTAGTCATCAAGTTTCACCCCTGGTTTAAGCCGGTTTAGGTATATTTCACCAGTATGGGTGTAGAAGACACATTAAACGTCATGATAATTTAGAGAAGACCGTCTTGGAAGGATACATAATGGGAAAAAGAAAAAGAGGAAGACCAAGACGAAGATGGCTGCAAGACATCGTTGACGATCTGGAAATGGATGCAACAGCAGCAGGCCATCTTGCTCACAACCGAGAGGCCTACAGGAGTGCTGTTTGGGAGGCAAAGTTCCGCAAGGGACATGCAAATGAATGAATGAATGAATGGGTGTAGAATGGACGTGGCCGGCCTCTAGAGCGGAGGTGTCGTGGTATGAGTAGCCCTCGCCGCTAGAATACTCGGTATAAAGTGGAACGAATTTAAGAACAACGCAGAGATAACACAGATGAGCAAACAACAACCTGTCTCATGGGTGATCAGAAAAAGAAAATGGACATATGTCAGTCATGTGTTGAGAAGAAACAACAAGAGAAATCTCAAAACAAGCTATCAAGTGGAACACAACAGGGTGAAGAAAAAGAGATCGATTACATGAAACTCTAAAGAGGACATTGTTAAGAGAGGCCGGTTTAGTGGGAATAAAATCCCTTGATGAGGTTGAAAAGCTTAACGAAAACAATAAATCTTGGCAAACTACCATGCGAGCCCTATGTGACGTTTAACAGCATGGGAAGGGTGTAAGATGTAAGAAGATTATCGCTAAGATTTTTTAAAATTAAGTATTCTGAACCCGCTAAAGTGATTTGTATAAGTTGCCATTCATGCACATAAACTAGCTGGTTTGCTTGAGTGGTTGCTTAGATCTCCATCCTCATGCTGGATGTGGTTATGGCGAAGGCTCTAGCCTCGCTATCGATGGGCATCCACTGCGATAGACCAGGAATCCCCGTCCGCTGCTTTGTCGGCGTGTGCCGGATCTGTCTGTGTATATTATAATGCCATCTGGGTCGGAGTGCTTAATAATTCTCTCTTTGATTTCTGATTCTGCTCATCCTGCCACCCAATTTCAGCATTCTCATCTGAGCGATGTCTGAACTTTGGTAGGATGTGGATGTTTCCGGGCATTAATTCAGTCGGTACCCATGGGGATTTTCTCAGGGTTCCATATCTGCCATATGGTCTTTTCAGCGTCCGCCATCCATGACTGACCATGGTGCAAAGATCACAAAAGACAATTAACCCAATCATAGCCAAACTATTCTGGCGCTTCTTGGATAATCAAACACTAAAAGCAGAAATAAAGGGAGTGCACTGTGAAAATACCTTAAAATATCTGGCGATCACGTTCGACAGATGCCTATTATTCCAGCAACGTGTGGTCAAGACGATATCGAAAGCAAAGAAGGATATAGCAAAATTGAAAATAATAGCACACGTGGGTCTATCATAAAAGATTTCTGCTCTCAACAATGAAAGCGCTGGTAATGTCGAGGATCGACATGCTCACTTTATCAACAACCCAAACAACTCGGCTAGAAAGAATTCAGAGTGAGCCAATGAAGATACACCGGTGAATGTCATGCTGAACACCGAGCATGAAAACTCGACATAAATTCTCCCAGGTAGAAGAGTACATACGAATCAAAACCACTGGAGACGACCTGTTGAAAAAAGGAGATGCGAACTCAAAAAGAAAGGAGTGTTGTGGAAATTATAAATAAAAACATTATTGACGATCTAGCTTTGGTGAGTAGCAAATCTATAGAGGTTATCTTTCATTGAAAGTATCATTCATGAAGAGAATGTTAGCTCATATTCCAGCCTACTTTGTGATAAATTGCTAGCCATATTTGTTTGCACTTGACCCTGTGTATATAAAATTCATTCATCAAGTGGCGATCTGATTCTAATTGACGCTTGTCACAGATGACTTTATTCAACGCTTGTTTGAGCAGTGAAAATACAGTCCCACTGGAAGAAACGTGACACGTGTGGACATATTTGTTAAAGAAAAGATCCGTCTTATGAGACGAGAGAGACTTCAGCGAAAGAAGGCATAATGGAAGTACGCCTACATTGCTTCGCGCAGGTGTTATACAATGAGTGAATTATATTTATGTAGCTAAACGGGTTTGGGGAAAACTTATCAGTCAGACAGAAAACTTAACAAGATCCCTAAGCAGAAATATGAGTTTGTTTTTTTTCTATAGTAAGAAGTAGATACTGGATGTGATTCAGTCGCGTGCATTTATATAACGCTGCAGAACTTTTACTGTTGGCGAGGATTTTCATGAATAAAATGTCAGACAAAATCTTTATGACACCAATTCTGGATTCTCATTGGCAGATGAAGATTTTAAGCCATCAAGGAAGCGTCGTTGACATAATTTGTGAACATTAACAAGGTAATCAGGAACACGTACTAGAATAGGAGGCTCGCATGAATAATGTGGATTTTATCATAACGTAGGGCGATCTACAGACTTGCAGGACTAGTTGTGCTATCGTGGCCTGAGCTATTACATACTAAAAACTAAAAACAAAAAACAGTACTCAGACATGGAAGACACATTAAAATCATGAGGAAAAGATCAAAGTTTCTTGGACACCTCAAAGAAGACAGAAGTTAGAAAACTTGAAAGTCACTTGAAAATTCATGGTAAAAATAAAACATGATGTTCTACAAGGAAAGAAAAAAATAGCACGCCTGGCACAGAATGAAGAGGTGTAACTAACATGCACCAGCCTCACACTAATGGATAAAAATGTACCAATATGGCATTTGTGTTGACAAATATAGTTATATAAATCTAAATAATGGCAAGTGTAATGACAAGGTATCAAGTGGAAAACAACAGGCCAGAGAAAAAATAGGTCGACCACGTGAAACTCTAAACAGGACATTGTTGAATGGGCATAAAATCCCTTAATGAGATTTAAAAATTCTCCGAAGACAGGAAATCTTGGCGAACTACCATGCGGGCCCTATGTGACGCTTAGCGGCATGGGAAGGATGTAAGAAGATGTAAATCGATATTTCTTTTGCTTCATACGCTGTAAGCTGCACACGAATTATTAGTGTATCAGTATATAAAACTAAGTATATAATTATACACGAAGCCACTGCAGTAAAGCTGTGATAACAAAATGTATAAACTAGGGGAAAAAGTAGAAACAGCTTTATTACTTAAAACGAGCACACAGTTGTGTAGTTTCCGTGTGAACCTTAATTAATTATACAAAAACACACAGGACGAAGAAACAGAGCGGGAGAAGATAAAATACAAATAGTGTCCCATTCATTTTCCTTTTTTTTCAAGTTTTTTCCGTTCCTATTTTTTACATAGCAGTCATGGGCCTCTCTATTTCTTCGTACTGTGTGTTTTTGTATGAGTAAGATTCATACCGAAACGTCACAACTGTGTGCTCGTTAAGTAATAAAAGCTTTCCCCACTTTTTACCCTAGTTTGTACAAGCGCTGTAAGCTGCTACGCTGTTAAATTACCTTATCAGGGATTATAGTATTACAGCTATTTCATTTTGTAGCGAAAGTGTAAGCCTTACCGAACTGTCGTCCTCAGTGTGACAAGTTTTACACGGCAGTAAAGTTCAGATTCGAGGCAGCTAACAGGGAAAGATATAAAAACGAGAATGTTTGGTCTTCTTTGCCTACTCGAAAGTTACACATTTAAATACCTTACTTTAGTCTAAATGATTAGATTAAAAAGAACTTTTAAACTTACATACGCTGATTTTCTCTTTGTTATTTGTTAACATTTGTGTGAAAAAAAAATATATATTAAAAAAACGAAAAAATAAAGGAGACAAGATGTGATACAATGAATGGATGTTAACAAATACATTTTACACCCCTTTCTTTCGTAAAAACGAATTGTATGAATTTACTGTAAATCTTTGCTTGAGTAAATGACTGCTGTAAACTACCTTGTGCACATCGTTTAGTTTGGCTGCGATTATGGAGACAATGACCTTGACCGCGCCCTTTGACCTCCATGCCACTAACAGTGTCAGCAAATAACACTTCCATTTGGGGAAGGTACTTCAACCGAATTTCTTTGGCTCTTTTCTCTAATCCCTGCTCCAGAGTCGAGCCAGGACGGATAGTGGGTGCAGGGTCCTAACCGAATTTGGGGTGGAACGTTTACTCCGTCTGGGACAAACAGTCAGTGGACATGCGAAATTGAGTTTTTCTAAGAGTTAGAAGTATAATTGTTCTTATTAAAGACAAATAAATAATGTCATAAATAATGACGGTTGAAAGCATTGTCATTTTGTAGTATGTACTTCGTGGCAGTGCAAAGGTCGGTGGACATGCGCAGTTGCGCCCGATTTCGTTGTCCCGGTAATCACTCTGATTGATTAAACCAAACCTTTGCCAGCGATCTGAGTTTTTGTTCGTGGCTTCTGCGATAATCAGTGACAAAGAAACTACACTTCAGAAAAAAAATCATATCGCGACTTTGCTGGCACCAACCCCCACCCCCTTCTGTTGAGTACTTGGTTCCGGACGTGCATGCATTTTTTGATAGGGAGGCAATGTTAAATAGCTAACATTACATCAATGCTGGAAAAAAGAGAGAGAATCACACGTGAACTGATGTGAAGCTTCCAGTCTCTGATTGGCAGTTTAGGAGTGGAGAAGTGACAGAATGCGCCAAGTTTGTTCCTGTAACACTAGATTATTACTTCATAATAATGAGGCGGAAGTGACCGAATCTATATAGGTGCGACTTCTCAAACCAAACAGCTGTTCTGCTCCTGCTGCCACCGCCTCATCCTATGGGGCAGGTGTCCTGCTCCTCCAGGCACCAGGCTGAGATCATTCTTGGAACGAGGAAGTGGTAGCATATGAGATTCTGTGAAATGTAACTATGTTAACCATGTCAAAATTTAACGTCTTTTTAACATAACAATGCTAGACAACAGTTTGATATTAGCGCTAACTACCTGGACAGCACTAGCTGATGAGGACAGTCTGTCGTTTATATATTAGCCAGTTTTGCAGTGATTTACTTTTCTTTGCTTTTAGCAGTATTAATGTTGACTACAGTTTGTTTCTATATGTGCTCAGTTTTTTGGTTTTTTTTTTACTGTATTACAGTGACTCTCTCCTCATCTGTGTTCAGTACTTCAGTCACCCCGTGCTCATCGCATGCTCAATACTTCAGTCACTCTCTTCACATCATCTGCTCAGTATTTCAGTCACTCTGCTCATCATCTGCCCATTTTGTTGTTATGAGTCTTGGCATATTAGTCTTTGCTAATCAGTAATATACGCTAGATATTAGCTCTGATATATGTTTTCAACATTTATTTTGGAGTTTTGTTTCTCTTTGATAGACACTGTTGTATATTTCTTTATTGACTGTCATTATTTCTTTGGTTTTGTTTTGTGTGTGTGTGTGTGTTTGTTTGTTTGTTTTGCCCCTGTGAGGATTTAGCAAGGATTCACAAATAAGAGTTCACCATAAAAACAAAGACACTGAATAAAACTTATGAATTCTAACGAGTTTTCTGTGACTCTCTTGACAGCTCGTGCACAAGCGAATCCTATGACGGAACAGGAGCCAGAACCTCGTGGAAGCTATAGTTACCGTGGTTACGCCCACAACGCTTTTCATCCCGGTCGTTATTACCGCACAAGTCACTCCTACCAGTACCGTAGATGGCCAGATACCAGTAGGATCAGTCCTCGAGCAATGTACGCTGGGAACGTGTCTGAGAGTCAACAGCATAGGCCGAAGGTCATAACTATCATCAGAAATGGTTCGAAACCTCGGAGGAACGTGAAGATGCTTCTAAATCGGCGAGCGGTGCAGTCCTACGAGCAGCTTGTGGCGGACATTTCCGAAGCTTTTGGATCCAGTCAGAGAAACAGCAAAGTTCGGAAACTGTTAACTCTCCGTGGTAAAGAGGTTATGGGAGTCGCAGATTTCTTTAGAGAAGAGGACTACTTTGTAGCATTTGGTGCGGAGGAACCATATCCGGCCGAATCTGAGTTCGTGGACATTTTAGGGGAGTTTTTCCCCGACCCTAGAGTAGTGAAAATGATTCTCCTAGAGTGGAAGAAGAACGAGAGGCGAAGGAAGAAGATTATTTCTACCAGTCAGCATAATACAGTCAGCAAGGAAGAAAATGTCACACAGAGCATTGCGGGTCAGGCCAACCCGAATCAAGTCCAGGATAAACTGGACAGCGGGTTCGATTCTATCGGCGCCAGCACAAACAGGTCAGATCCTGACCAGACAGACAGACGTGTCGCTCCCAGGCTCCGTAAGAGGATTGGGATGAAGCGAGGGCGAGAGAAAGATCCAGAACGGAACAGTGACATTGAAAATCAACCAGAAATGAGGGAAACCTCTCCACATCGTGGTCATTATGTGCTGAAAAAGGTGGAGAAAGAGAGATTAAGGTTAATGAATAATGAGAATGAGAGGACAAAGAGAAGACACCAGAATTTAATAGAAACAGAAAAAAGATTTATAACTGAGCACAGGAGGAAGAGAGGACTACAGCCGCTGAGAAACATTGAGAATCCGCTAAAGAAATCTGTCGGTTCTAAATTAAAAGAGGAAGGGAAGACGATACATAAAGAAGAAGTGAGAGACGGAGATAATATAGGAGAACTGGAAATACAGATGGAAGAGAGAGGAGAGAAAATGGATGGTACAGGAGGGATCAGGGAAAGAGTAGTTCGAACTGAGCAAAACGCACAACAGAAGAATACAACAGAGGAAATGAATGGTCATGAACAAGAGAAGGGAAATGAGAGAAAGTCTCATAGTTCTGTAGGAACCACAGCAAAGCCCACAGAATGTGATGCCTCAAGAACTCACACAGCTGCTCGCGACACAACCAAAGAGCAAACAGTCGTAATCAAGGAATCTGCCCCAACAGACAGCGTACAGACGCTTGGGACCACAGCAACAGCATCGGTTTATCCTTCCACTCAAGAAGAAACATACAATAACAGCAACACTCAACAACAGAAAGAAAAAAGAAAACCTGACAAAGATGACCCACAACAACGAATGCGACCCAAAGCGAAAATTGTCCGTAAAACAAAGACAGAACGCCAGGTCAGCGGCGATGAATACGTTTTGGCACTTTACGAGCTGGGCCGTAAGTTGGGCGATGGAAACTTCGCCATTGTTCGCCAGTCGCGCAGAAAGGAGACTGGTCAAGAGTTTGCTGTGAAAATTATAGACAAGGCAAAGTTGAAAGGGAAAGACCATATGATTGAGAATGAGATAGACATTTTGAAGGACTGCAATCACCAGAATATAGTGCGACTTTATGAGGAGTATGAGACACTGGAACGGATTTATCTGGTCATGGAGCTAGTTAAGGTAAATATCAAGCAGCTGTTTCTGTGTGTTAACAGTTAAATGTTTGCTAGAAGATCCTGTCCGATGTCTGGAAAACCTTACATTATTAACAATACTTTTGTGTGCTCGTTCGACTTTTATTGTACCCAAATGATCTCTGGAAATTATTTCTATTTTTTTTTAAAATTTGTTTTAGGTTATCTCTTTAAACTAAGTGTCAGATTGTACATACTTTTTTCCCGTGTGATCTCTATGTAAGAATCTTATTTGAAATGGTAATTGTTCCTTGTATTATGCTGTGAACATTGTTTGACTACTTCGTTTGCATGATGTTCTTTAACAGGTCTCAAAAGAACAGAAGGAAATATCTCAGAGCACACTTTATAACTAAATAGAATACATTCAACTAAATTGTTCAGGATCTGGACAGGGTATTGCGGTCTGCTAGCACGTCTGCACAGACTGAAGCATAACCAGACTTCTCCACGCACATGCCAAAATAGTATCCTGACTTGAGAACACGTCCTGCAAATCTGCTTGTTTTACAGACTTAGACAGCCCTAACCTAAAATTCTGGCCTCGTGGTTCATAGGTCGAGCCGTCCTCTTATCTACACGTTTAAAAAAAAACTGAACGAAAAAGTAGTGATCAGACAGGCAATGTCTCAGTCTGTTTCATATACACTTAGCACACAGTGATAAATAAGACACAAATAAATTATTGCAGCAATACAGACTGTGAGATCGATGTATAAACTACCATTTCCTTTCACCAAGCCAAGAGCAGCACTGTTTTGAAAGACGTTACAGTGGTAATGCCCTGAGCTTAACATTATTCGTGGCCGGAACACACCACCTGTAAACAGACCTAATTCTTTCCAGCGTAACGATCGTTAAGCATTCTTACAGAACGGTTCAATAGCTCATAACTTCAATACATTGCCATATCCGGCTAGCTATTCTTAATGTGATTGATTTTTATGGATCGATCATGCCTTCAGCACGCTAGTAATAACACCATTACAATAATGTTCTTAAGGATGTTATGCGGAGTAATAAGGTTTGATAATGATCTTGTTGTAGCATTTGTTTGATTACAAGGAGTCATCATAACTGGTATTCACACACACACACACTAACAAGATTCTCCTTACCAATTGTATGTTTCACTTTCTCTCTCTCTCTATACACACACACACACACACACACACATATATATATATATATATATATATATATATATTTCTCCTAATGTTTAAAAATCTTTTTATATCTAACATTTTTTTTCGCTGATATATTAAATAAAAAGAGATGTCTGTGTGGTAAATAATGTTGCTAAAGCCAGTTTATTTATCTGTCTGGTCTGTCTGTCTGCTTGACTTCCAATAAACTAGTCTGTGTATGTCTGTTTACCAGTAAACCTGTCTATTTTGTCTACATTCATTTGTCTGACTTCTTATAAATGTGCCTGTTTGATAAAAATCAGACTGCATCCAAACATGTCTGCTTGTCTGTATCCATGTGTCTGACCATTTCTAAACCTGTCTGCTTGTCTGTATCCATGTGTCTGACCATTTCTAAACCTGTCTGCTTGTCTGTATCCATCTGTCTGACCATTTCTAAACCTGTCTGCTTGTCTGTATCCATGTATCTGACTATTTCTAAACCTGTCTGCTTGTTTGTATCCATGTGTCTGACCATTTCTAAACCTGTCTGCTTGTTTGTATCCATCTGTTTGACTGCTTGTGAACTTGTGTGTTTGACTTTCCCTTTTCCCAAACCTGTTTGTATATACCTCTGTCAGTCAGTTTCCAACTCAGTTTATGCAGGTAATATTCTGATATACCTCATGATACAACACAACTACTTCCTCAGTCTCTTTGGAACTGCAAGCTGGCACATTTCTTTGCAGCCGATGTGGTGAAGATGTTGAGACACAGCACTGTGTCAGACTGAAAGTGGATTATGGCAGCAATTTTTTTCAGTGACTGAGTGGATCTAAAAAGCATGGTTCTTTAGCAGACTCTGCCATTATGGGGACTATAGCAGTCTCTGCTCTGTTAGTCAAGCTAGGCTTGCTATAGGGGGTACTGAAGGAAAGGTAGGACAGAGTCTTGGTCAGGCATGGTTCACTAACCTTGACACTAGCATGTCAGCTGTGGTTCACTAACCTTGACACTAGCATGTCAGCTGTGGTTCACTAACCTTGACACTAGCATGTCAGCTGTGGTTCACTAACCTTGACACTAGCATGTCAGCTGTGGTTCACTAACCTTGACACTAGCATGTCAGCTATGGTTCACTAACCTTGACACTAGCATGTTGGCTATGGTTCACTAACCTTGACACTAGCATGTCAGCTGTGGTTCACTAACCTTGACACTAGCATGTTGGCTATGGTTCACTAACCTTGACACTAGCATGGCAGCTGTGGTTCACTAACCTTGACACTAACATGTTAGCTATGGTTCACTGATTGCCACATCAGACAGTGTCTTCACTGCCAGTACAACTTAAACCTTTATATATTAACAAACTGAAGATTGGTAGTATAAAGCATGCAAAGTTTTAAATAACAATAAATTTCTTTCTCATTTTATTTTAAACTTCTGTAGTAGTGTGCTATGTATGGCCAATAACAAAATAATTGGACATATTGAACAGATGAATGAGCAAATTGTACTTGATTTTAAAAAACAAATAATTGTATTATTTATTTACTGTTTTATTGAACTTGTGTGAATGATTGTGGCATTATTACTAAATGTTTTTCATGAAATAGAGAAGCCAGTGTGGCATTCCACAGATCCTCACTCTTCATTGCAAATATCCCTTCATTTCTTATGGGTCCCTTCCCCTGCCTCCTCCTCCTATCCCTCCTCTCCCTCCCCCTCCTCCCCCATTTTCCCCAGAATGCTGTTCACATTTATCAGGAACAAAATGTGAATAATTCATGAAACCCCAGAAATATTTCTAGTTTTGAAATTGTCATCACTGTATGCAGGAAACTCTGTAGAGAGCGGAACAATAACACAACTCCTTCAGATCATCAGAGGAAGTACCCTCTCTCAGACAAATGTTTCGGCCCTATTAAACTCCTGACACTCTAAGGGGGGTGGGCCCCTCTGGGTCATGAAAGATGAGAGATTGTCCTTGACATGCTTTGATTTATCGTCATCATCATCATCATCATCATCGTCTCACCAGTACAATCATTATCTCTCTCATTTCAATAACTCTAAATTATGATTATGTGCTGTCTCATCCTTGAGCTTTTTGTTCTGCGTTTTCAGTCACTGTTTTTCCCTGAGAGCACAGTAAACTGGAATTCACAGACGTACATTTTTTTTCTTCTAAACTTGTCCTGCATACATAATGCATGTTGAGTAATGTCATCCATGGTTGTTCTGGAACTAGCCCACTGTACTGGGACGTTAAGAGATCAATAAGTATAAATTGATTCTGAATTGCCAGTGGCAAGTGTTGGCACATACGTTTGCAGTTCATTGTCAGGTTATATTCAGTCAAAGTGATACTTAATGAAAGTGTGCAAATCTATTTTGTTTTTGTGTGTTCTTATGTGTATATGTGTGTTCTTATGTGTATGTGTGTGTTCTTATGTGTGTGTTTTATGTGTATGTGTGTGTTCTATGTGTATGTGTGTATGTGAGTTCAAAATAGCAACATGGAATGTTAGAACTTTATTCCAGGCTGGAAAATTAGAAAATGTAAAGATGGAAATGGAAAGGATGAAGATCAACATATTAGGAATGAGTGAAGTTAGATGGACAGGTGCAGGGAAGATAAACTCAGATAAATATACAATAATATATTCAGGAAGTGAGAAACATGAACAAGGAGTAGGAGTTATATTTGATGAACAAACGGCAAGGACAATTGTAGGATATTTGAACATCTCGGACCGAGTCCTGCTAGCCCAACTGAAAGGACAACCAATAAACATAAATATTATACAAGTGTACGCTCCAACATCTGAAAGCTCTGAAGAAGATGTACAGCTATTTTCTAATGACATAGAGACAGCACTAAAATACACAAAGTCACATGAAGTTACCATAGTCATGGGAGATTTTAATGCCAAAGTTGGTAAAGGAAGAAAAATTTTAATGCCAAAGTTGGTAAAGGAAGAACTTCAGACATCGTTGGTGACTATGGACTGGGGGAGAGGAACGACAGAGGTTGTAAATTAATTGAATGGGCAAGAATACACAGCATGGTTGTGGGAAACACCTGGTTTAAACAACATCCTCGAAGACTGGCAACGTGGTGCAGTCCAGACAAAAAGACTTTTAACCAGATAGACTACATATTAATCAACAAACGATTCCGCAATGCATTACTGACAACAAAACCATGCCAGGAGCTGACTGTAATAGTGACCATGATCCACTCTGTGTAAAAGTTAGAATAAAACTAAAGAAACCAGGCAGAAAAGTGAGAAACATCAAACTGAATACAGAACTTCTTAAAAATGACCAAGAACTGCGAGAACAATACAAAGTTATTATAACAAATAGATACAATGCAATAGCAAAGATAAATAGTATAGATGAACAATGGGAAATGTTAAGAGATTCTATCCACCAAACTGTTAAGGAGATAATACCACCAAAAAAAGAAGCCCCTAAAAATAAATGGATGACAGACAACATCTTAGGACTGATGGACAAGAGGAGGAGGAGTAAAAATAACGAGAAAAAATATAACAAGATAAATAAAGAAATAAGACCCAAATGCAGAGAAGCAAAAGAAGTGTGGTTAAATGAGCAGTGCAGACAGATAGATGACTCTCATATTAAAGACAGCAAAAACATGCACAAACGAATTAATGAACTCACAGGCAGGAAAACAAAATATACCACAGGATGCCTGAAATCGAAAGAAGGTAAAATGTTAATGGGAAAAGAAGACATTGTGGACAGGTGGACAGAGTATATCGGTGAGCTATATGGAGGAGAAAGACCAGAATTAACACCAGATACTGAAAACTGACATTAAACGTCATGATAATTTAGAGAAGACCGTATTGGAAGGATACATAATGGGAAAAAGAAAAAGAGGAAGACCAAAACGAAGATGGCTGCAAGACATCGTTGATGATCTGGAAATGGATGCAGCAGCAGCAGGCCATCTTGCTCACAACCGAGAGGCCTACAGGAGTGCTGTTTGGGAGGCAAAGTTCCGCAAGGGACATGCAAAGGAATGAATGAATGAATGACTGAAAACTGTGAGGGACCACCAATACTTGAAGATGAAATCATACATGCCATCAAACACATGAAGAAAGGAAAAGCGACTGTGCCTGATAATATAACAATAGAAGAAATAGAGGCACTAGAGGAGACAGGAATAAAAATAATAACCAAGTTACTGAATGACATTTACAACAGTGGTTATATTCCCAGTGACCTGATTAAATCCACGTTTATAGCACTACCAAAGAAACCAGGTGCAAAGGGATGTGACGACCACCGGACTATCAGCCTCTCATGTCACATAACGAAGCTACTTCTGATAATAATTATGAGAAGAACAAGGAAAAAGATAAAAATGGAAATAGCAGATGGACAGTTTGGATTTGTTGAAGGAAAGGGAACACACAATGCCATTTATGCTTTACGAACACTAACAGAAAGAGCTTTAGAAGTACAGAAGGATCTCTACTTATGCTTCAATAATTACACCAAGGCATTTGACAAGGTTAAACATAATTATTAAAATGCTTGAAGACATCAATATAGACGGCAAAGACCTGAGGATTGTAAAACATCTATACTGGCAGCAAGAAGCAGCAGTTCAAGTTGAAAATAGACTTGGAAAATATCAACCTACAAAACAAGGGGTGCGACAAGGATGTGTACTATCTCCAGACCTTTTTTCTCTGTATAGCGAGAATATTCTAAGAACAATCATCACAGAACCAGGCATAAAAATTGGAGGATACAATATTAACAACCTTCGGTATGCTGACGACACAGTACTGATAGCTGAGAACCAACAAGACCTGCAAAATCTCTTAGATAAAGTCGCCAAAGAAAGTGAACAGAAAGGCCTTACTTTGAACATCAAAAAGACAGAGACTATGGTTATATCTAAGAAACAGAATCCAACAGCATGCAGTATTAAATTAAACGGAACTATTCTAAAGCAGGTGCAGAAATTCAAATACCTTGGAGCAGTAATAACTTCAGATGGGAAATGCAGAACAGAAATTAGGAACAGAATAGGCCAAGCAAAGACTGCATTTCAGAGAATGAGAAACATATTAACCAACACATCCTTATCAATGAATGTTAGAAAACGAGTCCTAAAATGCTATATTGAACCTATCTTGTTATATGGAAGTGAATCATGGACAATAGGCAAGTCTGCACAAAAATCATTGGAAGCAACAGAAATGTGGTTTATTAGAAGAATGTTGCGAATCCCCTGGACAGCAAAAATAACTAATGAAGAATGTAAGAGAAGAGCTGGAGAGAAAAAAAACCTTGTCAAAAAGATAAGAGAGAGACAATTTGCTTTTATAGGACATGCAATGAGAAGAGGGGGCATTGAAAATATTATAACAACAGGAAAAATAGAAGGAAGAAGATCAAGAGGAAGACCAAGAGAAATGATACTGGACAGTCTGATGGGATGGTGTGAGAGGAGATCACCAACTGAACTGATGGTCTGCATGAAGGATCGGGTACTCTGGAGAAGCATAATAGCCAATGCCAGTTGGCACGGCACCTGATGATATGATGATTTTTTAAGCAGTTATTAACTCAAGCTAGGCACTGGATGAACAGTTGTATCCCTATGTGTATCAAGTATCCTTATTGGTCAGGTTGGAGTTCAGGTAGACATAGGCACTGCTCTTGAACCCAGAAAAGAGTCCCATTGTGTCAAAAACAAGACTTCAGTTTTAGCATGGTCTTTAAGTGGAATATTATATCATGCTCTATAGATCAGCAGATCATCAGACTGTAGAGAAGTTTACCATGTACTTATTACAAGGCACTGTGTGGTGGTGAAAGCATTATTGATCAAAGTTCAAGAAACATTGATGTATGGATGGTAATTTGAGCTCTGATAATAATGATTCTAAAGATGATGTGTATTAAACAGAGAAAACTTAAATATTTTGGACACATTAAACGTCATGATAATCTAGATAAGACCGTCTTGGAAGGGTTCATAATGGGAAAAAGAAAGAGAGAAAGACCAGGGCGAAGATGGCTGCAAGACATCGTTGATGATCTGCAAATGGATGCATCAGCAGCAGGCCATCTTGCTCACAACCGAGAAGCCTACATGAGTGCTGTTAGGGAGGCAAAGTTCCACAAGGGACATGCAAATGAATGAATGAAAGATGATGACAGTGGTGGTTTCCACATATTATGTTAAAATTAAATTATCTGTCTCTGTATGACATCTGTTCACTAATTTACAAGTTGCATACAATTTACAAGCATTTTCTGTAATTCTGGTTGCAAATATTGATTGCAGACTTTGAATTTTATGACAAAAAATATCTTGTAGGGAGGGGATTTGTTTGATGCCATCACTCAGAATGTTAAGTTTGGTGAGACAGAATCTGCACTGATGGTCAAGGACTTATGTAACGCACTGTTCTATATGCATTCCCGGAGCATTGTACACAGAGATATTAAGCCTGAAAATCTCCTGGTAGGTAATCTTGTATTTTTATTAAAATGTTCTGCTTAAGCCTAGAAGTGTTCTTTAGGTTATATAGTTTGTTTTTTTTTTAATGCTGTGTTTAACTCTTTCCTGTTCAATGTCAAAGACGTGCTACACAGACCAATATTGACATTCCAGGTTTGTGTTGAATTTTTATTAGATTACTTTCTCAGTTGAGAAAACATTTTTTGTACTTATTTTTATATAAGAAAAAAATTGTTCAGCTTTGTTGTTAACTCATGAATTGTCATCTTCAAACTTTATGTGTAAACACTTAATATAAATCTTGTATAAATTGATCTGAGTAACAGATCTGGCAGGATCACAAATGTAGTTCAAGTAGTTCATCATTAAGTGTTAGCATTTGTGCATCTCCATTTGTGTGGATTAACAGCACCATTAATCAGATTTGTTGTCTTTCTTTACTTGTGCCGCTTGGTCAGCTCATTCAGATATTTTACTTTTTATTTCCATTTCTCCTTTGCCTTTGGGTTTTCCAGTGGTTGTTAGATTTTTTTACTTCCTGTTTTATCATGATTTGAACAAAATGAGTTTGA
Organism: Achatina immaculata; assembly: GCA_009760885.1. Classification (NCBI taxonomy): domain Eukaryota; kingdom Metazoa; phylum Mollusca; class Gastropoda; order Stylommatophora; family Achatinidae; genus Lissachatina; species Lissachatina immaculata. The sequence continues at coordinate 23,870,801 of CM019715.1, read as the reverse complement.
TTACCTTTTCCTTGTAGCCTGATTAGTTTAGATTTTTTGAGACTTCATTGAGAAGTTCTCTCATACAGCCAGGAGAACTAATATAAACATTTTGAGATTTTACCATGATTGATGTATTTTACATATTCAAGTCTTAAAACCAAACTGTGCAGTGAGATGTGATTGGACAGTGTACCTAAGAAAGGATCTTTCTCATGATTGACAAAGTTTATGTTCAAATTCCAGAATGTTTAAAATGAAATGTGACAAACATAAGTGACAAAATAAAGGACAGCAAAGCTGCACTTGAAGAAATCAGAAATTGTTCTCAACAGAAGCCATTTTATTTTGACCCATCTTTCACCTTTTTTCTAAAAATATTTTTAGATTGAAGGGTATATTTATAGAACCGGCAGGCGTGTGACAGAATAGTGATAAATATGTTTACTTTGTGAAATCTTTTTCACTGATCTCTTAAACTACCCATATTTTGTATGGTGTGTTTTAAACCTGGAACATTTTGTTTATGATATAAAGTAACAGGAATTATAACTTCTATTAACCTGTTTGCATTTTTTAAAAGAACTTTCAGAAATAACTGTATATGCATTTATATATGTATGGTATGGTTATATGTCATATGTATGCAAGGAAAGATGACAAAGAGGTGCTGTTTATGTGTATATATATATATAGTTGAACATACAGTTTATATGTATCAATGAACAGGTTCACAGGAATCGAGATGGTGGAATAACCCTAAAACTGGCTGACTTTGGTCTGGCCATGGAAGTGAAAGATGTTATTTATACTGTGTGTGGCACGCCTACCTACGTAGCACCTGAAATTCTCACGGAGTCAGGTGAGTGGAATGAATAAATTTAAGTGAGATGCGTTGTTTCAACGCTAAACTGAAGCTTCACATTCGGAACATAAACTGAGAAATCTTTTTTCTTATTCTAAATTTTTCCATGTGGAGTTAATCATGCTAAGTTTATTCCTATTATTATATTAATCATCTCTCTCTCTGAACCTTAAGTGCCCAAGGCACATGGGGCTTCCACAAGGGTTTTCCACAAATGCCTGTCCTTTGCCTTTTTTTCTGCTCTTGCCCAGGTGAGCCCTCTATTGCTCAACATCCTCTCTTGTAGTTCTTCTCCATGTCTCTTTTGGTCTACCCTTACTTCTGTTTCCTTGTGTAATATGTGATATATTAATTATACTAAGTGTATTACTATTGTTATATTAATCATGCTAATCATGCTGAGTTTCTTGCTAGTTTCCACCTCATTTTTAAAAATAACATATATATCTATGCCTCCCTGCCCTTACTCCTGTAGGCCTCTCGGTTGTGAGCAAGATGGCCTGCCGCTGATGCATCCATTTGCAGATCCTCAACGATGTCTTGCAGCCATCTTCGCCTTGGTCTTCCTCTCTTTCTTTTCTTGTATCTGTAAAATAATAAAACCCTGCATTGTATGGTTAGACCTTGAAATAACCAAACAGTACTGTCTTATATTACTTTACTGTATGAAAGCCTAATTGTTTCCTACTTTTGTATGTTTTCTAATTATTACAGAAATCATTTTCTCTCCTGTCATAATAATGTGAGATAATTTTCTTCATTATTTTGAAAGTGAACTTTCTTTTCTGAACCATCCACTGTGACAGTTTTGCTTTGTTCTGTTATAATTTTTTTCTGGATTTTTTAAAAATACTTTTTTTGGGACCACCTCAGTGACAGAGTGGATAGAGCATCATGGTAAAGGTCAGTGGTCTGACTGCAGGCACCTCAGTCACTGAGCTGTAGAAATGGGTAGCAGACTTCTTCTGGAGCTGGGGAAAAAGGTGACCAGGCAAGGTACTGACATGTCAGTCTCTAGTATGCCAACAGGTCAAGGAAAATAAGAACACTAGCACCACATCCTCTAGGTGCCATCATGGCATGACGGGACTAGATTTATCTTATTTCACATTTTATCATTATATTTCCATTTGTTTACTGTATATTTATTTCTGTTCCTTCATAGTTTCTGGCCATGGACATTTTGAAAAAAAATAATAATATTATGATAGAATATATAAATTTATTATATGACCATATATCAGTCATATGATGAGAAGAAACAATCAGAGAATCCCAAAACTTGCTTTCAAGTGGAATACAACAGACTGAAGAAAAAGAGATTGACCATGTGAAACTCTAAAGAGGACATTGTTAAGAAAGGCCAGATTAGTAAGCGTAAATTCCCTTGATGAGGTTGAAAAGCTCGCTGAAAACAGGAGAACTTGGCAAACTACCATTTGAGTCCTGTGTCATGTCTAACAGCATGGAAAGGATGTAAGATGTAAGAATATATATATATATATATATACACACACACACATATAATGACATATTACATATAAGTAATAGGTAAGTTTTAAAAAAATATATCTTTATTTCCAACAAAATTTTAACATGTCACTTAAACGACTTTAAATGAAATTGTGCATAAATATACATGCTTGGTTACATTATAAAAGGGTATTTCAGCTTGTAATGAGAATGAGGTGTATGCTCTCTCTCTCTCTCTGAACCTTAAGTGCCAAGGGCACATGGGGCTTCCGCAAGGGTTTTCCACAAATGCCTGTCCTTCGCCTTTTTTTCTGCTCTTGCCCAGGTGAGCCCTCTATTGCTCAACATCCTTTCTGTTGTTCTTCTCCATGTCTCTTTTGGTCTGCCCTTACTTCTGTTCCCCTGTGGTGTCCATCTTAGTGCTATTTTTGGTAGTGAGTTGTCAGTCATTCGGAGCACATGTCCCAACCATCGCCATCGTCTTTCCTCAATAATTGTTGTCAGTGGTTTCATCTGCATTTCTGCTAATAAGATGTTATTTCTTATGGTGTTTGGCCAAAATATTTTTCTAATTCTTTGTAAACATTTAGTCTGGAAAGAATTCAACTTGTTTTCTATGGTTTTGGTGATTTTCCAGCATTCACTTCCATAGAGTAGTACACTTAGAACATTACTCTTAAATATCCTGATTTTCATATTTATGCTGTTTTTTTGATTTCCATAAAGTCTGCAGCATTGCAAAAGCCTGGTTTGCTCTAGTAAGTCTGGTGTTGATGTCCTCTGTGCTGTCTCCATTTTCTACTACTCTGCTGCCAAGGTATACAAATTCATTGACCTCCTCCACTAACTTGTTATCTACTCTGAGTACATTTCTGTTGTTCACATTTTGTTTCATTAACTTTGTCTTTCCTACGTTGATCTTTAGTCCTATGTTGTTTGCATTCTGAGTTAGCTTGTTTATTTTCTCTTGCATATCTTTGTGACTGCTTGATAACAGACAAATGTCGTCCGCAAAGTCAAGGTCCTCCAGCGCTGTGTCAGGGGTCCATTGTAATCCTCTGTGTTTGTCTGATGTTGCCTCCTTCATTAACCAGTCTACTGCCAAGATAAATAATGTTGGTGATAGTACACATCCCTGTTTCACTCCTGTTTGTACCCTAAAGCTGCTGGAGGTATAGTACACATCCCTGTTTCACTCCTGTTTGTACCCTAAAGCTGCTGGAGGTATGTTCTCCACAGATAACTTTGCACTGAAAACCTTCGTATAGGGCTTTGATTACATTAACTATTTTATGGGGGACGCCATGCCATCTTAGGATTTTCCACAGTGCATCTCTGTTGACACTGTCAAAGGCTTTCTCAAAATCTATGAATAATGCATATATTGTGCTATGCCACTCATTTGCCTGTTCTAATATTTGTCTAAGAACAGATATGTGGTCTGTGCATGATCTTCCTTTCCTAAATCCTGCCTGCTCTTTCCGAAGTTTTTCCTCAAGTGTTGGTACAATTCTGTTGATGATTATTCTGCAAAATACTTTACTGGTGAGTGGCAGTAGGGTAATGCCTCTCCAGTTCCCGCAATCTCTGAGGTCACCCTTCTTTGGTAGTTTTACTATAAGCCCAGTTTTCCACTCCTCTGGGGCTTTTTCTAGATCCCAAATTTGTTGTAATATCCGGCAAAGTTGTTTTGGTGTTTCTGTTTCTTCTGCTTTCAACATCTCAGCAGTCACTTCATCTTCACCTGGTGCCCTGTCTGATTTTAGCTTCTTTATCGCCTCCTTTACTTCATTTATTGTTATTGGTCCTGTATTGATGTTTAGTTCCGTTTTTGCTTCAGGTATGTCTATTGTTTGTGCTGCTTGTGTTCTGTTTAGTAGGGTGTTAAAGTGTTCCCTCCATCTTTCGATTTTTTTTTCTTTCTCCACTGACCAGTTGTCCATTTTGTGTTCTTACTGCACTTTCACATCTTGTGTTGAAGTTACCTGTCATCTGCTTTGTGATTTTATATATGGTTTTCATGTCATTTGTATATGCTGCTTTCTCTGCTGTTTCTGCTAAGTTGTCATAATATTGACGTTTATCTTGACGGCATGATTCCTTCACTTCTTTGTCTTTTTGTGCATAATTACTTAAAACTCGTTCTTTAAGCCATTGTGATTTGGTGTTCAGTAATTTTTTCTTGATTTCTTTTCTTTGCTCTATCTTTTCCCATGTGGTCTCGCTTATCCATTCCTCTTTTCTCTTTTTCCGATATCCCAGCACCTCTTTTGCTGTTTCCTGTAGTGTTTTATTGAACTCTAATATGGACATTTCTGCTTCGTCTTGTAGGACACTGAAGCGGTTCTTAAGTACTATTGAGAATTCATTTCTTGTTTGCTGGTCTATCAGTTTTCTTGTATCAAAATGTATCTTTCTGTGTTCTCCGATTTTGGCTTTCCTTAATTTTAGTTTTATTTTTGCTACCAGAAGGTTGTGATCACTTCCTACATCTGCTCCTTTCCTTGCTCGCACATCTTGTAGTGACTGTTTCCACTTGTTATTTATTAGTATGTGATCGATTTGGTTTTCTGTGGTTTTATCTGGTGACCTCCAAGTCACCTTCAGGATGTTTTTGTGTTGGAAAATTGTCCCTTCAATGGTCATCATGTTTTCTTCACAGAAACTGCACAGTCTTTCTCCATTTTCATTTATTTCTCCGATTCCTTCTCTTCCCATGATTCTTCTTCTATCTTCATTTCCTTCACCTACTTTTGCATTGAAGTCGCCCAAGATGAGTAGCATATCATGCTTGGGTATTGTTTCTACTGTTGCTTGGAGGCTGTTGTAAAAATCTTCTTTTAATTCCTCTTCAGCTGCTTCTGTTGGTGCATAACAAACTATAATAGACAGCTTCGTGAATCTTGAGTTGAACCGTGCATATAATAATCTCTCATTTATTGGGGTCCATTTCAGCAATGCTCTTGATGCTTCTTTTGTTATAATCAATGCTACTCCTCCTTCATGAAGATCTTCTTTACCTGACCATATTATTGTATCTTCTGTGTGCTGTGTTGTTAATTTCCTTCTGCCTTGTCCTGTCCATCTTGCTTCTTGTATTCCTAGTATGTCTAGTTTGTATCTGTGCATTTCCTTGATGGTTTGTGCTAGTTTTCCAGTCTGGTTTAGTGTTCTTACATTCCAGCTGCCTATTTGCATCTTGTGTTTAGGTTCCAGGAGGTCTGCAGTCAGGCTGGGGACTTCCAGTGGCTGGCTTTCATCCACAACCTTCATGGGCTCAGTTTCCTGATACGCATTTCTCCTTCCACCTGCATTTATTTTTTCCCTTGCTTCCGTTTCTGTAGCAGTCTGATAGTTTTTTTACCGGATAGGGTTGCTGGCCCTATGCTGAACCCTCCTTAGTCGCCTTTTACGATCATGCGTGGTAGGGTACAGTGGTCCTATTCTTTGCAGATCCTGGGTACCACACGGGGGGAGGTGTATGCTAATGAGATACAAATTTGATGAGAGTGTAGATGGAAGAACAAATGACATCATTGTTTCAAATATTTGTTCAGACTTAGGTGGTATTGTGAATTTCATCATAATATTATAGTTGTAACATTCCTTTCCTGTCTCTTTTTGTGTGACATAATTTTTGTGCGACTATACATTTTCATATCATTAAATGGTGACTGTATATTGTCACCATTATATTGTTTTTTTTTCATTCTTTTGCAGTTTATTTTATATAAAATTATACAATGACTGTACATTTCCCATCTGTTTGGCTACAAGTAACACAGATTTTTCTGTTTTTGGCTCTATAGGTTATGGACTTGAGGTAGATATGTGGGCTGTAGGAGTAATAACTTACATCTTGCTATGTGGGTTTCCTCCATTCAGATCTCCGGACCGCAAACAGACAGAACTGTTTGAGTTTATTAAAGCTGGACACTTCGAGTTCTTGTCCCCCTACTGGGATAATATTTCCAGAAGTGAGTGACCTATTTTAGTTTGCTGGAAGTATATTTGTGACTGAAGACTGACAGTATCAGCTACTTTATGTTAAGGTGTAACCTTTCAAATATTATGGGAGAAGAAATGAAAATATGATTTGTAGTTTGAATTATCTTCTTTCCAAGTTAAACATACATATAACAGTTTCTGAGAACATTAGTAACCTAATAAGTGTCTACACAGAAATTACAGGCAAATCAAATGATTATTACAGTCAGTCTTGTTAATGTTTTTGACCTCTGCTTACTATATCTAACTACTGTGTGTCAGCTTATGCAGATGAAAGTATATCAAACAGTCTACTTGCACATCTTATACATACTTGCTTCCTATTCTCACTCAAAGGCATAGTGGAGGCACAGTCTAACAAACATACTTAGACAATTATAGTATTAGATTTATTTTATTTCATCATCAATACTATTTTTTAAAACAGTAGATAATAGAGAATATCTCCCAACAGGTTAAACTTCACTGCAAAGCACATACTTTCTTTGTAGGAAAGAAAAAATAAATATTCATTAAAAGGAAAGTTAGATTAAAAGGGATACATTTATATTTGTCATGTTTTGTTTTAGAAGATGAAGTTTGATAGATTAATGACTGTCATGATGAGGTTGAAAGACTCGCCGAAGACAGAAAAATTGGCGAACTACTTTGCGAGCCCTGTGTGACATTTAACGGCACGGGAAGGATATAAGATATAAGATAAGATATATTGAAAAACATAAACCATTGATCCTGAACTTCATAGACTTTAAAGTCAGCGAGTCTTTCAACCTCATCAAAAGATTTTATGCCTGTTAATTTGGCCCTCTTAACAATGTCCTCTTCAGAGTTTCATGCGGTCTGCCTCTTTTCTTTGGCCTGTTGTGTTCCACTTGATAGCTTGTTTTGGGATTCTCTGATCATTTCTTCTCATCAAGTGACCAACATATGCCCATCTCCTTTTCCTAATCACCCATGAGACTGGTTGTTGTTCTCATCTGTCTTATCTCTGCATTGTTCTTGAGTTCGTTCCACTTGATGCCGAGTATTTTCCTTAGGCATTTGTTTTTTCAGTATATATATATATATATCACTATTCATTCATTCATTCATTTGCATGTCTCTTGCGGAACTTTGCCTCCCAAACAGCACTCATGTAGGCCTCTCGGTTGTGAGCAAGATGACCTGCTGCTGATGCATCCATTTACAGATCATCAACGATGTCTTGCAGTCATCTTCGCCTTGGTCTTCCTCTCTTTTTTCCCATTATGTACCCTTCCAAGATAATATTTGAACAACAAATATATCTATACTACAAGAGCTTAATATTGAAGAAGGCTGGCTAGTAAAGAGGATTAAAGAGGGAAAACTTAAATATTTTGGACACATTAAACATCATGATAATTTAGAGAAGACCTTATTGGAAGGATACATAATGGGAAAAAGAAAAAGAGGAAGACCAAAACGAAGATGGCTGCAAGACATCGTTGACGATCTGCAAATGGATGCAGCAGCAGCAGGCCATCTTGCTCACAACCGAGAGGCCTACAGGAGTGCTGTTTGGGAGGCAAAGTTCCGCAAGAGACATGCAAATGAATGAGTGAATAAATGATATTTGAAGAGCTCTTCTGTAGCATGTTTTTCTCAGCTGTTTTGTTAAGTGTCCATGTCTCATAGGCGTATGTTGCGATGGGAAAGATGCATGCCCTTAAAAATCTTATTTTTGTTGTCTACTTTTGTTAGTATTTAGTGTCTCTCCCACCCTTTCTCTCTCTACCTCTCTTTCTGTCCCTCTCTCTCTCCCTCCTTCTCTCTCTCTCTCCCTTTCTCTATCTACCTCTCTTTCTGTCCCTCTCTCTCTCCCTTTCTCTGTCTACCTCTCTTTCTGTCCTCCTCTCTCTCCCTCTTCCTCTCCCTCCCTCTCTCTCTCTCTTTCTTTCTCTCTCCTTCCCTCCCTCTCTCTCTCTCTCTCCCTCCATCTCTCTCTCCCTCCCTCTCTCTTTCTCTCCCTCCCTCTCTCTTTTTCTCCCTCCATCTCCCTCTCTCTCTCTCCCTCTTTCCCCTTCCTCTCCCTCTATCTCTCTCTCTCTCTCTCTCTCTCTCTCTCTCCCTCTCGTCAAAATCTGACGTAGGGCTAAATGAACATCTGTCCTATTGATCCATACGAACTGTGGCTGTGAAGTCGATGCATATCTGTTTTAAGTTGTTTTATTATCATTTATAATTATACTTTCATATAAAAAGTGTTTTTTTTTTATGCATCTCAAAAATGTGAAGACCATCGAACTATTAGTCTTATGAGCCATGTTACCAAAATCCTACTTTGTATTGTTATGAGAAGAGTCAGAAGCAAAATAAAACCAGAAATCGCTGAAGAACAGTGCGGCTTCGTCGAAGTAAAAGGTACAAGTAACGCTATAAATATAATAAGAACATTGACGGAGAGATCAATAGAAGTAAAGATGAACCTATACTTATGCTTCATAGACTACTGCAAACCATTTGATAAAGTGAGACACACAGAAATTATAAGAATGCTGGAAGACATCAACATAGATGGAAAAGATCTGAAACTTATCAAAAACATATATTGGCAGCAATCAGCAGCAGTGAGGGTCGAGAACCAAACAGGAGCATTCCAAGAAATAAAATTGGGAGTGAGACAAGGATGTGTTTTATCTCCTGACCTCTTCTCCTTGTACAGCGAAAACATAATGAGAAATATAGAGAACATGCCAGGAATATCAGTTGGTGGGTACAACCTTAACAACTTAAGATATGCAAACGGCACATTCCTGATTGCTAAAAGTGAAGGGGAGCTACAGGCTCTTCTGGACATTGTGGTTTGTGAAAGTAAAAATAAAGGTCTCAGCCTGAACAAATAGAAGACTGAAGTGATAGTCATCTCAAAGAAAAGAATGCCACCAAAATGTAGCATTACCATTGATGGTGGATGGCACAAATCTGAGACAAGTTGATAGATTCAAGTACTTAGGAATGATTATAACAACTGGTGGGAAATGTCACAACGAAATAAAAAGCAGACATGCTCAAGCCAAGTCAGCATTCCAGACAATGAAACACATCTTGTGCAACAGATCCATATCAATAGAAACAAGATTCCGAGTACTTAAATGTTACATCGAGCCAATTTTATTTTATGAATGTGAAGCATAGTCTATGAATAAGAGAGTACAGCGAGAGGCCATGGAGATTTGGTTTATAAGAAGGATGTTTAAGGTACCATGGACAGCTAAGAAGACCAATGAAGAAGTCTTAAGAGAGGCTGGAGTTAAAAAGCAAATTATAGCAAAGATCAGAGGCAGAGAAGCGAGATTTATAGGACATTTCCTGAGAAAAGGAAAATTGGAACACACTATGGCAGCTGGAAAAGTTGAAGGAAGAAGAGACAGAGGAAGACAGAGAGAGAAGTTACTGGATGGGCTGTCAGTGTGGCTAGGAAGAAAGTCACTGGTGGATCTCATAATCAAATCTAAAGATAGAGAATTGTGGAGAGAAATGATCACCTACGCCACGCGGCATGACACTTGATTGAATTGAACTGAAAAAACTGTAATATTTTATTGTTCAGAAAAAAAAAAACCAGGTTAATAGTTACCCTCCAGTAATGCCAGAAAGGCATCTGAGACATATAGCATTAATGCCTGTATTTTCTTTGGCTTTCTTGAATTAAGCAGTTTTATATCACCAAGAAGCTAGGACTGCGGGCATGTTGAAGCAATGATGAATAAGCTTCACATGCAAAGACTATGGGTTTAAGCCCTAATACCAGTGACCCAGCTTTAGAGGTGCTGTTATTTACCCTGTTGTGTTAGGAAAACCTGCCAGACAACTGTGACATTTTCAATGTATGGATGGGCACACATGCATAGTACACACAACTTTTATTGCTTGAAGAATTTAAAACAGAATCTTTTTTTTTCATTTAGGACTACACTTCACTACAACTGAAAGGTGGTATACACAAAAAATGGTAAGAACTAAACCCCATTTACAGTGACATACATAAACACGGTTTAATCCCATAAAAGTGGTTAAGATTGTTATATCTATTCACAGGTGCCAAAGATTTAATCAGCCGACTACTCGTTGTAGACAAGAAGAGACGCTACAGTACTGTGGATGTTCTTTGCCATAGATGGATTCTTTGTGGTGCACAAACTGATGTTGTTCCGAATGGCGCTCTGACCATTGATGCAGCAATCAGACAAGCACGCAGGGAGTTGGAAGTACAGTCACAACTGAATTATGAAAGTTATCAGAGGCTAAAGGAGAAGAAAAAGCAAGACTGGATTAGAAAAGAAGAATAGAATGTTCAGACATCATCTTCAAGTTGATCTGGATAAGAATTTTTAGTGTGAGCCTATTTCAGTAGAGCAAAATAGGATTTTCAGAAGTTAGTTTCAAAATGGCATCAAGAAAAATAGATTAAACATTTTACCATAACAGTATCAAGAGAAATAGATTACACTTTTTAGTATAATGGTATCAAATGAAATAGATTACACTTTTTAGTATAACAGTACCAAGAAAAATAGACTAAACTTTTTAGTATAATGGTATCATGAGAAATAAATTAAACTTTTTAGTATAACAGTCTCAGAAAGGAGAAACAGAGTAAAAGAGAAACAATAGTTATAAGAAGTTTACAACTAGAGTTTTTAGTGAAACTGGTATTTGGGGAGAAAATCACAGTGTTGTGTCAGAAATCTATTTGTAGCATAAAAGTTACATTTACAACAACTGCTTGACAAACACCTATTGCCACACCTATTGTTTTGTATCCCACTTGTTGAAAGAACTAAATTTGCAAAATAGTGCCTATTGGTGTGAAGTTTTCTGTAAGTAGAATATTTGACTTGTTTGTGAGCATTTAATGGAGTTTATTTGTTGATGTAGAAGACTATTGGTTATTTATGATAAATATCTCATTATCAGTTGACAGTAAATGAAGACAGGAATGTTTTCCTCTTCTTCATCTTCTATCTTTCTGTGAACTACGAGTCTGATGTTCTTAGCAGTCGATCCCTAGCATCACATGGAATTGGGAGTGGGTTACAGTAGTTACTTTTTCAGTCGTTAAAAATTCCCATTTCCATGCCATTAAGGCATACTGGAGGCACAAGAAGAGGTGATTGGGGGCACGGTGTTAAGCTCGTATTTTCCATGACCTTCAGCACATGAAAGTATGATGTGGTCAGTATCATGCTTGGTCACTTTACCTTCCCAGATTTCTCTAGTATCCATTTTTGGTGTGTACCAGAACAAAATCCCATTGCTGGGACTGAACTCGATACTACCAGATTAGTAAACCGAGCACCTAACCACTCAGCCAACCAGGCCACCATTTCAGTCATTGGGTGGAGCTAAGATCAGAGGATGTGCACGTCTTCTTTAACAGACTCCATCACTATGGGGACTACAATGATCCCTTCCACGTTAGCCAGACTAGGCTTGTTACTGGAGATACCAACAGAGAGGTGGGACAGAGTCTTAGTCGGCTATTATTTGCCAGCTCTGATACTATCATGTCATTTATTGGGTATTGGACAGCATCATCACTCCCAGAAATGCTCTGAAATGGTAATATATTGCACCATTTTCCTATCTGTTTTTTTTTAAAAATTGAAATTCTCTCACAAAATCACCTTTAATGTGTCAGCTTTGTTTCATTTAGATTTCTACCATCTTTCTTGTAACGTTAGAGCTACATTAAGTCATGAAAGATACTGTAATGCATAAACTAACTCCTAACTAATGTGAATGAATCACTTTTACTTTTTTTTTAACTTACACTTGCCTAAACCTTTTGTCTGAGAAAATTTGACCCATGTTAGAGAGTGTTGATGATCAGTTACAGATTTCATTTGTTTTGTTCTTATCAGCCAGTGGAGTTTTCACTGTATTGTGAGGTACGTTCTTGTTATCAAAAAAGTTAACAGAAAAGCTACATTTGACTGTATTATAATGTCTTCATTGCTTACCATATTGTAGTTAAGAAGATAAATGAGCTTAGAGTTAATGACAAGAAATCTGTGTATAAAATGGACATATTTTGAACACTGTGTTACAAGCCAAGCTAAAGTGTTTCTACGTTTTTCTTTTATATAGTTCAGCTTAGAACAAGTATGAACTGTGCAAGTCACGTATATGTGGATTTTTTCAGTAAATAAAGTGGACAGTTTTTTCCCCTCAGATTTGTGATAATTTGAAAAAAAAGACAAACTCTTAGACAAACTGGATAGCCAGAAATAAAAAAAAAAATTAAAAAATATTTATTGTTGTGCTGGAATCTGGTTACTTCACCGTATTCCATAAAATGATTTTTTCATTAGTGTATAGCTCACTGGAAACAATCATATCAGTTACACTAGGCTACCATCAAGCTGTCATATTGTTGCTTCTTTGTTATCAATGAGTGAATCACTATAACTGTAAATATGTATGAATTTATTTTCCTCATTATGTTTTCATTTTTTATGTCTAGTGTTAATAATATGTATAACATCTACAAAGTTTTGTATCATATAAGACAATATTGATGCAGATGTGGACAGATTCATCTTGTATAAAAAGATGACATAAACTTACAGTAGTATTGATAAATACAGAACAGTACTGTAAATGTTTTTTTTTTTTTTGTGTTCCTTTTAATTTTCTTAATATCATTTTCTTTTTTTTTCTAGCATACATTATTGTAAGAGTACAGCATATAGTACATATAAAATACATGTTAATCAACTGTTTATGTTACAGTAAGGACTCCAGTCAACAGCAGGCTCTCAGCAGATTTTGGTGATTCAGAAGTTAACTTTCAATTTTAATCATAGGTGAGAGGGCTTAACCTCTACATTGTTCAGTGGTCAGCTGTACATACATTTTTACATTCATTATTCATCATCATCATCATCATCATCAGGCACCGTGCTGACTGGCATTGGCTATTATGCTTCTCCAGAGTGCACGATCATCAGCAGGCCATCAGCTCAGTTGGTGATCTCCTCTTATACCATCCCCTCAGACTATCCAGTATCATTTCTCTTGGTCTTCCTCTTGATCTTCTTCCTTCTATTTTTCCTGTTGTTATAATATTTTCAGTGTCCCCTCTTCTCATTGCATGTCCTATGAAAGTACATTGTCTCTCTCTTTTTTTTTTGACAAGATTTTTTTGTCTCTCCAGGTCTTCTCATACATTCTTCATTAGTTATTTTTGCTGTCCAAGGGATTCGCAACATTCTTCTAAAAACCACATTTCTGCTACTTCCATTCATTACTAGCTAGTCCATTATCTATTTCTATTCATATCTGCCTACAAATGACTCCACTTTGCTATCTTAAGAATTTGCTATCAGAATTGACCAGGCTTCTCTTTGTGTCCATCCATCAGTCCATGTCTTTAGGTGCTAACCACAAAGCTAAGTTTTTCATTTTCATTTTTCTTCTTTTTATTCATGTGTTGTATTGTTTTTGTATGTAATCCTTGAAAAAGGCTCTGTTGAAATACTGGATGTTGTACGGTTGTCATTTATACATTCTCATCTTACTTTTATACTTCCTACCATTTGTATTTTTCTCACTTTCTTCACACCCTCTTTTGCTTTGTAAAACTGAACCATACACCTCTATCTACTTTGATTGCTAGAACTATACACCTCTATCTACTTTGATTGCTAGAACTATACACCTCTATCTACTTTGATTACTAGAACTATACACCCCTATCTACTTTGATTACTAGAACTATACACCTCTATCTACTTTGATTACTAGAACTATACACCTCTATCTACTTTGATTACTAGAACTATACACCTAATTCTACCTTTATTAGGTGCTAACCAGCACAGTAGTCACTATCTAATTTTACTGTCAGTTTTACAGATCAGGAGCAAGTTCTCTCCATTTATCATAGCCAGTTCCTTTGTGGCACCACAGTCATCTTGCATATTGATCATCTTTGCTGCAAATGTTCATTTCCAAGTTATCTTTCAGGTGTTCCTCCCTTGACGTCGCTGGGAGTACATGACCAAACCAGTTCCATTTCTTTCTGTAGTTTTGTTCAGATTTGATTCTTTTGCTTTTGGATTTGTTAATGGACATCTTTATATGTGCAGTATGAGCAAAAAATATTTTCTGTTGAAATTTGAAAATGGAGAAAATTTTCTTGGTACCTGTATGATTTCACTGAAATGTTTTAGGCCTTTATTTCAATACTACATGGTATTGTGTATGTGCTCAGTTATAGGTGACTTTTTTTTTTTTTTTTTGAGCAAAATGTTATAGAAGAATTGTTCTTTATTTGCAGTCTTGTTTAATCTGTTGTAGTTTTTTTTTCACAATTTATGTAGATCTTTATATAAAATTTTTATAAGTTTGTATAATCATCCTTCCCATATTGTAAGATTATTTTCTTTTCATGCATAACAACTTTGACAATCCAATCCTGTATCACAGTTTTATTTGAAAAGTGACAGTCATGCAAAAAGATGATATTGGAGCAAAATTTGTATGATCAGTCTCATAAATTTGTACATAAAGCACTCTAGAAGTAAGATATTCTCTTACTGTTTTTTTTTTTTAATCATGTGAATGTCTCAGATAATTTGTCTACAATTTTTCAAAGCTACAGTAAGTATTTATACCTTGTTCTAACAGTTTTCTGTGGACAAGTCTTGTTGTTTCCAACTTGCTAAATAAAAGACATGCAAAATAATTTGTGTTATAAATTAGCACTGAACAAGTAGTAAATCATCTGGGCTATAAGTTACTTTTTAAAAGTATTTCTGTCATCCTTTTATGTAGCTGTCAAAAAATAATGAAGGCAAAAGAAATAAAAGCTAAACAGAATGAAATAAAAGGTAGTTAGATTCAACAACACCTTCATTTTTTTTTTTTTTTTATAGAATGGATAGGAAAAGTTTAAGCTGAATTTTTGTTGGAATTCTAAAATAATTAAAGGGATAGATTTTTACAGAGAAGCCCAGGAGCTGAATTTATGCCTCATCAAAGACCGAGCGTAGAGAATGCCAGTTTAGCAGCATAGCTAAGCATTGACTAAAGTCTCTGCTAAAACTACATTGACAGTCTCTGCAATAATATGTTGCCAGATTTTGTTTTCATAAAACATCTTTTTCTACATTCTCTGCTGAGGAAAAAAAAAAAACATTGATATTTGTCTCTGCTGAAATATACTTATAACTTTTATCTTTTGCTGAGTAAAATATTGACAGTAATCTCTGCTGACAAATGTTCACAACAATCTGCATTAAAATTATAATGCCAGCATTATCAATTAAAAAAAAACATTGGAAGCAGTAATTTCAAGTAAATATACATTTTGGTTAAAATATTATATTGATAGCAGTTGCTGCTAAAAATGTAATGAAAATAATCTCTGCTAAATAAATACTGGAGGCATTCTCTGCTGCAAGTACTTCGACAGCAGTATGTGCTAATAATAGTGTGACAGCAACATATCTCTGTCACTAGCAGATACAGGCAAAACATATAATGTTAAGAGGAGGCTATTTACACGAGTATTTCATTCTGTTGTAATTTTTTTAAACACAACATTTTGTTCTGTTGTTTAAATTGTGTGTGCGTGAGAGAGAGAAAGATGGAAGAACAAAGGAGAGTGAATGTTAGGTACATATTGTGAGGTAAACAGACTTCAGAGAAAATATTGTCTGGAGAAAAGCAGTGCTACTAATAGGAGAGTAAAACAGTTTCTTTGTTACCTTTTGTAACATTTTTTATATGAACTTGTTTTGTGTTTTTTTTAAAATTATCTCAGTATAATAATATACACCAGCACATTTCCCTGTGAGTTTAGTTGTTTAGTTATATTGTCAATGTAAAAGTGGTTAATATTCAAGGTGGTCTTCATGTTTGCAGGTTACTTACTGCAGGATTTATGCACTAAAAGAAATTTGGCAGTACTTTTATGATATAAATTTGCCATTACCATTAAAAGACATAAAGCAGATATGCTTGATATAGTAAGTTTTACATACAAATCTTTTAACCATTGAATTTCCTTGTAATTGTAATTTTTTTATGTATAAAATTTAAATATCTGTGACATCTTCTTCTGTTTTTTTATTTTTGGTATAAAATAGATGTTTCCGTAAAATTATTTTGTGTTTGTAACACTTTCCCACGTCAGTTTATGCTTGTAAGTTTATGCTCAAAATTGTTTCAACTGATCAAAAAAAAAGAGGCATCCTTTTAATAATTGATTACAGTTAATTAGTCGGCAGAAAATTTAAGCCAAAAAAAGAAAAAAATTGATGTAAATCATAATAATATTTAAGCAGACTGATCAAGCAGACAAATCATTTCTAACTCTGCTGCGGTTCTTGGTGACTTTAATTTAAGTCACCAAGAACTGCAGCAGAGTTAGAAATGATTTTATGTGCAGAGAGTGGTAAAGATAGCTAGAGAACTCATACCTTATTTCAAGAAAGGAGTTTGCAGAAAAATTCTTACTTCAAGAAGGTGGTTTGTAGAAAAATTCTTACTTCAAGAAGGTGGTTTGTAGAAAAATTCTTACTTCAAGAAGGTGGTTTGGGAAAAATTCCAGGTGCACCCATAGTGAGAAACAATGAAGTTGAAAGTGATCACTTCATATCTAGAAGATGAGGCCTAGAAAAATGGAGACCCTACTAATTTAATTTATTCAGGCACTAAATAAACTGTAGGGCAAATCCTTCATGTGTATAATTGTATAAGATGAGTTCTTTTGGATTGTAAAACCTTACGAGCATGAGAATAATTGTAATTCAATACAGGACTTGTGTCATCAGCTATTGTACAGTGAGGGACATACCGTCCAGAATACAAGGACCATTATCATGACTAATACACTGAAACAGGTGTATATAGGAGTTTGCTTCCAATTTTACAATGAAAAAAGGAACCAGCTCAGTATATCAGTTAATGCATCTGAAGTAACAGCTGAACATAAACTGCAAAACTGTAGGTCATATAGCACATTAAAGGTATAGCTGTTGGGCACTGGTAGTCTCAGCTAAAGAAAACATGTATTGAGACTGCCAAGGTTTATTGAAACAGCATTAACATAAGGGGCAGTAATTCACATCTGAGAATGAATTAAAGCAGAGGAAAGAGATCCATTTAGATCTCATTATCTGTTGAGAAGAGAGTGAGAATAAAGAAGAATTTGTTCAGCAAATTCTAGAAGACTGAAAACTGCTACAGAAAGAAGAATGCAGATCAGATTCTGGTCAATATTAATTAATATATGTATGTAAATATATTAAAGAAACAACTGTCATCATTCAGTTGTTGTAGCATCTTAACCAGGGCATTCATCTTTAATGAAGTCACATACTGATTACTGATATTCCAGAAAACAAGTGTCAGATATATTCATTCATTCATTCATTTGCATGTCCCTTGCGGAACTTTTCCTCCCTAACAGCTCTCCTGTAGGCCTTTCAGTTGTGAGCAAGATGGCCTGCTGCTGATGCATCCATTTGCAGATCATCAACGAGTCAGATATATATATATAACTGACAAATGGAACAAAATGAAATAAATGAGTGCATAACCATGTAACAACAAAATACCAGATTCTTGAAACTAATTTTGAAACTACAAATAAAATTGAAATAAATGAGGTCTCTGCTGTTTACAGAAATGCAAAAATTCTTGAGAAGGCATTTTCATGAACAACCTCTCTGAAGTCTGATTCTACCAATGTCTGACTGAACTGAGACACATGATCATATTAATACACAATAATTTTACAAGATAAAGTCTCCCTGCACTTGTTTCAGCATCTTCATCCTTGTCTTTTCTGCTAACGATGCAGCATTTCTACACAGAACCTCTCTCTCTCTTTTCTATGTATAATGGTCTTTTGAGAAATCTTCAAAGCTGGATGAAAATTCCCTGAAGTATTCCTTGCAATGGTCTTTTGAGAAATCTTCAAAGCTGGATGAAAATTCCCTGAAGTATTCCTTGCGATGATTTCAGGCTAGACGATGAGATGAGAATAAAAAAAAAAAAACATGGCTTGGGCCTTCATAGTTCAGGATGGCTTTAATAAAGTTTTATTGTGGAAGAAAGAAAAGTGAATACAGAAGAGCAAATTTGGTATGGAAGAACATGTAAGTTACAGAGAAAATTAATTAAGTTTGTGTGGAAGAATTCATTCATTCATTTGCATGTCTCTTGCAGAACTTTGCCTCCCTAATAGCACTCCTGTAGGCCTCTCGGTTGTGAGCAAGATGGCCTGCTGCTGATGCATCCCTTTGCAGATCATCAACGATGTCTTGCAGCCATCTTCGCCTTGGTCTTCCTCTCTTTCTTTCTCCCATTATGTACCTTTCCAAGACAGTCTTCTCTAGATTATCATGACGTTTAATGTGTTCAAAATAGTTCAGTTTTATTTGTTTAATTCTCTTTGCTAGCCAGCCTTCTTCAATATTAAGTTCGTGTAGTATGTCTATATTTGTTCTTTTTTGTGACCATGATATTTGAAGAACTCTTCTGTAGCATTTACATTCAAAGGGATTTATGCGTTTCTTGTCTGTTTTGTTAAGTGTCCAGGTCTCACATGCATATGTTGTGATGGGAAAAATGCATGCCCTTAAAATCTTGTATAGGATGATTATATAAGACTTATATAAGTGTGGAAGAAACTTTGATTAAATGTAATGATTTTGTGTGTGTGTGGAAATCGTTCTTTTTTGAGAAACTTGAGACTGCACAGTATGAATAAAACATCTGAGTATATGAATAACTAAAATGTGCATCAGTGAGACAGTTGGTACAAAAAAAAGTTTTATATCCAAAACTGCTAAACACACACACATATATGGATATGAAGTACTGAAGTCATATTTAACACATGACAAAAACAACTTTTCCCCCATAAACTTTTCACTGTCGTCGACATGGTATATTTACTTGAAGATAGGCTCTCATTCATTTTTGCCACTTACTTTAGTCATCTTTGTCTTCAGCTCAGATGGAAGATGCCCTAACTGAGATAAAGAGCAGAATAATGCACACCAAAATAATGTTTGAGAAAATGAAGAGTATTCTGTTATAAAAATCACTGTGAGGGAAATAGTACTCTATTGCAACATCGTCAGTTTTATTGTACGGAAGCAAGGCATGGTCAGTCACTAACGAAGTACAACGCCAACTGGAAGCCACTGAAATGTGGTTCCTTAGAAGAATATGAGTAACATGGACAGCAAAGAAACCAAACAAGGAGGTTCTGAGAGAGGCTGGAGAGACAAGACAAAAGGTAGCAAAAATCATGAAAAGACAATCCAGATTCTTACGACGAGGCAAGCTAAAATGCATTGTGACAACAGGAAAAATAGAAGGCAAAAGAGACCGAGGTAGACAGAGAGAGAAAATGCTGGATGGATTAACTAGATGGTAAGGACAAAGAACACCACCACATTTTATAATCAGCACTCGGAGCAAGCAGTTGTGTGAACGCATTATACCGAACGCCAGTCACCAAGGCAACAGATAGATAGTTTTCTGCTGGGCAGAACTGTACCAGGATTTTAAAGTTGGTTTATCTGCATATAATCAAGAGAGATCACAGCAACAGCCAGTGAGATGAGGCGAACCGAGTTTGCGGCAACTTTATATAAAAAGGTCGTGGACAGTGATCACGCTGCAGAGTTGTTGTTCATGAAAAGACGTTTAAGTTGAAACTTACGAATCAAGTCACGAACACTCAGAATTAAATATTCATAAAGCTGCTGTCACACAAATAATTTTTTAAGATGTCTGATGCGTGTTATATATGTATATATATATATATATATATATATATATATATATATATATATATAAAACAGCCTAAATGTTGAATTGGCTGGGTGCCTGTATATGCCTAATTGTTTGCCTTGGGCGGCACTAGCTTTGCTTGGGTCTCGTGGGGCACTGGTTTGATACTGGCTGTTTACATTCTTGGACCGTCTTCTGAAAACTGGGTAGTTTCTGAATTAGCTGTCCGCCGTCTCCAGACTTAGTTTCACTCCCCAGATTCTTGCTAACCAGTGCGCTGGCACAACAATGTGTGGAAAGTCAAGCCAGTCCTGCGTGCTAAGTTGATACAACATTTATTCAATAAGCTTGATGATAATGATAATGACGGATTGTAGACTGCCGGCAGCTTGCCCTGGCATATGGCAAGTCCAATCACACGTTCCAGCCACGAACACAGGACAATGCATCTTCAGCAGAGTAACAAAAGTCCATGCACAGTTTCACATCCAGACGTAGACTGCCTGCCCACTCAGTCTCTCCCACATGTGTCAGGGGTTTCTCAGCTCACGTGACGTTCTAGAAGGATCTCGACCGACCCCTACCCCGGAAGTTCAAAAAGAGAATCATATAACAATTGCTTTCTGTTAAAAACAACAGTTATCTCCCGTATACTGCTACAGATCGTGTTTGTGGCTGAAAGAAATAATTGGCGTTTGACACTATTTAATTTGTTCTATATCTTTTATTTCTGCATAATACGTCAGCTTTTCTGTTCACATTATATTTTGTTTACTGTTTTGTTTTTGCTTGATGTTGTTTTGTTTTTGTTTGCTGTTGAGATCTGGACGACGCCGCGGACTGAAGAAACTGAGCTGAAACATCCTGTTTTCTCACAACCACTATCATCCACGTGAGCAGAGTAATCCAGTGCGCCACGCTGTGAAGGTAGATATTTTTATTTGAGTATTCATTTTTAAATGATCAGAGAATCCCAAAACAAGCTATCAAGTTGAACACAACAGGCCGAATAAAAAGAGGCAGACCGCGTGAAACTCAGAAGAGGACATTATTAAGAGAGGCCAAATTAACAGGCATAAAATCCTTTGATGAGGTTGAAAGACTCGCCGAAGACAGGAAAAATTGGCGAACTACTTTGCCACTGAATATGTGACGTTTAACGACACGGGAAGGATATAAGATATAAGATAAGATTCATTTTTTAATCTGTTTGTCTATTGGAGATAACTGCAGTCACAATAGAATCCTTTACCCTCGTTTTGAGAAATCTCGTTGCATTGATCTTGGCTACCGTCACTTGGCTAGTCACTGTATATCTATTTATCTACATTGTAATCTTACATCCTTCCCGTACCATCAAGCGTCACATAGGCCTTGCGGCGTATCTCGCCACGGGTCTCTAGTCTCGGCGAGTCTTTCAGTTTTATCAAGGGATTTGATGCCAGTCATTTCAGCCTCTTCTGTCAGTGTTCTCTTTAGGGTCTCGAAGTCGGCCTCTTTTTCTTTTTCCAGATGTTTTCTACTTGATGGCTTGCTTTGTGATTCTCTGTTTCTTCTCATCACGTGACCCACGTATGCCCACCTTCTTTTCTTGATTACTACTTAGACTTATTTGCCACATGCTGATTTCTGTTATCTCTGCTTTTTCCCTCCATTGTATACACTTTGTAGTCTAGCCAGGTCTGTTCTATGTATCTGCTTCTTTCATTAGAAAATTCAAACAAAACCCTGGTACCTATGTTTTCTCTTGAGGCTGGGTGAATCCTGGGAGTTTTTTGTAAGCCACTGTCTGACCGCCACTGTCGTCCGATCAGCGACCGAGTGACTAATCAAATGGGCTAACGCGGCTCCCTCATGTGTTCATACGCTTAGTTATGAATGAATGTATATTTTGTGTATGCGCGTGTTTATGAGCACTGTGCATATTTTAACAAGAAGAAATGTGTTTCTCCACGGCTTTTGAAGTTCGACTATTTCTATCGGGTCCTTCTACGGTATCGTATTAGTGGAATTTAATGTGATGATTGGTGGCCAGTTATTATTGGGCTGTTTGTGAAGAATGAAAGATGGAGTGATGAAGGCCAGAATGCAAGACGGGCACGCGTGCCGAATTTTTTACCCTTCAAAAATAAAGATCATTCATTCATTCATTTGTGATTTTTTTTCCCGTTTCTGTGCAGAATCTACACTACACTTATCACGTACCTCCGTTATCAGCAGACAAAGAAAAAATAACTTATTATCTCTTATACAAATACATGTTCAGCAGCATCAATAGACATCTTATTTCCTTATTCATTTATATTTTCTTGCAGTAAGTGCAAAACTAAAACAAAAGTTATTGTATTTCACTTTTATTGAACAGAATTACAAGGACATGAACTTCGAACAGCAAACGTTTCAAACAGTATTAGAAACAAAATTAGAACAGAAGCAAGTATACAAGAAAAACTGATAATGCGGTTGCAAGGTTTGCAACAATTTCAATTACAATGGTTGCCTGCTCCGTAAAACTTGGTCTGGATTCTTCGCTACATCCTCCTCTAATGTGGAACGCTGAGTCACACATTGGTCACGCGAATTCCCATACCTTAGGAGAAAAAAAACAAACAACGTGAACAACCTAAGTAACAGTGTCATAGTCAGTAGACAAACTCTCGCCTTGGATTTACTAGTAATCAGTTGTTGTTGTTCTTGTTCGTCCATCGTTTTCGATGATGACCACAGCTTCATATTAGTCTAAATAAGGTGAGCTGTGAGGTGTGTCCATGCATGACCAGC
Organism: Achatina immaculata; assembly: GCA_009760885.1. Classification (NCBI taxonomy): domain Eukaryota; kingdom Metazoa; phylum Mollusca; class Gastropoda; order Stylommatophora; family Achatinidae; genus Lissachatina; species Lissachatina immaculata. The sequence continues at coordinate 23,847,913 of CM019715.1, read as the reverse complement.
TAGCCCTATACGAGCTCTAAAGGTTTTGCCACACATGGAACATGTATGTCCAGATTCAGTTGTGGGTGTTTGTGCTGCCTTGGTTTTTTGCATTGCGTGTTTGTGCTGGGCACTTTCAATTCTTGAGCGCTCATCTCTTTGGGCACCCAGATTGGTTATACCCATCCATGATGGGCGGACTTGTGCTTTGGACTCCTAGGAATTTGTGTCTATCCCTAAAGTTTTGACTGAGGTTTTGAGCATATCCTTGTATTGCTTTTTTTGCCCTCCTGCTTTCCGTTTTCCGTTCAGAAGTTCCCCATATAGGAGCTGTTCGGGCAGTTGAGTGTTACTCATTCTGACCACATGCCCTGTCAAACTGATTTGTTCCTTTTGAAACATTGTGTAGATGCTTGGAATTTTAGCTCTTGTAAGGACTTTAGTATCAGGAATCAGTTGCTGCCATGTGATGTTTAGCATTTTCCTGAGACAGCCTAGATGGAAATGATTTAGTTGTCTTGCATGTCTACTGTAGACTGTCCATGTTTCGGCTGGATTCATTAGTGCGGTCAGAAAGACAGCTTTATAGACCTTTAACTTGGTAGTAACGCTGTCCTTTTTTTCCAATACATTTTTTCGTAGCATCTCAAATTCTGCGCTGGCTTTAGCTATTCTGTTGCTGATTTCAGCATCAAGACTGCGCTAGAAAGGGTACTGCCAAGCTAAGTGACATTTTTTACGGATTTTAGCTTTTGTCCCTTTATCATGATTTCCGGGTCAGTATATTCTTTGTTGGGGGCGGGTTGATATACAACTTGTTTTTCCAATGTTTATCGTAAGGCCAAAAGTGTCCCATGCCGCCGAGAAGTTATCAGTAATAGTTTGCATGTTAGATGTTGAGTTAGCGTTTAGTGCACGATCATCGGCAAACAGAAAGTCTTTGATTTTCTCAATCTTAACTTTTGAAACAGCTTCTGTTCCCTTAAATTGAAGAGCTTTTCATCTGTTCTATACTTTAACGAAATATAATTTTCGCTAGAGCTTCCGGAAGCGTCCATAGGCATGGCCGAGAGCACCATGCTGAAGAGTGTGGGTGAAAGGATAAATCCCTGCTTTACCCCAGTGTAGGTGCAAGGACACATCTCTGCTTTACCCCAGTGTAGGTGCAAGGACACATCCCTGCTTTACCCCACGTAGGTGCAAGGACACATCTCTGCTTTACCCCAGTGTAGGTGCAAAGTCACACCTCTGCTTTACCCCATGTAGATGCAAGGACATATCCCTGCTTTACCCCATGTAGGTGCAAGGACACATCTCTGCTTTACCCCAGAGTAGGTGCAAGGACACATCTCTGCTTTACCCCAGTGTAGGTGCAAGGACACATCCCTGCTTTACCCCACGTAGGTGCAAGGACACATCTCTGCTTTACCCCAGTGTAGGTGCAAAGTCACACCTCTGCTTTACCCCATGTAGATGCAAGGACATATCCCTGCTTTACCCCATGTAGGTGCAAGGACACATCTCTGCTTTACCCCAGAGTAGGTGCAAGGACACATCTCTGCTTTACCCCAGTGTAGGTGCAAGGACACATCCCTGCTTTACCCCAGTGTAGGTGCAAAGTCACATCCCTGCTTTACCCCACAGGTAACGGGAAAGGATTCGTAGACCTCAACATCATCAAGAACACAAACCTTCATGCCATCATGAAATTGACGAACTATTTCTATGAACCTGGATGGCCTTCCATTATGAGCCAAAAACCGTCCCTGCTGACTGTATAGAAGGTTTTTGTTAAGTCTTCAAAAAGGGTTAATAGGTCAGTGTGCTGCTCCTGGCACCTTTCCTGTAGTTGACGGATAGCAAAGATCATGTCAACTGTTCCTCTTACTGCTCGAAAACCGCACTGACTCTCGGGGAGCAAGTTATCTTCAAGACGCCTATTGAGTCTGTTAAGCAGGACGCGAGCCAGTACTTTGCCAGCGATTGACAGCAGCGAGATTCTTCTGTGATTATCACAATGGTGTCAATTGCCCTTGTTCTTGTACAGGTGGATTATTTTTAGTAATCAGTAGACAAACTGTCGCCATAAGTTTACTATTAGTCAGTAGACAAAGCTCGACTTAGGTTTACTAATAGTCTATAGACAAACTCTCGCCTTGGGTTTACTAACAATCAGTAGACAAACTCTCACTTTGGGTTTACTACTAGTCTGTAGACAAACTCTCGCCTTGGGTTTACTAATAATCAGTAGACAAACTCTCGCCTTAGGTTTACTAACAATCAGTAGACAAACTCTCGACTTCGGTTTACTAATGATCAGTAGACAAACTCTCGCCTTAGGTTTACTAACAATCAGTAGACAAACTCTCGACTTCGGTTTACTAATGATCAGTAGACAAACTCTCGCCTTTGGTTTACTAATAATCAGTAGACAAACTCTCGCCTTTGGTTTACTAATAATCTGTAGACAAACTCTCGCCTTTGGTTTAGTCAGTAGACAACGCTCGCCTTGAGTTTACTAATAGTGTGTAGACAAACGCTCACCTTTTGTTTACTAATGATCAGTAGACAAATTGTCGCCATAAGTCTGCTAACAGTCAGTAGACAAACGCTCGCCTTGGGTTTACTAATAGTCAAAAGACAAACAGTCACTATGGGTCTAAAGATCTATATCTTATTCTGCTATAGAATCAAGTTTCGTAAATGTTGATGATGATAGTGGTGATAAACGGAAAGGATTGCTTTTGTTATTTACCATGGTATATTTAAGAAGAATAATATGCGACCTACTAAGAAACAATGTCTGAGTTTTGAGTTGACGCATACACAAGAGAGAAAAGAGATCTCAGGCTCGCTTACCAAACCACTCTGAACTCAAACATTTTCACCGGTCGACATCCCAATCCTGGGAACTGTGCTTGTGTATGCTACGACAACCCTGAAGCCAGAACGAGCAGCTGTGCTCCTATAAATTTTTGTATTTTATTTAAAACAGTGGACAGGGACCTCTTGCTATAGGTTTCTAAGTTTGCCTTTTAGTTTTAGCCACAGCTAACGCTTCATAATTCCTGGCTACCACTGGCCCCCCGTTCTTCAACCAGATCAGCATGCATAATTAAGGCTAAGATAGCAGATAATTAAGGCTAAGTTAGCAGATAATTAAGGCTAAGATAGCAGATAATTAAGGCTAAGATAGAAGATAATTAAGGCTAAGTTAGCAGATAATTAAGGCTAAGATAACAGATAATTAAGGCTAAGATAGCAGATAATTAAGGCTAAATTAGCAGATAATTAAGGCTAAGATAACAGATAATTAAGACTACGATAGCCGACGAGATACTCTAACGACCCTAGGTTTCACGGACACACTTTGGTGGGTCGGCTTTTCGAGACAAAACACTGGATAATCTATTATTACACACAGTTACAACTTACGGTGTGTCTATTGCCATTGACTAATTCAGACTTTACCATTTTCCTGACACGGCCGGTATTTCATGGAACATCCGTCGTTGTATATATTTCTTCTTACATAGAGTACTTCTTACATTGTATATAAACGATGTGTGTGTTTTTGGTATACATTACGTGTTGTAGCGGGAATACAACAAGGTTAAATGTTTCATTCACAGGGAAATGGATTATTCAGCAACCTTTATTAGTATGCCAAACCGAGGCTAATCAGTAGCTACCGTAAAATGTTACAGACAAACTCCGGCAGGTTAAAGATCTTAGAATACAACAAGCAGATGCACAATGAAATCTTTAATGAAATCACATTCCGTTATCTTGTAGTATTGTCTTGTAGTATATTACATTTGCTACTTATTTTCTTATCTTCGAATGGTCTTGTTTCCATAATTTGAGAGAATAATACATTTCTCATCATTACACGATATATACAGTATTTACAACGAATGTAATATATTCCTTCACTTTTAAATTACTACTATTACTCTTAAATATTATGTTTATATCTTTAAATAATATTCACTTTGTTCAATCCTTTAAATGAGGAAATGTCCCTGCTTTAAACGAATTTTCTTGTCTTATCCTAAAATATTATTACCTTTCTATGGTGACGCCTTTTGACGGGTCTTGTTGGTCAACATGTGTTATGTAAATGCCGTCACGTGATCCCATGGAGGGGCACTCTGGGAAGTAGTTGTAAGGAAGCAAGAAAAATGTCAGGTGGTTGCCCACTGTTGGCGTCACCGGCAGGTCTTCGGTATGTGGGATGTGATGTAGTCCGCTGGTTATCCAGAATACCAGATCCTACAGAAGTCAGCATTTACGATTCAGTGTTAGAATATTTGCAGTAATTATTCAAAGGATTTCATACAGAGGCTCCTTGTCTCTTTGATCTAGAAATATACTATGTGTTAACAGTTTAGAATTCGACTAGTCAGAATATTCAGATTTGTTACAGCTAAACACTGGAAACCACGCGCTCAGTTTTCCTTTTTTTTTCACTTTACCAACTGTCTGTTGGGCAAAAAATTGTCACATGTGTTCCTGTACAAGGTCAAGGGCAGTTCAGTCCGTCCACATTGCGCCTGAACATGCTTGATTGTGTAGATTTTTTTTTTCTGGCGAAGACTGAACAAATGGGAAACAATACTGCCTGAAAATCTTTACGAACATTGCAAAAAAAAAAAATAATAAAATAAATAAAAAAGCCTAAAAAAAAGAGCAAATTTTCTGGAGTTTTGGTGGGTTTTTTTTTGGGGGGGGGGGGGTAGGAGGAAAGGGAATGATAGCGGAGAACAGAAAAACTGACACAAAGACCCTCCATGAAAGAAGAGTAATTTTGAAATGACAGCAACGGAGGGAAAAAAAATTGATAATTTCCGTCAGCTGTGCTAGGCATAGAAGTTTTCCTACAAAATTTAACGTTTTACTCAGAATAGTTTAAGTCTGAAACAGATAACGTTTAAAATTATCGCGCATGGGGGAAAACGAGATAAAAACATACCTCGTCCACGATAGATTCATTGTCCTCGTAGAACTTGGTGAAGTTAACCACAGGATCTGCGCTGTCAAACATGCCGTAGTTGGAGCTGGAGAGAAACTCCTCGTCCTTGTGTTTGGTGACGACCAGCTGGTGCCTGGCCCAGGAGAACGTTGGTTCGTTGCCTTCATTCTCCGGAAACAGGCTCTTGGACACGCCGTTCATCAGAATTCTGGGGGTATGTATGTATGTATGTATGTATCTGTCTGTCTGTCTGTCTGTCTATCTATCTATCTATCCGTCCGCCCATCCATCCGTCCACCCGTCCGTCCACCCACCCACCCACCCACCATCCATCCATCCATCCATCCATCCATCCATCCATCCATCCATCCATCATGAGAATCGTTTTGAATACAGGGGGAGAAAATGAAGGGTCTTGGTATGTCATCCACTGATGTGAAAGTTTCAACCACAGATAGCAGCAACATCGGTCTCCAACATGGCCTAGAGATAGCGTGTTGAAACAGAGAGAGAGAGAGATAGAGAGAGAGAGATAGAGAGAGGTGGAAAGAGGAACGTATTTAGCTATAAAATACTTGTGTAGTTGCACGTTACTAGCACGTAGAAGATAAACGATACATAGATTTCGCAAGAGGCTCATGGACCTAAAGCCTATTTTCATATTCGTCTTGAAATGTTGAAAAATGCATTGCTCTGTTTTCGCAGATTAGAATGTGCCACGTTACAATTTGGAATGCAGCAAAGAAAATGTTAAATATCTTGTGTTGTTTGTAGTGTAAGGGGGGGGGGGTATTGGAGGGATAGGGGAGGGGTGTAGGACTGACTGACTGATCTGGCCGAACTGAACAGCTGGCCAAAAGCTTCGTGGTCTTTTCAGATTGAAAGATCTTTTACTCTGATTCTCAGTGTAGCTTTGAACGAGATCTTTATTGGACGTGGATCTGCGTAGAATTCGTGTCAAATGTGGGGCACGCAGCCAGATATTGTAACTTCATACCCATAATTCAGATCAATTCTAAGGTACCCAACAAGATGTTGTAACATGATGGCCAGAATTCAAGAAAACTCTAGGGCACCAGCAAGCTATTGTAACATGATACCATGATTGTTAATTCGAGATCATCAAAGTATGGTTGTAGATTATCCCCACCCCCACCCCACATACACACACACACGCACACGCGCACACACAACGTGTACCGTTCAAGGTGATCAACAAATGTAAAAATAAATCAGAACCCGGCTGTGTTCATCTGTGGCACACTTTCTGTCGAGGTCAACTCTTTTTACATGCAAAAAATGATGTTTCTAACCTGTAAGACCTGACTTCATTAAACGCCGTCCTTGAAGCGTTGTTGTACACAATGTGGTACTTTGGTGTGTCAAAGTTGTATTTAAACAGTGCTTCTTGCTCTGTCGTCTTCAGTGAAGGAGTAAACTTTGTCTGATGAATCATGTACTGAGGATACTGTAATTATGAAAAAAAAAACCATGAAATTGTGATCCTTGTTCTCTTTCACTATTATTTATTTTTTGACTACTTTTGTGAATGCTTAGTTTAAGCTCTGCTTCTTTGCTTCAAATGAATATTATGAACTGTTAGTGTCAGATTTTTTGTCTCAGAAAATAGTTTTCAAGTATGGAGATACCGACTGGTCTTTTAAACTACGAGATCGCAGGTCTAAATGTATCAATATTTCATATCTCATTGCTTAAGTAGGTCCATGGTGACCTGTTTCTTACTCAGAAAGAAGGTATGAGTACGTAAGCTTTACACGTTTATATTCTGAAGTCGACTCATACATGCTTATACCTTGAAGTCGACTCCCACACACAATGAACTTGTACACGACATTTTAGTTTTGTGGAACTCTGCGAATACAAAAACTCTCTCTCTCTCTCTCTCTCTCTCTTTCTGCATTAAAATTAAAATTAGACAATTTAATTAGGCAAGAAAAGATAAATTACTTTAAAAACCTAGTTCAGAATAAATCAGAGAGTAAGTCTGTCTGGAAAACAATTAACATTCTTACAAACATGAGAAAGCAGTTTGACTTGCAGAGTTATAAACATGTGCCCACTTGTGCAGAGTTTAGCAATCACTTCAGAGAAGAAGTCAATATCTTAAAATCTTCACTATCGACCCCTACTTGTGACTTAAGCGAATTAAATAAATTTATAGGTAGCAAATGTGCAAATCTAAAGCAACCCAGTATTCCTTTCATGTCAGTTAGTGAAGTTTACAATTATCTTTCATCTTTAAAGAACAACGACACAGCAGGACTTGATGAAATCAGTAACAAGATATTACGCTACTCAGCCCCAGTAATTACAGATACATTAATATACATTTACAATCATGCATTGCACATTGTCATTTTCTTCGGGCTTTTAAACTTGCAAAAATATATCCCCTTTTCATATGTGGTTCAGAGAAAACTCCCTCAAGCTATAGATCGATTTCCATTCTATCAACTCTGTCAAAACCCCTATAAAAAACATACAAAACAACAACCTTACAACACATGCAAGAAAAGGATTTGATTGCTGACTGTCGGTCAGGTTTTAGCCCAAAACATTCCTGTCACACGGCTCTCACAAAAATGACAGAATATTGGTTATCTCATATAATTTGCATGCCCCTTGTGGAGCTTTGCCTCCCTAATAGCTCTACTGTAGGCCTCTCGATTGTGAGCAAGATGGCCTGCTGTTGACGCATCCATTTGCACATTATCAATGACGTCTTGCAGCCATCTTCGGCTTGGTCTTCCTCTCTTTCTTTTTCCCGTTATGTACCCTTCCAAGACGGTGTTCTCTAGATTATCATGACGTTTAACGTGTTCAAAATATTTAAGTTTTATTTGTTAATTGTCTTTATTAGCCAGCCTTTTTCAATATTAAGTTCTTGTAGTATGTCTATATTTGTTCTTTTTTGTGTCCATGATATTTGAAGAACTCTTTTGTAGCATTTAAATTCAAAGGCATTTATGTGTTTCTCAGCTGTTTTGTTAAGTGTCCAAATCTCATAGGCATATGTTGTGATGGGAAAGATGCATGCCCTTAAAAATCTTATTTTTGTAGTTATGTCTGTTCCTCTCCACAGATTCTTTAGTTGTTTTACTTTCTGAAGCGCAATAAATGTCCTCCTTTTAATTGTATCTCTATTATTAGTTGGTGGTGATCCAATATATTAAAAACTCTCTACCTCTTCCAATTTTTTCCTAATTGATACATATTTCAGCTGCCTTGTTTCTTTTGTCAGTTGTCATCAATTTAGTTTTCTTCGCATTAAGAGAGATGTTTTACTCTTCGCTGTTCTTACTGATTGACATATTTCGCTTTTCTATTCCTTTTTGTGTTGTGGACAGTAATACTGTGTCATCAGCACATATAATCTAACCTCCATTTGTTATGGCTTCGTAATATTCTTTGTCTACATCTTCTCTAACATTCCTCGTTACATTTTCAGTATACAAGTTAAATAAGTAAGGAGACAATATGCACCCCTGACGGACCCCTTGTTTTATGTCAAACCAAGTTGTTTCACCATTTATTCCTAGTGCTGCTTGTTGGTCTAGATACAGCGGTGATGTTAATTGTATCAAATGTGTTGGAAATCCCATTTTTTCCATTATTTCCCAAAGTTTCTGGTGTTGTACACAATTAAATGCCTTTGAGCAATCTATAAAATATAAATATAAATTCACATTAAACTCTCTTCATTTCTCTATTATTAATCTTATATTGAGTATAAACTATCCAAAAAAAAGAAACGCAAAGCTTATATAAATTTATTTTTTATATGTTATGACAAAAATGTTTTTCCCGGATATCTCAAAAGCAAACCAAAAATTGCCACGAAGATATCAGGTCCATGATTTAGCGTGAATTTTTCTTGCTATTCTCGTGTAAAGTCAGAACGCAGTAGCTGCCCTTGCTAATCACTCATTTTTTATTATAATTCACGATGCGTTTATGGAAAAGTCGTGATTTTTGTGGTGAGCACAACTCACTTCCCACGCAAATTCCTATAAAAGTAATAGGTTACAAATTCAGGTAATTTTCAACCAGACAGTTATGGCGCGTCTGTCGCAAAATTTACGAAAGTGCTATTGGTCGCCTGCTAGCAGGCGAAAGCCAAAGTCAGGATGCCAGGCATTTAAACGTGCAGCAGAGTACTGTCAGTCGACTTTGGCATCGTTTCCAAACCACTGGCTCAGCTGAAGACCGGCACCGCAGTGGACGACCCTGGGTGACAACAGCAGTTGATGATCATTTTATTCTGGTTCGTCAGCTCAGAAACAGGTTTATAACAGCTTCCTCAAGTGCCCAATCATTGCTTGCAGGACGTCGTGTGTCTGATCATATTGTCCGGAATAGACTGCATGAAGCTGGACTGGTGGCACTTGACCTCACCGAGGTCCTGTCTTAACGAGACGCCATCACCAAAAATGACTTGTTTGGGGCAACCAGCGTCGGCCCTGGACAACTGACAATCAATAGAGACGTGTCTGGTTAAGTGACAAATCTTCCTTTTTGTTGCAACGCCATGATATGCGGAGAAGGGTCTACCGAAAGCGAAATGAACATTTTGCCCAAAATTGAGTTGATGAAGCTCCGCCGTTCGGTGGTAGAGGTGTAATGGTATGGGGAATGATCAATTTAAACGGAAGGAGTCCATTGGTGCAGATTGAAGGAGGCTTGAATGCGCAACGATACGTCAATGAAATTCTTCGACCCCATGTCCTTCCATTTTTGGCTGCGCAAAGGTCTGTGTTTCAACAGGACAACGCCACACCCCATTCTGCACGGTTCACCACACAGCTCCTGACAGCCAACAACATTCTCACCCTTCCCTGGCCATCCCTGTATCCAGACATGAATCCGATCTAGACCAATGGGATGAGCTGCAAAGACGTGTTTGTCGCCGAAACGTTTCTCCAGCCAATCGTCGTGAACTGTTGTAGGCACTCCAGGAAGAGTGGGCAGCTATCCCACAGGCGCACATCAGACATCTGATCGCATCTATGCCCAGGATGTGCCAGTCGCTGATCGATGCAAGCGGAGGCCACACGCCATACTAAGTTGAGAACCCCTGGGCCTAACAAATTCTCGTCACACACATGCAAGAAACTGTCAAGTGAGTGTATAAACCCTTAGGTATTATTGTGTGCAATTTGAAAATTTTATTCATTCAATTTAAAAAGCTATAGAATATCAAAGTTATGGCTAAAATGTGGTCATCAGCAGTTACGCGTTTCTTTTTTTGGACAGTGATCTCGTGACCCTCTTCCTTGCCTGAAACCTGCTTGGACCATATTGACGTCTTCTATTTTCTTACGAAGCTTACCCATTATGATTTTTAACAGAATTTTACTGGCGTGGCTAATCAGGGCAACAGTTCTGTAGTTTGTGCATAATTTCAGGTTACCCTTTTTTGGCAGTGGTATGAATACAGTTCTTTTCCATTCTTTTGGCCAAATTCCTGAATGCCATATCTTTTTACATAGTGCATGATAGATTGTTGCACATTCCTTTCCTCCTGCTTTAATAAGATCAGCTGTTATCTCATCACATCCTGGTGATTTACCATTTTTTAGATTCTTTATTGCCCATAAAACTTCTTCTAATGTCGGTTCGGGTTCTTTCTCATTTAATAATAATTCAGTCTTGATTTCTGCTTTCACAGTCGATTGTTTCATACATTCCGTTGCAATATTCCTTCCATCTTTCTAGAATTTCCTCTGTTTCTCTCAAGGTATTCCCCATCTCATCACAAATTACATTTGGTGTGACATTTCTCGTCAATGTCTTCATTTCTTTAAACATTTCACTATCTCTTCACACTTCTGATGTTCTTCTATTCTTTCACAACAATCTTGTATGTATTGTTTTTTGTCTTTTCTTATGTTTCTTCGTACTACTTTTGTTAAAGATTTATATTACTCTTTGTTGTTTGTCACTTTCCATTGCCTCTTCACTTCTCTACGTTATTTTATCAGTTCTAGTGTGCCTGCTGTAATCCATCCATTCTTTTATGTTTTCTTTACTGGAACCATGTCTTTAGCTGTTGTTATTAAGATATCTCTGGCCTTCTACTTCCTCTTCTTCTGCTGCTGATATAGGTGCATATATCTGGATGATTGTTACATTTATAGAAGTGCCCTTAAGTCTGATAGTGAGGATTCTATTACTTGCTGGATTGTAACCTAGTAATGCTTTTGATGTTGATTTATCCAAGTAAAAAGCCACTCCATTCTTTCCTTCTAATTCTCCACCAGAGTATATAAAGATATTATCATTCTCGCTCTTGAAGTGTTCTGATCCTTTCCATGAATGTTCGCAGATTCCCAAAATGTGTATTCCTGTTCTTTTAATCTCGTCATTTATTATTTGATACTTTCCCTCATTCATACTTCTTACATTCCATGTTCCTTACTCTTATTTTTCTTTTTAGTTTGATGCAGGGGTTTTCCTTAGTAAAACCGTCAGGATTTTGTCCGTCATCACAATTACTAGTACTGACCTCTGTCTCACACACTTCCTCAGTGATAAAATTAGATCTGTCTGGCCTGGAGGGCTCACCACCAGATCTTTTTTCCTATCTGACCTTCCATGTTGCTGTCTGGTTTTCTTGGTATATTTCCATAAGATAGTTTACCATTGCTTTCCTCCGAACAGTGACTGTACTAGGCATTGATCGTAGCCATTGTCCCTACATTGAGATCATCTGCCTACCATCATAGAATGGTGACAATAACTAACATTATCTGTCGGCTGCTCTCCCATTCCATCCACCACCTGCTCCCATGGCTTCACGTCGCCCTGATCGGCGGGGAGGGGGGCTATATGGGTACTCCACTTTGCCCAAGGGTGTCCCGTAGACTGACGGAGGTAAGGTGGCGTCTTACTTCTCCTTTGGAAGGGAACACCCCTCCCCCGCTAACCAAATCTAATACAAACGATAAAAAATTATGTGGTGCTGTCTTTGTCTATTTTAAAGAAGCATCTGACATGACTGATCATGAAATCCTAGTTAGAAAGCTTGAGACTTATAGATTACACCTTGACTTGACAAGATGTATTTTCTTTCCATCAGACATAGATAGTTTGCCTCAATAACTCTTAAGTCAAATTCATCTGTGGTTGATAATGGTGTTCCACAAGGGTCTATTCTTATCTTATATATCTTATATCTTATATCCTTCCCGTGCCGTTAAACGTCACATAGGGCTCGCAATGAAGTTCGCCAATTTTTCCTGTCTTCGGCGAGTCTTTCAACCTCATCAAGGGATTTTATGCCTGTTAATTTGGCCTCTCTTAATAATGTCCTCTTCAGAGTTTCACGCGGTCTGCCTCTTTTTCTTCGGCCTGTTGTGTTCCACTTGATAGCTTGTTTTGGGATTCTCTGATCATTTCATCTCATCAATAGACCAACATATGTCCATCTCCTTTTCCTGATCACCCATGAGACTGGTTGTTGTTCAGTCATCTGTCTTATCTCTGCATTGTTCTTGAATTCATTCCACTTGATGCCGAGTATTTTCCTTAGGTATTTGTTTTCAAAAGAGTCTAATTTCTTTTCTATTTGTTTAGTTGTTTTCCAACTTTCGCATGCATAAATGAGGGTGGATATTACATTTGAATTGATTAGTCTTAACTTGGTTTTTTTGCTTATAACTTTTGAATTCCATATGTTCTCAAGATTCTTGAAGATTGATGCTGCTTTTGCAGTTCTGATTCTAACTTCCTTTCTAGTGTCACCATCCTGGTCTATGTAGCTGCCAAGGTATGCAAATTGATTGACTTCTTCAATATCTGTCCCTTCTACGTGTATTTTTCCATTTTGACTGAGAGGAATTTTTATTATTTTTGTTTTGTCTTTGTTAATTTCAGGTCCTATTTTGCTAGCCAGTGATGACAGGCTATCTGTTTTTTCTTGCATGAAATTCACATTATTACTGATAAGAGTTATGTCATCAACAAAATCAAGATCTTCTAGTTGGGTCCCATGTACCCAGTCAATACCTGTGTTACCTGTGCAGCATTTTTTCATTATGAAGTCTATTGTAATCCCAAAAAGTAAAGAAGACAGTATACATCCTTGTTTCACGCCTGTTTCAATCTGGAACCATTCACTCATCCCTTCTTCTGTCTTGACTGCACAAACATATCCATTGTATAAGTCCTTAATGATGTTGACAATTTTAGATGGTATTCCATACAGACATAAAATTCTCCATAATGAATCTCTGTGTATGCTATCAAATGCCTTTTTAAAATCTATGAAGTTCAGTATTAAAGGTTTCTGCTTTTCAATATGTTCTTCAAGTATTATTCTGAGAGTAAAGATCTGGTCGAGATCGGGTCTTTTCTTGATCCTCTCCTTTTCACCATCTACATCAATGATTTTCCACTTCATCTCAAAAAATCATCTTGTGACCTCTTTAATGAGGACTGCACAGTTTACGCTAGTGACAATGACTGTATTAACCCTGAGTCAACTCTTCAAATTGAAATAAACAGTCTATTTAACTGGAGCAACAACAACAGAATGCTCATAAACAGCAGCAAAACAAAATTCATGCTCATTACAACAAAATAGAAATTAACAAATTCACCAACAACAACGCTCCATGCTGGAACTTAACAGATAGAGAATGTTAGTGAGCATAAAACTGTAGGTCTTATGATTGACCACAACCTTGGCTGGAATCATCATGTAGAATCTAACCAAACTCATTGCACAAAAAGTTTACCAATTTACTAAAATTAAACATTTTCATGACACAGACACCAGAAGAATATACTACATATCGCAGATACACACACACTTGGACTACTGTTCCACAGTCTGGGATGGTTGTTCCATGTCAGTCAAACATGAAAAGACTTTACTCACATCAAAAACGAGCAGTAAAGGTTATAGATGACAAACATGCAGCACATATTACAAATAAGGACAAACATCTTGATATCCTACCCCTCAAGAAGAGATTTCTATTCAATAAGGCCAAGTTAATTCATGAAATTCTATCGCACAATCTATCTGTGGTCGTTGTTCAAATCCAACCCAAAACACAGTCAACGCTTAAGCAATTGTATTCTCCCAAACCCAAGGCTTGACATATTTTTAAAAAAAAAGCTTCTCTTACTCAGCTGCCCACCTTTGGGATGCCCTACCAACTTATGTAAAACTTACAAGTAATATTCGTACTTATAAGTTCAAACTTTGTCAACATCTGTTTCATACGGACTATATGCCTCTATAAGCATAGTCTAATGTAGTTTAAAGTATGGCTTGAGTGTTGTCATTTTTAACAGCTTTTCTATAAATTTTAGTTTTGAATGAATGTAAGAATGCAAGTTTATTTCATGTTGTTGCATAAATCAGAGTGTGGAGTGTACGGACAGGAGATAGTTTATTATTTATTTATGTAAACATTTAATTCTGTCTTCATGATTATTAATGCTCATTAATAAATGCTGAATGACTGTAAATGAGTGAAAGCTGTATGATGAAGGGCAGAAAGTTAGACGGGACTACGTGTTCACTTCTTAACCCTTCGAAAATAAACGGTTCTTCAAGTTCTGTAGGGAGTGGAACAATAGATGAAAGAACGTCATGATGAAAGGGCAAATACTAAAGACATTATATCAGATGTACAGTGGATGATGCGGGTTGTTTCTGCGATTTTCAGATGAGATCAACCGCTATTTGGAATCATCGATCACTAGATCTTGATCACACTGTGGTAATCCAAGATGTTGTAACATCGTCTAGTGGAGAAAAGATATCGTCTAGAGAAGAAACGACATTGCCTAGTAGAAAAAAAGATATTGCCTAGTGGAAAAAAGATATTGCCTAGTGGAAAAAAGATATTGCCTAGTGGAAAAAAAAGATTGCCTAGTGGAAAAAAAAGATTGCCTAGTGGAAAAAAAAGATTGCCTAGTGGAAAAAAAAGATTGCCTAGTGGAAAAAAAAGAGATTGCCTAGTGGAAAAAAAGATATTGTCTAGTGGAAAAAAAAGATATTGTCTAGTGGAAAAAAAGATATTGCCTAGGAAAAAAGATATTGCCTAATGGAAACAAAAGATATTGCCTAGTGGAGAAAAGATAGAGTAGTGGAGTAAGTGTGACGACAATGTTCTCACTGCAAGCCTTGTCAATTTCGAATGAAGACATACCACAATGATCGATGATCTTTGTATTCTTATTGCAGATATTTGAACATCACTTTCTTCGAGAACATTTTTCTCTTCTTTGTTTTTTCTAAAATAATAACTCAGCCTGGAATATTCTAACACTTGTCAACTTTCATGAGGATGTGTGGCAATCTTATGCCTCTCTGTGAGAGGAGGGGAATGACCATCCAGGGCACAGAACACTCATCAAGGCCAACCAGCCACAACTGGTCAAGTTTCAAACCTTCCTCCCACACAATGCTCCCAGTAGTAGGAGGCTGTGATATTCCATCTGTGGTTGAACTGACGTGTTCCCTCTTTGCCACGTACTGAAAAACCCCGTTATCAGATCCAGTCATGTAAGTAAGCATCGCAGCTGTAATCCCCTGACGCAGCTGTTACAAGATCTTCAACGTGGATATAAGATATGAAGCATTCAGATTCAGATTTACAGGGAGATTAAACACAATCCTAAAACAGCTTAAAATCTCACCGTGGCTAACGGTTTAACTTCAGGAGTGATGTCTAGAGTTTGATATCTGTTGGAAACACCACCAATGTCAAGGTCGACTTTAAACTGACACAGGTGCTGGTGGATATTTCCTAAGACAGTATCCTCGATCCTGAAACCATATGGTTTACCATCTTCCGTGTAAGCCGAGGACAGGATGTAGCCTGGCGTTCAAGGACAGTTCAAGGTTATTAGCAGATTTTTTAAAAAATGTCTCACACTGAAAATAATTACAGTGAAGTAGGAAATTACATGAGAATAAAGATAAGACACGCAATAATAATGTGAAAAGGGACGAGAAAATTATATAGAGTGGACAACGAAAGGAAAACAAAAACAGGAGAGTTCAGAGGTACGTACCGTGGGTACAAAATAAACACGAACCTGTCTGCAGTTGAGTATAAGAAATACCATAAACAGCAAGGAAGAAGATGAATGAACTGTGACATAAAATGAAAGAAAATAGAAGGAGGTGGGTAGAAAGCAATAAACACACAAAAGAGCAGAAGAACTATGTTTTCTGCAACTGTGAAAAAAACATAGGTCATTTCTGATATCTTTAACTAAACCATAGACCACTTCTGATATCTTTAACTATGACAAAACCATAAATCACTTCTGATATCTTTAACTATGACGAAACCACTGATTACTTTCTTCAACTATGAGAAAATCTAAGATCATTTCTGATATCTATGACGAAAGCAAACTTATAGATCAATTCCGTTATCTTAAACTATGACAAAATCATAGATCAGGTCTGATGTCTATGAATATGACACAATTGCATTACCAGTACTCATGAAACGGCTCTCAAAGATGCCATTCAAGTGAAAGATAAAGTCCACAATGTAGTCGTAATTCTCAACTTCCAGTGCTGACCTGTTGGTACAAAATATCACAGAAATGTGTATATTCACACTGAAACTACAAAAGTTATATTGCTTTAGTCTATTTTTTATTATACAGCACAAGTAGTTTTCACTGTCTTGGACAAAATTACAAGCGTTCTGCTGAAAGTGGGATACTGCCTAGAAAAATCTAGAAGCAGATAAGAAATATGAAGACCATACATGTTAAGAAAGAAATGGATAGTCACAAAACATCATATCATAATTTACAAATAAGAAAGACATTTTATTGTCTTGTTTTTTTTAACTGCTGCAGTATGGAGATAGACACACCCAGCATATTATATTGTAGGTTACCACCTTGTTCAACAGTAAGACTATGCGCTCGTAGCACTGAAGACAACAGCACAATCAAAAACTATGCAGATAACATAATAAACATGGCCCTACTGATGATGTTTATAAGAAGGGAATTTGCTAAAGAGTAAAGAAATCGCAGTAACAATTAAGCAGCAACTATTCATAATTGAAAGAAAGAAAAAAGTAGTTTTTGTTATTTCATTCACTGCCGAGTAGTTTGTTTTGAGCATGTGTGGCGACTAAAGTCGACCCAGTCAGTTCAGATGTAGATCCGGGCACCTGGTTCCTTCTAACGTTGTGTAAGGAAGGAAGTCAGGCTTGAAACTAACAACTTCAATATGCTTAGAAGTCAAGAAAAATATAGGACCTAAGATCATAACCATATGTCCTTCAGGGACATGAAACAGGCGAAAGATAACATCATCATCATCATCATGTGCCGTGCCGACTGGCGTTGGCTATTATGCTTCTCCAGAGTATCCGATCCTTCATGCAGGCCATCAGCTCAGTTGGTGATCTCCTCTCACACCATCCCGTCAGACTGTCCAGTATCATTCTCTTGATCTTCTTCCTTCTATTTTTCCTGTTATAATATTTTCAATGCACCCTCTTCTCATTGCATGTCCTATGAAAGTATATTGTCTCTCTCTTATCTTTTTGACAAGATTTTTTGTCTCTCCAGCTCTTCTTATACATTCTTCATTAGTTATTTTTGCTGTCCAGGGGATTCGCAACATTCTTCTAATAAACCACATTTCTGCTGCTTCCAATGATTTTTGTGCAGACTTGCCTATTGTCCATGATTCACTTTAATATAACAAGATAGGTTCAATATAGCATTTTAGGACTCGTTTTCTAACATTCATTGATAAGGATGTGTTGGTTAATATGTTTCTCATTCTCTGAAATGCAGTCTTTGCTTGGCCTATTCTGTTCCTAATTTCTGTTCTGCATTTCCCATCTGAAGTTATTACTGCTCCAAGGTATTTGAATTTCTGCACCTGCTTTAGAATGGTTCCGTTTAATTTAATACTGCATGCTGGTGGATTCTGTTTCTTAGATATAACCATAGTCTCTGTCTTTTTTATGTTCAAAGTAAGGCCTTTCTGTTCACTTTCTTTGGCGACTTTATTAAAGATAACATTCCCTATATAAATAGTTAATGGAGCAGATCGAGTATAACATAGTCACTAATACCATACAACTTATGTTTCAATGGCGTGGAGTATATTTTTTAAAATGTACATATTACCATACTATATGTCTCAGCGGCTTCGAATAGGTAAAGGAAATTATGGGCATTGAAAGCAGTCAGTCATTTATATGTCCCTTGCGGAACTTGCCTCCCTAACAGCTCTCCTGTAGGCCTCTCAGTTATAAGCAAGATGACTTGCTGCTGATGCATCCATTCGCAGATCGTCAACGATGTCTTGCAGTTTTCTTCGCCTCGGTCTTCCTCTCTTTCTTTTTACCATTATGTACACTTCCAAGACTGTCTTCTCTATATTCTCATGAAATTCTAATTTCATAAATTCTCTCATATGTTCAAAATATTTAAGTTTTCTCTGTTTAATCCTCTTTACTAGCCAGCCTTCTTCAATATTAGGCTCTTGTAGTATGGATATATTTGTTTTTATGTCCATGATATTTGAAAGACTCTTACATTCAAATGCATTTACGTGTTTGTCAGCTGTTTTGTTAAATTCCAGGTCTCACGGGCATATGCTGTGATGGGAAAGATTCATTGAAATCATGTACTTAATATATCTGAATACCACGGCACAGGAGCCTTTATCTTCGATTCAAATGTAAAAGCGGTACCTCGGACAGCAGAAAACATAGTGATCGATGTTTGTATTGTATGTGTTAGTAGTAAAGTAAAGGTAAAGTCTCCATTCCCATGCCATGAAGACATATTGGAGAAGGTGTTAGACCTGTATTTATAAGACCTTAGGCACATGAAAGTGTAATATGGTCAGTACCACGTCTGGCCCCACTTACCCACCCGGATTTCTCTGGGTGGAACCCGGGGCCATGCTGGTGTGGTGGTACCAGAAACAATTCCCAGTGCTGGGATGGAAACAGGTATCACCGGATGACAGACAGAGCGCTAACTACTCAGCAGGCCGCCAGGTAATAGCAGTATAAATAGTTAATGAAACTAATAGTAAGAGTTTTTTTGTCGATGTAGTAGTAGTTGTGCAGTAATAGTATTACTAGTACTAGCAGTAGTAGTAGAAATGGATTGACTGTAGCAACAGTATATACTGTAGTTTGTGCAGAAGCTATAGTATCAGTAAGAATGCCATAGTAGTAGTATTAGTAGTAGTCGTAGTAGTAGTAGTAGTCGTAGTAGTAGCAGCAGCAGCAGCACAGCAGTAGTAGTAGTAGTAGTAGTAGTAGTAGTAGTAGTAGTAGTAGTAGTGAAAGCAGCAAGGCGGTAGTATTAATATCAGAAGAAACAGTGGCAGTAGATGGAGAAGTAGAGTTTTTTGCATGGACGCTAATAAATGAATGCAGTCACAGAACATGAACCTCAGAACAAGAACAGAGTCAGTGAGTCCGCCGTAAAATCCATCCTGGAGATCATACACCATGTGACGTCGAAGTGGATAACCATTGTTGTACTCAAACAAACAGAAGGAAGTATGGTAGACCACTGGCCCACTCCTGACAATGTCGTAAAATGTCTGGTGAGAGGAATAAAGCAATTGTTAGATGTTATTCATTGAATAATTATCTCTGTCCTGTCCTTTCATTACAGAGTGCTTTCTTTGTTACCTTGGTGCATTTTTTATTCGCTTACCTTCGCAAACTTGTGGATTTTTGTTAATTTACAGAAGTAAGACACGAGAACGAATTTTGTAAAGATATTATTTTTTTATCGTAAATTCTGTAAAAGGGGGCTATTTGTAGCAGCTTTGCCTGAAAAAAAAATATAATTCATTGGCAGAATCACAGTAGCAAAATCTAAATCAGCCCTTAACCTGAATATGAAAGCAATTCTGCGTTTTATAACTTTGAAAGAAAGTCCAATTTTTATTTTGTCACATTATGCATTTGTGTGAAAAGTCAAACTCAGTTTGGAAACGATGCCGCGAACTTTTGTTTCTATTTTTTTTATGCTAAAAACTGGAGGAAAACACCAGTATTTATTGGCTCCTAACAATTCTCACCAAATGTTATTATGTTAAAAATTGTTTAGAAGTTTGAAGGCGATTTATCGTTTTTGTGATATCAGTACGTTGGTATATCAAACTGCCAACTACAGTTTTATTTCGATACATCTCCCACAGTCAGAGGTTTCATTGATGTAGCTGTCATCTGCTGTTTGCTGAAGAAAACTTGGAAGAAATATTATAATTTCTTGTTTCGTTTCCTTCATGTGATGTTTTTAATTAGCGTCTCGGAAGCTGTAAATAGAAAAAAAAATTACTACCGATAATTCTGTAGCATGTTTTGACCTCGGTACTTACATGTAATACAATCATACAGATTAATAGAACAATATAATTCAATATTGAATTTACCTCTAATTAAATGAAACAATCTAAATCCGACATCAACCTTCCACCTGCTCCCACGCTGTGATAAACTGGACAATACAGTCTGACTAATCAAACTATTGTGTTAGATATTCTGAGAAGCCTTAGATCTTGTCGTCATGGTAACCATCAAAGAGCTGACCCGTTCACCGCTTTTGGTCATGAGACAAAAACATCGCTCTAAGTAGATCAGTTGTAGTTTATCACAGAAAGCCAGCACTTCCATTAACAGGAAAATAACACATTCCAAACCCATTTATAGAAGAATAACTAAGAGAGGAATAAATATGAAGAATATATTTGACAAAATCAGTGAATAAAATGCTCTGCTGTTTAGAGAGTACATTGAAAAAAGCTGAGAGTGACAGGATCACAAGAACATCAACATTAAAATAAAGTGAGAGCAACAGGGGCACAAGAACATCAACAATAAAGCGAGAGTAACAGAGACAGAAGAACATCACCAATAAAGTGAGAGTAATAGGGACCCAAGAATATTAAAATAAAGTGAGAGTAACAGGGAACAAGAACAGTAAAATAAAGTGAGAGTAACAGGGACACAAAAACATTAATAAAGTGAGAGTAACAGGGACACAAAATATTAACAATAAAGTAGAGTAACAGGGACAAAACAACATTAAAATAAAGTGAGAGTAACAGGGACACAAGAACATTAAAATAAAATGAGAGTAACAGGGACACATGAATATTAAAATAAAGTGAGAGTAACAGGGACACAAGAACATCAATAATAAAGTGAGAGTAAAAGGGAACATAAGAATGTCAGTGCTAGGAAGAATATAATGAACGCTCTGTTATTTCCTTTTGAAGTAATTATATCTTCACTACTGCACCAGATTTTGGAGAAATATCATATTGTTCTTTTTCACAACTGAATGTTTTCCGGCGATGTCTGTAAATTTGTGATTTCCTCGCTCTAGGTATCAAATTACAAACTATTTTTTTTAAATTTTAGCTTTCCTCCATTAATTGAAGGCAATATTTCTTAAAACTATGCTTGAATTAAACGTATTTAATATCTTTAGTTCATTTTTTTCATGTATTTTCATATTTAATTTACTAAGATATTATTATCATTATTATTATTATTATTAAATTTGTATTTTCTAATACGTACTTAGGTTGAGAATAATGTATGAAATTATTATCTATAAAGTGATAATTATTGTCTTGATATCTAACAGTAGAAAACATAGATTTGTTTTTATACATTTGACAGAAAATGTTCTGAAATACAAAATGAAAGGCTAAACAGGAGCCTAAGGAAAATACTCGGCATCAAGTGGAATGAATTCAAGAACAATGCAGAGATAAGACAGATGACTGAACAACAACCAGTCTCACGGGTGATCAGGAAAAGGAGATGGACATATGTTGGCCACTTGATGAGAAGAAATGATCAGAGAATCCCAAAACAAGCTATCAAGTGGAACACAACAGGCCGAAGAAAAAGGGGCAGACCGCGTGAAACTCTGAAGAGAACATTATTAAGAGAGGCCAAGTTAACAGGCATAAAATCCTTTGATGAGGTTGAAAGACTCGCCGAAGACAGGAAAAATTGGCGAACTACTTTGCGAGCCCTATGTGACGTCTAACGGCACGGGAAGGATATAAGATATAAGATATAAGATAAGAAACAGGAGCTGAAAAATCATAAATAAGTGAATTATCCAGCAGGTAAATACAGGTAAGAAAAAAACTCACCTCGTTAACTAGTGTGGCAGTTTCTGGACAATCTGCTCCTGGTATGAGAGCTTTTGAGCTCGAGCCTAACAAGGCGCCACTGTCCACGTAGTTTGTAAGTTGCTGAAAGGCACAGGAATGTATTACAAGTTCAAAGTTCAAAGTTCATACCCCAGCTTCACTGCTTTCAGGATGCTTTCAGACCCTTATGTGCTGCAGCATCCATTGATGCATTATAATACACTGTATTACAAAAGTTTTATATATTTTATATTAATACATTGTAATACAATGCAAGTAATACAAAACAATACACTGCATTAGAAAGTATTACATTACACTGTAAACTCATAGGGACATATTACAATACACTGTAAACTCATAGGGACATATTACAATACACTGTAAACTCATAGGGACAATACACTCTAAACTCATAGGGACAATACACTCTAAACTCATAGGGACAATACACTCAAAACTCATAGGGACATATTACAATATACTGTAAACTTTGCAATACTATTGCCTTATAACTGAGACTAAGAAGAAATGACGCTAAGTTACTCTACAGGGCTGATCATTTTAAGCTAGTCTGAGTGGAAAGTGGAAAGATAACACATCAGGGGACAGATATAACAATGTTAGGTTGTAAATTATTACTTCTATTCAGGAAGATGTTCTTTGCTTTATGATTACTATTTTCAAACAATCAATTAATCAGTCAAGTGCCGCGTGGCGTAGGCGATCATTTCTCTCCACAATTCCTTGTCCTTAGACTTGATTATAAAATCCGCCGGTGACTTTCTTCCTAGCTGCACTGGCAGCCCTTCCAGTAACTTCTCTCTCTCTCTCTCTCTCTCTCTCTCTCTCTCCTCTCTCTCTCTCTCTCTCTGTGTGCATTCCTTTGTCTCTTATTCCCTCAATTTTTTCCAGTTGCCATAATGTGTTCCAGTTTTCCTCTTCTCAGAAAATGTTCTACAAATCTCATCTCGCTTGTCTGCCTCTGATTTTTGCTGTAATTTACCTTTTTAACTCCAGCCTCTCTTAAGATTTTTTCGTTGGTTTTCTATGCTGTCCGTGGTTGGTTTTCTTTGCTGTCCGTGGTAGCTTCATCATCCTTCTTATAAACCACATTTCCATGACCTCCATTTCTCGCTGCACTCTCTTATTCACAGACCATGCTTCACATCCATAAAACAAAACTGGCTTGATGTAACATTTAAGTACTCAGAATCTTGTTTCCATTGATATAGATCTGTTTCACAAGATGTTTCTCATTTTCTGGAATGCTGACTTGGCCTGAGCACGTCTGCTTTTTATTTCGTTGTGACATTTCCCATCAGCTGTTATAATTGTTCCTAAGTACTTGAATTTTATCAACTTGTTTCAGATTTATATCATCGATGGTAATGTTACATTTTAGTGGTATTCTTTTCTTTGAGATGATCATCAGTTCAGTCTTCTTTTTATTCAGGCTGAGACCTTTACTTTTCCTTTCACGAACCATGAGGTCCAGAAGAGCCTGTAGAGCCCCTTCAATTTTAGCAATCAGAACTGTGTCATCTGCATATCTTAAGTTGTTAAGGTTGTACCCGCCAATTGATATTCCTGGCATGTTCTCTATATTTCTCATTATGTTTTTGTTGTACAAGGAGAAGAGGTCAGGAAATAGAAGACATCCTTGTCTCACTCTCAATTTTATGTCTTGGAATGCTCCTATTTGGTTCTTAACCTTCATTGCTGCTGATTGATGCCAGTATATGTTTTTGATGAGTTTCAGATCTTTCCCATCTATGTTGATGTCTTCCAGGATTCTTATAATTTCTGTGCATCTCACTTTATCGAATGCTTTACAGTAGTCTATGAAGCATATGTATAGGTCCGTCTCTACTTCTATTGATCTTTCCATTAATGTTCTTAAGATATATATATAATATTACTTGTGCCTTTTCCTTCAAGTAAGCCACACTATTCTTTAGCGATTTCTGGTTTTATTTTGCCCCTGACTCTTCTCATGACAATACGAAGCAGGATTTTGGTAACATGGCTCATAAGACTAATGATTCAATGGTCTTCACATTCAACCGCACCTTGTTTCTTTGGTACGGCAATGAAAACTGATTGCAAAAGGTCTGATGGGACATAGTTACTGTTATAGATGTCATTTAACAATATGATAATTATTTCTATGCCAAGCACTCCTAATGCTTCCAATTCTCCTTGGTGATTTTATCTGGTCCTGGTGCTTTGTTGTTTTTCATGTGTTTGATGGCTTCTTCCACTTTTGCTTTTAATATGGGAGGCCCTTCATTATTATTTCGTATATCTGTTTCACTTCTATTGTCCTCATAGAGTTCTATTTATTCGCTCCATTTTGCCATTATTTCATCAATGTCCATTATTGTATGCCCCTCCTTTGACTTCAGGCAACCAGTCTTATGCTATGCCCTTTTGTTTATTAACTTCTTTATTTGTTTGTACATATCGTTTGTGTTTCCATGATGGTGTGTCTCTATTTCATTACATTTCTTATTTAGACACTTCTCATTACCTTTATTGCATTTATGTCTTATATCTTTATTGCATTTATGTCTTATTTCTTTATTTATTTTGTCATATTCATTTTTATCTTCCTTAAGAATTCTTCTCCGATCCATTAGTCGCAAAATTTTTTCTGTCATCCACCCCTGTATACCTTGTCGTTTATTTGGAGGGAGGATTTCGATAGATGTTTGCTGAATAGTCTTTACGCATACTCCATTATCTTCACACACATCACTCATTTCCTCATAGATAGTAGGAGTTTCAATAAATCAAGTCTCTGCACAAATTACAGATTCCATTTAAATATATCACCTTGGTTCATCAACTGAACAATGTTTCACAACAAACAGATCTACCATATTCTAGATGCAGCACTTCAGCAATGTTCTCAATTTAAAAATCTCTTCATGTGATACGAGAACAACTCCTATCTCTGTACCATGTTAGTCTTTCAACACTTAGTCATCTATTTCAGAAATCTCTACACGTGGTACGAGAACTCCTACTTCTGTACTATGTTAGACCTTCAACACTTGGTCATCTATTTCAGAAATCTCTACAGGTGATACGAGAACTCCTAGCTCTGTACTATGTTAGACCTTCAACACTTGGTCATCTAATCTCAAGAGCTTTCCTCGTCTCAGTCATCTTTCACCGAGTTCCAAAATATCAAACCTGCATTTCGCACACTGTACTAACCATCCCTTTCTAACCTGAAACATTTCTTCTGTCTGATCTGAACTGCATCTCCTGGTCCAAAAAAAACTACATCTTCCGCCTCTTTTCCTACCTGTCTCTGTATGTGTGTGTCCTCTTCGCGTTCCATTCTCTTTCTTAACTGACCACTCAGTAATTATGCACTGTCATTCAAAACTCGTCCATTAGTTTTGGAATGTGCACCGATTGGTTCACGAGTTATAAATTGCTAGTTGAGTTGTGTTGCATGTCTTTGTCTGTTTCTTCTGTTACACTTGTCAGCGTCCAGTCATGATAGACTATCACTAACGTCGTAGGGATCGTTTTTTTCTAATACCGTGGGAGTGTTCCTCTCGAAAATGTTCCATCTTTTCTGACCTGCGTATCAATAATAATAATAAATTATAATAAAGATGCTAATAGCAACAATAATCATAACATTAATAATAATAACAATACAATAATCACAACTTACAAGGGACTATGCTACACAGAGACCAGAACTGTACCACAATCATAGATAGTATTAATATGGCCAATAATGTCAAATAATGATTAGATCACGTATTACAGTATTTGATTTTTTTTAAAAATGTGGTTTGAGACATTCGTTAAAGGTTGATACTGAACTGCTTGAAATTTGTCATCTGGGAAGAAAACAGCCATACAAAAAATGTTTTGCCATGTCTCATCCTTAATATAATGAGAAAATATCGCATATGTATGGAGCAGTTAACTTACCAAAGACGGTGAACGACCTGAATACAGCACAGCTATTTCAGCCATAGAAATTTCGTAGGCAATTCTCTCCCCTTTGTACTTAACATCAAAGACCGCTGGTCCGGAGAGGGCAGACATTCTAAAGTTGAAGCTCCAGCCCATGTAGTCTACCTGATAGATAGATAGATAGATAGATAGATAGATAGATAGATAGATAGATAGATAGATAGATAAACAGATAGACAGATAGACAGACAGATAGATAGATAGATAGATAGATAGATACATACATACATACATACATACATACATACATACATACATACATACATACACACATACATACATATATACATACATACATACATACATACATACATACATACATACATACATATGTAGTAAAAGAATAACTATATTAACATAGAAAAAATATGTTATGTAGCAGTAATTGTAAACTGTAGTAGTTAATGAAAATAGTTATTGAAGTAGCAGAAGTTGTAACAATAGTAGTAGTAGTAGTAGTAGTAGTAGTAGTAGTAGTAGTAGTAGTAGTAGTAGTAGTAGTAGTAGTAGTAGTAGATGATTAACGGAAGTAGTGATACTTGCAACAAGTGCAAAGTAGTATTAGTAGTATAGCATGGTACTTGAGGTAATAAATAAAAAGTCATAACATATTACAGTAATAACAGTAGTATATGTAGTAGTGAAGGCAATAGTAGTAGTTTTGAGGTGATAGATTTAGTTTAATGTCACTTCCACTTGTGTGTATCTAAACTGTAGTGATGCTCGTGGTAAAAACATCGGTGTAGTGGTAGTAATATGTTTGATGTGAATTGATTTAGGTGCTTTTTTGAGATAATAAATGGCGAAGGAGTAGTATAATAAGCTATTTTTTTACACTTGGACTCAGGTAGGCACGCGTTAAGTCTAACACTCAGATCCAATCCTAAGTTTCCTTACATCTGAACCCAGGTAGGCACGAGTTAAGTCTCAGACCCGCTTCCAAGTTTCCTTACATCTGGACCCAGGTAGGCACGAGTTAAGTCTACACTCAGACCCGCTCCTAAGTTTCCTTACATCTGAACCCAGGTAGGCACGAGTTAAGTCTAACACTCAGATCCACTCCTAAGTTTCCTTACATCTGGACCCAGGTAGGCACGAGTTAAGTCTACACTCAGACCCGCTCATAAGTTTCCTTACATCTGAACCCAGGTAGGCACGAGTTAAGTCTAACACTCAGATCCACTCCTAAGTTTAATTACATCTGGACCCAGGTAGGCACGAGTTAAGTCTACACTCAGACCCGCTCCTACGTTTCCTTACATCTGGACCCAGGTAGGCACGAGTTAAGTCTCAGACCCGCTCCTAAGTTTCCTTACATCTGGACCCAGGTAGGCACGAGTTAAGTCTCAGACCCGCTCCTAAGTTTCCTTATATCTGGACCCAGGTAGGCACGAGTTAAGTCTCAGACCCGCTCCTAAGTTTCCTTATATCTGTACCCAGGTAGGCACGAGTTAAGTCTAACACTCAGACCCGCTCCTAAGTTTCCTTATATCTGGACCCAGGTAGGCACGAGTTAAGTCTCAGACCCGCTCCCAAATATCCTTATATCTGGACCCAGGTAGGCACGAGTTAAGTCTCAGACCCGCTCCTAAGTTTCCTTATATCTGGACCCAGGTAGGCACGAGTTAAGTCTACACTCAGACCCGCTCCTAAGTTTCCTTATATCTGGACCCAGGTAGACACGAGTTAAGTCTCAGACCCGCTCCTAAGTTTCCTTATATCTGGACCCAGGTAGGCACGAGTTAAGTCTACACTCAAACCCGCTCCTAAGTTTCCTTATATCTGGACCCAGGTAGGCACGAGTTAAGTCTCAGACCCGCTCCTAAGTTTCCTTACATCTGGACCCAGGTAGGCACGAGTTAAGTCTCAGACCCGCTCCTAAGTTTCCTTACATCTGGACCCAGGTAGACACGAGTTAAGTCTCAGACCCGCTCCTAAGTTTCCTTACATCTGGACCCAGGTAGGCACGAGTTAAGTCTACACTCAGACCCGCTCCTAAGTTTCCTTACATCTGGACCCAGGTAGGCACGAGTTAAGTCGCAGACCCCCTCCTAAGTTTCGACAGCGTAAAACGTGTAGCAGATATAGGAGAGCTCACCTTCTTGTCCTTGACCGTATACCGTTTACCGTCAGGTTCGACTTGCATGGGCGGTCGCTGAGGTTTGGGAGGCATTGGATCTCCTCGTCGATGTAGAGTGGAATACAGGTTCTCCGAATAGATGGGCTTTTTATATGGAGACTGAGGAATGCTGAAAAGAAGCCAAGGACGTGTCAATATACACATAAGGCGAGGAAAATGATTTAGACAGTAACAGATTTTACACCAAACCGTAAATAAGCGGAGTCAGGAAAAGAATATTACAGTGTTACACTGAACCAAGCTTGTTCTACTGATATGAAGCTTCGGCGGTCAGTAAAGAGACACAAAGAAGCTTGGACGGTCAGTAAAGAGACACAAAGAAGCTTAGACGGTGAGTAAAGAGACACAAAGAAGCTTGGACGGTCAGTAAAGAGACATAAAGAAGCTTAGACGGTCAGTAAAGAGACACAAAGAAGCTTGGGCGGTCAGTAAAGAGACACAAAGAAGCTTAGACGGTCAGTAAAGAGACACAAAGAAGCTTAGACGGTCAGTAAAGAGACACAAAGAAGGCTGATGGAATCAAATGAAATATGATTCTGAAGAGGAGGAGTTCTGAAGATATCTCGGACAGTGGTAACATTTAGTAAAGAAGTTCTGAAAGAGGCACAAGAAACAAGAAAATTATAATGAAGATGGAAAACGACAATCCACATTTATTGGTCATGTTTAGAGGAGAATGGGGGAGGGGGGGGGGCTAGACCGCCTAATGGTAACAGGGAACATGGGAGGTAGAAGAGACAGAGGTAGACAGAGAGAGAAGACGTTCGATGGTCTGGCATCCTAGCACGGGAAATGCTCAGTGACAAGCCTGTTGAGATGCCCAAGGGATCGAGGGTTGTGGAAGGACATGATATCCTGCGACTGTCGGAAGGGACACTGAGAGAAAGCGTGAGAGAGAGAGAGAGAGAGAGAGAGAGAGAGGGAGAAATAGTAAATAGGCAAATAGATAGATAGATAGATAGATAGATAGATAGATAGATAGATAGATAGATAGATAGATAGATAGATAGATAGATAGATAGATACCTGTTGTTGTTGTATGCCTGAATCAGATCATCTAAAGTGTCGTACAGGCTATTAGCAAACCAAATCTTTTCAATTCGCCAGTTGGAGACATCAGAACCATTTAAATTAATCAGCACGGCATGATCAACTGGATGAACTGAGTAATATGGCACCGTATATGCGGCTGTTAACCACAGTATCCTGCAGATACATAAAATCATTGATTAGTTTGACAAACAGGGGTTGAAGACTCATGAAGCAAAGCGGCCAGCGAACCATATCTGACTGTTTGAGTTAGGCTTGACAAATCGTAGACAACGAAAGCACTGGCCCATGTCTCCGATGACGCAAAGATTTAACCAAAATGTATAAACTATAATAATAAACCTGTTGCTACTTTTTTCCTAGTTTATACATTTTGGTATCACACCTTTTACTGCAGTGCTTTTTGTATAGTTTATAACCTATACACTAACTACTGGATGTTACAGATTTAACCAGGCCAACGGGCAAGGACTCTGTTGTTGTAGAGTTGGTGATGCCAGTTAAATACGCATTGCAGCTCTTTCTTGCTTTTATCTGCCCGTGCGTGTAAAAAAAATAGACTCCGTAACCCGCTCCCCATCCGACACGGGTTGTGCTTCAGCACCTTCATTGTATCACTGCGAGGAATATCATACTCATATTTCCAGGGTGAAACAACAACAACAACAACAACAACAAGATTATAGATAGGAGAAGGAATACAAAATATAGAATACACTAGGAGAAAGAATACAAAATATAGAATACACTAGGAGAAGGAATACAAAATATAGAATACACTAGGAGAAAGAATACAAAATATAGAATACACTAGGAGAATGAATACAAAATATAGAACACACTAGGAGAAGGAATACAAAATGTAGAATACACTAGGAGAAGCAATACAAAATGTAGAATACACTAGGAGAAGGAATACAAAATATAGAATACACTAAACTAATATCCGGATTTCTTACGAATAATTAGATTATCTATCATTAGACTGAATGATTTTATCATCTTGAGTAAACGGAATGATTATACCATCTATGATAATATCTTTGAGTAGACGAAATGATTATGTCGTCTACGAAAGTACGGAATGATTATATCATCTGTGAGTAGATGGATGGATTATATTAACTATGAGTAGACGGAATGATTACATTATTTATGACAAGATGGAATTATTTCATCATCTGTGAGTAGACAGAATGATTATATCATCTTTTATAAAGCAGAATGATTACACAACCTGTGAGAAAACAGAATGATTACACCCTCAGTGAGTAGACGGCGTGATTACATGATCTTATGATTAGACGAAATGACTACATCATCTATGAGCAGATGGAATGATGTAAAAATATTTTGAAAACCAAAGTTAGATGTAGTGAGTGATTCACATTTAACAACAACAGCGATAAGAGGAAGCCAGAAGAGAAGGTAAATGTTTGTGTTTATTACCTTTGACTGATATCGTTTATTATACCCGTACCAACTGGACTTACTGCATAATCTAGACAATCGCTGGGCACTGAACATTCTGTCCAGGTTGCCTGGTATCTCGCTTGAAGGATGTACCCAATCTTGAGATTTGTACAGAAAGTTGCGCAATTAGACAACAGCTTGTAACAGCAAGGACAATCTAAATCTGATTCTGATTTTAAAGTGAAAATAGTAATTTTTAAAAATAAAATGACAGCAAAATAATAAACATTTCTAGGAAAGATAAATATAAACTGTTCAAATATAATATATAACCTGTGCTCCGACGCGACATGAAATACCTGTCGGAGGTGAGAGATCTGAGAAAATAATATGCTATCAACTAGTGGTATTGTTTTGTTGTCGTTGCTGTTGTTGTTGTTCTTGATGATGATGATGATATGAAACGTGTCCATTATGATGAAGAAGATGATCTTGTTTGTTGATGGTTTGTGTAGAACTTCTGATAAATGTTTCCTCTAATGTAAGGGTCAGGTGAGAGAGTGTAAAGACGTTGCCCAGTTTGGTGATCAGCGACCCATAGCTGGCGTGCTACCTTCAGGGTTGGCGGACCATAGCCAACCAAGACCTCCCCTTTGGTACCCTAAATAATAGGTCTAGTCTGGCCAACGGGGCAGGGATTGCTATGGTGATGGAGTCTGCTAAAGAAGTACTGCACGCCCCTGCTTTTCAGCTCCACTCTGTGACTGAAAAATAATCGCCATGATCTGGCCCTAATCTGACATGATGCTGTATCTGAATATCTTCACTTCATCATTTGCAAATAACATCAACTTGCAGTTCCAAGGAGATAAAAGAAGAAGAAGAAGAAGAAGAAGAAGAAGAAACATTGGAGGCAATTTTAGTTAACAGAAAGGATATCATAACTTATTAGTAGATTTAACTTTGGGAAACACTCTGATCTTTGTCACGTTGGTCAAGCTGAATCCTCACAGGCATAAACAACATACGGCAGCCATAGATCATGGCCTTTACCAAAGTTTTTTCACTGCTTCTGTCAGAGTGTCATGTCTGAGATTGTCATCTCTGACACTGTCATACACGCAAGTCAGAGGCTTCTGCGTTTGCCAGAAAAAAAAGATAGCTCCAATACTTACATCATGGCATTCAATTTGTAACCATTTTTATGACGAACTTGATTTCTATGTAACAAGTGTATGATCTGCTGTACAAGGTGTAGATTATACGTGTAAAGTATTGAACAAAACATAAGCTCAAATTACACAATACACAGAATCAGGACAATTTTTAATTTGCCCCCACAACTTCAAATCTAAGTTTATCTTTTCTCCAGTGTCAGTGAAAGTGTTTGCAACTCAGTCCTTGTTCTCGTAAGAGTAACAACATCATAATACACTTATTAGTTATTTGTTCAAGAAATGTATCAGAACACGTCCATTTCGAAACTTTGTCTCCCTACCAGCTCTCCTGTAGGCCTCTCGGTTGTAAGCAAGATGGCCTGCTGCTGATGCATCTATTTGCAGATTACCAACGATGTCTTGCAGCCATCTTCACCTTGGTCTTCATTGTTCTTTTTCCTAGTAAAAAAATCTTCCAACATGGTCTTCTCTAAATTCTCACGACGTTTAATGTGTTCAAAATATTTAAGTTCTCTCTTTAATCCTCCTAAGTGTCCAGGTCTCACAGGCGTATGTTACCATGGGAAAGATGCATGCCCTTAAAATCTTATTTTTGTAGTTCTGTCTGTTCCTCTCCACATCTTCTTTAGTTGTTTTACTTTTTGAAGAGCGATAGATGTTGTCCTTTTAATTTCCCTCATTTTATCACTAGTTGATTCAAGATATTCAAAACTCTTCATCTCAGTATGTCTAATATCACAACACATTTGTGTTTATGATTGTATAAATTAATCAAATATATCATGAATACATTTCACGGTGACTGAAAACGCTCGACGATTAAAGCTGACAATTAACATGCGTGTCTACGACCAACGTTCTGACTAGGAAACATCCACAGATTCAAATCCCAGAAGGTAATTTTTTGGACCACAAGCTTGACGTTCTACCTTCCACGTGACCCCTCCTCTCATGCAATATCCGCTTACGAAACCAGATAACCGCTTCAAGCACGTGGGGTGGCCTTGTACAGTAGGAAGTACGGGTATCCCCGTCAGTATCAGCCTCAGTGTGGTTATGATTATCCTTTAGACAGGTGCGAACACTAAATAAAGGGCGTCTTCTTAAGGCGCCATGACAAGAAAGCTTTGGCGATATTACTTCCTCGGTACTGCGGTTCTTGGTATGTCAGGCCAGTTGCTCTTCTCCCACACCCCGTTCTCTCTTAATCTCGGTCTCTTTCTTTTACTTCCTAGATTTTTTCAAGTGATTATTAGATTTTCCAGTGTTCTCATGCCCCAGTGATTATTAGATTCTCCACCTTCAGTGTTTTCATGGCCCATTGATTATTAGATTCTCCACCCTCAGTGTTCTCATTGCCCATTGATTATTAGATTCTCTACCTTCAGTGTTCTCATGGCCCAGTGATTATTAGATTATCCAATGTTTTCATGGCCCAGTGATTATTAGATTCTCCATCTTCAGTGTTCTCACAATACATCCAATGATTATCAGGTTCTCCAACTTCAGTCTTCTCATGGCACATCTAAAGAATGTTTATTATGATTTTCCTTGTGGTTTTATTTGTATACATCCTTCAAAGAATACATTTGGTGTTTAAAGTGAAACAACTCTAAGATAAGGCAGTCAAACAACTCTAGAGTAAGGCAGTCAAACAACTCCAGAGGAAGGCAGTCAAACAACTCGAGAGTAAGGCAGTCAAACAACTCTAGAGTAAGGCACAGTCAAACAACTCTAGAGTAAGGCAGTCAAACAACTCGAGAGTAAGACAGTCAAACAACTCGAGAGTAAGGCAGTCAAACAACTCGAGAGTAAGGCAGTCAAACAACTCTAGAGTAAGGCAGTCAAACAACTCTAGGATAAGGCAGTCAAACAACTCGAGAGTAAGGCAGTCAAACAACTCTAGAGTAAGGCAGTCAAACAACTCTAGAGTAAGGCAGTCAAACAACTCTAGAGTAAGGCAGTCAAACAACTCGAGAGTAAGGCAGTCAAACAACTCTAGAGTAAGGCAGTCAAACAACTCTAGAGTAAGGCAGTCAAACAACTCTAGGATAAGGCAGTCAAACAACTCTAGAGTAAGGCAGTCAAACAACTCGAGAGTAAGGCAGTCGTCTACTGTAACATATAATTAGTGTAAGAACACGTATATTAGCTCAGAGAACAGAGCCATGACTGCCACAACAATCTGAGAAAAATCTGCATTTACCTTCCTGTCCACTTCCTTCAATAGGGTGGCCTTTATTTCACGAAATTCCAAGGGCATGAAAGGTCTGTGGTGTCAACATATATTATGCTTTAAATAATTTAAAAAACATCCAGAGCATAAACTTTAAAAGTGTGCTATCTTTAAAAATAAAACCTTCTTGCTCTGCCAACATGTTATTCGTGTAAGTAAAAACGAAATACAGAGGTGTATGAGAACGCTGGCATAGTGAAATGAGCAAAACAAAATGCCAGTAAAATGGTCTTCTGAAATTGATCTATTCCTTTGCATTATTTTTACAGAATTACAGAATATCTCTCTTCTGCTACAGAAGCCTCTGCCTATGCTATCTTTAAGAAACCTTCACCTTTAAAGGAGAGAACACTTAAGTCCCTTTCCTTAATAATTTCATAAATAATAAGATTGCCTTAATAATTACCTTAGTTTGTAATGATGTGTATGTAGATTTGTGGGTTTCTTAAAATCATCCTTCCTAAGTGAAAAGAAAGAAACACTGAACACAAACTCTACCTTATGGAGAATTCAATTGGATTTCTCCTGGCTTTACTGTTTAATAGTACACAGGTACTTATTCTAGGTAGAGGTCCACATACGTATTCTTCCACTCTGGGCGGGCTGAGGTCTCCTCTGAACATTAATACCCTCGCTTGGCGCTCAGGCTGTGGACCTGGAGAAGAGGTCAGTTTGTTCGGATGACGAGTATATGAAAATTAGTTCCATTACTCACAACGTAGGAAGAGAAGCGAGGTGGATGTTTTCTTTCATTTTACAAGCTTTGGTTTTGATATTTATCATTATACATACTTTGATTGCGACGTTTTCTGTTATTGTACATTCTTTGATGTTTTATGTTATTCTACAAGTGCTGGTTCCCAAGACTATGCTCAAATCTTTTGCCGACGAATTCTTCACAAGCATAGAAACTCCAGTAATTTGCCATTACATCTGAACAAAGTCGATCCTTTCTGACAAAGGTCCTTGCCCTGTTAACCCACATTGTTTCGTGTGACTAGAAAGGCATATGGTAAATCTTTCTTGGGTCACATTCTGGTTCTGAACCAGGAAGCTTTATACTTGACAGAAGTACATTTTCTACATAACTGATACATGTAAACCTTCGTTACAGGACACACGCTTTGCATGGAGGATAAACCTTTTGTCTAGGAAATAATCCACATCCAGTTTCTGTCAAGAAAAAGCGTACTAGATCTAGTATAAATTACGCTTTAAAAATTTACGCATACCAAATCATTTTTTAAAAAATCTCCACATTCTCATTAACTGCACAAACATAGACACATACACATGAGCAACATTGACATACCAGATCTGTCTAAGTAATTTAAGACATTTGCTTTTGGGGGCAGAAACAGGTCAATATTGTATATGAAACTTGAGCTCATCTGGGCATCTTTATATCTGACCGCTCCAATTGATGGACTGGACTCTAGATACCGAATCACCTGTGGGTAAGTTGAGATATAAATAATTTTCATTCAAGCAAATTTAGATAGTGGAAGTTCGCCTTGATTTATGCATATGAATAAGTAAAGCATGTTACGAAAATTGTTCTAGTAAACTCTACAGGAGTGACCATCATTGAGTTTAAAATAAAGAAAAAAGAAAACTTTCTATACTAACAAGGGGAACAACTGCCAGATCTTACACGGCACGTGGCTTCATGAAACACTACTTAAACGTGACAATTTCATTTGTATAAACTTGAAAATTTGATAAAATCATACGTTTTTCGAATAATAAAACCATATAAAACGCCACGTGGAAGTATAACTCAAAAGTCTTGTAACACATTCACACACAAAAAAAAGGCTAAAACATGCTACAGTTTTGAAGGTGAGATACCGTATTATTTGTTTCCCTTTGGATTTAATAACGTATTGGGAAGTGATTTCTCTATTATCAAGGATTATTGCCAGTAACTTGTGTGTACGGAGAACAAGTCTTCTTACGTTACCGGTCTTTTCGTTTACGGACAGCGTGAGGCTGAGCCTAGAAGACAGCAAGAGCCAGCACGAAGAGAAGTTTGCTGGTACTTTACTATCAAATTTTTTGTGAAACACCCAGGACTGAACAATATCCATCACAGTTGTTAACATTATGATATGAATATCAGCACTGCCATAACAGACACCTTGAAAGTCAGCAGGAGTTCAAGATCATTGAACATATATCAAAGACAGCAAAATCCAAGCAGTAAAAAAAATTAAAGTATCTTGTTTGCTTGTTTGTTTGCAAAAGGTGGGAAGCTTGATAGAGAACGTAATCTTAGAACACAAAGAGCAAATGTCATTACATACCAGCTATTCCCACTACTTTCTTACTTTAACTAAGAACACAAAGAGCAAATGTCATTACATACCAGCTATTCCCACTACTTTCTTACCTTAACTAAGAACACAAAGACCAAATGTCATTACATACCAGCTATTCCCACTACTTTCTTACCTTAACTAAGAACACAAAGAGCAAATGTCATTACATACCAGCTATTCCCGCTACTTTCTTACCTTAACTAAGAACACAAAGAGCAAATGTCATTACATACCAGCTATTCCCACTACTTTCTTACCTTAACTTAGAACACAAAGACCAAATGTCATTACATACCAGCTATTCCCACTACTTTCTTACCTTAACTTAGAACACAAAGAGCAAATGTCATTACATACCAGCTATTCCCCCTACTTTCTTACCTTAACTTATTATAAGAATGCTGGAAGATATCAACACAGATGGGAAAGATCTGAAACTCATCAAAAACATACACTTGCGCCAATCAGCAGCAATGAAGATTAAGAACCAAATAGGAGCATTTCAAGACATAAAATTGGGAGTGAGACAAGGATGTGTTTTATCTCCTTGTACAGCGAAAACATAATGAGAAATATACAGAGCTTGCCAGGAATATCAATTGGCGGATACAACCATAACAACTTAAGATATGCAGACGACACAGTTCTGATTGCTACAAGAAAAGGGGAGTTACAGGCTCTTCTGGACATCCTGGTTCGTGAAAGTAAAAGTAAAGGTCTCAGTCTAAATTAAGAAAAACCCTGAAGTGAAGGTTATCTCAAAGAAAAGAATACCACCAAAACGTAGCATTACCATCGATGGCACAGAACTGAAATAAGTTGATAGATTCAAGTACTTAGGAGCAATTATAACAACTGATGGGAAATGTCACAATGAAGTAAAAAGCAGACGTGCTCAGGCCAAGTCAGCATTCCAGAAAATGAGAAACATCTTGTGCAACAGATCCATATTAATGGAAGCAAGATTCCGAGTACTTAAATGTTACATCGAGCCAGTTTTGTTTTATGGATGTGAAGCATGGTCCATGAATAAGAGAGTACAGCGAGAAATGGAGGCCATGGAAATATGGTTCATAAGAAGGATGTTGAAGGTACCACGAACAACTAAGAAAACCAACGAAGAAGACTTAAGAAAGTCTGGAGTTAAAAGGCAAATTACCGCAAAGATCAGAGGCAGACAAGCGAGATTTGTAGGACATTTTCTGAGAAGAGGAAAATTGGATACATTGTGGCAACTGGAAAAAAATGAAGGAATAAGAGACAGAGGAAGACAGAGAGATAAGTTACTGGATAGGCTTTCAGTGTGGCTAGGATGAAAGTCAGCGTCGGATCTCATATAATCAAGTCTAAATACAGGGAACTGTGGAGAGAAATGATCGCCTACGCCACGCGGCACGGCACTTGATTGATTGAACTTAGAATACAAAAAGCAAACGCTGTTACATACCAGCTATCCCCGCTACTTTCTTACCCAAACATATCTCTCAAAACCAAGAGACAACTAATTAATAGCTTGTTTATACCAACTTTGTGCTAACATGCCAAACATGGGCACTAACTAAGAAACAGCAAAATAATATACCTATATTCCAAATGCGATTCCTAAGAAAAGCACAAATGTCACTAAGAAGGATAAGTTAAAAACGACGACATAAGACAATTGGTAGAAACTACACCATGCCTATAATACATAGAGAAACAAAGAGTTAAATGGTTTGGCCACTTAATGAGAATGATACACATACAACCAGCCGCAAAAGCCTTCAATCAAAGAACTAGAAGACGCATATCAAGAAGACCCAGAAAAAGATGGATAGATGGAGTTATATATAGAAACACTCACGAATTACGGTATGAACACCACTGAGGCCAGTCATATAGCCACAGGATGCCAACTACATCTCCCCTCAACACCTCACGGTACAAGAGGAAGGATAAACCAAAGTAAATTAAGATCCACGATAGAGAGTGATCATGGATATCATTCTTACCACTTCCAGAAACAGATGACTTCCCGTGTTTTCAAAACTGTAATTCTAAGACTAAAACAGAGCTACAAGGAAGGTCATTACCTCCGTAATGCAAGCTCACCTCGTTCAGCTCTGCTACGGTCAGGTCATGAAAAGGCCCGGGCGTTTCAGAGTCCCGTAAGTCTATAGTGTTCCCGTTTGGATTTGACGAACCACAGAGAGCCACTTGTCCCTCAGCTCCTGCAGTCCCAGTATCAGTGGCTGCTTGAGACCTCTGCTGTTTAGCAAGAACTATCACAGCGACCAGGAGAGCTATTGTGGATATTAAAAGGATAACTGTTGCTATTCGCCAAATGCGCTGGTATGTGTAAACCACGTGAGTACTCTGCGACATCTCTGTATAGAAAAGAGAGAGAGAGAGAGTAAAACTATTTACAATAACCATTCACATCACTGTTTACCGAATACAACTAATATTAAATAAGAATTGTTCAGAAGTATATTGCTCACGTCCTTTATAATCATATATCCTGACTCTCAACGAAGAAGCTTGGAGATGGTATCTCAAGAGAGATATCAAAGAAATTTTATCTTGTCCCAGTGCTCTAAAATGGTCTTTCAAGATACATGTGTGTGTGGTGTGCGTGTGTGTGGTGTGTGTGTGGTGTGCGTGTGTGTGGTGTGTGTTTTTTTTTCAAAAAAAAAAGACGCAACAAATACGATGTGGCGATTTAAATTGAAGTTTGCTGATCTGACAAGGGCAAATTGCCTGAAACATTCACTTGGACATCAACTTCACGTGCTGACTTGAATTATATTCAGCAGATGATTCGTGAGCACAGAAAAGCGACACTAGTCAAAACAGCATTTTTGACAATAACTCATGACAGGTTCACGAGTATCCCGTAAAACTTACTGAACACAAAACTCACTGACCATGTTATTGAATGCCTATAAAAGATTGACGTTCCTCGAATCAATTCATTTGAAAACTCATTGCGCATATATGGCTCATCTCACTATAGAACAATGACTCATCATTATTGGACGTGTACAGACTGGATAGCCACAAAGTGTAAAGGCTAGACAACTTAATTTGGCTAGACGCACCACTAATCGCCTTTGGAGACGATTTCAAGAAACTGGCTCAGTTGCAGACAGGTCGCGCAGTGGACAACCATAGTCACAACTCCTGCCGAAGACCGCTTCATACGGCAGCGTCACCTCAGGAATCGATTTGCAACTGCGTCCTCAACAGTCCAGTCAATGACAGCAGCTCGTCGAATTTCAGATCAAACGGTCAGGAAATGGCTACACGACGATGGTCTTTGGGCAAGAAGACCCTACAGAGGTCCTATTCTTACGTACAGGCATCGCCAGTACCGACTGAAGTTGGCGAACCAGCATCGTTAATGGACCGTTGCGAATGATTGGAGAAGGGTTTGGTTTAGTGATGGATCATTCTTTCTGCTCCAGTGACACAATAGACGGTGAAGAGTTTATCGCAAAGTCCATGAGCGCTACGCCCAGAACTGCGTGGACGAGGCTCCTCCACACTGTGGTGGAGGTGTACTGGTGTGGGGGGACCATCAACTTCAAGGGAAGAAGTGACCTGGTGCAAATTGAAGGACGCCTGGATGCCCAACGATACGTCGTTGAAATTCTTCGTCCTCACGTCCTTCCACTTCTGCTCCACCAAGGTCGATTTTTCAGAAAGATAACGCTCGACCTCATATCGCACAACTCACCACTCAGTTCCTCACTGATAACAACGTCCAGACCATTTCATGGCCATCTATGTATTCAAACATGAATCCAATAAAACAGACAAGTCCACTAGCGAGACGTGGCGCCAACCAATCTCCAACAGTTGTCTCTTGCACTGCGGGAAGAGTGGGCATCCATCTCACAACAGATCCAACGGCTAATCGGATCCGTGTCAAGGAGATGTCGTTCTCTGATATAGGTCGGAGGAGGCCATACACCTTACTTAAAAGGAGGCCTCAGTCGCAAAGAATAAAACTCCAAACCAAATTTAATGAACATCATTTCATTGTTAAAGTCTTAAAGTTTCTTCATGCTAAGATAGAAACATCAATTCCGTAAAACAAAATTTTGATACAAGTTTGAAATTTCGTGTCCATTGCCACTACAGTAGTGTTGCGTTTTTTTGTTTGTTTTGGTTTGTTTTGAACAGTATATATATATATATATATATATATATATATATATATATATATATATATATTGCATACAGTCATACACTCTTATATAACATAACAGCATATTTCTCTTGTCTTATGTTCATGATTTTGACAAATCTTCTTTATTTTCGATCTATTTCTCACACACAGGTGAGAGGTAGTCGATAAAAGAAATGACGACAGCAGTAAAATTTGTTCTAGCGATAAAGATAGGCTCATGCTGTGTCCGTCTTTCTTTCAAGAACACTGAAAAAGGACAACTTTTACATTTTTCGTGTTTTTATCTGTTGTGTTCTTTGTATATGTGATCCTTGAAAAAGACCTTTGCCGAAATAATGCATTGTTGTATGTTCTTTCATTTGTTCATGTTCATTTACTTTCTGCCAGTCTAGTTCTTGCCAGCTTTCCTCACTCTTTCTATCTGCCAACTTTCCTCACTCTTTTCATCTGCCAACTTTCTTTACTCTTTCTATCTGCCAACTTTCCTTACTCTTTCTATCTTTCTGTAAAACTGAATCATACATCTTAGGATACCTTTATTGGTAGGTACATCGATAAATCAATATTGAAAGGAAACAAGTCACCTTTATTTCACATTTAACTTGAAACGTCATGTAGATGAAGTAACAAAGTAGCATCAGTAGTTGAATATAAAGGGAAAACAAACTCAGAACTATGTAGAAAACACGATCCAAAAAAAAGAAACCTTTATGAAAGTGTCAAATTTCTCACTTTTTTTATAACGTCAGCTCATCCCACCTAAATCTTACAACTTAAGCCGACACATCAAGTTACCAACAGCAACTGATCTCGAATCTGAATGAATATTTGTGTCGAAATATTTGTTGTAGACCAAAGAGTGAAACTGAAGAATCATTTGTATTCCGCAACTTGTTCGTCCGTCCAAATAATTGTGATTTACAAGGAAGAAATTTAGACTCCCGTCAAAGAGGTCAAGGAACTTTGATTCTGTCCCAGCCGCATAAAACGGCCTTTCAAAGATTATTTCACTGTTTCTCCCCACACTCAAACTTGACACCAGCACTCATCTTACATACTCACTTGATATAATCAAGCTTCATTTACTGGGAAAAAATGATATAGCACTCTTTGTTAGAAACATATATCACTGTTTACTGGAAAACTCATATGGCAATAACTGACAATAACAGATACGCAATCTGTGAAAGATTACGATCAAATAACATTATTTATTGAAAAGTCACCAGAATAAGATTTGTTGACTGTGAAGTTATTGGTTTCTATAGGATATTAGTGATGGTTATAAAATTGTTTGATGTGTTTTTATTCTCACAAATACATTGTGAGTGATACTGCACACATGTAATAATTCTGCAATAACGCAGAAAATAAATTTGATGGTTATAATACATTTTTTTATCTTATGATAATCGATGTATTTCATCTATCATTAAACATAATTGATAAATATGGTGCTAACTGCAGGAAAGTGTACCTTTATTAAGTGCTTGAAGCACCAGCTCTGCTCTTCTGCTCCGTAGAAGTGTTTGCAGTGATACATTAACACATATGCAGACATGAAAGCTTTAAGGCTTGTTTTATCAGAATTTGCAGTGGTTCTCACAGCGTGAACAAGTGGCAGCAGAAAGCATGACTGCAGACGCTGATATCGTGACAGCTGAATATTTTCTAAATTCAGTGAGAAAGATCAAGCCACGGCTAGAAATGCTAAGACTAGCTTTGTGAAGAGAGCTTTAGTAGATATTTCCAGAGAAAATAAGGATTTACTGAGCCTTAGTCTTCGTTGTTTTTCTGTAATTTATGCCTGTTGTAGTACATTTAATGGAGCTGTTTCTATGGTTATATTTGTACCTGCTCTAGTACATTAAATGGAGCTGTTTCTATGACTATATTTGTGCCTGCTCTAGTACATTAAATGGAGCTGTTTCTACGATTATATTTGTGCCTGCTATAGTACATTTAATGGAGCTGTTTCTATGATTATATTTGTGGCTGTTGTAGTACATTAAATGGAGCTGTTTCTACGATTATACTTGTGCCTGTTGTAGTACATTAAATGGAGCTGTTTCTACGATTATATTTGTGGCTGTTGTAGTACATTAAATGGAGCTGTTTCTATGATTGTGTTTGTGCCTGTTGTAGTACATTAAATGGAGCTGTTTCTATGATTTTATTTGTGCCTGTTCTAGTATATTTAATGGAGCTATTTCTGTGATCAAAGGCTAGCGGAGAGTCCTAAACGGCCGACAGAAGGCAACGAGAAACCATTGTTGTAAAACCCCAAGAATAAACTATGTTTATATACAAGAAACGATTGCATGAGAATGAGAAAATATATGTGCACTGGGGCGACTAATGGGGCACCCTTGTTCTGTAGGGAACCTCATAGGCCACATGTGAAACCAGACCGGGCAAGCAGGCAAAATAAACAACCGCGGGACGGCAGCGTGGAATGTGAGAGATCTTTATAGCAAGCAGGCAAAATAAACAACCGCGGGACGGCAGCGTGGAATGTGAGAGATCTTTATAGCAAGCAGGCAAATTAGAGAATATGTTTTAAACGGAATTGACATGAATAATCTAAAGCATACCGGGACTGAGTGAAGGAGATGGGAGAATAATGCAGGTGACGAGAAACACGAAAGAAGAGCGGGTATGACATCTGTTAGGAAACATCAAAGGCAATAAAAGTTCTGGAATATACTAGGCAGGATCCTACGAGCTGGGTTGGAAAGAAACCGATAAATATAAACATTATGCATGCATACACTCCAGCCACTGACGGATCTGAATAAGGCGTAAAAGAATTATACAATCAACTGGAACAAGGTGTAAAACAATACAAAACACGGTATGTAAATATAACCCTTCGATAAATGTTGGGGGATATAACATCAGTAACCTGAGATATGCTTACTACACAGTCCATATAGCAGACAGTGGAAAAGATCTAGAAGATCTGCTAGATATAGTAGTGTCAGAAAGTGAATGGAAAAGAACTATCATTGAACAGTAAGAATGATGAAGTCCAGAAAGAAATCCACACCAGAATGCAGTGTAAAAATCAAAGGAATAATATTAAAACAGGTGCACAAATTCAAGTACCTTGATACAATGATAACATCAGACGGTAGGTGTACCACAGAAGTTAAAAACAAAATATGTCAGAAAAGGTAAGCATTTCAGAACATGAACAATCCACCTTCGTCAATAGATACTATGAAAAGGATCTTGAAATGCTATATCCAGTCATGGTCAATAACAAAAACAACAATGAAAGCTTTCGAGGCAACGGAATATATAATAATAATCTTCTTATGAAGAATGTTAATATACAGCCAAAATAACAAATGAAGAATGCCTAAGGAAAGCCAATGAGAAATGAACATACTCAGGGGAGACATTCTAGGTTCAGTGGCCATATAATATGAAGAGGTAAAGATAAGGTAAACTCTTAAGATAAGGTAAACTCTCCTCTTTCATGCCATTAAGGCATATTGGAGATACAGTGGTTTAGGTCAGCACTTCCAAGACCTTCGGCACTTGAAAGTTTGATATGGTAAGTATCACACCTGGCCGCATTTACCTTCCCAGATTTCTTTTGTACCACTTTTAGGGGATAGACAGACAATGGGGCCTTTTCTGGTGGTAAAGGTAAAGGTAAAATTCCCGTTTCCAGGCCATTAAGACTTATTGGGGAATACGGTGTTAGCCCCGTATTTTCCATGACCTTCGAAATTGTGATGTGGTCAGTATCACGCTTGGCTGCTTTACCTTCCCAGATTTCCCTGGTACCCATTTTTAGAGGCTTGGTGAACCGTAGTATTTTTAGAGGCTTGGTGAACCGTAGTATTT
The DNA here is from genome assembly GCA_009760885.1 of Achatina immaculata. Lineage (NCBI taxonomy): Eukaryota > Metazoa > Mollusca > Gastropoda > Stylommatophora > Achatinidae > Lissachatina > Lissachatina immaculata. The sequence continues at coordinate 23,803,405 of CM019715.1, read as the reverse complement.
TTAGAGGCTTGGTGAACCGTAGTATTTTTAGAGGCTTGGTGAACCGTAGCATTTTTAGAGGCTTGGTGAACCGTAGTATTTTTAGAGGCTTGGTGAACCGTAGTATTTTTAGAGGCTTGGTGAACCGTAGTATTTTTAGAGGCTTGGTGAACTGTAGTATTTTTAGAGGCTTGGTGAACCGTAGTATTTTTAGAGGCTTGGTGAACTGTAGTATTTTTAGAGGCTTGGTGAACCGTAGTATTTTTAGAGGCTTGGTGAACCGTAGTCTCTAAAAATGGGTAAAAAAAAAAATCCCACTGCTGGAGCTTGAACCCGGTACTGTCAGAGACTACGGTTCACCAAGCCTCTAAAAATACTACGGTTCACCAAGCCTCTAAAAATACTACGGTTCACCAAGCCTCTAAAAATACTACGGTTCACCAAGCTTCTAAAAATTGTTACCAGAGATAATGATAAGAGGAGGGATAGAAAATATCGTGACAACAGGGAAAGTTGGAGGCAGGAAAGGGAGATGTAGACCAAGAGAGAAAATCTTTGACAAAGCGGCATAGGAGAGATACAACAAGAGAAGTGATGGATAACATGAGAGATAAGGAAACTGTGGAGATAAGAGAAATGACGACCGTGGTATATCTGGTTCTAGCAGAGAAAGTTGATGGAGGCGTAAGGTTCAGTGTTACAAAAATATAGAAAGGATGGGGAAAGTGAGCAAGATCGAGAGTGGCAGAAAGTAAGATGAGCACGTACAAATTAAGAACATAGAACAATCCAATATTTCGACAAAAGCCTTTTTCAAGGAGCATATTAAAAAAAAACAACGCAACAGATAAAAATACAAGAAAGTAGACTTGAATGACGTTTTTGAGAAATGTCAGTTTGTCTGTGCTTAACTGAACCTGGAGAATGGTGAACCTGGTTCCATGTTTTGTGCTTTAACGTCTTGTCAGACTGACAACAGAATACTTATTCCTGACATATAAAAAAACAGCTTATCATCAGTTTCTATAGAGAAGCTTGAATCAGTCTTTTTTTTTTTTTGGGTTCAAATTGTGAAGAACGCTGTGTGCACGTTGTTTTGCTGCTATTAGCCATTTTGAATTTACAAATTCCTTTTGTTACTGTTGTAGGGTTTTAGTATAACAAAAGTGATTAACATTTCACTAAATGATTAAGGTCACTTTAGAGATTTTTACAACTCTCAAACAGCACAATGAAAACTATAATGAGATGTGTCGCTAGCTTTCCTGCCCAGTTACATTTTTTTAAGTGACAGTTTTTAAAAAATTGGTGCGCCAGTAAAATAAATGTAATATTTAAATAAAACACAATTTCGAAAGTTTGTCGTTCGCAGACAGTAAGTAAGGGTCCAGCGAGCCACAGTAACCCTTGGGCCATGGGTTGAATGCCCCTACTGTAACATAACGTACACTACAAGCACTGCCGATTATTTTATTCCCCTGTGTAGTTAAAATGCCAGAAAATAGAGCAGTCACACACTTTAATTAAGTAGGTGAATTCATCAGACGAAAGGAGTGTTTGATATCGTGACCTCTAGCCCAGCATATTCAAGTGTACGTGCACAGATTTCTTCTCTCTGATCTTCGCATGCCTGTTTTTGTACATGACAGAATCATTATCTTACGTTTATGAACAGAAACATTCCAGGCCTGAGTTGTAAAACCACAACACAGTATCAACCGAGATATGAAATACTGTAAACCTGATTTTTTTACAATCAGTAAAGTGACACACGCCGTTGTCACACAATAGCATGTGCTTACATCTTTCAAATGAGCACTTCTGTCTCAGAAATGTCACATTCAGGCGTACGGTCACATGAAGAAGCATCTCCGTTGGAATGGTGTGATATCTGAGAAGTCATTAAGATCAACATAAGACTCTGATTTTGGCTCGGAACAAACTAGAAAACGACACTCCTAGAAAAGACAAAAAACATTCGAGAAGTTCTGGAGCGAGATAAAAAGTCATCTCTTTCTATGACGCACAAGAAAGAAAGATAGACAGCCATTATGGAACTGTCACAAAACAGAATGACTTATCAGTGTTTCTCTTGTTCGCATAAAAAACAATAAATACAAGGACAAAGGATGTAACAGTTAATAATAATATCCTCTCTCTTACTAACTTCATTGGTGTGGATATAATGAATAAATCTTAACAGTATCATTGGATATATTTTCAGAAGATGATCTAATACTTGGAGCACAGAAATCCAGCTCTAAAATGTGTGTAATAAATGAATAAATATAAATAGTATTAGTGTATTACTGTCGCTAACAAAGTCTCATGCAAATGAATGAATCAACAAAGTCTCTAGTTGAATAACGGATTGATAAATGAATGAATGAACAAAGTCTCTAGTTGAATAACGGATTGATAAATGACTGAATGAAGAAAGTCTTTAGTTGAATAACGGATTGATAAATGAATGAATCAACAAAGTCTAGTTGAATAACGGATTGATAATTAGTTTAGTCTCCAGATCAAGTTCAGTAGATTGATCTATGAATCTTCAAGTTTTGTTTCTTTGAAGTAGATTGATCTATGAATCTTCAAGTTTTGTTTCTATGAAGTAGATTGTTCTATGAATCTTCAAGTTTTGTTTCTATGAAGTAGATTGTTCTATGAATCTTCAAGTTTTGTTTCTATGAAGTAGATTGTTCTATGAATCTTCAAGTTTTGTTTCTATGATACTCCCCTAGAAACACACAACATCCTAGGCACTTGACTGTTGCCACTGAACAACAGCAACACAACTGGACTAAACTTTGCAGGTTTCCAACATGGCAACGTCTTACGGTGGTTTCAGATCTCATGGCATGAATTTATTGAATGAGAAAATGGACGGTGAATTATGAGGATGAAGGAACACAAAATTTACAACATGGCAGGGTGACCATACAAAACAATAGTCAACTCCCGGCAAGACATGGCAGGGCGACCATACAAAACAACAGTCAACTCCCGGCAAGACATGGCAGGGCGACCATACAAAACAACAGTCAACTCCCGACAAGACATGGCAGGGTGACCATACAAAGCAATAGTCAACTCCCGACAAGACATGGCAGAGCGACCATACAAAACAATAGTCAACTCCCGACAAGACATGGCAGAGCGACCATACAAAACAATAGTCAACTCCCGGCAAGACATGGCAGAGCGACCATACAAAACAATAGTCAACTCCCGACAAGACATGGCAGGGCGACCATACAAAACAATAGTCAACTCCGGCAAGACAAGACAGGGCGAAGATACAAAGCAATAGTCAACTCCGGCAAGACAAGACAGGGCGAAGATACAAAGCAATAGTCAACTCCCGACAAGACATGGCAGGGCGACCATACAAAGCAATAGTCAACTCCGGCAAGACAAGACAGGGCGAAGATACAAAGCAATAGTCAACTCCCGACAAGACAAGACAGGGCGACCATACAAAACAATAGTCAACTCCCGACAAGACATGGCAGGGCGACCATACAAAGCAATAGTCAACTCCCGACAAGACATGGCAGGGCGACCATACAAAACAATAGTCAACTCCCGATAAGGCATGGCAGGGCGACCATACAAAACAATAGTCAACTCCCGGCAAGACAAGACAGGGCGAAGATACAAAGCAATAGTCAACTCCGGCAAGACAAAACAGGGCGACCATACAAAACAATAGTCAACTCCCGGCAAGACATGGCAGGGCGACCATACAAAACAACAGTCAACTCCCGGCAAGACATGGCAGGGCGACCATACAAAACAATAGTCAACTCCCGGCAAGACAAGACAGGGCGAAGATACAAAGCAATAGTCAACTCCGGCAAGACAAGACAGGGCGACCATACAAAACAATAGTCAACTCCCGGCAAGACATGGCAGGGCGACCATACAAAACAACAGTCAACTCCCGGCAAGACATGGCAGGGCGACCATACAAAACAATAGTCAACTCCCGGCAAGACATGGCAGGGCGACCATACAAAACAATATTCAACTCCCGACAAGACAAGACAGGGCGACCATACAAAACAATAGTCAACTCCCGACAAGACATGGCAGGGCGACCATACAAAACAACAGTCAACTCCCGGCAAGACATGGCAGGGCGACCATACAAAACAACAGCAACTCCCGACAAGACATGAATTGCCATGTGGGAGCAAACATAAGACCTAGAATTCTACAGCAACTGTGTGAAAATGTTTCATACTTACAACCCTCGTGAAGCACCACAACAACTGGGAAATCCACACGTTCCAATATTCCATGTTGGAAAAACCAGACTAACACTAGGACAGGAACATGTTTGACAGTGAAGCCACCTAATATCGACTCACCCTAAGTGTCCTAAAAGGACTCACCAACAATACAACTACAAAAATGTCCTAACGAAAACAACTAAGTACTATCCCCTCCATTTTGAAAACCACTGGGGTGGACTAACTATAAAAAAACCATGTCTCAATAATCCTCATAATATCCTTATGATATATAGAATGATCAATGTCCAGACATGAGAGTTAGAATGATCAATGTCCAGACATAAGAGTTAGAATAATCAATGTTCAGACATGAGAGTTATAATGATCAATCTTCCGACATGAGGATTAGAATGATAAATGTCCAAACATGAGAGTTGGAATGATCAGTGTTCAGACATGAGAGTTAGAATGATCAATGTCCAGACATAAGAGTTAGAATGATCAATGTCCAGACATGAGAGTTAGAATAGCCAATGTCCAGACATGAGAGTTAGAATAGCCAATGTCCAGACATTATAGTTAGAATGATCAATGTCCAGACATGAGAGTTAGAATAGCCAATGTCCAGACATGAGAGTTAGAATAGCCAATGTCCAGACATTATAGTTAGAATGATCAATGTCCAGACATGAGAGTTAGAATGATCAATGTCCAGACATGAGAGTTGGAATGATCAATGTCCAGACATGAGAGCTGGAATGATCAATGTCCAGACATGAGAGTTGGAATGATCAATGTCCAGACATGAGAGTTGGAATGATCAATGTCCAGACATGAGAGTTAGACATAGTCTCAGAATCTTCTGAACTGGACTAAGAAAGCAAGGTAATGGCTTGTCCTCTAGAGCACAGGCGGTTTCTCGTCTTTCTGGAGTCTCTGGTTCGTCTTTTTCTTCGGTGCTCGCCCTCCAGAACAGCCCTAGCTGCACTCTTGTGGCTGGTATACGCTTTCTGGTCCTAAATATCCGACCTCAGTTGTGCGCGTTTTTAGGACCGGGTCGTCTTAACATTGGGATCCCTAATCACTTGGCAAGGTCACTTTGTTCCTAAGGGCACTACTGGGAGGTGGAATAACGTCTTGGCTGTAGTTCATCAAACTTGACGCATGAGATCAGTTACGTGTTGCTGGTCGCTGTCTCATTCAGCTCGGCTAGTGCCTGATTCCTTCCCGTGGTTTCGAGTCACGGTAATTCTCTATTTTTTTCTTCTTTCTCTCAGTCTTAAATGATTTATATTTGTCAAGAGCAGCCATAGTCTTAATTAGCTCCTTATACAGCTACTCTCACTTAGAAGCTGTTGAGACGTTATTTTCTTAGGGTATTAAATATAACGTTGGTTGCCATTGCTTCCTGTGGTTTTGTGTGAGGTTTTTACTTTGCTAACCTTTGTCTAAACAGGTTAACCAGTAAAACAGCTGAGGTACCTTTTGTTTGTTAGGGTGTTAAAGTAGTGGCTTTAGTCAACTACCAGTTACCGTCCTCTGTCATGTGGTAAACGCCCTTGAAAGAATGACATATTCCTTTATGAAATCTATTCTATTACCTTGCCTCAATGTCTCTCTCTCTCTCTGAACCTTAAGTGCCCAGGGCACATGGGACTTCCGCAAGGGTTTTCCACAAATGCCTATCCTTCGCCTTTTTTTCTGCTCTTGCCCAGGTGAGCCTTCTATTGCTCAACATCCTTTCTGGTAAATATAGTCGTGTTAATATTCAAATGTTACGTTTGGGTCTTTGAAGGGAAGTAATACATAACCCCTAAAGTTGTTTTTAAAGTTGCAGTTATGTACCTTATTTTAGCACTGGATTTCATAGTCAGTGTTAACAGGACTAACTGGGAGAATCATAAAGGGCAACACGACCTGTAAACTGCTTAAATTAATATTCTCCCTCCCCCTTCCCCACACACGTCATCATTTGTCCACATATTTCCCTTGCGGGTCGATGCACTTCTTGTATCCTTCCACTAGCTTCGTCATTCTTTGGGAGAGGAAGCTTTTCGGCTGCTCAGAAATCCAGGTCAGCACCGCTTCCTTAACCCCATCATCTGAGGTCAACCTGCCACCGCTTGGAGGCTCTTTAAATGGATCTTTAACGTAATAATCGCATGGCACCTGATCAGCGCTGAAAGGAAGAAAAGGAAAGACGTTCGAACATCAGCTGTTACATTGCCTCCAGTTTTCTCGATCGCTGCATGGAGACGTGCGTTGTCATGGTGGGGCTGGACAGCTTTCCGACATCATTCCTGGTCTATTCCTGCCAGTGCCAGGTTTTAGTTTCTCTCTAGGCATACTACGTTACGCTAGTCACTGTTTGCCTGTGTTACGCTAGTCACTGTTTGTCCGTGTTACGCTAGTCACTGTTTGTCCGTGTTACGCTAGTCACTGTTTGTCCGTGTTACGCTAGTCACTGTTTGCCTGTGTTACGCTAGTCACTGTTTGTCCGTGTTACGCTAGTCACTGTTTGTCCGTGTTACGCTAGTCACTGTTTGCCTGTGTTACGCTAGTCACTGTTCGTCCGTGTTACGCTAGTCACTGTTTGTCCGTGTTATGCTACTGTCTGCCCGCCGTATATTAGTCACTCTTTGTCCATGTTATGTTAGTCACTGTTTATCCGTGTTATACCAGTTGCTGTTTGTCCGTGTTATGGTACTGCCTGTCCGCCGTATATTAGTCACTGTTTGTCTGTGTTACGCTAGTCACTGTTTGTCCATGTTACGCTAGTCACTGTTTGTCCGTGTTATACTAGTCACTGTTTGTCTGTGTTATACTGGTCTCTCTTTGTCAATGTTACACTAGTCACTCTTTGTCCATGTTATACTAGTCACTGTTTGTCAATGTTACACTAGTCACTATTTTTCCATATTATACTAGTCACTCTTTGTCAATGTTACACTAGTCACTGTTTGTCCGTGTTATACTAGTCACTGTTTGTCCCTATTATAATAGTCACTGTTTGTCCGTGTTATACTAGCCACTCTTTGTCAATGTTACACTAGTCACTGTTTGTCCATGTTATACTAGTCACTGTTTGTCCGTGTTATACTAGTTACTGTTTGTCCGCGTTATACTAGTCACTGTTTGTCCCTATTATACTAGTTACTGTTTGACCGTGTTATATTAGTCACTTTTTGTCCGTGTTACACTAGTCACTGTTTGTCCGTGTTACTGAGAATGTGTCGGAATGTGACCCTTTATGACCCAGATAGGTCAGCATAATTGTGTTTCTTTACCGGAGGAGGCGGGCGTTTCTACTTGGTGCTTTGTCACTTGCTTCCTGGTTCACAATGACCAGAAGTCCCGCAGCCGGTGAAAGTCCCCTACAAAACTCTCGGATCTTCTTCATATCGTTTTAGAACTTGAGTGGCAATCTTATCTCCATGCACTGGTGCTTGTACACATCAGTCAGCTATTTAGCTACTCATACTTCCCAACATTCACCGTATATTCCCCCCTCCCCTTCATACCTCCCTTCAAGTCATCATGCACTCTGATCAGTGCAGATTCATAGCTGATATCCAAACGTGCGAACAGCGGATAATGCAATCTGTCGGCCATCTGTGATCAAGAGTCGCGCCCTGTGGATGTGAACATGTTGACGCCATGTTGATGGCCCGATCAGACTGAGTCTCGTCGATCACTCTTATTTTTCCCGCCAAAGTCCTCTCTGAGTCGTACTGTTTCCACTTCTGTACTAAACCAGCATCGGATGGTCTTCTCTGAGTCGTACTGTTTCCACTTCTGTACTAAACCAGCATCGGATGGTCTTCTCTGAGTCGTACTGTTTCCACTTCTGTACTAAACCAGCATCGGACGGTCCTCTTTGAGTCGCGCTGTTTCCACTTCTGTACTCAAGCAGCATCGGGAGGTGAATTTCAGCTTCAGCAGGATCAGTTCCTTCCACTCAAAGAAATCTCACGACAAGTTGTTCAAAAATGATACAATCCCGAATCGGAGAGTCATCCGTGTTTATTTTACCTTGACTTTAACTAGACTGAGGACAGATCGCTAAGCAGCGCGTGTTCGAACTACCCATCAGCCACCGAGAACGTACTGTACTGCCTGAGCCTCTAATCGTTGTGGTAACCATGTAATTTTCAAAGTGTTTGTACTTTTTGATTATCTCTTGTTTGTGCCATGTCTGCCACCTTCATGATTTCCTTTTGTTGACATAAGCTGGTCTGTTTTTATATTAGCGCTCCCGATAGAGTGTAGCATAACCTTGTAAGTAATGATTATTGTTGTTATTATTAATAAATATGACTATGAAAATATACTGTAAAGAAAATAGTAACACTGAAAAGCGACAGAGAAAAGTAGGTCGAAAAAAGGAAGAGAAAGGTATAAAACTTCCATGACACTAGAACAAGACGCGGACAAAAGAAAACAGTGAATAGAAAAACACGAGACACAGTGACAGTGACACATCAAAAGAAGGACGTCAGAAAGTAGGATGGTCCAGTGATAACAAAGCAGTGATTGGACGTTGACACAAGTAAACAAAATAGAAAAGACAAACAGAAAAGGCAGACACAGTGAAAAGCGAGGACACAATAAAACCTCCGACAGGAAATAGCAAGATTACTTAGGTAAATAACAAGATACTTAGGTAAATAACAATTATATAGACGGAGCTGACACTTGACACAGGTGACCCGCGTTAGATGCGATTGCAGACGGTTTTTAAATAAAGAAGTGACCAACTCGGCCAGTTGACCAATTAAATATTTAGAGGCGTGGCCTATTTGACAACTGACTTACGACATATTAGTAACGGGGCAGTTTGAATGACGGACAATCAGAACGCGCGTGGGAACCAGTGGACATCTGAAGGGTGGAGCAAAAATACTTATTGGTTAATCCACCAAGATGCACTAGAGGATAAAAAGGAGAGAAGAGAAACCAAGAAGTAGAGAGGACAGAACGACGAAAAAAGAAGGGGAACCAAGTACAGAAGGGAACAGGACGAAAGAAGAGGAGGAACCAGGTTGTAGAGGGGGGAATGAGGAAGAAGAAGAGACAGAGGAGGGAGACAGAAGGACAACCAATCAGAGAAGAACAGCAGAAGGAGAACACACACCAGAGAAGACACGAGAGAGAAAGAAGACGTAGGTAATGACAGTTGGAATAGATGGACAATTAGAGCAATAGATACTGTTTTTGTATTAACGCTTCCGATAGAGTAGCATTTTGCCTGATTTTGTATTGGCGATCCCGATAGAGTAGCATTTTGCCTGTTTTTGTATTAACGCTTCCGATAGAGTAGCATTTTGTCTATTTTTGTATTGGCGCTCCCGATAGAGTAGCATTTTGCCTGTTTTTGTATTAACGTTTCCGATAGAGTAGTATTTTGTCTGTTTTTGTATTAACGCTTCCGATAGAGTAGCATTTTATCTGTTTTTGTATTAACGCTTCCGATAGAGTAGCATTTTGTCTGTTTTTGTATTAACGCTTCCGATAGAGTAGCATTTTGTCTATTTTTGTATTGGCGCTCCCGATAGAGTAGCATTCTGCCTGTTTTTGTATTAACGTTTCCGATAGAGTAGTATTTTGTCTGTTTTTGTATTAACGCTTGCGATAGAGTAGCATTTTGTCTGTTTTTGTATTAACGCTTCCGATAGACTAGCATTTTGTTTATTTTTGTATTAGCGATCCAGATAGAGTAGCATTTTGTCTGTTTTTGTATTAACGCTTCCGATAGAGTAGCATTTTGTCTGTTTTTATATTAACGCTTCCGATAGAGTAGCATTTTTTTATTTTTGTATTAGCAATCCAGATAGGCTGGTATGTGGCCAATTGGGCTTCACAAACAACTATTTCCCGTGCTAGTGGTAGTTTCAAAGAAACTTCTAAGGATGTTTTTCTCTCTTTCTCCACATCCTCCACATTTTTCCGTGCATGAGACAAAAGAATCTTATTTTATTTGCAGCTGAAATTTATTAGTTTTTTGGTCCGTGATATTATTTTTCAATTATTGAGGAAAGACGCTGGCGATGGGTGGAACATGTGCTCCGAATGACTGACAACTCACTACCAAAAATAGCACTAAGATGAACACCACAGGGGAGCAGAAGTAAGGGTAGACCAAAAGAGACATGGAGAAGAACAACAGAAAGGATGTTGAGCAATAGAGGGCTCACCTGGGCAAGAGCAGAAAAAAGGCGAAGGACAGGCATTTGTGGAAAACCCTTGCGGAAGCCCCATGTGCCCTGGGCACTTAAGGTTCTGAGAAAGAGAGAGAGAGAGAGAGAGAAAGATATTATTTTTACAGGACAGTGATATCATTTGCACCGGACAGTGGTATCATTTGTACAGGACAGTGATGTCAATTGTATAGGATAGTGATACCAATTTCACTGGACATCGATATCAATTGAAAATAATAGCAACATTATAGGACATTGATATCAACTGTACAGGGCAGTAATATCAGTTGTACAGGACAGTAATCGTGAGTGTAGAGGACACTGACTAACTGTACCAGAGTCTGGAGCTAAGTACAACAAAGATGCAGCAAAAAAAAAACAGACATGTAATTAGTAAGAACTAAATAAATAGAGACATTAAACATCAGTTATATTTTCTATATTAACACAGAAATAATTAGACTCGACGTATTATTTTATTAATTTATTGTAACAAGATATAAGATTTGAGGATTAAAAGAAAACATTGTGCTTTTTCTGAAGTTACTTCCCATTAAAATAACATACTTTATTCTCATTGTTACCCTTGTGATGGATATACCTACTACTAAGAAACTGAGTTTATAATCTGTAGATTACAAAGTCTGGATTATTTTCAGTATTTATAAAATGATTTTAGACAATTTTTTTTCTCTGTAGTCTGTTCACAAAGTAAGTTTCATAAGTAGAAATATTTAATTAGTAACTGTCTGTCAATGTTACAAGAACAAGAACATGTAATGATGGAAGCGTAAGGATCTTGAATCTTGAATCTAGAAATGAGAGCATCATCGCACGTGGAGCACGCTCGTACATGCTCTGCTCTCTGTCTCAGTAACCACCAAAGAGTATGAACACTGGTTGTGCCTGTCAGCTGTTGGTTCTGGCAACTTCGAGTTCTACCAGCCAGCCACCCAGCTCTTCCTTCCCCCACCCCACCTGCTCCACACACAACTCTATGATTCCTTGTCTGTAGATACCCCAGTTCCCCGGCCACCGACTTCAGTGTAGCCGTCCTGTCCATAGTGTAAGGAAGTGTAAGGAGCAGAGATAAAAGAGCGTGTAATGTCCATGTTCTGTGTGCCTGTGTGCTAGAACCTGACCACAAACCTACAGGATCACGTGACTGACAGAATGTAAATTTTGCTTCTGTGTCAGCTCTCTTTCCCTCCCTCTCTCTCTCTCACACACACACACAATCCATCTCTCTACACGGCAGAGGCTAAACACCTCCCCTCTCACACACAATCCATCCCTCTACCTGGCAGAGGCTAAACACCTCCCCCTCTCACACACAATCCATCCCTCTACCTGGTAGAAGCTGAACACCTCCCCCTCTCTCACACACACACAATCCATCCCTCTACTTGGCAGAGGCTAAACACCTACCCCTCTCACACACAATCCATTCCTCTACCTGGCAGAAGCTAAACACCTCCCCCTCTCTCACACACACACAATCCATCCCTCTACTTGGCAGAGGCTAAACACTTCCCCCTCTCACACACAATCCATCTCTCTACCTGGCAGAAGCTAAACACATCCCCCTCTCACACACACACAATCCATCCCTCTACCTGGCAGAAGCTAAACACATCCCCCTCTCACACACAATCATCCCTCTACCTGGCAGAAGCTAACACATCCCCCTCTCACACACAATACATCCCTCTACCTGGCAGAAGCTAAACACATCCCCCTCTCACACACACACAATCCATCCCTCTACCTGGCAGAAGCTAAACACATCCCCCTCTCACACACACACAATCCATCCCTCTACCTGGCAGAAGCTAAACACATCCCCCTCTCACACGCAATACATCCCTCTACCTGGCAGAAGCTAAACACATCCCCCTCTCACACACAATACATCCCTCTACCTGGCAGAAGCTAAACACATCCCCCTCTCACACACACACAATCCATCCCTCTACCTGGCAGAAGCTAAACACATCCCCCTCTCACACACACACAATCCATTCCTCTACCTGGCAGAAGCTAAACACATCCCCCTCTTACACACACACAATCCATCCCTCTACCTGGCAGAAGCTAAACACATCCCCCTCTCACACACACACAATCCATTCCTCTACCTGGCAGAAGCTAAACACATTCCCCTCTCACATACACACAATTCATCCCTCTACCTGGCAGAAGCTAAACACATTCCCCTCTCACATACACACAATCCATCCCTCTACCTGGCAGAAGCTAAACACATCCTCCTCTCACACACACACAATCTATCCCTCTACCTGGCAGAGGCTAAACACATCCTCCTCTCACACACACACACAATCTATCCCTCTACCTGGCAGAGACTAAACACATCCTCCTCTCACACACACACAATCTATCCCTCTACCTGGCAGAGGCTAAACACCTCCATCATCCCGCTCACCCTCCCTCCCTTGGCCAGAAGCTCATCAGGCCAGTATTTTAGAGCTGGTAGAAATCACATTTAAATACGCAAACAATTATACACAACACCTGCTCCAGGTGAGTTCGTGTGCCTGCAGTCATACAAGGGCATCTCGTGCTTCACTCATATCACACCAGATGTAGGTAGTGGAAGTTGAGCTAACTAGCACTACAGCTCTGTACAAATATCACACAGTACCTACTACCGCTTTTTAACAAACGTATCAATTCATACTCAAGGATATCAATCAATGTTTACATGCACACTGTTAAAACAGATAACACACAGAAAGACATTATCGCCTCTTTTATCGACATACTTTGATATACTGAATCCATGTTATGGTGTAACAGATGTGGTGCACAGACTAAACATACTCTAGGTTCAGCGAAAACACACAACATTTCTTAACAGATCTCTTACTTCTTCTTACTTCTTCTTCTGTCTCACAGGAACACCGAGCTGGTGTTCTTTGCAGCCGATGTAGTGAAGATGTTGAGCTACAGCTTCGTGTCGGCTTGGGAGACGGTTATGGCAGTTATTTTTTCAGTCCCTGTGTGCGTATAAAAAGTAGGAGGTGTGCAATACTTCTTTAGCAGACTCCACCACCATGGAGACTGTGGCGATCACTGTCTAGTTAGCCAGGCTAGACTTATTACTGGGGTACCAACGGAAAGGTGAGACAGGGTCTTGAACAGCTATGGATCAGTATGTCAGCTGTGGATCCCTGTCTGTCAAAATGGACAGCACCTTCACCCCGAAAATCTTCAAAATGGTGCTCCAGGATAAACACTCACATACTAAATCATTCAAAGCCAACCCAAACTTCCAACACTTTATTTGTACAACAAAATAGTATGGTAAACCATCATTGCAATAAAGGTAAAGGTGATCCTGTCATTATCTGTTACCATCGACGGCACAGAACTGAAACAAGTTGAAAGATTCAAGTACTTAGGAACAAATGATGGGGAATGTCACAATGAAATAAAAGTAGACGTGCTCAGGCAAAGTTAGCATTCCAGACAATGAGAAACATCTTGTGCAACAGATCCATATCAATGAAACAAGATTCCGAGTACTTAAATGTTACATCGAGCCAGTTTTGTTTTATGGATTGAAAATATAATGAGGAATGTTACAGAAGATGTAGACAAAGAATATTTCGATGCCATAACTTTGGAGGATATGAAAAACCAAGATTAGATATGCTGATGACACAGTATTAGTGTCCACAACACAAAAAGGAGTGGAAAAACTAATTATGTCAGTCCGTAAGAACAGTGAAGAGCAAACCCTCTATCTTAATGTGAAGAAAACTAAATTGATGACAACTGACAAAACAAATAAGGCAGCTGAAATATGTATCAGGAAAAATAAGAAGTGGAGAGTTTTTAATGTCTTGGACCACTATTAACTAATAATGGAGATACAATTAGGGAAATTAAAAGGAGGACATCTATCGCTCTTCAGAAAGTAAGAAAACTAAAGAATCTGTGGAGAGGAACAGACAGAACTACAAAAATAAGATTTTTAAGGGCATGCATCTTTCTCATGGCAAGTGCCTGTGAGACCTGGACACTTAACAAAACAGCTGAGAAACACATAAATGCCTTTGAATGTAAATGCTACAGAAGAGTTCTCCAAATATCGTGGACACAAAAAAACAAATATACCTATATTACAAGAACTTAATATTGAAGAAGACTGGCTAGTAAAGAGGATTAAAGAGAGAAAACTTAAATATTTTGGACACATTAAACATCACAATAATTTAGAGAAGACCGTCTTGGAAGGGTACATAATGGGAAAAAAGAAAGAGAGGAAGACAGAGGCGAAGATGGCTTCAAGACATCGTTGATGATCTGCAGATGGATGCATCAGCAGCAGGTCATTTTGCTCACAACCGAGAGGCCTACAAGAGAGCTGTTAGGGAGTCAAAATTTCGCAAGGGACATGCAAATGAATGAATGAATGGATGTGAAGCATGGTCCATGAATAAGAGAGTACAGCGAGAAATGGAGGCCATGGAAATTTGGTTCATAAGAAGGATGTTGAAGGTACCACGGACAGCTAAGAAAACCAACAAAGAAGTCTTAAGAAAGGCTGGAGTTAAAAGGCAAATTACTGCAAAGATCAGAGGCAGACAAGCGAGATTTGTAGGACATTTTCTGAGAAGAGGAAAATTGGAACACATTGTGGCAACTGGAAAAATTGAGGGAAGAAGAGACAGAGGAAGACAGAGATGGGCGTCAAGGTGGCTATGAAGAAAGTCAGCGTCGGATCTCGTAATCAAGTCTAAACACAGGGAATTGTGGAGAGAAATCATGACCTACGCCACGCGGCACGGCATTAAATTGATTGAATCCTGTCACACCTTAGAGGCACACAGGGATATAGTATTAGTGCCCATATTTTCCTTAACCTGTCAGCACTCTAGAGGATTATGTAGTCAGTATCACGCCTGGCTGCCTTTCCTTCCCCAACTCCAGAATAAGTAGGATACCCATTTCTACAGCTGGGTGATTGGGGTGCCTCTGGTCGGGTTCGAACCCCTGACCTCCGCCATGAGAGACCAGTACACTAACCACTTCGCCACTCAGATACCCAAAAAGAAATGCCTAGAAGCGGTCACCCATCTAAGTACTAACCACGTCCGGCGTTGCTTGACTTCGGTGATTGGACGAGAACCGGTATTTTCAACACGGTATGGACGTAGCAATAGTCTCCCAAAAACTTGGACCACACCAGAAACTGCTATGCTACAGATAAAGATTTCAGTTCGTGAACTACCACCCACTTTGACTTCAGGATTAACTTTGCAAACATTCAGTAAATCTCGTATTCCAGATAAGCAACAATACACTTCTTGAAGACTCAAGCTTCAAACATAAACTCCAGGAATGTTGAAACCCTGGAGTCTTCATCAAGGGACCAGAAAAGCGGCTGTCCCCACAGACTCGACTCTGTCCAGTCATATGACTGACCAGAAGAGGGTAACCCTCGCCACGTGGTAGTAACCAGAAAACCAAAAGAGAGGGAACGAAGGAAGTAATGAAACAGAGTCTAGAAAATTTTCTTTGACAAGATGATCAACAAGAAATTTTCTAGTACGAGTGTTGCAACCTTGCACTGACTAAACCTATGAGAGATTAATTCCGTCTTTTGATTCTATATTCACTTATATCAGAAAGTTAAGTTTTAGTTAATTCTGCTTCTTCCAGTCACAAATGGCACACTCTTTCTCTAGCCCAGTGATTCTTAAGCTTGTTTTAGATTGTGTCCGCCCCCATCTGATTGAGAATGGTTGTGGATTCCTCATTAAAAATAAAAATGACAGTAGTGTTGTTTGTTTTACTTGAGCCAATCCCTGTTTTGGTACATGGATTCCCAGAAATCCTTCCATGGATCCCTTGGAGGTCCGGGGGCTGCAGTTTGAGAACCACTTATTTGAGTCAGCATTGAAGCATCCTTTATTCTCTTTCCTCTTGATGCTTGATGTAAGGAAGCTGATTTGTCTCCCCTCTCTATCAAAACATCGTGTGAATGCTTTCTCATAGTGCTATCTGCTGATTGAATCCTGGTCTAATCCTTAATGATTCTTCGGATAGGTCACTGACATGACAAGCTATGATGAAGTCAGAGCTAAGGATTGAAACAGAATTAAACATTAAAACAGAATTAAGGATTAACACAAAATTAAACAGTTTCTTAAGGAATGACTTGTTTTTCTTCTTATTTTTTTAAACCAGTGATTTGGATAAACAGTAATGAATGTTATTCAGCTGTTGTAGTTTAGACTTGTGGAGGCAGGCTGTGACAAGTGTCAGCTTTTGGTCTGAATTTATGTGACAGTATTTAGTCAAAGGTATATTCATTCATTCTTTCCTTTGCATGTCCCTTGCGGAACTTTGCCTCCCTAACAGCACTCATGTAGGCCTCTCGGTTGTGAGCAAGATGGCCTGCTGCTGATGCAGCCATCAAGGGTATATAACCTTGATATAACTGAATCATTATCTCAGAGTTAGGCACATGGTGGTTGTATGTTCGCAGAATCTTCTCGGCTGTTTTGTCCTTGACTTCAAGTTCACTCTTCGCTGGTGGAAAGTGTTTTGTGGTCTGTGTGTGAGAAGAAAGTTTCAGCTCAGATCATTCGGAGTTTGACTTGTGTAGTCTTGTCGGTGTTAGAAATGTTTATTGTGATAGCTGGTAGCTGTGAGTTATGTACAACAAGTTATGTTATAGTTGATTGGTTGAATTCTTGCGGCATTATCTCAGTAACTTAGCTAGGTAGTAGCCCAGGATTATATTGTGTTGGAGTTATGCATGTTGGAATCGTCTTTTGATATATTTTCGTCGTCGATGCATCATCATCATCATCATCATCATCGTGTTCACATAATAAACGGATGTGAGTACCAAGGTAATGGAGTCTTTTTAGATAATCCAATGTGCCATTTTGTGAACGTCATGGGGTTGCCCTGTGAAGAGTATATCAGTATAGGGAATGTCGTCACTGCATATTTAAGTCACACCACAAAGTGACACAGTCAACATATGTGTTGAGCACCAGCACGCACTTCAACACACATATACACTTTCAGTGGTGCCGTCATGAGCCAGTCATTTGCATGTCCCTTGCGGAACTTTGCCTCCCTAACAGCACTCCTGTAGGCCTCTCGGTTGTAAGCAAGTTGCCCTGCTGCTGATGCATCCAGTTGCAGATTATCAACAATGTCTTGCAGCCATCTTCGCTTGGTCTTCCTCTCTTTCTTTTTTTCCTGTTATGTATCCTTCCAAGACGGTCTTCTGTAAATTATCATAACGTCCAAAATATTTCAATTGTTTCTGTTTAATCCTCTTTACTAGAGGATTAAACAATATTAAGTTCTTGTAGTAAGGACATATTTGCTCTTTTTTGTGTCTAAGATATTTGAAGAACTCTTTTACATTCAAAGGCTTCCATCATGAAGTGTGTTTCTCAGCTATTTTGTTAAGTGTCCAGGTCTCACACGCGTATGCAAGCTCTTAAGAATACTATTTTTGTAGTTCTGTCTGTTCCAATATCATAGGCACAAAAAAGAACAAATAATCCATACTGGAATAAGTTAATACTGAAGAAGGTTGGTTAATAAAAACGATTATAATAAAGAAGTTTCGTTAGTAACGAAGAAGGTTGGTTAGTAGAGAAGATTATACTGAAAAAGATTGGTTAGTAAAGAAGATTATATCGAAGAAAGTAGTTAGTAAAGAAGATTATATTGAAGAAGGTTGGTTAGTAGAGAAGATTATACTGAAAAAGATTGGTTAGTAAAGAAGATTATATTGAAGAAAGTAGTTAGTAAAGAAGATTATATTGAAGAAGGTTAGTCAGTGAAGGAGATTATATTCAAGAAAGTTGGTTAGTAAAGTAAATTGTATTGAAGAATGTCTGTTAGTAAAGAAGATTATATTGAATAAGGTTGGTTAATAAAGAAGATTATACTGAATAAAGTTGGTTATTAAAAAAGATTATATTGACGAAGGTTGGTTAGTAGAGAAGATTATACTGAAAAAGGTTGGTTAGAAAAGAAGATTATATTGAAGAAAGTAGTTAGTAAAGAAGATTATATTGAAGAAAGTAGTTAGTAAAGAAGATTGTAGTGAAGAAGGTTTGTTAGTAGAGAAGATTATACTGAAAAAAGATTGGTTAGTAAAGAAGATTATATTGAAGAAAGTAGTTAGTAAAGAAGATTATATTGAAGAAGGTGGTTAGTAGAGAAGATTATACTGAAAAAGATTGGTTAGTAAAGAAGATTATATTGAAGAAAGTAGTTAGTAAAGAAGATTATATTGAAGAAGGTTGGTTAGTAGAGAAGATTATACTGAAAAAGATTGGTTAGTAAAGAAGATTAAAGAGAGAAAACTTAAGTAGTTCGAATGCACTGAATGTCATGAGAGTTTGCAAAAGAGATGTTTTGGAAGGGTGCATAATAGGAAAAAAGCCAGAAATATCAAAAAGAAGATTTCAACAAGACATTGTTGATAATTTACTTACAACTGAGAGAGCACCAGGTGATCTGTTAGGGAGGCAAAGTTCCACAAGAGACCTTACAACCAAGAGGCCTTCAAGAGAGGCTGTTAGGGAGGCAAAGTTCCTCAAGGGACACTCTAATGAATGAACAAATGAACACAGGCTATTGAGTGTTTGAAAAATACATCATTGAAATGAAAAAGAAGCTGCTGATATAGGGAACTTGATTTGCTGATAAAGCTAATATCAAACTGACTCGGGCTATGCTGGTAAGCGAAATATTTTCAACGAGAATGCCAATTAAAACAATAAAAAATTTGTGCTGTCAAGGTTTTATGATAGATTTTTTATCATTGTGCCTTTGCTCAACTTTTTCTCATTTCTTTCTGCGCCCTGAATGTAATCTTATCTGGCATCTCCTATTTCAGTGATATTATCTGACAGATGGAAAACAAAACTAGCTCTAATTCAGCCAAAACAAAAGAGACGTAACTCTGCTCTCCGGTTTGACTTTTTCTTAAATATTCTGTATCATTCTATCAGTTTCTTTCTTTCTCCTACATCCTCAATATCACTCTACTCTTTTTCCTTCCTCTTAAATACTCTGTATAACTCTTTCTTTCTCATAGATACTATTCTATATCACTCTGCCTGTTTCTTCCTTCCTCTTATGTACACTATATCATTCTGATTGTTTCTTCCTTCCTCTTAAATACTCTATATTACTCTGTTTGTTTCTTCCTTCCTCTTAAATACTACACAATATCACTCTGCCTGTTTCTTCATTACTATTATACACTCTACATCACTCTGCTTGTTTCCTCCGTCGTCTTATGCACTCTATATCACTCTTTCTTCCTCTTAAATACTACACAATATCACTCTGCTTATTTCTTCATTACTATTATACACTCTATATCACTCTACCTGTTTCTTCCTTCCTCTTAAATGCTCTATATCATTGTTTCTTCCTTCCTCTTAAATACTCTGTATCATTCTTTCTTTCTCTTAGATACTATTCTATTTAACTTTTTCTTTCTCTTGGATACTACTCTATATCACTCTTCCTTTCTCTTACATACTATTTTATATCACTTTTTCTTTCTGTTGGATACTACTATATATCACTCTTTCTTTCTCTTAGATACTACTCCATATTACTCTTTCTTTCTCTTAGATACTATTCTGTATCACTCTTTTTTTCATTAGATTTCTATATCACCCTTTCTTTCTCTTGGATACTACTATAAATCACTCTTTCTTTCTCTTAGATACTACTATATATCACTCTTTCTTTCTCTTAGATACTACTATATATCACTGTGCCTGTTTTTTTCCTTCCTTTTAAATACTCTGTATTACCACTTTTTCTTTCTCTTAGGTACTCTCTATCACTGTGCCTGTTTCTTCCTTTTTTATATACTATCTATCACTCCGTCTATTTGTTTCCTTCTCTTCTGTAGTATAAATACTGTTAATTCATTGATCTTCTGCTCATTCATTTTGTATATCCCTACTCCAGAATCCCCACTTTCTTTTGTATTTAACTGATGGAGTCCTTCTTTTTCTCTGAATGTTTCAGTGGAATATATTTCATTTTCCCCTTTATTTTCGTCCTTCATTCATCTGAAACTTTTCACTTAACTTTGACAGCATGTTTCTGCAGACAATTCAGTCTTAGTTTCCTTTCTTTTTCATTTAAATACTCACTAGATTTCACCTACTCTTTCCCTTCCTCTAATTATTATTCCTCCTACCTCTTTCTGTCTCCCCCGTGAGTCAAAACCTGCTCAACAGCAAAGCCCTGGGATCGTGCGCCTGCACGCCAGCGTGAGTTGGCTGTACTGGGCTAAGAGAGACGTTTGGAGCGCTCTCTGTTTGTCAAAATCCAGACTTTTCATTAATGGTCTGTGATTGTTGGAAACCCAAATGTCCTTAGTCAAAGTAGCATTCAGCTCGTATTTATCGCTCAGTTCACAGTAAGTGTTATGTTCTTTTCAGTACTTGTAACAATCAGTCTTTGTGTCTACGTGGCGGTGCATTATTGTTAGATTTTTCTGAACATTTAGAATATGCGTTGACAATTCCGTTTAGTTTTCTTAGTGGTTTATTCTTCTAAAGTGAAAAACTTATTCTAGACATCCGTATAGCGTCCTTTCAGATCTGAAAAAGTTGTTGTATATATTAAATGGACTGTTTATATAAGAAGCTGTTGTATATATTAAATGGACGGTTTATACAAAAAGTTGTATATATTAAATGGACGGTTTTTATAACAAGTTGTTGTATATATTAAATAGACGGTTTATACAAAAAGTTGTATATATTAAATGGACGGTTTTTATAACAAGTTGTTGTATATATTAAATAGACGGTTTATATAACAAGTTGTTGTATATATTAAATGTAGGGTTTATATTTCAGGTTTCTCGTGGTTTTTCAGTCATAAAATAGCATGAAGTGTGTAGGTCTATAATTTCATTTGTTTTTAAATACACAAAAACATTTTCGGTCTTTAAACTAAGAGCCCTTATTTTCAGAAACTTTTCTTTGGTTTAAGATTCGTTTTTTTAAGCTATTATTTAGTCATTTAAATCAGGATATTATTAATATTAACATTATTATTTACTCAATTAAATCAGGATATATCTATACTGCAAGAGCTTAATATTGATGAAGGCTGGCTAGTAAAGAGGATTAAAGAGAGAAAACTTAAATATTTTGGCCACATTAAACGTCATGATAATTTAGAGAAGACCATATTGGAGGGATACATAATGGGAAAAAGAAAGAGAGGAAGACCGAAACGAAGATGGCTGCAAGACATCGTTGATGATCTGGAAATGGATGCAGCAGCAGCAGGCCATCTTGCTCACAACCGAGAGGCCTACAGGAGTGCTGTTTGGGAGGCAAAGTTCCGCAAGGGACATGCAAAGGAATGAATGAATGAAATCAGGATATTATTAACATTAAACTGTCGCGATGTGTCATGTTCTTGCTTTCCCAGAAATGGTAAACATTGACAGTTTATTCATTCACTGAGAACGAGTTTATTTCACCAAAAAAATAGACACACAGGAAGAGGATAGAAAATATAACCTGAAATTGGTTGCGAAAGATGGTAAGATAAGATGTGAAGATAAGAGAAGAAAAGGGACTGGGAGATAAATATTTGATGGTAGAACTGCAAATCAGCATAGAAAGGGTTTCACCATTTTCTGTATGCTCCGAATGATTGGATCGCTTTTCCTATGTAAATCTATTAGCAGGCTTGCCAAGTAATCGCAAGATCCGCAAGCCATGTTTTTTTTTCCTTCTGTATCACTTATCTGGCCAGGTCAGTGCGTATATCCGACACTTCAAGAGTCTTCTATAAATATTTATACTTGAAAGCGAATGGCCTTGACCAGGTATGTTAGATGTCTGTTCAGGATCTCTAATTATGGAAAGTTTCACCAAACATTAAAATCAGTCTGTTTTTAGACACCAATGCACCTGCAACAGTTTCAACGAGCGAGAATTAGCAAGAAGTGACGATACGATGAACATATGAGGCTGAAAGACCCGGTTGTTATATGCCATGAAATGGTAGAAATGGTGATTGAAAGCGGCCAGCTGTCCACATTAGCTTGTTCTTCTAGAGAATGCTTGTGTCATTGTGCAACATTAATCACTCAACGCATCTGCCTTTCATCCAAACGGTCATAGTCCAGTTTGCAGATCTTGTGATTTTCATAACTGAACACAGTTGTTCGTAGAAATCACTTACTTGCATGTACTGTTATCCAATCTTGTGTTATCAAGGCTAGTGAGTTAAGTTTATGTTAGTTAAGTTTATGTTAGTACGTGCAAATATAGAAAATGTTTTAAAAACGTGAGATTCTGGGTGGAAATAGAGACCAACATAACTAAGAAATGTTCTAATGTTTTGACCCTACAGAAAGTTTTAGAAATAACAAGAAAATTAACAAGCAAAACATGGCGGTTAACAAATATTGTAGCCAACCTCGTATGTCTTCATGTTCTCCGCGGGAACGTGTGTATATTTCTTGCATATCTCTCTAAGATAACAGACACGTGACCACCTATGTTCACATATTATAATGTTCTACCCCCATCCGACTGTATCTAACATCCATGTTCATTATTTTCCATTTCATCCAGAATCTCTACATTCAACCTCTCGTGTAGCAGGCGTTAAGGACCTGAAATGAACCTTCTGTTACTGACTTTGAAGGGCCCTTAGCTAGTCATAATATAGGAGGCCATTCTATACAAGTCATTTCCGTTACGCTGTTACTTTTCTGTTGTTGTGAAATAGGTCAGTCTGAAACATGGAGATTTCTGACCTTCATTTCTGCTCCTTTTCATCAGTGACTGCGTGAGCGAAATATCTTTCTGTAAAATGTAAAACCCTTACAACTGACGACATTGTGAGGACTTTGACGAGTGAATGTCAAGTCTGGCGCAAGGTGAATTACTACCGGGTCATTTTACCAGAGTAAAGAAACATAGGGAACAGAATAAACCGTTTGACTACACTGAGATAACAGCTCGAGGTGACAAGTACCAGGCAATGACTGGACCTGGACTTAGATTATACTCGGGTACTGGCTGACATGGCTGCTGCTTGTCATGATTATATATTCAGTCTATATTCTCAAAGATTTATACCTCTAATACTGGGCTAAAATCTGTTTTTCCTAACACAGACTGCCCAGTTGCTTTGTTTTATGATTTTTCTTTAGAAGTACTGCCGTCTCCGTAGTCTTTCTCCTTACAACAGGCAGAATATTATAAGATAATTTTGAGGGTTTCTGACACTTAATCACTCACACATTTAATAATGCCACACTTAATCGCTGTGACATTGAATCACTCGACAAGTAATCACTCACACACTTAATCACGCGACACATAATCCATTTCTAGAAGCCATAATTGCAGCACTCTCAAATACAAGCAGTATACCCTGTGGTACAGCTAGGGGGAATCAATCTTTAACTGCTCCCAAAATGGGATCGTAAGTAGCTTGGGTCTTATTTGCTACAAGGGAAGGATACAGTCATAGGGTGAACTGTTCAAAGTGAAAGATGTATATCAGGGAAATTACTGACGTTACCAATGTCAATTGTCTGATAACCATAATTACGTGATTAAGTGCCAGAGTGATTAAATATCGCGTGATTAAGTGTTGGATGATTAAATGTCCGAGTGATTAAGTGCTCGAGTGTTTGTCTTGCATCACTAAGTGAACAAGGAAATCTAAATCCTGTCTGAAAAGAGAGAGCGACAGTTTGTATGCCGTGCCTGCTGCTAGAAAGTTGCCTCAGGTGTAAAGTTTAATGATAAATAAACGTTTGATGACTGCACATTAACACGATTAGGCAACACTTCACACGGGCACCTGGTTTAGACGGTATCTGTTTATTACAGTAACTGGCACAGCACCAGGTGCCAGCAGTGAGGAAATATTTAATGTTTCACTTGTTGCTGCATCTTATGTTTTTACTACAGCAGCATCTAGCACTACCAGCACTGACATTTAACTACAGATATTGCTACTACTACTACTATTACTACTACTACTACTACTACTACTACTACTACCAACACTACAACTGCTGCTGCTGCTGCTAGTACTACTACTATTAAAGTAACAGAACAGAGTGTTGTATGATTAGACCTCCAAGAAATCACAGGGAAAGGACCTTTAGACACAAGAGAAAGAAAATAAATGATAGAATAATTACCCAAGACTTCAGCCACGAACTCCGGTAGGCCGAGCAAATGTCTAGCCACGACAGAACAGTGAGAGAACATCCTATCTTGCACCCCCACTACTACTTGTTATTGCTACTACCACTGCTACTACTACCATTAATATTATTATTATCATTGCAACTAAAAACACTACTAATCGTATACTATATACAGCTAGCACTATTGTCAAACCTATGCTACTATGAACTACTACTATGTAGTAGCTTCATATTAGTATTTTCACAATTTCCCAGAGAACAGTGGCTGCAATGGATATGCAGATTGTTTTGGTCTATATGGCACTCAAATAAACAAGGTCCATCAACGTCAAGTCCATATTTTTTAGATATACATTGTGTCCTTGATGTGAGAATGTGTTGTAATCTGGTACTCAGAGGGTTTTTTGTAAACGTTTACTCATCATCATCAGCATCATTATCATAATCATCATCGTCAATCCTCTATACTCCCAGTAGAGCATAGGCATCAACAAAGGTTCCCTAGCCAATCCTGCCTTGAGCAAGCCGGGATACATCAAACTGTCTTTCTTGCTTCCTCTGGTTCTTTCTATATTGGTGCATCTCCGTGCTCCTAATGGCCTGTCCTTCTTTCTCTTCCCCTGAGATATCCAAGTCAAAACGATGTAGGGGTATCTTGTTTCCATTCATAGTAATACGACTGAAAGCAGTTAGGCGAATTCTCGTTCTCTTCAATGTAACTTCTTCTTCTTCTTCTGCGCTCGAGGTTGTTGGTCACTTCAGATCTTGATCCCTGTTGACATGGCAAAGCCTGCAGTCCTCTCCAGATCCTGATAGAAGCCCCAAAACTTTTGCCCCAAGCTTGTGTCCTCTGGTCATGTCTCACGCCTCGGGTCTCCATGGTTTGGGCGCTCCTGTAGGATATGTTCTGGAGTCTGGACTCCGCTGTCCACATGGACACTCGTCTGTGTGAGACATTTTGAGTCGATCCAGGTGGCTCAGTAGTCTGTAGTGGCCTGTCCTTAGATGAAAGAGGATGTCGATGTAACTGATTTTACAGGAATTTCTGCTGCACCTCGCCCTTCCTATTGCTTCCAATCTCCAAATAACAAATAATACTTACATAAAATGATAACGTCAATGTAGAAAATCATAATAAGAGTTTGAAACTCCATACAACTTTGAGATTTTGATAACTATACTAAGGCCAACCATTTAAGCCACAGAATCCAGTGCTGTTACAGTTTTTATTTGGCTGTTTTACTTAATTTAGAAATTATTCCATCTCTCTCCCCCCCCCCCCCCCCCCGGTTGTTTGCCTGGGGTTTACACAGGCTGTTTAGTATTTGAAATGTTCTTAACAGTTTTTATGTTTATTATTTACTTCTTCTTCTTCTTCGTTCACTTCTACCACCAAAAACCGCACTGTGAACCTACTGAATTCATGCCTGTGGTCCTCGTTAGGTCCCGTGGTCCCCTGTGTGGTCCAAAATAGACCACACGAGATCCACGAAAGGACCACAAGAGATTCAGAGTGTCACAGTGCTTTAGCCTGTATTCTTGGTGGGTCTCGGAAGTGGGATTGCGTGACACCGTGGTTTTCATTGCACCAGTTTAGTCTAGGGTTGGACTTTCTCACCGGAAGACCTCGACGTGTTTAGGATATCAGTGCATCCCCGCTGGGTGAGAGGCGGTAGCCCACCCAGGCCAGAGTTGGACTTTCTCACCGGAAAACCTCAACGTGTTTTGAGATACCTGTGTATCACCGCCGGGTGAGAGGTGGTTGCCCATCCAGTCCAGGGTTGGACTTTCTCACCGGAAAACCTCAGCGTGATTAGGATACGCAAACATCCCCGCCGGGTGAGAGGTGGTTGCCTATCTAGACTTCCCTGGTCCAGTGTCTCCGACTTCAGCATTTTGCGGTCGTGGCCGCTACCCTTCCTAGTTGTGACCAGGATGGAGCTTTTGTCCAGGAGGACGAATCCTCGCCACTAGTGACTTCTACCCCTGGGTTGAGCCGGTTTAGGCATTATCCCAGTAAGGGCGTGTTTGGGACGGGACCGACCTCTAGAGCAGAGGTACTGTGACATGCATAGCCTTCAAGATTCACCCTGGTATGAGCCGGTTTAGGCAAAATTCACCAGTATGGGCGTTTATCAGGCGTTACCGACCTCTAGAGCGGAGGTGGCATGACATGTCTAGCCATCAAGTTTCACCCCTGGTGTGTGCTGGTTTAGGCATATTTCACCAGTGTAGGTGTATTTCGGACGTGGGCGGCCTCTAGAGCAGAGGTGCCGTGGTATAGCTCTCGTAGCGATACTACTGGACATACCAGTTAAACTTCACTTTCCACCACCTTTTCCCATCGGCTCCGCACAGCAACCTTTATTTCTTTTCCGCATTTACTTCCTTAACCGGGAGGAGCTTCACTCCACGCACGGCATTCGAAGAGTCTCGCCAGCAGTGAGACAAGCCGGTTCATGCATTTCACCCGACATGACTGCACTCAGGACGTGGCCGACCTCCAGACCAGAGGTGCCATGATTTGACTGTTTGCTTCGCTTTATCCTTTCTACCACCTTTTCCGCAGTGATGCTGCGCGGCAACCTCATTTGCAAATTTCTTCATTGGCCGGGAAGAGCACCGCTCCACGCACGGCAGCTGAAAAATCTCGCCAACAGCGGTTTATTATTTAATTACATAAAAATTATTTGTTAATATGAACCAGTTGCTTACAAATGGCGTGTGGTTTAGAATACTAGAGCTGGTATCTGTAAGAAATATTTACAAAGGACAGGAAAAGCTGACATTTGTTAAGCTGATCTAATACAGAATTTAATCTTTTAATATTGTAAGTGTCTTAAATTTCAACAGACATTTCAAAGAAATTCATTTATAAATTAATTTTTTGGTAGACACTTCAAGCACAGGAATTTGGTGGGAAACTTTTTGCGTCAGATCATGCTTTAAATCTGAACACACAAAAAAAAAAAATATTGGAGTTGCAGTCACTAAGAGATACAAGGTGTACATAAACTATTCACCTGTTGAAACGCTTCATCTGCCAGTTCCCTTTTTGGTGTAATACGCTGCCAGTTGTTTAAAATTGTTTTAAGCAAAGCCTCATCGATTGTTCAGTAGGCGGATCCTTGTTGAATTCTTTCCTATAAAAACGCTTAACAACTTACAGGAGATTGTGTTTTCAATAACCACAGGACGCAAATTGCCTTTTCTTGCACAGTCGCCATTTTTAATGTTTCGTCGTAACACTTGATGCTACAGAGTGTTGCCAAGATCACAGAAATAATTTCTAGTGTGGAAGTTACTACAAAGTAACTCTGTTACACTTGAGTGCAAGTTTTTGGTGATGAATGTGTATTTTTTGTGTTGTATAAGAAAACTGATGTTCTCGTGTTTACCTGGACATCAGTTACTTGTCTTCTGTCTCAAACAAATCTTCTCTTCAATCTTCCTCTAACTACGACCTGGTGTTCTTTGCAGTCGGTGCTGTGAAGATGTTGAGGTACAGTATCGTATCGGCGTGGGAGCGGGTTATGGTGGCTACTTTTTCGGTCCCGGAGTGCAGCTAAAAAGCAGAGGGTGTGTAATGCTTCTTTAGCAGACTCCACCACCATGGGGACTATGGCGATACCTGTCCCGTTAGCCAGGCTAGGTCTGTTACCGGGAGTACCACGGAAAGGTCGGACAGGGTCTTGGTCAGCTATGGTTCACTAACCCTGATGCTAGCATACCAGCTATGGGTGGCTGAGTGCATCATCGGACAGACGTCTTCACCCTCTAGGGTATCAGTTACAAGAATGACGGAAGTAAATGACGTCACAAACACTGGAAAGTGAACGTAATTACATAATTAGATAGACATAAGATTGAAAAGTTCAAGTTCATGATAATTGCGACACTGTTTCTATAAGAAAAATTCTAATGAAGAGCGGGAGTGAGGAATACAAATGTTCTAAATGTGAGATGAGAATAACGATATTAACAGTTAGAGAATAACGATATTAACAGTTAGAGAATAACGATATTAACAGTTAGAGAATAACGATATTAACAGTTAGAGAATAACGATATTAACAGTTAGAGAATAACGATATTAACAGTTAGAGAATAACGATATTAACAGTTAGAGAATAACGATATTAACAGTTCTGAAAATAAACAAAATCAGAATATGTCAGATAAAAGAATCTGATTTTTGCGAACTCAGTTTTCGACGATGATGCACATAGTTGGACTAGTCGTGATCAGACGGCTTATAAAAATGAAAATGTTATCAACAGCCAAGTGGAAACGTCTCCAGAGTATAGATTTGTCATTTAATCATGGCTGTTTGATGCTCACAGACACCTCCAAGGATTGAGCAATCTAACGTTCAAGTGAGTGGTTTAAGAAAAGGTCTCTACAGAACAAACTAAACAGCTTCGAAGCTGCTTTAACACAGAAATAATGACAAATTTTAATACCAGTGACGATTTACTTCATTAGATACTTACAAAATTAATTATGCCTAAGCCAGAAGTAGAGATACCAGCAAATATAAATACAAATGGAAAAGGGGGGAAAGAAGGCAAGAAATGTGGCTGAAAGAGACATGTTTTAGGAAAAGATTACATTATAAAGATTAGAAATAAGTGGCAAATGATATTTACTTGAGATCACTTGAGGCAAAAAGGGAGGGAATCTAAATAATAATAATGCGAAAGATACATTCAACTGGAGGATGGTTGAAAGACAACATCGCGAAGAAAGTAAAATATACAGGAATCCTGGAACTTCAGAAATTCTGGGATGGAAATAACTAAATACTGACGAGTGTAGGGCCACGTTAGCCATGTTTTTTTCATGAGTTGTCCAGAGCACACTGGTTATAGATATGTTTACAACTAATCCTGTTTTGGCAACCCTTTACATTAAGTAGTCCAGGACGTATATTCTTCACTTTGTAACTATACGATATTTTATGAGACATTACAGAGATCTTTGACATGGCTACAACGTGGGACTGGCTACTGGTCCAATTCATAAGGTTCTTCGAGCAGAACAAAACTATTCAGATCGCTAGCGTTACTTTTCGACTGTCCGTGCCTGAGGCAGGTTGTTCTTCGTTTCATTATTTCCTGCAACCGGCACGGAAGAACTGACCCAGCAGAGCACAATCACAGCATAAGACGATCTACAGATTTCCGACAAATCAATAAAAAAAAACATATCATTTGACACAGGCGTATCAAGTGTAGACACAGTTTGATGAAGAAGCCAGATAAAGCAATTTCCAGGACAAACAGACCACGGACAAATGGAATCGGACAATTAGTTTATGCACATATGAGATACATAATGCACAGGAACGTCTCACGAGTAAAATAATGTCACGAAAAATACGACCGTTTCACAAACGTGTTTCAGATCCGAGAGAGCGACAAGATGTGATAACGCTAACAGAAAGAGATTAGATGGCCTGCCTCCTACAAGTTCAGGTGCAGAAAGTTATATTTTACATAAAAGCGAAGAGAAACTTTTACACTTTCTAAGATCAAAATATCTCCATCACATCCACCTACTAGTTTCTCTCTCTCTATCCCCCTTCCCCCACCTCCCCCTCCCCCCCTAAAAAACAAAATCCCCTCTCCTAAAAAAAATAGATGCCCATATTCATGTTATTTTGCTCAGCATAAAAGGTATTAGTGTACCATACTAGACGTAAGAGGGGATGCATAGAAGTGATCTTATCCTAGTTTCTTTACACACATTTATAGATTGTTTTGTTATTTTCTTGTAGGCAAAGGTAAAGTTTCAATGCTGGAGTAGCTTATTGGTAAAGAGAAATGATTTATCATGAGAAAGATGTGAGGTCTGGTTATGAAGCAAAATATTCTCTGGCTAACTGAATTGTTAACAGTTGTCTCTCTCTTTGTATCTTTTTTTAAATTTTTCTATCTCTTTTTCTAATTCTCTCTCTCTCTCTCTCTCATTCACAGACACACATTCAAATAGTCTTATAGCAATTTCTTCACATCTATCATCTACTGTTATGGTTCTGAAGTATTGACATCAACAGCGGAAAATATATCATTCATTCCATTCATTTGCATGTCCCTTGCGGAACTCTGCCTCCCAAAAAGCACTCCTGTAGGCCTCTCGGTTGTGAGCAAGATGGCCTGCTGCTGATGCATCCATTTGCAGATCATTAACGATGTCTAGTAGCCATCTTCGCCTTGGTCTTCCTCTCTTTGTTTTTCCCATTATGTACCCTTCCAAGACGGTCTTTTCTAAATTATCATGACGTTTAATATGTCCAAAATATTTAAGTTCTCTCTCTTTAATCTTGTTTACTACCCAGCCTCCTTCAATATTAAGATCTTGTAGTATAGATATATTTGTTCTTTTTTTTGTGTCCACGATATTTGAAGAACTCTTCTGTAGCATTTACATTCAAAGGCATTTATGTGTTTCTCGGCTGTTTTGTTAAGTGTCCAGGTCTCACAGGCATATGTTGCGATGGGAAAGATGCACGCCCTTAAAATCTTATTTTTGTAGTTCTGTCTGTTCCTCTCCACAGATTCTTTAGTTGTTAGAAAATTAATAAATGTTATTTCCATAAAACTCAGATCTAAACTTGATATTAAAAAAAAAACCACTGTAGATTTTCTCAACTTCTCCTCATCATCATCATGTGGCAGCAGCAGGTATTGGCGGCCATGCTTTTTTCATATATCTCAGTATTTTCATATTTTTCATGAACTTTCTGTGACTTTTTATTACATCATATTATCGATAATCTTCTCTATTTATCTTCATCTGCCTCCCTTCACATGTTGTTATGATATTTTCGATCTAGCCTGCCCGTTATCCTTGTATGTCCTTTGAAAGTCTAGACTGTTTTTCTTCCCACGTTTTTGGCAAACTCCATTTATTGTTTTATTTCCATGGAATAAACCGTAAAGTTAGATAGAGGTGTATGGTGTAGTTTTACAAAGTGGCAGAGGGAGTGAGTAAAGTGAGAAAAAACGAATAGAAAGTATGAGAATGTATAAATGAAAAACATACAACATCCGATATTTCGGCGTGAGCCTTCTTCGAGGATTACATGCACAACGAGACAAAAACAAATAACTAAACGAATGAATAAACTAGACTCAATACAGCACACAGCGTTTACAACTGTTGTCTGTTATTCAGTGACGCAATGTTTTCTTTTCCTAATTTGTACTTTATTCTGTTCTTGATGTCGTGGTTGGATTTTAATCAGCTGAACCAAAATTTAAAAAAAAAACAAACAGCGCGAGTCTTCTTTCTCTTGACAAGCCAGGATGTCCTATTCTACCCGTCAAGTTGTAATTTGTGCCACGCTGAAGGAGGTTTTCCCCATTGTGTTTTATGAGATTGTGAAATATGTCAAGTTACAAAAACTTGACTGCGATGTTTCAACCCAAGTTACCGAGAAACAATTATTTAAGTTTACATTTGCTTGTCCCTGTGTGTGGTAACTTTGCCATTCTGGCTGTTTTAGACAGACTCGTTCCGACCAGTAGAGGGCACTAAAGTAAACTTATACTGTCCAGGGAGAAGGGCAGAGACCATTAGAGAAGATACATTGATTCTAGTTTAGGCTTAAAGGTTCGCCATCTTTCAATATTACTGAACCATACAATATCTTCTAAGCGTAATTGTGACGCCATTTCTGTACTTGTTTTTTCACGTTTAAAAACTTGGGAATCGTTTTATAAGTGTAATGCTGTATTGTCAGGAAAATCTGTCTATCTGTTAATGCACTGACAGTCACTTGTAAAGTATTCTCTGATGTGCCTCACTTTTAAAGCAGATATTCTCTTGTATCAGAAGCAGGATGCCATGTTTATGTCCGTTTTTATATCTGGCGTTACTAAAACGGTACGCTCCCCAGTCCACTTAGCATGAAAGGGCAGTGGTCAGCTCCTGCGCTACTCTCAAAGCAACTCTGCCATCGCTCTTTCATGCCAGGAAATTATAGGATTAATTTCTGTTTAGTTAAATAACACTGTCTACAAACAAAACACACCCTTCTCTATCTATCTTAACGTCTTTCAGACTGTCGCTAGATTGCAGTAGCTGCTCAGCTGTGAGCGCCCTGCTGTCAGTTACAATCGTTCATATTAGAGACAGTGTTTGGAGTGTAACGAACCAGCCTGCACTCAATTATAACTGTTTTCTGTTCTGGCCATTCATGACGCTTCTGACAGCTTCTAGAGCGAGGTGATCAGTCCTCTTTAGGTTCATAGCTTCTTCCCCAGATACATACCTTCCTCTGGACCTGCACATGTAGATCTGTATGTACTTATCAGATGTATGGCATGTACTCAGCAGACATTCCTAGCACAACTTGAAGTTCTGTTAGTCTTTTCTCTTTAATCTAGACATCACACACCGTGTGTCATTTTCTCTTTAATCTAGACATCACACACCGTGTGTCATTTTCTCTTTAATCTAGACATCACACACCGTGTGTCATTTTCTCTTTAATCTAGACATCACACACCGTGTGTCATTTTCTCTTTAATCTAGACATCACACACCGTGTGTCATTTTCTCTTTAATCTAGACATCACACACCGTGTGTCATTTTCTCTTTAATCTAGACATCACACACCGTGTGTCATATTTGTTATGTGCGGCACTTAATGTGTTTAAATAATAAGACATACAGTTTGAACATTATGTATCTATGGGCGTGACAGCGTCGAGACTATCTCATTAACATCCAGAAACACGCAGTGCCATGATGGAACTTGAAGTAGTGATCAATCGATGATTTATCATTCCTATGCCTTTTCCCTGAGTTTTATGTCATATCTTATTCCTTAACTTTTATCTGTTTTCTGTCTCAATTTTTACATGTAAAATGTTTTAACCATTTCCTTCACTCTGTTTCTCACACAGGTTAACTAATACAACTTGTGTAGGATGATTGGATAGTTTAGTTTCTACTACAGTTGTAGTAGTTATGATACAGTTGTGATATGTGGCCATATCACACAACTGTTTCAAAAATAATGAGCTATTCCTCAGATTTGCATCTAAATTGCTGTTGATATCTGCAGATTCTTTGTTGTTGATATCTGCAGATTCCTTGCTGTTGATATCTGCGGATTCTTTATTGTTGATATCTACAGATTCTTTGTTGTTGATATCTGCAGATTCTTTGATGTTGATATCTGCAGATTCTTTGTTGTTGATATCTGCAGATTCTTTGTTGTTGATATCTGCAGATTCTTTGTTGCTGATATCTGCTGACTACAGTGCTGAAATCAGGATATTCTGAATGTGCATGTATACGTGTATGTACGCCTACGGATCTTTCTTTATCTTATCCAGAAGAAGACTTTTGGCTTAAATCTTGTTTTCTATATTTTCTCTTTTTTTCTGAACATACAAACTTACTTTTTTGTATGACTTATTTATTTATTTCTTATTATTATTTCTCTCTCTCTCTCTCTCTTTCTCTCCATCCGCCTCGCTTTCTGTTTCTCTGTCCTCGCTTCTCTCTATCCTTGCCTCTCTCTGTCTCTCTCCCTGTCTCTCTCTCTCTCTCTCTCTCTGTGTCTCTCTGTGTCTCCTCTGTCACTCATTCACTCATGAAAATCTACACTTTTTGCATTACAGATGAATAGGCCTAAAGCTTTCATAAATTTGTATTTACCTTAGTTTCATATATAATAATTCTCGCCGGAAAATGCAACAAAAGTTAGCATACATTAATTGTTAAGATTATATTGACTTTTTTCACTGTTTGCATTTGTCATCATGGGAGATAATTTAACGCGAATTCACAAACAGCAAGACCATTGACAAGTTTTCTTCAAGTAATGCTGAAGTTTGTGGAACAAATCCTCTTTGGTACGTTACGGTTTTTTTTAAAAGAGGAATGTTACGGAAAGAAAACAAAGAGAAGAATTCTATCGTCCGAGAAAACTCCACAGCCAGTCTTGGGGTAGAAGAAGTAAAGAAATGTTTGTATTATTATCAACTCTTCTCTCTATTATTATATCGTCCACCATCCGTTTGAAATAGCTTTCATTTTGCTATGAAATTATGGCAGCCATTTCTTTGTAATGCTTCAGAATATGGTTCTGCGAAGTGACAGTCCTACTAAAGCTGGGGAACAATGAAGTGGAAACTTTATACAAATGTTGCCGTCTTCCGTAGAGAAATGTTATAATTTTTTTTATCCTAACTTCTTTTTATCTGTCTGTCTGTGCTTCACATTTTCTCTTGCTGTTGTAGTACTTTTCTTCTCACATCTTCTTCTTGTCTTCTCATTCAACATCTCCGTTTTTCAGCTCATTCAACATCTCCATTTCATTCAACATCTTCATCTTGTCTTCTCATTCAACATCTCCGTCTTTTCATCTCATTCAACATCTTCGTCTTGTCTTCTCATTTACATGTCTGTTTTTTCATCTCATTCAACATCTCCGTCTTGTCTTCTCATTTACATGTCTGTTTTTTCATTTCATTCAACATCTCCGTCTTGTCTTCTCATTTACATGTCTGCTTTTTCATCTCATTCAACATCTCCGTCTTGTCTTCTCATTTACATGTCTGTTTTTTTCATCTCATTCAACATCTCCATCTTGTCTTCTCATTCTACATCTCTGTCTTTTAATCTCATTCAACATCTCCATCTTTTCATCTCATTCAACATCTCCATCTTTTCATCTCATTCAACATCTCCATCTTGACTTCTCATTCAGCATCTCCATCTTTTCATCTCATTCAACATCTCCATCTTTTCATCTCATTCAACATCTCCATCTTTTCATCTCATTCAACATCTCCATCTTTTCATCTCATTCAGCATCTCCATCTTTTCATCTCATTCAACATCTCCATCTTTTCATCTCATTCAACATCTCCATCTTGACTTCTCATTCAGCATCTCCATCTTTTCATCTCATTCAACATCTCCATCTTTTCATCTCATTCAACATCTCCATCTTTTCATCTCATTCAACATCTCCATCTTTTCATCTCATTCAACATCTCCATCTTTTCATCTCATTCAACATCTCCATTTTAAAATTTTCATTCATCTCCATCTTGTCTTCTCATTCTACATGTCTGTCTTTTCATCTCATTCAACATCTCAATTTTTTTATTTCATTCAACATCTCCGTCTTTTTATCTCATTCAAAATCTCTCTCTTGTCTTCTCATTCTACATCTCCGTCTTATCTTCTCATTGTGTATTTATGTCTTGTCTTCTCATTCTACATCTCTATCTTTTCATTTCATTCAACATCTCCGTCTTGTCTTCCCATTCTACATCCCTGTCTCTTCATTTCTCTCTTTTCGTCTCATTCAGCATCTCCGTCTTGTCTTCTCATTCTACATCTCTGTCTCTTCATTTCTCTCTTTTCGTCTCATTCAGCATCTCCGTCTTGTCTTCTCATTCTACATTTCCATTTTGTCTTCTCATTGTACATCTCTCTCTTGTCTTCTCATTCCAGTCTTCTCATTCTACATCTCTCTATTGTCTTCTAATTCTACATCTCTGTCTTGTCTTCTTATTCTACATCTCTGTCTTATCTTCTTATTCTACATCTCTGTCTTATCTTCTTATTCTACATCTCTGTCTTGTCTTCTTATTCTACATCTCTGTCTTATCTTCTTATTCTACATCTCTGTCTTGTCTTCTTAATCTACATCTCTGTCTTGTCTTCTTATTCTACATCTCTGTCTTATCTTCTTATTCTACATCTCTGTCTTATCTTCTTATTCTACATCTCTGTCTTATCTTCTTATTCTACATCTCTGTCTTGTCTTCTTATTCTACATCTCTCTCTCTTATCTTCTTATTCTACATCTCTGTCTTGTCTTCTTATTCTACATCTGTGTCTTATCTTCTTATTCTACATCTCTGTCTTATCTTCTTATTCTACATCTCTGTCTTGTCTTCCTATTCTACATCTCTCTCTTATCTTCTTATTCTACATCTCTGTCTTGTCTTCTTATTCCACATCATTGTCTTATCTTCTTATTTTATATCTCTGTCTTGTCTTCTTCTTATTCTATATCTCTGTTATTCTATATCTCTGTCTTGTCTTCTTCTTATTCTATATCTCTGTTATTCTATATCTCTGTCTTGTCTTCGTATTCTATATTTCTGTCTTGTCTTCTTATCTACATCTCTCTCTCTTGTATTCTTATCTACATATCTGTCTTGTCTTCTCATCTACATCTCCGTCTTGTCTTCTTATCTGTATCTCTGTCTTGTCATCTCATTCATTTCTCATAATTCTCAGTTCTGTCATATTCATCTTCTTGTAAGTTTCAGTTTTTTTTTTTCGTGTTTTCGACATTTTCCAGGACTTGTTCATGGATGTCTTATATTTCCCACCAATTTCTTGATTTTTATTTTTCTGAGAAAACCATCACATTGTCCTCTCTTTCCTTCTCTTAAATTTAAATTTTCTGCCAGAAATGTCTGTTCATTTATGTTTCATTTACGCTCTGTCTCACAATCTCTGTCTCACAACCTCTATCTCACAACCTTTTCTACTTTTGTATTTATCTACTCCTCACAAAAGCACTTTTCATCTCCTCTTCACACATTCTGGAAAGCACTTTTTGTCTCCCATCTCCCTCCCAATTTCCCCGCCTCTACTGTTGTGTCCTTGAATTTGTATAGGTTTCTTCTTGTTTTACTCTTCATTAATGTTGTCATCTCTATGTTTTACTTTTTCTCCCTCTTTATCTTTCTCTCTTTCCATTTTTTTCTCTCTTTTTCTCTCTCTGACATATAGTCATTTATATGCGTATGTAGTTACTTCTGTACTGAGTGAATGGATAAGAACGAAACGTAAATGTTGTATTTTATTTTATGTCTCTCAGCTTCAATGTTAGTTATGTTTGTTATATGAACAGCATATTTGTAGAATGTCTGGAATAGAGTGAAAGATGTATGATAAAGGGCAGAATGTCAGACGGGCCTGCGTGCCCAATTCTTAACCCTTTTAAAATAAAGATCAATCAGTCAATCTCCATCTCTCTCTCTCTCTCTCTCATCTCTTTCCAGCTTTATCTTTTAGCTGTATTTCCTGCTATAACATCTAAATGTATTACAATATATTGTAACATCATTAGCAAATATTATATTTCTTTCTCTCAGTCTTTCAATGCTCTGCTCTTTTCTCCTCTTTTTGTCTTCTGTCTCCCAGACTTTTGTCTGTTTATTAAAGTAACCGTCTTTTCCTACCTCCTGTTTTGTCTTCTGTGTTTTCCTCACTTTTGTCTTGTTATGAAACTAACAGTAGTTCTTATCCTTTCACTACATTTTTTAACGTATCATTTGTTCTGTTGTTTTCATTACTACATATCGTGAAATAATTTCTACCTTCACAGTTTTTTTTTCAGTCTTCTCTCTGTTCTCACTTTAATTACAGCCCTTCTCTCTCTTTCTGTGTGTGTGTGTGTGTGTGTGTGTGTGTGTGTCTTTAACAAAATTATTAGTTTCTCTCTCTCTCTTTCTCTCGTTCTCTCTCTCTCTCTCTCTTTTGCTCTCTGTGTTTTTCTCTTTATTACTGTCCCTTTGACATTCCCTTTCTATTTCTGATTCTCATATCTTCTCTCTCTCTCTCTCTCTCTCTCTCTCTCTCTCATCCTGTTCACTCTCTTTTCCTCATATTTACATTTTTGTCTAATCTCTAATCTTTAATGAATCTTCTATGTATCTCATATTTTCATTTCCCCTCTGTTAATAACTTTCTTGTGTCTTCTTTCTATTCATCACATCATATCCTCTCTTTTAATCTTTTTTGTTATCTTCTGTCTATTTCGCACATCGCTTTCTCTCTGATCACCATTTCTTATATCTTCTATTTCTCACATTATCTTTTATCTATTAATCATTTTTTATTACGTTCTACACATCTTTCATTCCTTCATATCCTTTCACTTTCTGAGTTGTTTAATCCCATCCTCTTTTTCAGTATGTATAAAATCGGAAAAAAGTAGGAGCAGCTTTATTACTTAACGATTACAAAGTTGTGACGTTTCGGCGTGAGCCTTAATCATATAAAACATACAGGACGAAGAAATAGAGAGAGAGGAGATAAAGTATAGATTCACATGAATACTGTTTAAAAAAATTGTTTTTAAAGGAGTAGTTAGCTGTAAATTGCAAGGTGTGGCTTGTCCGGCCGTGTGTGTCAGGAATGGATCTGGTAGGACGTGGAAATTGTTTAAATAGAGACCTGTGACATGTGGTCGGTGGGTTGTAACTGGGGGTGGTGGATGGGGAACCGGGGAGGGGAGAGAGAGTGACGCACTACTGGCCTAGCTAGGAGAAATTGAAACAGGTGATTGGGGAAGAGAGGTTGCAATGGCAGGGTTGCAGAGTGATGCTGTGAGGAAGTTTGAAAAGTAAGAAGGGGTGGATTTAGTGGAGAGGTACTATAATGATTGAAGAAGATGATGTTACGTGTAACTAAACAGCGAGTTTAACCCATGTGGTTCCAGCGTCCCATAATTTTGAATGCAGCGGTTCTCAAGTGCCAGGCGGCTTGTGTCATCTGCGTGACATTGTTTAATGGCTGTTACCAGAAAATCAGATTTGCCTCTGTGGTTGGGGCCATTGAAATGATTTGGGACTGGTTTCGAAGCATGCTGGGTGATGTCGTACAGATGTTTTTGCATGCGGTCCCCTAATCTGAGGCCAGTCTCACCGATATATGTTATCCTGCATCTTTTGCAAACGATGACATATATTACATTTCGGGACTCGCATGTGAATCCCTCATGAAGAGCGAGGATAGTTTTGGGAAAGGTGATTGTTTTCGTTTCCCAAACTACAGAGCAGGTAACGCAGCGGGGGCGGTTACATTTTCTGGTGCCAACATATGTAAGGCTCTGCTTCAAGTGGCTGTGGACGAGGATGTCCTTAAGGTTTGGCTCTCGTCTGTATGCCAATAGGGGTGGATCAGAGAAAATGTCACGAGTGTCGGAGTCGAGTTGGATTATCGGCAGATAACGATAAAGAATTTTCTTAACCATCTGACCGTGCGGGTGGAAAGGCAGCACTAACTTAACTCTGTCAGATGGAGTAACAGGCTTTTTCCTGAATATTTCTTTGCGGCTCACTAGTTGGATACGGTTGAAGGCTTTACGAAGGACCCTTTCTGGGTAGTGGCGATGACGGAAAAATTCTAATAACTTGTTGGACTGATCTATAAAGTCCAAATTATCCTGACATATGCGGCGAAGACGGAGGAGTTGGGAATATGGGATGGAGTTTTACAGGCCTCAGGATGGGAAGAGGTGTAAAGCAAACAGGTGTTTCAGTAGTTCTCAAACTCTGGTCCGTGGACAACAAATAGTCCGTTACACATTATCAGATGATCTACGTACAACAAGCGGTCCGTGATGCATTATCAGGAGGTCCGCAGAAAACAAAAGGTCTGAGACGTATAATCATATGGTTCGCGGACAAGTGGTCAATGATATACAGTCAGGTGGTCCGAGAATGCGTTTTGGTTTAGTATTAGATACTCTCTATTGAATGCAAACAATGAAGAGTTCATGACACTGCTATATTTTATAAAAGACAGTGGTCTTAAACATAACATGCACCTGGAAAAGTGGTTGTTGACTGTAAAAAGACTGAGAACCATTGCTCGATTTCTTTACACTATCTTCATTCTCCTGCTTTCTTCTGTGTAGTATCTTTATCTGCTACAATACTCTCATATTGTCTTCCCAGTACTTGCACAGTCTTCCATAACTTGCATTGCTGGGTTGTTGTTTTTCCTGTGAGATATCTGTTCTTATAGCATCGTCTTAGCTAAGCCTTTATTCACCCAGTGCAGACTGGCTTTTAGTACATTAAAAAGTATATAAGGAAAAAGAACTGGCAAATTACTTGCTCCTCGCATACACGCTTTTATCATATAACACCCTAGAAAAACCCCAAGGGAACCATGGTCAAGAGAGATTCGATCAACGTCTCAGGATATTTGACACCGGCCGTTTCCACAACGAAACGTGCAGGTCATCACGTGCACGGCTGCAGCCACGAGTGGTCTATCGCTTGGAGCTGACGACCAACCTGCTGGTTTATGGAGAATAGCTGTAAAGTCTGGATTTGATAATCTCAGGGTCTTGTCTGGCATGTCACACGTTATATGTTGCTAGGTGTGACGTCAGTGGCCCCAGGTGTTGTCTAGCTTCAGGTGGCGCCGTGATAGTGCTATGTGGGTTAAAGTGTGGGTGTGTGTTAATGAGACTGTGTGTGTGCATAGGCATGAGTGAGTGAATGAGTGAGTGAGTGAATGAGTGAGTGAGTGAGTAAGTGAGTGAGTGAGTGAATGAGTGAGTGAGTGAGTGAGTGAGTGAGTGAGTAAGTGAGTGAGTGAGTGAGTGAGTGAGTGAGTGAATGAGTGAGTGAGTGAGTGAGTGAGTGAGTGAGTGAGTGAGTGGAAGAGACAGAGAAAGTAACTTATAAGCAATAAAAGCATACATCTTAGCTGTCATTCCTTCTTTTCTTCCTTGTCTTCTTTAACCCTGTGTGGAACATAGGCCATCAACAAGGGCTCTCCATTTACGCCTGGTCTGGGCTGTTAGAAGAAACATGTCCAGGTGTAGTCTATATATATATATATAGAAGCATAGGACACGTCCAGGTGTAGTCTATATATAGAAGCATAGGACACGTCCAGGTGTAGTCTATATATAGAAGCATCGGACACGTCCAGGTGTAGTCTATATATAGAAGTATAGGACACGTCCAGGTGTAGTCTATATATAGAAGCATAGGACACGTCCAGGTGTAGTCCATCTATAGAAGCATAGGAATTTCCTTATTTTACAAAAAAATTTCCTTACTTTACAAAAAGAAGACAATACACCGATATTTCGACTTTGGTCTTCACAGAACAGGTTAACATAAGTACACTAAAGAGATAACAAAGCCGTAATGCGTGTTAAATGGAAACATAAACTGGTCGAGATGAAATTACGTAAAATCGAATTGATAACAGCCCTATCGTAAATTTTAACAATTTTCGTGAATGGAGTGACTAAAATTAACATTTTCCTTTGATTTTTGTTAAAGTGAAGATTTAGAAGGTAAATTCATAATAAGTTTGGAGTTAAACATTTCTAAAGAAAAGTTAGAACATACAAGATATGTATCCATAATTCCCCCAGTTAATGCCAGCGACTTTTAACACATCAGCGGAACCAAGATCTTGGGCAGGAATATTCTCTCAATTACGTTAAAACAGCTTCTCGTTTTGTAACGAGACACCACCTTCCCAGTCAGTCCAGGCGCCAGATACCGCCAGATCTCTTAAATGTGTGGGGCGCTACGAAAATAACAGGTGAACTAGGTTAAAACATTACTTTACAGTTTCCAAAAATGTACAGGAATGTTCAGCCATAACTTCTCAGGACGTAGTTTACTCTTTTCAGATAAACATAAGTGTTCTTTAGGATGGCCTGCTTTTTTTTTTTTGGCTGGCATTTAATAAAACCCGTAATGATAATTGATGCGTAATATCTGTTATGTTATACAGGGGAATTGGGTCATGATAATATCTGCAGGATCTAGTGGAGGGATTCGAGTCGTTAGGGGGAGTTAAGTTATTCCAGACGGCATGGCGAACGTTTGGGAGAACTGGTACACTCAGCCTCGAAGTAGCGTTACTTGTCCTGGTCATTCAGACATGAAATAACGTTATTTGTCCTGGTCATTCAGACATGAAATAACGTTATTTGTCCTGGTCATTCAGACATGAAATAACGTTATTTGTCCTGGTCATTCAGACATGAAATAACGTTATTTGTCCTGGTCAGATCACGAAACTTTGCAGGAGGAGAAATATTGATTATTGTAAGTCATTTCTTTGTTTTTTTATGTAAATCTGATCTCTCTCTGTCTCTTTCTCTCTCTTGCTTTCTCTCTCTGTCTCTCCCTCTTTCTCTCTCTGTCTCTTTCTCTCTCTGTCTCTTTCTCTCTCTCTTTCTCTTTCTCTCTCTGTCTCTTTCTCTCTCTCTGTCGCTCCCTCTTTCTCTTTCTCTCTCTGAACGGCAGAATGTCAGATAGGCCTGCGGGCCCAAATCTTAATCCTCTGAAAATAAAGTTCGTCTGTTCATTCATTACCTTCTCTCTCTATCTCTCTCTCTCTTTCTGTCTGTCTCTCATTGAATTTCTCTCTATGTAATTCAATGTGGTGCTGGCTCCAAAATGATGTCTGACAAGAGAAAATTTTATTTGTTTGTTTTGTAATTGCATAACAATTTTTTCCTAT
Organism: Achatina immaculata; assembly: GCA_009760885.1. Classification (NCBI taxonomy): domain Eukaryota; kingdom Metazoa; phylum Mollusca; class Gastropoda; order Stylommatophora; family Achatinidae; genus Lissachatina; species Lissachatina immaculata. The sequence goes on along the minus strand of CM019715.1, from coordinate 23,760,460 downwards.
ATTTTTAACGTAGATATTTCCTCCTGCGTGTATGTTTCTTTCGTTCTCAGTCTAAGAAGCTGCTTTTAGATTCAGTCCCCTTTAACATCAAATACTTATTACTTTGTTTGCACGTTCTGAAACAAAGAGAAAACGTGACTGCGAAGATCTGACTTGTTATTTTGTGCTCGTATTTTGGATTTTGTTATCACTGCTGTTTCCAAAAGACAGGGAAGCGAAACGGATACCAGTGAATATCATCATCATCATCATCATCATCATCATCATCATCGCCTTTCACTCCCTTGAGAATACAGGCCACGGATAAAAGTTCTCCAGTCATCCATGTTCTTGGAGTTATTCTCTGCTTCCTTCCATGTGTATCCCTTGTCTCTGAACACTGTCATAACTTCTCTTCTCCAAGTAAGTCTAGGTCTTCCTCGTTTTCTATTTCCTTGAGCATTCCATGTCAGTGCCTGTTTTGCTATGTTGGTGTGAATTTCACATGCTACTTGTGAGATATGTCAACGTTTTGAAAGATGAGCTGTTTGTCAATATTTACTAAAATATTACCAAGTTATTTGTTTCTTTGCTCACTACTGACCTAGCACAGGACGGCTTTCCCTGCTCACTATTAAGTAGCAGTGATATCGTGTGACCTTGTAGAATATACGGGGTATTTGCTTTAAACTTATATATGAATATGAAAATGTTTCTTTCCCATAATTGCGTACAGTAGTACATGGAACCCCAAAAACTGCACCCCTCCAAATATAACACCCAGGTTCTAACCTTTTTCATCTGTGTCTCACTTCTTACCAGTGAAATGTACCCATAGGAAGAGTAGACACTTTCTCATAGCACATTTTCACATACATAATCAATAGCGCGTGACTACATGGAGATCAAGGAAAATGTATGATCATTTAAATCACAAACGTAAAACATATTACACGGGACGAACGGCATCTGAGAACCATGAAAACTGTAGCATCACGAACAAGAACATATCACCAGAAAGGTTAAACACTTCATGAATTCAAAACTACACGACAAAATAACTGTCACTTTATGTCACTCTCCTATTTAACTATACATACACCCTAAATGGGCCTTCTTCATCAGAAGGCCTCAATCTTGTGAAAATCGCACTAATGTTCAGTAATATATTCTTCACAAAGCCATCTTACATCAGCAAACTCATGAGTTACAATCAAAATCACTCAGCGAACATTTCTACTTCTACTAACTCATGAAAATCAATAATCAAATCACGCAGCTCTCATGGCTGCGCTTGACCACCACAAAAATGATACTCAAATGAAATGTGAAACTCACTTCATCAAAATCTATGAATTACAGTCAACATAAATGAAAAATTGTGACATTTCTATGTATGAATCGTGAACACAAAAAAGAAGTATGAATGCACATAAATTCATTGAACATTCACCATTTACATATGACACAGAATACATGATTAATGATTTAAAAAGTGGATGAGCTCACGTTAGTGACGGTTAGAGCAAGCTCAACACACCAATGGCAACATGATAAAGTTTCAATGTGCACCTACCTCATAACACAGCAATAGTAATTTCAATAGCAATGCAGTTAATCAACATATCAATATGGCACGATCAAATATTGATGATTGATTATACACATTCTTAACTTCTTCTATCTTATCTTATCTTATCTCCTTCCCGTGCCGTTAAACGTCACATAGGGCTCGCAAAGTAGTTCGCCAATTTTTCCTGTCTTCGGTGAGTCTTTCAGCCTCATCAAAGGATTTTATGCCTGATAATTTGGCCTCTCTTAACAATGACCTCTTCACAGTTTCACGTGGTCTGCCTCTTTTTCTTTGGCCTGTTGTGTTCCATTTGATAGCTTGTTTTACGATTCTCTGAGCATTTCTTCTCATCAAGTGACCAACATATGTCCATCTCCTTTTCCTGATCACCCATGAGACTGGTTGTTGTTCAGTCATCTGTCTTATCTCTGCAATATTCTTAAATTCGTTCCACTTGATGCAGAGTATTTTCTAAGGCATTTGTTTTCAAAAGAGTTTAATTTCTTGTCTATTTCTTTAGTTGTTTTTCAGCTTTCGCATTCAAAAATGAGGGTGGATATTACATTTGAATTGAATAGTCTTAACTTGTTTTTTTTTTTGCTTATAACTTTTGAATTCCATATGTTCTCAAGGTTCTTGAAGATCGATGCTGCTTTTGCAATTTGATCCTAACTTCCTTTCTAGTGTCACCATCCTGGTCTATGTAGCTGCCAAGGTATGCAAATTGATTGCCTTCTTCAATATCTGTGCCTTCTATATAACTTTTATATAACGCTGAAAACATATCAAGTTCACCACATTTCAAGTTCACTTCATAACATAAAATCAACGTGCACTACTTTTTACCACAAAACTTACAATTTTAAATTCACATAAAACACATATTAGACATATGACAACTTACACAACTTAAGGGAGGCACACGTGGAGATCATGGCAGGAGACGATACTGCACAACATACACTAATCCATAAGACAATAACGATAACACGCTCCCTCACTATTTTCCCTGGCCATCTTATATATCTTATATCCTTCCCGTGCCGTTAGACGTCACATAGGGCTCGCAAAGTAGTTCGCCAATTTGTCCTGTCTTCGGCGAGTCTTTCAACCTCAACAATGGATTTTATGCCTGTTAACTTGGCCTCTCTTAATAATGTCCTCTTCAGAGTTTCACGCGGTCTACCCCTTTTTCTTCGGCCTGTTGTGTTCCACTTCATAGCTTGTTTTGGATATTCTCTGCTCATTTCTTCTCATCAAGTGACCAACATATGTCCATCTCCTTTTCCTGATCACCCGTGAGACTGGTTGTTGTTCAGTCATCTGTCTTATCTCTGCATTGTTCTTGAATTCATTCCACTTGATGCCGAGTATTTTCCTTAGGCATTTGTTTTCAAAAGAGTCTAATTTCTTTTCTATTTCTTTAGTTGTTTTCCAGCTTTCACATGCATAAATGAGGGTGGATATTACATTTGAATTGAATAGTCTTAACTTGGTTTTTGTGCTTATAACTTTTGAATTCCATATGTTCTCAAGATTCTTGAAGATTGATGCTGCTTTTGCAATTCTGATCCTAACTTCCTTTCTAGTGTCACCATCCTGGTCTATGTAGCTGCCAAGGTATGCAAATTGATTGACTTCTTCAATTTCTGTCCCTTCTATGTGTATTTTTCCATTTTGATTGATGGGAATTTTCATTATTTTTGTTTTGTCTTTGTTAATTTCAAGTCCTATTTTGCTAGCCAGTGAAGATAGGCTATCTGTTTTTTCTTGCATGGAATTCACATTATTACTGATAAGAGTTATGTCATCAGCAAAATCAAGATCTTCTAGTTGGGTCCCATGTACCCAGTCAATACTTGTGTTACCTGTGCATCATTTTTTCATTATGAAGTCTATTGTAATCCCAAAAAGTAAAGGAGACAGTATACATCCTTGTTTCACGCCTGTTTCAATGTGGAACCATTCGCTCATCCCTTCTTCTGTCTTGACTGCACAACCATATCCATTGTATAAGTCCTTAATGATGTTGACAATTTTAGATGGTATTCCATATAGACATAAAATTCTCCATAATGAATCTCTGTGTATGCTATCAAATGCCTTCTTAAAATCTATGAAATTCAGTATTAATGGTTTCTGCTTTTCAATATGTTCTTCAAGTATTATTCTGAGAGTAAAGATCTGGTCGAGACAGCTTCTCCCTTTTCGAAATCCTGCTTGTTCTTCTCTCATTGCAGTATCCACTATATCTTTGAATCTATTCAAAATGACTTTGCAAAATACTTTTGACACAACTGATATTAAGGTTACTCCTCTCCAGTTGTTACAGTCACTAAGGTTGCCCTTTTTTGGTATTTTAACAATGATTCCCTTCTTCCAATTAGAAGGGACCTTTTCTTCTTTCCAAATCTTGTTAAACATTCTCTGTAGTTGTCTCATGTTGTCACTATTGATAGCTTTTAGCATCTCGGCTGTTATTTCATCTTCACCTGCAGCTTTGTTGTTAGCCATTAAATTCACTGCTGTTTCAATTTCATGCAATTTAATTTCATCTAGATTGACATTTAGTTGTGGGGCTGGTAAGTCAGTTTCAAGGTTTAACAATTCTTTTGTGTGTGGTCGATTGAGTATTTTTTGGAAGTGTTCAGCCCATCTTTGCTTTTGGCCTTTATTTGATGTTAATAGTGTTCCAGTTTTGCTAAGGATTGGTCTTTCTTTAGATGTAATAGTACCTGTTAGCCTCTTTTGTATGTTATATAAAGTTCTGCTGTCTCCTGTTTTTGCTGCTTTTTCTGCCTCTTTCGCCATATTGTCTATGTATTCTCTTTTATCCCTTCTAGCTGAACTTTTTACTTTCTTGTCTATGTCTTTGTATTTTGCTTTTGCCGAATCTCTTTCATGATCTGCTTTTGCATTCAACATGTTTAATTTGACTGCTCGTCTTTCATGTATATACTTCCATGTTTTATCTGATATCCATGCTTTTCTATTTGGTTTTTCCAATCCAGCGCTTACTTTTGCTGCTGTGATTATGGCTGTGCTGTAAGAATTCCATAACTCATCTATACCTATCTCCTCAACTTCACTGGGTGTTTTGGAATGATTGGCAAGTTCCTGATTGAAATTAGAAGGGACCTTTTCTTCTTTCCAAATCTTGTTAAACATTCTCTGTAGTTGTCTCATGTTGTCACTATTGATAGCTTTTAGCATCTCGGCTGTTATTTCATCTTCACCTGCAGCTTTGTTGTTAGCCATTAAATTCACTGCTGTTTCAATTTCATGCAATTTAATTTCATCTAGATTGACATTTAGTTGTGGGGCTGGTAAGTCAGTTTCAAGGTTTAACAATTCTTTTGTGTGTGGTCGATTGAGTATTTTTTGGAAGTGTTCAGCCCATCTTTGCTTTTGGCCTTTATTTGATGTTAATAGTGTTCCAGTTTTGCTAAGGATTGGTCTTTCTTTAGATGTAATAGTACCTGTTAGCCTCTTTTGTATGTTATATAAAGTTCTGCTGTCTCCTGTTTTTGCTGCTTTTTCTGCCTCTTTCGCCATATTGTCTATGTATTCTCTTTTATCCCTTCTAGCTGAACTTTTTACTTTCTTGTCTATGTCTTTGTATTTTGCTTTTGCCGAATCTCTTTCATGATCTGCTTTTGCATTCAACATGTTTAATTTGACTGCTCGTCTTTCATGTATATACTTCCATGTTTTATCTGATATCCATGCTTTTCTATTTGGTTTTTCCAATCCAGCGCTTACTTTTGCTGCTGTGATTATGGCTGTGCTGTAAGAATTCCATAACTCATCTATACCTATCTCCTCAACTTCACTGGGTGTTTTGGAATGATTGGCAAGTTCCTGATTGAAATTAATGTTAGTATTTTCTTCTTGTAGGCTGTGGATGTTTATCTTTCTGTGTACTGATTTCTTGTGTTGACTTTTCAATTTTAATTTTATTTTCCCTATGCACAGGTTGTGATCACTGTTGACATCTGCACCCCTATAAGCCCTTACATCCATGAGAGATGTTCTGTAATTCTTTCTAATACAAAAATGGTCTATCTGGTTTCTAGTTCTATCATCTGGAGATATCCATGTTGTTTTATGTATCTCTTTGTGTGGGAATATTGTGCCTCCAATGACCATGCTCTCTGTTAGACATATTTCAATTAATCTTTCTCCATTCTGATTAACCATGTCAATTCCTTCTTTCCCCATCACTTTTTCAACGTCGGTATTATCCTTCCCTACCTTAGCATTGAAGTCCCCCATAGCAATTAGGATGTCGTGTTTAGGGACTTTGTTGATGATTTGTTGTAGTTGGTGATAGAAGTCGTCTTTCACATCATCATCTGCATCATTCGTGGGTGCATAACACTGTATTATTGTCATTCTTCCGTGTCGTAGGTTGTATCGTGCTCTTATTATACGACTGTTCAGTGGTTCCCATTCTACAAGGCTCTTTGCAGCTACATTTGACATAATAATGCCCACTCCGTCTCGGAATTTATTGTCATTTCTGCCTGAATGTATAATTAACTTACCGTTTTCCGCCGATCTTTTACCTGCTTCTGGCCATCGCATTTCGCTGATGCCCAGTATGTCTAGATGGTATCTCTCCATTTCTTTGATGACCTGGGTAGTTTTTGTTGGTGCTGCCATCGTTCTCACATTCCAGAATCCGATCTTTGTCACATGTTTGGGGCCGACGAATGAGCTCTTCGGAGTTGGCATCCCTGATGCTCGGTTGGTTTCTCTGCGAGTTTCCATAACGATATCTTTTTTCCCATCTGGAGTTGCCTCTAGATAGGTCTCAGGATAAGGTTGTTAGCCTTATGCCCAACTCCCGGTACATGATATGTAACAGATCAAGCGGAATTCCGCTGATTTCTGCATGCCGGCGAGAGCGTTTTAAAAACGACCGCCATATTGCACGTCACGCCGGAAGCTGGCCATACTTACACACAAATAACAGACGAATGAACTCATCGACTAACACATTACTGCCTGGACATACACAAATCACGAGGCGTTACTTTGACCTTTCCTCGAGGGGGGGGGGGCGAAAAAGCCAAAACCGTTAATCTTCACAGCCTACAACAGAGGTCTTCAAACCTTTTCAGACTGTGACACATTTCTGTCTTGGCACATTTTGTGTTCTTAAAAGTGGACACTAGTGCAGTTAACTATATGTTTTTGATACAGGATTATTCATAAGTCTGTGAAACATTTTAAAAATTCGCAGAAAACGGATCATGATTATTTCTACGCTAAGAGAGAGAGAGAGAGAGAGAGAGAGAGAGAGAGAGAGAGAGACTCTTCAAATTTTTTTTACATAAAGCCTGCACGCAGAGCTCCTGTGGTTTGCCGCTAGGAGGCAGCAATAGCAAATATGGCGTTCAGTAAACGTAAGCAGTCATTTTGTGTTTTTGAATACGCAAGAACCTCGTCCGTTGTGACTGTACAGCGACCATTTCGAGTGGAATTGCGGTAGACAACAACTGTTTTCAACACTATCAAGAAGTGATAAGAGAAATTCCTGGATGAAGTGTGTGTGTGTGGGGGGGGGGGGGCTTTGCTGGTAAACTTCTCTAACAGTTTCTTCGCTTGGTCCTGGACGTCCCTGTTGGGAAACTGTGCACAGACAGCCTTCATCCCCCGTAACTGGGAAATAAAAAGAGCTGTTTTAAGTTTTATTATACAAGGCATTCTTTTCCTTTCACTGTGAAATATGAGTCTGCTTGGAGGCACAGATCTCGGCCGTTTCAGCTCTGGTTGGACTCGGATTAGTAACTAAACTGGATTCTTTAGCTGGAGGGGATGTATGATAGAAATAAATAAATAGGCTTTGTAATGTGGTCACAGATAATTTTACTCTAAACATTTGGCGGAACATCTTTAGTTGTCTCGCTACACGTCACTTTCCGGGAACACCAACAGAAAAACAACGGTCTAGACCAGTGTTTTCCAAAGTGGGTGACAGCGCCCTCCTATGTGAGTTGAAAGTACCAGGTTGCGGTGAAAGAAAGATGCTCAGTAGGGGGCAGTGGAAGAAAATAGGTAGTGGGGAGGGGGCGTTGAAATAAAACGAAACAACAGACAGGGACCAGCAATACCTACCTTCGTAGCACTTTTCAACCTGATATTGAGAAAATTGTGTCCCTGCATGAAACTCATCCATTACTGTACATTACAAGCTGAGAAAATAATGCAGTTGCTGAGTTATAAATGTAGTCCTTCTTCCGTGTCGTAGGTTGTATCGTGCTCTTATTATACGACTGTTCAGTGGTTCCCATTCTACAAGGCTCTTTGCAGCTACATTTGACATAATAATGCCCACTCCGTCTCGGAATTTATTGTCATTTCTGCCTGAATGTATAATTAACTTACCGTTTTCCGCCGATCTTTTACCTGCTTCTGGCCATCGCATTTCGCTGATGCCCAGTATGTCTAGATGGTATCTCTCCATTTCTTTGATGACCTGGGTAGTTTTTGTTGGTGCTGCCATCGTTCTCACATTCCAGAATCCGATCTTTGTCACATGTTTGGGGCCGACGAATGAGCTCTTCGGAGTTGGCATCCCTGATGCTCGGTTGGTTTCTCTGCGAGTTTCCATAACGATATCTTTTTTCCCATCTGGAGTTGCCTCTAGATAGGTCTCAGGATAAGGTTGTTAGCCTTATGCCCAACTCCTGGTACATGATATGTAACAGATCAAGCGGAATTCCGCTGATTTCTGCATGCCGGCGAGAGCGTTTTAAAAACGACCGCCATATTGCACGTCACGCCGGAAGCTGGCCATACTTACACACAAATAACAGACGAATGAACTCATCGACTAACACATTACTGCCTGGACATACACAAATCACGAAGCGTTACTTTGACCTTTCCTCGAGGGGGGGGGGGGCGAAAAAGCCAAAACCGTTAATCTTCACAACCTACAACAGAGGTCTTCAAACCTTTTCAGACTGTGACACATTTCTGTCTTGGCACATTTTGTGTTCTTAAAAATGGACACTAGTGCAGTTAACTATATGTTTTTGATACAGGATTATTCATAAGTCTGTGAAACATTTTAAAAATTCGCAGAAAACGGATCATGATTATTTCTACGCTAAGAGAGAGAGAGAGAGAGAGAGAGAGAGAGACTCTTCAAGTTTTTTTTACATAAAGCCTGCACGCAGAGCTCCTGTGGTTTGCCGCTAGGAGGCAGCAGTAGCAAATATGGCGTTCAGTAAACGTAAGCAGTCATTTTGTGTTTTTGAATACGCAAGAACCTCGTCCGTTGTGACTGTACAGCGACCATTTCGAGTGGAATTGCGGTAGACAACAACTGTTTTCAACACTATCAAGAAGTGATAAGCGAAATTCCTGGATGAAGTGTGTGTGTGTGTGGGGGGGGGGCTTTGCTGGTAAACTTCTCTAACAGTTTCTTCGCTTGGTCCTGGACGTCCCTGTTGGGAAACTGTGCACAGACAACCTTCATCCCCCGTAACTGGGAAATAAAAAGAGCTGTTTTAAGTTTTATTATACAAGGCATTCTTTTCCTTTCACTGTGAAATATGAGTCTGCTTGGAGGCACAGATCTCGGCCGTTTCAGCTCTGGTTGGACTCGGATTAGTAACTAAACTGGATTCTTTAGCTGGAGGGGATGTATGACAGAAATAAATAAATAGGCTTTGTAATGTGGTCACAGATAATTTTACTCTAAACATTTGGCGGAACACCTTTAGGTGTCTCGCTACACGTCACTTTCCGGTAACACCAACAGAAAAACAACGGTCTAGACCAGTGTTTCCCAAAGTGGGTGACAGCGCCCTCCTATGTGAGCTGAAAGTACCAGGTTGCGGTGAAAGAAAGATGCTCAGTAGGGGGCAGTGGAAGAAAATAGGTAGTGGGGAGGGGGCGTTGAAATAAAACGAAGCAACAGACAGGGACCAGCAATACCTACCTTCGTAGCACTTTTCAACCTGATATTGAGAAAATTGTGTCCCTGCATGAAACTCATCCATTACTGTACATTACAAGCTGAGAAAATAATGCAGTTGCTGAGTTATAAATGTAGTCCTTCATATTGTTAAAGTGATCTGCTAGTTGAAGTTATTAGCTGTGTAGTGCATATCACAGATTAATAGGTCAATGAAGGATTAGTACACAAGGGGAGGGGGCGTTGAGGATATGGGCTGGGAGAAAAAGGGAGCGGCAGCCTGAACAAGGCTGGGAAACACTGGTCTAGACAGAAAGTTAAAAGAACCTAGCCAGACCAGAAGGCCGGTAAACTATCACACCTCTCAGGTCTTCATTTAAACCTTCACATTACTCTACCACACACACCCTCGAACTCAGCTTCTTGCAAGTCACTACTAAGAGGCGTTTCCCCCTCCCTTTTTTTACTACTACTTTTTCCATTCTTATTTGTTGTCTATTATTCATGAAAATGTATATTTTATCTTCTTTCCGTTTGTCCTTCTTAGTATGTTTTTGTATGATTAAGATGTAAACCGAAACATACAACTTCATGCTCTTTCTCTTTAAACCAATGAAGGCGCTCCTACGTTTCTCTTAAATAGTTTTAACATTTTGTCTGGAAGGAGAGTCAAAAGAAACTACCCAGACCAGATGGCAAGAAGGACTGCGGCTGGGGGCGTTAAAATTTACTCTCTCAACAAAACGAGGGCGGTCGAAATCAAGAGGTGGAGTGAGACAAAGTACACGGCCTAACAAAGGGCCTTACACAGAGTAACAAGGGATTGCTAACGCGGTCAAGCGTAAGAGAGGACAGATAAAGATGAGGATCTTATCAAAACACTGCTTCTCCAACAGACATATGTACCATCACCACCAGTCATTTACATGCCCCTTGCGGAACTTTGCTTCCCTAAAAGCACTCCTGCAGGCCTCTCGGTTGTAAGCAAGATTCCCTACTGCTGATGCATCCATGTGAAGATTATCAACGATGTTTTGCAGCCATCTTCGTCTTTCTATTTCCCATTATGTACCCTTCCAACATGGTTTTCTTTAAATTCTCTTGACGATTAAAGATAACCCACGACAGACGACAACTGAGAACCGCGAAAACTGTAGCATCACAAACAAGAATATACCATCAGAACGGTTAAACATATTTTTTTATCTGTACCATACCAAACATAAAGTACTGGTAGAAGGTTATGCTCAGGCTCTTGACTTCTGACTGACAGATGAGTTCACTCTCCTACATAATGGGGTTATAAGACCTTCCAACGCTTCTCAGGCACCGCCAACCCATATCTGTTAGAAGCTGACCTCATACCTGGGAATATGCATGTCCAATGTACTCATTGTGAGTATGAATGCAGTTACAGAGCTTCTCAGAACAAGAACATGACAGGTCAGATGTCACTAGCGTCATCGCCAACACAGACGGACAGGACAACACCATCACTACTAATGTCAGTCCAGACAACGAGACTACCACCAGTATCAGTCTACACACCACCACCACGCCGCCATCTACAAAGTCAGTCCAGACAACGAGACTACCACCAGTATCAGTCTACACACCACCACCACGCCGCCATCTACAAAGTCAGTCCAGACATCTTCAGCCAGTGGGGGACGAAAGTGCTGTCCGTTTTTGCCAATCAGCCACCCATAGCTGACATGCTGGCGTCAGTGCTGGTGAACCATAGCTGACATGCTGGCGTCAGTGCTGGTGAACCATAGCTGACATGCTGGCGTCAGTGCTGGTGAACCATAGCTGACATGCTGGCGTCAGTGCTGGTGAACCATAGCTGACATGCTGGCGTCAGTGCTGGTGAACCATAGCTGACATGCTGGCGTCAGTGCTGGTGAACCATAGCTGATCAAGACCCTGCCCGACCTTTCCGTTCGTACCCCCAGTAACAGGCCTAGCCTGGCTAACAGTACGGGGATCGCTATAGTTCCTATGGTGGTGGAATGTGCTGAAGAATTGGTGCACACCCCCTTCTTTTCAGCTGCGCTCAGGAACTGAAAAAATACCTGCCATAACTCGCTCCCAAGCCGACGTGATTCCCTGGCTCAACACCACCACAGCATTGACTGCAAAGAATACCAGCTTGCCGTTTCATGAAGAAGAAGAAGAAGAAGAGGAAGAAGAAGAAGAAGACTATATCAGTGCCAGTCTGATCAACAATACTGTTCCCGCAGATATAATTCTGTCGGAGCAGACAAGCACAGGACTGGAACCCACAGAGCTTCAGACTATGTTAGAACAAGCAACCAATAATACCCCAGATGAGGTAGACATGGAGATAGACACTTGGAACGACAGAGAATATTACACTCAGTCCATTACATTATACTGAGACCCAAGAGACTGGGGTTTCTGTTTCCAATATGACTGATTCACATGTAGACGGTGCACATTATCTCAACAAACTACACATTATATAGCCAGTACACAATAGATGCCATTAGATAAGTCAGCGAGAACACCATGCAATCCAGCCTTACACGGAGAAACACTGTGACATCCTACAGCTTCTCTCAAACTGTCAACAAACATGCTAGGGATACTAAAGCATCATCGACATTAACAGATCACATGTATGTAACTCATGCAGGGAACATTAACAAATGCATGGTCCCTCGTGAGTCAACAAGTGATCACTACTCGCTCTGTTGTACGTGGTCACATACTGGATATGGAATGCCTAACCACAAACTAACCCTCATCAATATAGGAACTTTCAAAATTTCTTACATAGCGGTCCAGATATTAGTAAAACATGCAACAAAATCCTTGTAGATAATACTTCATACAGGACACCTCATAGGGAAGTGGGATAAAACTCATGAAAGTAGAGATTTGGGTAGGGAACACTTAGGAATAAGATGCAGTGCTTAATACGGCAGGACAAGAAAAGTTACTTTAGAAATCTGAAAATCCGATAGTAAACAGAAATGGAAAGCGATAAATACTATTGTAAATTAAAGAAAGCAATCTGACCCACAAACTCTTAATGATGAACATACTTGCACTAACATAAAGAAAACAGTTTGACCCACAAACTCTTAATGATGAACATACTCGCACTAACTTCAGCGAACATTTTAGGGGAGAAATTCATATTCTAAAATCTTCAACATCGACCCCTACTTGGGACCTGAGTGTGATGAAAACTTGCAGCGACACCAAATGTTTAAATCTAAAACAATTAAGAACTCCATTCCCAACAGTCGGTGAAGTTTATAATTACATTTGATCTCCAAAAATAAAAACAAAAACTCTGCATGGTTTGAGGACTTAAGCAAAGAAGATAGTACGCTAGGCTGCTCCAGTTACTGCACACACACAAACACATATACAATCTTCGCATTGAAAAACACTATTTTCTTGATGCTCGATATAGTGTATGTTCTCCTTAAATCCAAATCGGCTGGCAACCTTTCAAATAATATACATATCTCCACTCTGTCATCATTGTCTAAACGTCTTGAAAGACATATGCAAATGTTAATACTGCTACACATGCAGGAAAACAATCCACCGATAGAGATAGTCAGCTTTTAGACCAAATAATTCCTGTTATACAGCGCCAAGAAAAATAACTGAAAAATGGCTGCCTGGTATCAATGATGATAAATTGTGTTATGCTGTTTTTGTTGATTTCAAGAAACCCTTCAATATGATGACTATGAATCTCTTGCGAAAAAGTTGTAAGTTTATAGATTACACCTTGACTTGAAAAAAAAATGTTACATCTTTTATCTCAGGTAGAAAACAAGTAGTTTGCTTCGGAAAAAAATATCTGACCGATCTATGGTTGATGCCGGTGTTTCTTCAACATTCTGTTCTTGATCCTCTTCTCTTTGCGATCTATATTAACCATTTACCTCTGTATTAGAAGAGCTCTTTACGTGATCTTGTTCCTGATGACTGCGCCGTTTACAGCAGTAAGTATGGCAGTAATAACATACAGGCAACGCGTCAGAGTGATAGAAATAATCTCTTTAAACGGAGTAATAGTAACGTGATGTTGATAAACACTTTTTAAAAAATCCATGGTCATCAGTAAAAGACGGAAGGTGACAAAAACTGCACTATAGTTTTGTGCCGGGACATGAAAGTCTAGGCTCCATCATTGATCAATATTTAAATTGGAATTCTCAAGTACATAACCTAACAAACTTGACAACACAGAAAGTTTTCTAACTTGGCAAAATTAAACACCTTATCAACCAAGACACAAGAAAGTCGTACTACATATCACACATACAAACACACTTAGATTACTGTTCCACAATCTGAGATGGCTGCTCAATCCCAAACACAAAATCATCCACTCTCTTCACAAACGAGCAGTAAATCTGATTTGTGGAAACACCTAGCACAGAATGCAGATCAGCAAAAACAACTAATAACTGGCAGAATCATTTACAACAAAGTTACGTTATTAATATAATTATGTGGCACAATGCTCTAACTTAATTGTGGCCACTGTTTAAGTCTAACCCTAAAACAGCCAACGCTTAAAACAGATTTCCTAAACACAGGATTGATCTGTATAAGAAACGCCTTTGCATACTCTGCGCTTCATCTCTGGAATTCCGTTCCCTACCATTTAAAAACCATTAGCAATATTTCATCTTCAAGGTGTATCCATATTGACTTCCCTGTAGTTATCAGTCAGTCGTTTGTATGTCTCTCCCTTGAGGAATTTTGATCCCTAAAAGCTCTCCTGTAGGCCTCTAGGTTGTAAGCAAGACGGCCTGCTGCTGATGTGTCCATTCGCATATCATCAACGATGTCTTGCAGCAATCTTCGCCTTGGTCTTCCTCTCTTCCTTCTTTCCATTATGTACCCTTCCAAGACGGTCTTCTCTAAATTATCATGACGTTTAATATATTTGAAAAAATATTGAAGTTTCCTCTGTTTAATATTCCTTACTAGCCAACCTTCGTCAGTATTAAGTTCTTGTAGTATGGATATATTTGTTCTTCTTTTTTGTGTCCATGATATTTGAAGAACTCTTCTGTAGCATTTACATTCTTTTTATTTCTAAGAGAACGTAGTTGAGAATGGTAGCTTGACCCATTTCTTTTTCTTTCTTAAAGAATGTAATTGGTTATGGTAGCTTGATTGATTTATTTTTATTTCCAAAAGAACGTAGTTGAGAATGGTAGCTTGACCCATTTATTTTTCTTTCTAAAAGAAAGTAGTTGGTTATAGTAGCTTGATCCATTTCCTTTTGCTTTCTAAAAGAATATAGTTGAGAATAGTAACTTGACCCATTTCTTCTACTTTCTAAAAGAATGTAGTTGGTTTTGGTAGCTTGACCCATTTCTTTTTCTTTTAATTAAGAATGTAGTTGGTTGTGGTAGCTACACCCATTTCTTTTTCTTTCTAAAAGAATGTAGTTGGTTATGGCAGCTTGACCCATTTCTTCTTCTTTATAAAAGAATGTAGTTGATTATGGTAGCTTAACTTATTTCTTTTTCATTCTAAAAGAATGTAGTTGAGAATAGTAGCGTGACCAATTTCTTTTTTTCTTTTTAAAAGAATGTAGTTGAGAATAGTAGCTTGATCAATTTCTTTTTTCTTTCTAAAAGAATGTAGTTGAGAATAATAGCTTGATCAATTTCTTTTTTCTTTCTAAAAGAATATAGTTGAGAATAGTACCTTGATCATTTTTTTTCCTTCTAAAAGAATGTAGTTGAGAATAATAGCTTGACCAATTTCTTTTTTCTTTCTAAAAGAATGTAGTTGAGAATAGTACCTTGATCATTTTTTTCTTCTAAAAGAATGTAGTTGAGAATAGTACCTTGATCATTTTTTTCCTTCTAAAAGAATGTAGTTGAGAATAGTACTTTGATCATTTTTTTCCTTCTAAAAGAATGTAGTTGAGAATAGTACTTTGATCATTTTTTTCCTTCTAAAAGAATGTAGTTGAGAATAGTACTTTGATCATTTTTTTCCTTCTAAAAGAATGTAGTTGAGAATAGTACTTTGATCATTTTTTTCCTTCTAAAAGAATGTAGTTGAGAATAGTACTTTGATCATTTTTTTCCTTCTAAAAGAATGTAGTTGAGAATAGTAACTTGATCATTTTTTTCCTTCTAAAAGAATGTAGTTGAGAATAGTAACTTGATCATTTTTTTCCTTCTAAAAGAATGTAGTTGAGAATAGTACCTTGATCATTTTTTTCTTTCTAAAAGAATGTAGTTGAGAATAGTACCTTGATAATTTTTTTCCTTCTAAAGGAATATAGTTAAGAATGGTATCTTGTTTAGAAATGATCTTACTGAAGTTGAGAGAGCGTGATGTAGCAATAACTGCCCTGAAGATGTATAAGAGTGTGTGTTATCTTGTTATATTATTTACCTCCCGTGTAGGTAATTATCTTATTTTTATGAACGTAATAGTTCCATCTTACTTTCTTAGATGTGTTCTTTATGTAATTTGTATACTCATACTAAATCGAATGTGTGATAAGAGTGAAAGAGAAGTGATTAAGGCCAGAATGTCAGACTGGCTTCAGGGCCTATTTCTTCAGTTTTCGGGAAAAAGAAAGATCGTTCGTTCGTTGGCTCGTTTCTTCTCTCTGTCTTTGTGTGTGTGTGTGTGTGCATGTGTGTTTATTTGTTTAGGAAAAGACATAAGAGCGAGAAAAATGGAAAAATAATATATAAAATAAATGAGAGAAAATCAGCAGTATTTGAATTTTCTAAAATACAGGTTGAAATATTTTGTTTTCGTTAAGCTCATATGATCATAAGCTCGGATGATCATATTTTGTTTTTGTTAAGCTCATTATGATGATCATATTTTATGCAGCTCATCCGCTCGACTCGAACTGTGTCCCATATTAAAAGGACTAATTTTGACGAGACAAGATAATCTGTTTTCTTTCTGGCATTTTCACAGAATCGTGAGATCAGTCTTCTCTAGTGTGCCCCGCCATGTAGATAAGTATTATCCGTCGGCTAAGATAGTTTACATTCAGTCAGTCAGTCATTTGCATGTCCCTTGTGGAACTTTGCCTCCCTAACAGCACTCATGTGGGTCTCTCGGTTGTAAGCAAGATGCCCTGCTGCTGATGCATCCATTTGCAGATCATCAACGATGTCTTGCAACCATCTTCGCCTTGGTCTTCCTCTCTTTCTTTTTCCTACTATGTATCCTTCCTAGACGATCTTCTCTAAATTCTCATGACGTTTAAGGTGTCCAAATATTTAAGAGTTTACACAGAGAAAGAGAAGGGGCCGGCTAGCGTAGTGGTTAGAGCACTCGTCTAGCAACCAAATGGTCGAGGGTTCGAATCCCCAGCTGAGCGGGACTTTTTTTCCGACCAACACGGCCCCGAGGTCGACCCAGCCTCGTAAAATGGGTACCAGAGAAAATCTGGGAAGTAAAGGCAGCGAGGAAAGGAACTGGTCACCCCACCTCATACGCTGATGACCCAGCATAATGAGGTCTCTAACGCCTCACCCCCTACGGCATTTGCTATGGGACTATCTTTACTTTTTACTTTTACACAGAGAAATAATCTGTCTAAATGTTGATAACTGTGAAGAAAACCATGGACATCTCTGTGCTGTTAGACAGCAGAATGTAAAAAAAAACTGTTTAAAAATCATTAAGAAAAGTGTTCGCTTCACTAACAAGACAAGATGTGATATTTTGTCTCTCTCCGAAATAGCATAACATAAACAAAAAATAATAATAATAATAATAATTATTATTATTATAAAGAAAAACACAAAGACAATAGATGTTGTGTGGAGTTGATGATTAATTATTTTATATTAATTTTATGTTACACAACCTTTCGCTGGCATCGGGAGGGGGGGGGGGGAGGGACGGTGGGGTTGGAGACAGAAGTCTAGCGGTCTTCAACGTATAACTACAGCATGACAAGATAATGATCTATAGACTGAACTATTTGGAGATGAAAAATTAAATATTTTTTATTGGTTTGAACTGATGATGATGACGATGATGATGATGGCGCTGCTTGAAGTACCACTGTGGTATTAATAATAATTAAAGAGTTAAGGTTGATGGTGATTCTATTGAAGATTATCATGATGAACAAGAAAGCTGTACATTACTTATCATTATATATATTATACATCTTAATCTACGAACTTTTCTATTCCAATAGAAATTTCGTAAAATAACAATTTACGATTTTACCAGCTACAGTTAGTTCCTTACACCGAGCGAGAAGTTCTGTATTTTCTGAGCACAAATTCTTGCAATTTTGCCATCATTTGGTGCTTTTCAAGTGACGGTTGCATACCAACTAAGAGTTATATTAAGCGCTTGATGCAGTGGTAAAATGTATGGACAGCGGATGAAAAATAGTTTCTTTCTCTTTATTTTGATTTTATGAAGCTTGCACTGGACTTATATAAGAATCATTCATACTGTCACATATTCCACTATTAGGTTTAAGATATGTGTTCTGGAAAGTGAAGCGATCGAAGTGTTACAATACATTTTACAAATTAATGAACACTTTTAAGTGCACATTTTGTCCAAGATCTGGTTTTTCTTACAAGCACGTGCGACCATTTAGTATGACACGATAAACTCATTGTGTACCAGTTTCACGCTGTGGTCTCGCCATAGAATGGGTTAAACAACTTTTCAGAAAGTCTTGTCTTCTCTCTCAGTCTCCTCTTTCCCTTTCTCGATCCTTTCTTCTCTCTCTCCATCTTGTGTTATTTTCTCATTTTCTAAAAATATACCCCTTTCTTTGTGTTATATAATAATGAATTTTCCACCATGATAATCTCGATACAAATTACTGACAGAGATTATTTCACAAGACGAGAGACGGATTTGTACGTCATGAAAAATGAATGTCAGTGACCTGCTGAAAATATTTTCCTCATTTGTTATATTTTCAGAAAAGTGATATTCATCAGTCTACTTTTGCTGGCAGCTCCTTTGCTGGTCTGAAGTGAGGGTCAGACTGACTGCGCCCGTGAGTACATTTTCCAACAATTCTTTCACTCATTTGCATGTCCCTTACGGAACTTTGCGTCCCTAACAGCACTCCTGTAGGCCTCTCGGTTGTAAGCAAGATGCCCTGCTGCTGCCATTTGCAGATCATCAACGATGTCTTGCAGCTATCTTAGCTTTGGTCTTTCTCTCTTTCTTTTTCCCTTTATGTACCCTTCCAAGACTTGTCTTCTCTAGATTATCATGATGTTTAATGTGTCCAAAATATTTAAGTTTTCTTTGTTTAATCCTCTTTACTAGCCAACTTCTTCATTATTAAGTTCTTGTAGTATGGATATATTTGTTCTTTTTTGTGTGCATGATATTTGAAAAACTCTTCTGTAGCATTACATTCAAATTCACATTTTCCAACAATAGACAAACAATACATGTGTTTTAAAAATAAAATACATTACTCTTATCATATCATTGCCAGTATGATCACTTGGATAATAGCAGCGGAGAATATACTGTGTATACACGGACACTGCTGGAGTGGATGAATAAGTAGTATATACTTAACATATGATATGAGTACCATATACTTGATACAAGATATAGGTAGCATACATTTGATACAAGATATAAGTAGCATAACCATGAGAGAAGATGTATCTAGCATAAACTTGATACAAGATATAGGTAGCATACAATTGGTATAAGATATTGGTAGCATCCACTTGATACAAGATATATGTAGCATACACTTGATATAAGATATATAAGTAGCATAAACTTAATATAATATATAATTAGCATACACTTGATGCAAGATATAAATAGTATACACTTGATTCAAGATATACGTAGTATATATACACTTGATACAAGATATACGTAGCATACACTTGATACAAGATTTAAGTAGCGTACACTTATACAATTATAAATAGCATACTCTTGCTACAACATATAAGCAGCATACACTTGATACAAGATATAAATAGCAAATACCTGGTACTACAGTCGGAGAGAAGATAAAAACAGTAGATATGTGGATCTACATGAAATTAGTCGTATATCATGGAGAATGAAAAGAACAAATGCTCAGATTTTACAACAGCGACAAGTGCAAAATGAACTTCTCCAAGAAATAAAGATCTGGAAAACATTATACCGTGTCCACATCAAAAGACATAAAGATATATCGAAGACCATTCTAGATTGAAAGGTAGATTTAGAAAAACTGAGAGGTTGAGATGTAGATGGGAATATCAGATACGGGAGTGGGATGGGAATATCAGATACGGGAGTGGGATGGGAATATCAGATTCGGGAGTGGGATGGGAATATCAGATTCGGGAGTGGGATGGTAATATCAGATACGGGAGTGGGATGGGAATATCAGATACGGAAGTGGGATGGTAATATCAGATACGGGAGTGAGATGGTAATATCAGATACGGGAGTGGGATGGGAATATCAGATACGGGAGTGGGATGGTAATATCAGATACGGGAGTGGGATGGTAATATCAGATACGGGAGTGGGATGGTAATATCAGATTCGGGAGTGGGCAGGATACACCCAGGCTGAGTGCACCATCAATGTGAGGGAACGAGAAAATTTGAGATTCATTACCTCCAACTTTGGTAATGAAGGCGGCACATGATGATGATGATGATGATGATGATAATGATGATGATGTATCATATTAGTAGCTTACACTTGATCTTGATACATGATACAATTAACAAACACTTGATACACGATACAGCTAACAAACATTTCATGTATGATACAATTAACAAACACTTGATACACGATACAGTTTAGCAAACACTTGGTACCTGATATAGTTAACAAATACTTCAAACACGATAAGCTAACAAACACTTGATACACCATACAGTTAACAAACTTTTATACACCATACAGTTAAGAAACACCTGATACACTATACAGTTAACAAACACTTTATACACGATACAGTTAGAAAACACTCGATACATGATACAGTTAACAGACACTTGATATATGATAAGTTAACAAACACTTGATACATGATACGGCTAATAAACATACGTTGGTTTTCATTTATTAAAGACAGAAATATACTCTTTCTCTCTGTCTCTGTCTCTCTTCTCTCTTTCTGTCACTCTATTTCTCATTTCCGTTGCTCTTTCTATCATTCATTCACTCAGTCACTCAGTCACTCATTCATACTCTCTCTTTGTAACGTTTTGTCAGTTGCTCTCTCTCTCTTCTCTCTCTCTCTCTCTGTATGTCTTTCTGTGTCTATTTTTCTGTCTCTTATTCTGTCTCTTATCCACTCTTATTCTGTACAAGAAAAGTCTCACATACTCTGCAGTACAGCTCTGGAAGATCCTCCCCTATCATTCAAAATTCATTAGTAATACTGCATCCTTTAACTCAAACTTTTTTTTTATTACTTACTTGCTTGTAACTATATGCCTCCATAGAATAACCAGCACTCTCTCAACACATGACTCGCCAACCATCAAGTACTAAAATGACATAGTTCGAAAAGTAAATTTTTAGATATTGTTAAAAATTATTTTAATGTTTGTTAAAAACATGTTAGAAGATCTGTACACAAATATATTTTTTGTTTATGTATATGTGTGTGTATGCGTGTGTGAGAGCTATTTTATTAGGTTAATTACTTCTTATCGTTTACTTTGAGTGTAATAGTTTAATCTTACACTCTTTTGATATGTTTTCTTTTTCTAATGTAATTTGTATAGTTGTGTTAAATCGAGTGTGTGAGAAGAATGAAAGATGGAGTGATGAAGAGCAGAATAGAAGATGGGCCTACGTGCCCAATTCTTTACCCTTTAAAAATAAAGATCATTCATTCATTCATTTATTCTCTCTCTTGATTTCTCTGTAAGTTAAAATTCTCTCTCTCTCTCTCTCTCTCTCTCTCTCTCTCTCTCAAGTGTATGTGAATAAGAACATATGTGATCCTCTAATGCAGAGATTTGTCCAGGCCCCATCCATCTCGCTCTCCAGATCGTCTGAAGAACTTCTGCGACCATGCTAAGGAAAATGTAACATTTGCTTCTACCTGCACATTTTCCTTCTAGCCCTCAGTTTTGATTCCTTGCCTTCGTTTTCCATAATCCACCCACTCACTCACCCACCACCCACCCACCTAACTCCTTACTCACTAAACCGATGGAAACTGAAATTCGCTAAAAAAAATATGAAAGAAGAGAGAAGATCCACGAGGCAGAGTTTGCTGTCAGAAAGGATTTACGATGGCTTGTAAAGTACAGTCGACATGAAGGCGTTAAAATGTTCAGGAAGAAGGAATTATTTTTTTTGTTTTTGTTTTTGTTTTAATGATTAAAATTTACAGTTCGGCCTTCCTTACTTCCTTCTTGTCATTCTCACAGGTGCCTGAAAACAAGTGTCGTCGTATAATTTACCTGAGTTTCGCGGTTAATACTTTAATGTCTTTATGCTACTTTTGAATTAATTTGTGTATAAATCAATTCATCTATGTATCTAGTGATTTTTAGCTTTGCAAGACGGGCATTTAAACAAAGAGATTAATACTTTGGGAGGTTTAAATGATTTATAAGCGTCAGCGTTGCAAGTAAAATAGCGAAATGCATTCTTAGGCCTGTACGCATGACGTCATGTTGTTCGCCAACTGATAGTCTTTGTCATGGCATTTTTATCTCATTTATCAGCCAATAGCCTGCTTCTGTTTTGCTCTCACCTACTGTGTTAAGGTCATGGTCAGATTTTTATTTGTGCTTCAAAGATCTAGAAAACAGTAGCGCAGTTTTTGCTAAAGTTTATATTTATTTATCACTTTCATTCATTCATTGGCATGTCCCTTGGGGAACTTTGCCTCCTAACAGCTCTGTTGAAGGCCTCTCGGTTGTAAGCAAGATGCCCTGCTGTTGATGCATCCATTCGCAAATCGTCATATATGTTATCTTGCTATCTTCGCCTAGGTCTTCCTCTTTTTCTTTTTCCCACCATGTACCCTTCCAAGACTGTCTTCTCCAAACTCTCATGATGTTTAATGTGTTCGAAATGTTCTGTCTGTTTGATCTTCTTTACTAACCAATTTATCACAAATGATAGATAAAAGTATCAATAATAAACGTTATCTCCTCGTGGCAGTCAAGAAAATATAAAAAAGAAGAGCTGAGTGTAGTTGAAGTAAATGAGAGCACAAAAAAAAGAGAACCTGTGGAAGCTGAAATCTCCAACCATATTTGCTTCCTAATGAATCTGATGTATCTTCCATTTATTTGCCAACTCCTGCCTTGAACTATGGATACGTCCGTCCTACTGGGGTACATTTTACGTGAATTTCTATTTTCTGTTCATTAACCAAAAGCCCGTGAACATATAAAGTACTTGTCACTGAAGCCAGATTATCGCCCTTTGTCAGATACGGTATTCCACTAGAGAAGAGTGCTGTGGACTTTCAAGCTGGGTCAGCTGAAGGCACTTAGTGCGTTTTCCTTTCACTAGACAATACAAATCTCTGGTCACTATTTTTCAACTGATTTAGTCATGTGATTTCTTTTTTTTTTTCGATTACTTGAAGCAGTTGAGACAAAATAGACAGCGAGAGTAATATTGAACAGGTAACTCAGGTGTGAAATACGTGAAGAGTAGAAACTTGAGAGATTGAAACGTAGCTAGCCGTCAGGTCGTTGAGTATAAACTACTCGACCATGAACCGTCTCGAAGATCGAGCACCGTGGCTAGACAGTAACTAGTCTTAATCTAGTTTCATGTTCGTATTTTGACAGTTCTCTTGCAGCACATACACCCCTCACGTCCTGGTTTTATGTTTAAACATTTTTTTCCTAGACTTTTTACCTTTTTTATTTTATTTTTTTTTTTCACTGTTCACCATTCATAAGCACGACGAGAAAACAAATCAGAATTTATCGTCGGAGCCACGAAGTGCGTGCACCACACTACGATTCCCTTCTTCCACGGAAGGCAGTCGTAGCACTTACGGAACCCTTATTTCCTCCCCACCCCTACCCCCACTCCCCCGTTATTCGTTCGTTATTTCACTGAGGTCGGAGTTAAATAATTTGAGAGCAGTTTTTCTAGATATGTAGCATGGCCTTATAAATAATGATTATAGTAGTATTATTAATGAATATTATTATAAATATGATTATGAATACGATTATGAATTGGATTATGAATATAATAATGAATATGATTATGAGTGTGATTAGGAATTTGATAATGGATACGATATGAGTATGAATATGATTTTGAATATGATTAAGAATATATTGTATACAAAACAGTAAAGCCGAATAGCAACAGACAAAAGGAGGCAGAGAAAGGTATAAAACTTCCATGACACTAACACAACAAGGCGCGAACAAAAGTAAACAGAAGAGACAAACAAACTGAAAAGGCAGACGCAGTGACGCTGAGATATAGATAATACAAAGGAGGGACGCCAGAAAGTAGGACGGTCCAGTGATAAACAAAGCTGTGACACACAAGCAAATAGCCGAGGCAGACATGAAGATTAGACGGATTTAGGAAGTGTCATGAGGCTGGTGGCAGGACAAATAAATAAACGGACTAATCCCTAAACCGTACGACATGAAAGAGATTATGGACTTAGATAATAATACAAATTGACCTGTGAGACATGTTTGCTAACCTTAGGACACAATTTGCACACAACCTTGAAAACAAGGCGTGGGCACTAGTCAACGCTAACCTGATAGGTTAAGACGTTGGAATCAATCAGAACGCTCATAGAAACAAGTGGACAACTGAAGGGTGGAGCCAGAATACTCATTGGTCAATCCATCAGGCGAGCGTAGAGACAGGAGAAGGATGAAGAAGTACAGGAGAGAGGAGACAGAGGAGGGAGATCGTCAGAACACCGTCGGTCCGGCAAGTAGCGAATGACCAGAACTGCAAGAACATCAATGCACGTGGACAGTCAAGAGTGAAGAAAGAAGGTCCAACCAGAAAAGCTGAGAAGCCATCAGGTGAGAGATAAGAGGCAAGTAGACTTTATTCGTTGGTACACTGCGATAGAGAGACGGCCGAGGAAGACCGTCAGAAGAAACCAGTAAGGAGACAGAGAGAAGCTTCAGCAGAGAGGCAAGAGGACCCCGATTTAATAGTGCTCTGAACTCCAAGTCAACAGATATGGTACGAGGAAGACAGTCAAGACTACGATTGTGGATCCTCAGACTGAGACGTAGATAACCAGAGACCGAGAGAGCTGTATTCAAAGCTTTGAGCTTGCGAACTAGGAGAACTTGAGTTAGAAGTTCAGATTTAGAGACTGTTGTACACGTGCTTGCTAGGGGATGAAATGCTATTATTCGTTTAAATTCCTGATAAAATGTTTGATGAAAATTATACTATACACCATCAGCGATATTGAAATAGAAGTGAAAACAAACTGTTTGTCATGCTTATTTGGACGAAGAGACTTCAGCGTATCATCATATCAGTGTATAGACTGTAGTCTTCATGACCAAGTCTACTCATCGTTGATAGACAGTGAAGTTCTTATTGTGTGATAACATTTTAGAGTATTGAAGAATATCGAACAACATCTTCGTTTATAGACAGTGAAGTAGAAAATCCACACCTTGAAAGTATTACAGACAATTAGTGCCCGAAAATTTTAATTTGTCTTACTGATCTTGTCAAGATACGTCCAGTGTAGGCTAATCATTCTTAATGAGTATGTCAAGATAGGTGGCTAACTTTTCTTACTATGTCAAGATACGTTCAGTGTAAGTTGTCCACTCCTACAGCAGATGTCAAGATACGCCGAGAAATAGCGGACCATTCTTACTATGTCAAGATAATGTCCAGTGCAAATTGAACACTCTTACAGTGTATGTCAAGTGTATGTCCTAATCTTTATCTCCTTCTTGTCAATAGTTTCCTACTCTTTATCTCCTTCTTGTCAATAGTTCCTACTCTTTATCTCCTTCTTGTCAATAGTTTCCTACTCTTTATCTCCTTCTTGTCAATAGTTTCCTACATTTTATCTCCTTTCATTCACTAGTTTTCTACACTCTATCTCCTTCCCTTCCCGTATTAATATTTGTTTGTGTGCCATTGATGCGTGGACTGATAAGGACGTAAATATGAACAGAAAAAATACAAAAAAAGAAAAACAAAATACAGGAAACTATAAGAAATGTCGCAGGTTACAGAGAACGTTTTTCATTGGCTGAAATCAGAGGGAAAACGTGGAAGTATAAATCTAAAACAAACAAACTTTAAAATGTGATAAAACTGAGCAGGAAACTGCAGGTAAAAGTAAGCCTTGCAAAAAATTATTGAATAAATTTACCCCAGGGAAATATAGAACACACAGGATTTGTTCGTTACACCTTGGAACAGCCGAAGACTTGAAAGGAATCAGGTTCAAAGTGATGAGTACTTCAAAGCCACGGCAAACCGTTCACTTGACAAAATATTTACTAAACAAAGCCAAGGGTAAGGCAGGGAATTATGAGCCAGAGAAAGAAAGAAGTACATATGGCGCCAGTTCGAATTGGAGGGTTCTGTGTGTGAACTAAAAGGTACTTAGGTTGTCTGAAGACACTCGAGGAGGGGGGGGGGTAATTGATGTCTCTCTCTGGACGCTGGGCTGGCGGAATGTGCTGCAATAAACGTATAAACGTACTCACTATAAATGAGATTTAGTTCTCCTCTGTTTATTTACCAGTCTTTAAATAAGAGAATAGATGAGATATCTTATCTCAGACTTTCACCGAATCTTCACATTTTTGAGATATCTTATCTCAGACTTTCACCGAATCTTCACATTTTTGAGATATCTTACCTCAGACTTTCACCTAATCTTCACATAGTTGAGATATCTTATCTCAGACTTTCACCTAATCTTCACATAGTTGAGATATCTTATCTCAGACTTTCACCTAATCTTCACATAGTTGAGATATCTTATCTCAGACTTTCACCTAATCTTCACATAGTTGAGATATCTTATCTCAGACTTTCACCTAATCTTCATATACGTTTTAGTTAGTTAAAAAGCCTGCGTGACAAGAAAGGAGCGGTTTGCGGAATCGAAACATGTTTGTGATAAATATCACGGATAAAAGAGATAACGACTGCGGTAAAATTGGTTCTAATAATAAAGGTAGATAGAGGTGGATGGTTCTAGTAATAAAGGTAGATAGAGGTGTATGGTTCTAGTAATAAAAGTAGATAGAGGTGCATGGTTCTAGTAATAAAAGTAGATAGAGGTGTATGGTTCTAGTAATAAAGGTAGATAGAGGTGTATGGTTCTAGTAATAAAGGTAGATAGAGGTGTATGGTTCTAGTAATAAAAGTAGATAGAGGTGTATGGTTCTAGTAATAAAGGTAGATAGAGGTGTATGGTTCAAGTAATAAAGGTAGACAGAGGTGTATGGTTCTAGTAATAAAGGTAGATAGAGGTGTATGGTTCTAGTAATAAAGGTAGATAGAGATATATGGTTCTAGTAATAATCTTAGATAGCGGTATATGGTTCTAGTAATAAAGGTAGATAGAGGTGTATGGTTCTAGTAATAAAGGTAGATAGAGGTGTATGTTTCTAGTAATAAAGGTAGATAGAAGTGTATGGTTCATGTTTACAAAGCGGCAGATGGAGTGAGGAAAGTGAGAAAAAACACAAAGTATGAAAGTAAGATGAGAATGTTTAAATGAAAAAAAAACATACAACATCCAATATTTCGGCGTCAGCCTCTTTCAAGGACTACACATAAAATCAAAACAAAGTGTACTAAGACCGATGCCACAAAACTAAGTTTTTCATTTTTCTTCTTTTTATTTATGTGTTGTGTTGTTTTTGTAGGTAATCTTTGAAAAAAGTCTCACGTCGAAATATTGGATGTTGTATGTTTTTCATTTATACATTCTCATCTTACTTTCATACTTCCTACCATTTGTATTTTTCTCACTTTCCTCTGTCGCTTTGTACAACTGAACCTCTGTCTACCTTGATAAAACTGAGCAGGAAACTGCAGGTAAAAGTAAGCCTTGCAAAAAATTATTGAATAAATTTACCCCAGGGAAATATAGAACACACAGGATTTGTTCGTTACACCTTGGAACAGCCGAAGACTTGAAAGGAATCAGGTTCAAAGTGATGAGTACTTCAAAGCCACGGCAAACCGTTCACTTGACAAAATATTTACTAAACAAAGCCAAGGGTAAGGCAGGGAATTATGAGCCAGAGAAAGAAAGAAGTACATATGGCGCCAGTTCGAATTGGAGGGTTCTGTGTGTGAACTAAAAGGTACTTAGGTTGTCTGAAGACACTCGAGGAGGGGGGGGGGTAATTGATGTCTCTCTCTGGACGCTGGGCTGGCGGAATGTGCTGCAATAAACGTATAAACGTACTCACTATAAATGAGATTTAGTTCTCCTCTGTTTATTTACCAGTCTTTAAATAAGAGAATAGATGAGATATCTTATCTCAGACTTTCACCGAATCTTCACATTTTTGAGATATCTTATCTCAGACTTTCACCGAATCTTCACATTTTTGAGATATCTTACCTCAGACTTTCACCTAATCTTCACATAGTTGAGATATCTTATCTCAGACTTTCACCTAATCTTCACATAGTTGAGATATCTTATCTCAGACTTTCACCTAATCTTCACATAGTTGAGATATCTTATCTCAGACTTTCACCTAATCTTCACATAGTTGAGATATCTTATCTCAGACTTTCACCTAATCTTCATATACGTTTTAGTTAGTTAAAAAGCCTGCGTGACAAGAAAGGAGCGGTTTGCGGAATCGAAACATGTTTGTGATAAATATCACGGATAAAAGAGATAACGACTGCGGTAAAATTGGTTCTAATAATAAAGGTAGATAGAGGTGGATGGTTCTAGTAATAAAGGTAGATAGAGGTGTATGGTTCTAGTAATAAAAGTAGATAGAGGTGCATGGTTCTAGTAATAAAAGTAGATAGAGGTGTATGGTTCTAGTAATAAAGGTAGATAGAGGTGTATGGTTCTAGTAATAAAGGTAGATAGAGGTGTATGGTTCTAGTAATAAAAGTAGATAGAGGTGTATGGTTCTAGTAATAAAGGTAGATAGAGGTGTATGGTTCAAGTAATAAAGGTAGACAGAGGTGTATGGTTCTAGTAATAAAGGTAGATAGAGGTGTATGGTTCTAGTAATAAAGGTAGATAGAGATATATGGTTCTAGTAATAATCTTAGATAGCGGTATATGGTTCTAGTAATAAAGGTAGATAGAGGTGTATGGTTCTAGTAATAAAGGTAGATAGAGGTGTATGTTTCTAGTAATAAAGGTAGATAGAAGTGTATGGTTCATGTTTACAAAGCGGCAGATGGAGTGAGGAAAGTGAGAAAAAACACAAAGTATGAAAGTAAGATGAGAATGTTTAAATGAAAAAAAAACATACAACATCCAATATTTCGGCGTCAGCCTCTTTCAAGGACTACACATAAAATCAAAACAAAGTGTACTAAGACCGATGCCACAAAACTAAGTTTTTCATTTTTCTTCTTTTTATTTATGTGTTGTGTTGTTTTTGTAGGTAATCTTTGAAAAAAGTCTCACGTCGAAATATTGGATGTTGTATGTTTTTCATTTATACATTCTCATCTTACTTTCATACTTCCTACCATTTGTATTTTTCTCACTTTCCTCTGTCGCTTTGTACAACTGAACCTCTGTCTACCTTGATAAATCACAAGTGGTTGCCTGCATCGGAATATTCGTTTATATCTCCAGGAATTCATTCCCAGCAATATTTGTTGAACTGTAATACTCTCGTGTGTTTAACTATAATGTTTTCTACTATTGTTCACACTGTCTATTCAAAAACTAAATGTTCACAAATAGGAAACAACAAAATTTTCTCACATGAAAGTAACAGACTTTTGTATCCAAAAGATCATAGACAAAGCAAATGTTGACGTGAGAAAAAAATGACACGAGAATTACCTGGGATATGAACCTTGGACTCCAGCAGCACAACCAACCGTCCAGCCATTAGAATACAGAGCATTAATAAACTTCGTTATCTTGCACCTCTTATTGATGACCTATATTCTCGTGACTAGGTGGTTGCTCGTCCTACCGCAGGTTGCAGTTAAAGTCCCAAGTAATTGTCTAGTCACTTTTTATATCTCTCACGTGTAAAAGTGCTTTGTCTATGATATTATTTTGAAGTCTAACAATACAACCATATACCCGTGAGACCTGGACTCTTAACAAAACAACTGAGAAACACGTAAATGCCTTTGAATGTAAATGCTACAGAAGAGTTCTTCAAACATCATGGACACAAAAAGAGCAAATATGTCCTTACTACAATAACTTAACATTGAAGAAGGCTGGCAAGTAAAGAGGATTAAGCAGAGAAAACTTAAATATTCTGGACACATTAAACATCATGATAACTTAGAGAATACCTTCTTGGAAGGATACATAATAGGAAAAAGAGAGGAAGACCAAGGCGAAGATGGTTGCAAGACATCTTTGATAACCTGCAAATGGATACATCAGCAGCAGGGCATCTTGCTTACAACGGAGAGCCCTACATGAAAGCTGTTAGGGAGGCAAAGTTCCACAAGGATATGCAAATGACTGACTGACTGAACCATACAACACTGTGTTCTATCACGTTACTCTCCAGATAACGCAAACACGTGAGCAGAGATGTTCCCCCTGTCTCACAAACGTTGATTCCATTTCTTCCCAATGTCAAGACCAATGGAGGAAACTTCTGGCAGAAACTCCTCAGACATCCTGGTCTCTCAGTATTGTCTGCTTGATCGTCATTCTTGATCATTCTCCAGGTTTCTAGAATGTACAAATGTCTTAGTCTGCTGAGCTGAAAATCGAAAGGAATAGTGGAAGACATAGCCTGCTGAACCATCGTCAACTTTACCTTTAGTGTTTTTAAAATGTTAAAAATTAATACAGGACTATAGAATACAGGACAGAGTGAGTGAGAGTACAGAACGGTGATAGAGAATACAGAACTACTGAAACTGCTTTCAGAATACTGATTGCAGAATACAGAACTGCTGAAACTGCTTTCGAAATACTGATTGCAGAGTACAGAACTGCTGAAACTGTTTTCAGAATACTGATTGCAGAATACAGAACTACTTAAACTGCTTTCAGAATACTGATTGCAGAATACAGGACTGCATGAAACTGCTTTCAGAATACTGATTGCATAATACAGGACTGCATGAAACGTTATCTATTTTTGTGACATTAGAATTCAAACGAAGGCAACGGGAAACAGGAAGATGTAAAGGAAGAAAAAAAATTCGCGTGATAAAATCCTGACAGACGTAGACATTGTAACGGGTAAGATTGTGTCCTGGTAATCCTTACTGAGATGCGCTTAAGATAACTCACGTCAAAAAAGACAAATCATATGTCTGTATATGGAAATGTATGTTAGTGTCTGTGCTCAAACAGGTGTATAAAGACTTACAGAAGTACACGTCATCGAGAATTCAGCATGACATACTTTCCTGACATTCACAGTCGTTTACTGACAGAGCGGACACGTTGACGTAGTTGAGAGAAATGAAGAATATTATAACTGAGACATTTTACTGAAGAGATTTAAATCGATAGTCGTTGTTTCATATACGTGACTTCTAGGAGATACTGTCTGAAAGTCTTAGCCTGTCAAGAACTTTGACAGGGGATTCATTTCTTGCAAAATATTTGATTTGACAGAACAGGCAAAGAGCAGAACAAATACATGAACTGAGCTATGACAGACGGCCATTAAGATCAGTCTTTGAGGCATGGCAAAATTATTGAAAATTGTTGCTAGAACTGAGCTTAGCGTGCCGTTGGTAGGATGTAATGTCTTGTTCTCTGGAAAGAACAGTCAGATTGTCCACGTGTCTGCTGCCACGTATTCAGTTTTCTGTCTTCTTGTTTTGGAGCGTAAAATGAATAAAAGCAGTGGTAGCTTGTCGTGAAAAATTCAGTATTCTTGAATTTTTTTAATAAGAAAAATGAGATGTACTAGCCTAACAAACCACCGCCATTTTGTGGCCATTACTGTCACTCTCGATCTGCAGTCTCTGCAGTCAAGACCAATCATCTCTAGTATTTTGTGTGCTGTTTTCATGCAATTCTCAAGTCTGAATGATGCTGCAATTTCTCCTCATCAGTAGATGTTTCAATAGGGATTTCTGCTTGCTATGATGGGCAACATAATCTTCCAATGATAGATCGATGTCCATGTTTTTATATCAGCTCTCTGTGTACGCTCTCTTTGTAGGCTCTCTGCCAGTTGAAGGTCTAGAGCAGAGAAGGCCAGATTTGCTGAATGTAAGAGTCGCACACGATTTCAAACCCCCAAGGCGAGGAAACATAATGGATGAAATAAGAGAAATGATGACGGCGGTAAAACTGGTTCTAGTAATGAAAGCAGATGGGCGTATGCGGTTCAGTTTTACGAAAAGATAGAAAGAATGAAGAAAGTTGCCAGAAACAAGAATGGCAGAAAGCAAAATGAGTACATACAAATGAAGAACATATAACAATCCAATATTTCGGCAAAAGCTTTTTTCAGTGATCACATACAGAAACAACACAATAGATAAAATCATAAGAAGTAGAGGAAAATAAAAGTGTAGACAAACAATTTTGCCGAAATATTGGATTGATCTATTTCTTCATTTGTATGCACTCATGTTTCTTTCTGCTATTTTTGTTTCTGCCAACTTTCCTCACCCTTTCTATCTTCTTGTAAAACTGAATCATACGTTATTAGTACACGCGCATTTTGTTATAAATGTTTTATATAAATATTAAGAAACACAGGGACTTCAGAACTGCCAGCACTGGCTTGTTTGATTAAAGACTTCCCAGCAGAATTCGTCTGTAATTTTTGCTGATCCCAGATTTCTTTAATCTCTGACTCATCACAAACGTACGTTTTAATCCAGTGGACTTCGATTTATACCGGGTAAATAATTATATGTTTTGAAAATTTTTATTGACCTTTACATTATATGTGACGTAAAAGAATAGCAGAGGCAACATTTTTTCTGCGAGCCGCATATTATATGTCAAAGGCCGCATGTGGTTCGCGGCCAGCGGTTTGACCAGCTTGCTAAGGGTGCATTTAACGACGCTGAAGACAGAATGAAACACTGAGCAGAAGAAAGCAAGGCACAGGTAAAGTACACCAATAGGTTGGGTGTGAACAAAAGAAAATTAGGACTGGGGAGAAGTGTTATAAAGTGATGAAAGTCTATTGTATTATGGCGGTTTAAGCCCAGTATTTGGACTACAAATCATTTAACAGCAATTTTTAATAACACACAGCTTATTGTCTGTCAGTCCTGCTCCTTTTAATTAATGTATTCCTGTGTTTACGTAGTATCCATTTTCTGGTAAAAGTTTTTTTGTGTCATTCCGAATTAACTAATGCATTCTGTGAATGAATTCATGAACCCACTTCTAATTCTGCAAGTAGCAGGCATCTGTCATTATTATCACCTTGGGAATTCACCCTCGTGATAGAAGATCAGTTGTTGTATGTGATGCTTCGTGGCCTAGTTGACAGTGCATTGTCCGTGGTTACAGGTCATAAAGGAGTCAGTTCAGTATGTTCTTTTCTTATTATTTCTCTGTCACACGTGTCTAAAGTTCTTTATTTACAGTTTATGAGACTAAACAAAGATACTTAAGTTCTAGCACGCGGTCATGAACCATCTTCGTTTGGAGAAGTTTTAAAATTTAATTGGGTGACATCTCTCATTGTTGATCATGTGAGAAAGTCCAAGAAATTGGTGAAGATCTCTTCCAGATTTGACTGGAAGTCTCAACAAACTTCTCTTTCTTATTATACTTACTTACATTTACTTTATCCTTCCTCTTGTACCTTGAGGTGTCGAAGGGAGATATAAATGACACTCGTATGAGTGGCCTCTGCGATGTTCATGAGTGGAACTATAACTCCGTCTATCCATCTTTTCTGGGGTCTTCTCTTGATTTGTGTCCTTTACTTTAGTTGAAGGCTACCGCAGCGGGCTGTATATGGCTTGTTCTCATGAAGTGGCTTCATTCTTTGTTTATGTATTGTAGGCAAGGTGTAAGTTCTACCATTCGCCTATTTCTTAGCTTATCGCTCATAGTGAAGTGTGCTGCTTTTTCGTAGGCACCGAAAACATCTCTTTGAAATAACGAGATTTCCTCGAAAAAATGTGTAGCTAGCCAAATATTGAAAGGACAGGCATTCGTGGAAAACCCTTGCGGAAGCCCCATGTGCCCTGGGCACTTAAGTTTCAGAGAGAGCCAAATAATGATTAAAAATGGTTTATGTGTCTGTCTGGAGACAGTTGTCATATATTTGTGAACTGTTTTATGACTGGAATTTATATCAAATCAACAAGAGAAAATATCGGTGCTATAATACTCTAACAAGGAGTCCATCAGGGGTGCATATCGTCATATTTATTTAACTTGTATACTGAAAATATAATGAGGAATGTTAGAGAAAATGTAGACAAGGACTATTACGATGCCATAACAATTGGAGGTTATGAAATACCAGAGATTAGATATGCTGATGACACAGTGTTACTGTCCACAACACAAAAATGAATGGGAAAACTAATTATGTCAGTTCGTAAGAACAGCGAAGAGCAAAACCTCCATCTTAATGCTTACTAAATTGATGACAAGTGATAAAACAGATAAGGCAGCTGAAATATATATCAGTGAGGAAAAACTGGAAGAAGTGGAGAGTTTTGAATATCTTGGACCACTACTAACTAATAATGGAGATACAATGAGGGAAATTAAAAGGAGGACATCTATCGCTCTTAAAAAAATAAACCAACTAAAGAATCTGTGGAGAGGAACAGACAGAACTGCAAAAATAAGATTTTTAAGTGCATGAATCTTCCCCATCACAACATATGCCTGTGAGACCTGGACACTTAATAAAACAACTGAGAAACACATAAATGCCTTTGAATGTAAATGCTACAGAAGAGTTCTTGATATATGGACACAAAAAAGAACAAATATATCCATACTACAAGAAATTAATATTGAAGAAGGTTGGCTAGTAAAGAGGATTAAACAGAGAAAACTTCAATATTTTGGAGATATTAAACGTCATGATAATTTAGAGAAGACCGTCTTGGAAGGGTACATAATAGGAAAAAGAAAGAGAGGAAGACCAAGTCGAAGATGGCTGCAAGTCATCGTTGATTATCTGCAAATGGATGCATCAGCTGCAGGGAATCTTGCTTACAACCGAGGGGGCTACAAGAGAGCTGTTAGAGAGGCAAAGTTCAGAAAGGAACATGCAAACGACAGAAAGGAACATGCAAAGGAAAGAAAGGAACATGCAAACGACAGAAAGGAACATGCAAACGACAGAAAGGAACATGCAAACGACAAAAAGGAACATGCAAACGACAGAAAGGAACATGCAAACGACAAAAAGGAACATGCAAACGACAGACTGATAATACCGTAAAACTTCTCAAAATATCTAACTTAAACTATCTTCTTTGAATGAAGGGAAGTCAGTTATCTTCTGTTTCCGCTAACGATTCTATCTGCTCTTCTCGCATCAATTTAATAAGAACGTTCTTGCAACAAAGCGGAACCACGGAACTTCGGTTCACTGGAGCATGTCTCTCAAACTCCGCCCAGCCGCCCAATACCAAAGAAACAAGAAAAAGGTAAAACTACGTGTCTGTAGCTCATGTTTGTTGCACCTGTTAACACTTCATTAACTGTTTGTGAAAACAGTTTTTCAAAAATATGTTTATCAATGATTTATTGCCTGTTGCTGATGTGGAAGTTCACCAGACTAAAATGTTGAATACATTACATTTTTTTTCTTGTCTGCATATTATCAGTTTCTATTTAATTAACATGTGGTCTTAAAACATTCCCAAGGAAGATCACATCTTTACAAAATTAACATACATGATGGTGTCCTAAAACGGTCACGCAGATTCTAACGTATAACAAAAGTCACGTGCATACTTATGTTGTATAACAAGTAGATTCTCATGTGTTATAAAACTCACCTGCGTGCGTTAAAACACATAGATTCTCATGATTTATAAAACTCACCTGCATGCTTTAAAACTCATTCTCACTTTTATAAAATTCACCTGCATGCTTTAAAATACATAGATTCTCATGTTTTATGAAACACTCACTGCATGCTTTAAAACACATAGATTCTAGTGTTTTATGAAACTCATCTGCATGCTTATGCTGTAAGACACATTATACGAACACAGAAAACGCAACCACAACTATTGCTATTTAAATTTCAATTGTTTTATAATTAAATCTCTGTTCCACTGCTAAATTATGTCTACTCTCCGTCAATACAATTATAAAATTACTTCTCTTAATCACAATTCTGTCTGCTTTCCCTTACTAAAATTCTGTCTGCTTCCCCTTACTAAAATTCTGTCTGCTTTCCCTTACTAAAATTCTGTCTGCTTCCCCTTACTAAAATCCTGTCTACTTTCCCTCACTAAAATTCTATCTACTTCCTCCCACTAAAATTCTGTCTTCTTCCTCTCAATAAAACTCATTCCCCCTCACTAATATTCAGTCTCCGCCCCCTTATTAAAATTCAGTCTCCGCCCCCTTATTAAAATTCAGTCTCCGCCCCTTATTAAAATTCAGTCTCCGCCCCCTTATTAAAATTCAGTCTCCGCCCCCTTATTAAAATTCAGTCTCCACTCCCTTATTAAAATTCAGTCTCCGCCCCCTTATTAAAATTCAGTCTTCGTCTCCTTTTCAAAATTCAGTCTTTGTTCCCTTATTAAAATTCAGTCTTTGTCTCCTTAATAAAATTCAGTCTTTGTCCCCTTCTTAAAATTCAGTCTCCTTACTGAAATTCAATCTTCGTCCCCTTAATAAATTTCAGTCTCCGTCCCCTTATTAAAAATCAGTCCCTGTCCCCTTATTAAAATTGAATTTCCGGCCCCTTAATAAAAATCACTTTCTGTCCACTTCTTAGATTTAATCTCCGTTCCCTTATTAAATTCAGTCTCCGTCCCCTTCTTAAATTTAGTCTCCGTCCCCTTCTTAAATTTAGTCTCCGTGCCCTTCTTAAATTTAGTCTCCGTGCCCTTATTAAATTTAGTCTCAGTCCCCTGATTAAAATTCTATATTAGAAGCTATTAAGCTGGATTTCACATCTTAATTAATTCTAGCGCTGGAGAGTTAATGTATCCGTTAGTTTTCTCTTATAGACTGCCAGCAACTTTCTTGCCTAGACCACCCTGGCGTATAGTATGTAGAGTTGTATGTGCACCTCACATTATCCTCTAATGAAGAGAAACAACTGACTCACGTTTGATGTTGATGTCAATTACTTATTTCCATAACAAAACATTCAGCCAGGCGTGACTATAACTTATTCTAAGCCTGCTGCTGATGAAAGCTTGCTCTGTGTAGAGTTAATGTGTGTTACTTAATAACTTTTTAGAAATTGTTTTTGTACTCATGGCTTGCTCTGTTTTCATTTGAAAATGCATCCAACTTGACGGGAATGTTTGTTCTCGTTCTTCGGAAAAATTGAACTTGCCAGGGCAAAGAATTTCTGCTACTCTTTGTCTTGAAGCAGTCGAAGTAAAATGAAGAAATGAACTTCATGGACAATAGCCAAAAGAAAGGCAGAGAGTTCTGTGTGAAAGATTTAACCGGAAACACTGATTTATAAAACCTTTCAGCAAGAGATGCTAAACATTTTTTGCTTCTTCCCCTGTTGTGGTTGTGGTGCAGTTATCTATCCCTTCTGAGGGATTTTCCTTTCTCTTGTAATCTGTAAGAGGACTGAGTCTGATTAGCAGACCAGCACCAAGTCACGCTCATTAGTGGCATTATCCATCAAAGTGGAACTATTCATCCATATGGCATTAATTCTCAGCACAACTTTTATCTCTGATTTTCATGCTTGTCATGGGAATCTGCAGTTTCATGGGATCAAGTTTCCTATTTCAGGCACGGGTGGAGATTTATTAGTGTATAAAATATTTCATTATTTGCTTAATTTTCTTTTTACAGAGACAGAGTTTACTATTTCGAATGTGATGGTGATGATAAGACGATATCAGAATGAAAACCTGTAACTTGAGAGCACCGTTGTTATCTTGTTTTGTTTCCCTCTACCAAGAACATAGCGTGTATTATCCAGTGTCACCGGAAGCAGAAACCGTGCCATGTAAATTTAGACTTCCTGTCACGTGAAATCAAATTTCTCATTCTCTCTATCTGTTGTATTTTTTGTTCTCCGATTTTGCCTTCATTTCTTTCAATGGTTCCCTTGTCGTCCTTGTTTTCACTTTTCGGCCTATGGAAATTTATAACATCTTTCCTAGCTTGTTGGTTTCCTCTGTTTTAGCTTGCACATCTCATTTTCTTAATAAACATTCTCAGTTTCCGTGACTAGTCTGTCTTGTTCTTTCAAGGAGCTCATTTCTTCATCATTCAGGATGGAAGATGATGTAAGTAAGGTAAAGTAAGAGAACACAGTTTTGTAGGATTAGACCTCGAAAAAATCGTAGACAAAGCACTTTAGTGAGACGTGAGAGAAAGAAAAATCACAAGAGAATTACCTGGGATTCGAACACGGACTCCGGTAAGACGAGCAGCCGTCTAGTCACGAGAGGTCAGCGTACTAACGAACTGCTCTAACTGGCACCTCCAAAAAAAGTGTTTATAAGCATAGTCATTAGTAACTGTTCAGTAGACATGAGGGATCGCGACACCCGGAAAAAAGACAGGTCATGACACAGAAATTCCATAGCTTAGATTCAGTCTCTCTAGCAGATATTAACTTTAAACAAACATGTACAACTTGATCAACAACAACAACAAACGAACGAATACTTATTACATGAAATTAGTTTCAAGTATAGTTTCAGGAACACTTTTTTTTATAAATAGGAAACAACGAGGCTATCGTACGGTAAAATAAGGGAACACAGTTTTGTAGGATTAGACCTCGAAAAAGTCGTAGATGTAAATAAGGAACTTCAAGTTCAGCAAATAATTGACTGATTGATTGATTGATCTTTATTTCCATAACAAAACATTCAGCCAGGCGTGACTATAACTTATTCTAAGCCTGCTGCTGATGAAAGCTTGCTCTGTGTAGAGTTAATGTGTGTTACTTAATAACTTTTTAGAAATTGTTTTTGTACTCATGGCTTGCTCTGTTTTCATTTGAAAATGCATCCAACTTGACGGGAATGTTTGTTCTCGTTCTTCGGAAAAATTGAACTTGCCAGGGCAAAGAATTTCTGCTACTCTTTGTCTTGAAGCAGTCGAAGTAAAATGAAGAAATGAACTTCATGGACAATAGCCAAAAGAAAGGCAGAGAGTTCTGTGTGAAAGATTTAACCGGAAACACTGATTTATAAAACCTTTCAGCAAGAGATGCTAAACATTTTTTGCTTCTTCCCCTGTTGTGGTTGTGGTGCAGTTATCTATCCCTTCTGAGGGATTTTCCTTTCTCTTGTAATCTGTAAGAGGACTGAGTCTGATTAGCAGACCAGCACCAAGTCACGCTCATTAGTGGCATTATCCATCAAAGTGGAACTATTCATCCATATGGCATTAATTCTCAGCACAACTTTTATCTCTGATTTTCATGCTTGTCATGGGAATCTGCAGTTTCATGGGATCAAGTTTCCTATTTCAGGCACGGGTGGAGATTTATTAGTGTATAAAATATTTCATTATTTGCTTAATTTTCTTTTTACAGAGACAGAGTTTACTATTTCGAATGTGATGGTGATGATAAGACGATATCAGAATGAAAACCTGTAACTTGAGAGCAACCGTTGTTATCTTGTTTTGTTTCCCTCTACCAAGAACATAGCGTGTATTATCCAGTGTCACCGGAAGCAGAAACCGTGCCATGTAAATTTAGACTTCCTGTCACGTGAAATCAAATTTCTCATTCTCTCTATCTGTTGTATTTTTTGTTCTCCGATTTTGCCTTCATTTCTTTCAATGGTTCCCTTGTCGTCCTTGTTTTCACTTTTCGGCCTATGGAAATTTATAACATCTTTCCTAGCTTGTTGGTTTCCTCTGTTTTAGCTTGCACATCTCATTTTCTTAATAAACATTCTCAGTTTCCGTGACTAGTCTGTCTTGTTCTTTCAAGGAGCTCATTTCTTCATCATTCAGGATGGAAGATGATGTAAGTAAGGTAAAGTAAGAGAACACAGTTTTGTAGGATTAGACCTCGAAAAAATCGTAGACAAAGCACTTTAGTGAGACGTGAGAGAAAGAAAAATCACAAGAGAATTACCTGGGATTCGAACACGGACTCCGGTAAGACGAGCAGCCGTCTAGTCACGAGAGGTCAGCGTACTAACGAACTGCTCTAACTGGCACCTCCAAAAAAAGTGTTTATAAGCATAGTCATTAGTAACTGTTCAGTAGACATGAGGGATCGCGACACCCGGAAAAAAGACAGGTCATGACACAGAAATTCCATAGCTTAGATTCAGTCTCTCTAGCAGATATTAACTTTAAACAAACATGTACAACTTGATCAACAACAACAACAAACGAACGAATACTTATTACATGAAATTAGTTTCAAGTATAGTTTCAGGAACACTTTTTTTTATAAATAGGAAACAACGAGGCTATCGTACGGTAAAATAAGGGAACACAGTTTTGTAGGATTAGACCTCGAAAAAGTCGTAGATGTAAATAAGGAACTTCAAGTTCAGCAAATAATTGACTGATTGATTGATTGATCTTTATTTCCAAAGGTTTAAGAATTGGGCACGCAGGCCCGTCTGACATTCTGTCCTTTATCATACAATTTTCACTCTGTTCCAGATATTCTACAAATGTGCTGCTCATACAACAAACAAATTTAACATTGAAGCTGAGATAGTAGCAGATTAGTGTATTATCTTTTAATCCTCCAGATTTACCTATAAATGTCACAATCATAAAGATGTCTGATAACATATAGACTTCCCATATAGAGTATTCCAGATTTACCTGTAAATACCACAGTCATAAAAAATCAAACGACAAATCAACTTCACGTAAATTTATCACAGATATGCAGCAGACTGGCCACTGTTTCTTTCTGTCTCAGTTTGTTAATTTTCCTCAGACATCTTTTCTTCATGTTGACTCGCCGTCCTCTTGTTGTTGTATTGTAGTTTATTAGATTTGCATAGATTACTGTAGGTGCGGCTGTGTTTTATTCAGCCCCACCTTCTTTTTTTCATTGAATATGCCCTAGAACTTGTTCTTTTTGTGCACTGCCAGAGACTGCACAGCTTTGTTGTTTTTTTATGTGAATGTTCAGAACATAAACTTCCAACAACGTGGAGGATGCCTCATAAAATCTTGATTGTTTTCTATGTGAACATAAACTTCCAAGAATGTGGGGGATGTCTCATAAAATCTTGACTATTTTCTATGTTTTGTCTCTTTACGACCAGCGCTTGTTTCTACCTCCCTTAAGTCTCAGCACAGGCAGCCATGCCACGATATACAGCAGAGCAACTTCTGAAACAGCCTGAAACCACACGAAATGCAACAAACTTACTGTTGCTGTGAAGTCAGTCTTAGGTTTATGGGATAGAGCTGGAGTTGAGTGTAGGAGCTAAGAATTTTTTCTGTCTGTATACTTGCATGTTTGCCATCTGTGTCAGTGAAAGTGTTCTGCATTCCTCGTGCTGTCAGGTTTGTTGCAGGCTTTCCTTCAAGTTCAAAGAAACGAGTTAAAATAATCTGCCAGTGTCTGCATCAGTGAGGAAATACTTGCGTCCATTCCGAATTGTTTCACTGCATCTGTGTTCTTACAGCTTATGTTAATAGCAGATTTATTCTGTTGCAGAAACTCCAAGAAAGAGCCAAGTGGGAACCCTTATGTTGTGACATCTCGCACTGCCTGAATCCTTATTTTGTGATATCTCGTACTAACTGAACATTTATGTTGTGATATCTCGTAGCAACCGAACACAAATGGTGTGGTATCTCGTACCAACTGAACATTTATCTTGTGATATCTCGTAGCAACCGAACACAAATGGTGTGATATCTCGTACCAACTGAACATTTATGTTGTGATATCTCGTAGCAACCGAACACAAATGGTGTGATATCTCGTACCAACTGAACACTTATGTTGTGATATATCGTACTAACTGAACACTTATGTTGCGATATCTCGTACCAACTGAACACTTATGTTGCGATATCTCATACCAACTGAACACTTATGTTGCGATATCTCGTACCAACTGAACACTTATGTTGCGATATCTCGTACCAACTGAACACTTATGTTGCGATATCTCATACCAACTGAACACTTACGTTGCGATATCTCATACCAACTGAACACTTACGTTGCGATAACCAACTGAACACTTACGTTGCGATATCTCATACCAACTGAACACTTACGTTGCGATATCTCATACCAACTGAACACTTACGTTGCGATAACCAACTGAACACTTACGTTGCGATATCTCATACCAACTGAACACTTACGTTGCGATATCTCATACCAACTGAACACTTACGTTGCGATATCTCATACCAACTGAACACTTACGTTGCGATATCTCATACCAACTGAACACTTATGCTGTGACACCTCGAACTGCCAAATTAAAGCTTCCATCAGAAGAGTGGTATGTGTGATGTCAGATGGTGGGGGGGGGGGGGGGAGGAGGTTGGGTTTGATTAATTCCTGAAGCGAAAATGAAGAACCAGTTCACCACACAAAACTACATCGATCCACTCTCTTAGCAGAGTTTAGAAGTAAAACTAACTGAACTAGTCATCTCACGGTTGTCAGGACACGAACTTCGCTGCTGAGGAAGGTTCAACCCCTCTCTAAGTGGAATTCACAATAACATCGGAATAAGCTCCGTCAATCTGGCAATGTCCATGCTGGGCTCCTTGTGGTCCGCATGGTGGTGGAGCCTGTAAAGAAACTCCTTTCGTGAGCTCACTCTAGCACTTCGGATAACCTACCATAAACCACTTGCACCTGGACAGCAGCAACAGAACAAAAGTTATCATTCCAAAACATCAAATGAGAACCTTCCTTGACATCTCCTGAAGATTTGTTTGATTTTCTCCAGACCTGCGCTTCTCGGGATAACAACTGTGTCGCAACTTCAAGTACATGTATATAGTTCAAAGGAAACAAAGCAAAAGAAGGGATAACCATCTATTTACAGAAGTAAATTACTGAAAGCATCAAACAGTGTGTTCCTACGCGATATGTGAGAGCGTACATCCGATCAGCAGATAATAAAATGAACATGCAAGGGGTAACAGCCTGGATGAGAGATGACTGAAAAGTTGTAGGCACTGACTGTGACATAACACCGTTTCCTTGGCTGCGTGACATAATACGTTTTTCTTGGCTGTGTGACAGAGCACCGCTTACTTGGCCGTGTGACAGAGCACCGCTTACCTGGCCATGTGACAGAGCACCGTTTACCTGGCCGTGTGACAGAGCACCGCTTACCTGGCCATGTGACAGAGCACCGCTTACCTGGCCGTGTGACAGAGCACCGCTTGCTTAGCTGTGTGATATAGCACCGCTAACTTTGTTGTATGACATAACACCCCTTCCTTGACTGTGTGACATAGCACCGCTTACTTGGCCGTGGAACATAACCCAGCTTCCTTGACTGTGTGACATAGCACCGCTTACTTGGCCGTGGAACATAACCCAGCTTCCTTGACTGTGTGACATAGCACCGCTTACTTGGCCGTGGAA
Source organism: Achatina immaculata (assembly GCA_009760885.1). Classification (NCBI taxonomy): domain Eukaryota; kingdom Metazoa; phylum Mollusca; class Gastropoda; order Stylommatophora; family Achatinidae; genus Lissachatina; species Lissachatina immaculata. The sequence goes on along the minus strand of CM019715.1, from coordinate 23,717,157 downwards.
CATAACCCAGCTTCCTTGACTGTGTGACATAGCACCGCTTACTTGGCCGTGGAACATAACCCAGCTTCCTTGACTGTGTGACATAGCACCGCTTACTTGGCCGTGGAACATAACCCAGCTTCCTTGACTGTGTGACATAGCACCGCTTACTTGGCCGTGGAACATAACCCAGCTTCCTTGACTGTGTGACATAGCACCGCTTACTTGGCCGTGGAACATAACCCAGCTTCCTTGACTGTGTGACATAGCACCGCTTACTTGGCCGTGGAACATAACCCAGCTTCCTTGACTGTGTGACATAGCACCGCTTACTTGGCCGTGGAACATAACCCAGCTTCCTTGACTGTGTGACATAGCACCGCTTACTTGGCCGTGGAACATAACCCAGCTTCCTTGGCTGTGTGACATAGCACCGCTTACTTGGCCGTGGAACATAACCCAGCTTCCTTGGCTGTGTGACATAGCACCGTTTACATGGCTATGTAACACAACACCCCTTCCTTGACTGTGTGGCAGCACCGTTTCCTTGGCTATGTGACATAACACAACTTCTTTGGCTGTGTGACATAGCACCGTTTCTTTGGCTGTGTGACATAGCACCGTTTACTTGGCTGTGTGACATAGCACCGCTTACTTAGCTGTGTGACATAGCACAGGCTACTTGGCCCTGTGACATAGCACTGCTTCCTTGGCCTTGTTACATAGCACCGTTTCCTTGACTGTGTGACAGAGCACCGCTTCCTTGGCTGAAAAAAAAATCGTGAGATTAAAGCTAATGATGTTGAATTTTAAAAAAATGTAAAACTGTAAATATAAACAGAGTGGTGTCACTAGTTCCCCACTACTTTTAGGTATTTAAGAGGAGGACTGTAAATATCTGGACTTGTCTGAAATGTTGGGAGGGTGTCATTATCAAACCTAACACAAGATTTCACAACTTCAAGTTTATGTGAATGGAAAGGAGAATAATAATTAATTATATATGAAAGGATTTTTAAAAAAATATAATTTGTAAATAAGCAGCAAAGCTATGAACTATAGCAAGTAGCGTTACCTGGAGAAAAGCTCTGTCTTACTTGTAAACAAATACTTTGGTGAAAATACATCACATGAAGATTTTACGTAAACATATGAGCAACATTTTGTTAGTTTAAGAAACAAATACGTCTGTGCTATGTTAGTTGTTCATATGAAGGTGAGGATTTGTTTCATGGAGAAAGAAAACAGAAAAAAATATGTCAAGGAACCATTTTCATGCTATAGGGTATTAAGTGTCAGTGTCATCACATTTCTAGGCCACAACAGTATTTGATGTAGGATGTGAAGTGTTAGTGTCTTCACATTTCTAGGCCACTACAGTATTTGAAGTAGGCATAGCAGCACCTGTCCAGGCTGCCTTTGTTTTCCTAGGGAAACCCCAGGTACCCAATCTTTCTGGCTGGGTAAACACCAGTGCCGATTGGACCGAAAAAATTCCTCCCAAGTGCAAAATCAAACCAGAGTCCCTTTGATCAGCAGGCGAATGTACTAACACTGCACCACCACCACGACATCTTTTATTGAGAATGTAATCCTGATATGGCAGAGAAATGGCTCGTTGTGACACTAAACAGCCATATTTGAATATTGTCATCACGTCGGTTTTTGTTAGTAGTGTTTTTCTTTTATTCTCATCAGTATCATTTCACTGTTCACATTCATCAGCATCACTTCACTGTTCACATTCATTAGTATCACTTCACTGTTCACATTCATCCGTATCACTTCACTGTTCACATTCATCAGTGCCAGTTTAATGTTCACACTCAACAGCGTCACTTCATTGTTCACATTCATCAGTGTCAGTTTAATGTTCACACTCAAAAGCGTCACTTCACTGTTCACATAGAAGTCCAAATGGACGTTAAATTAATCTACCTGTAACAGGTGTAGATGGTTCCAGAAATCTTATCATGAATCCTGGGCGAAGTTTATTTTTAAAAATAACTTCACTGCGTGTCACGTGGGGCTGTCATGTGACTTCCAGAAAACTTCGCCTCATTGTCAGATTTTATTCGTTACAGGTTATAAAGTTGGGTTCTGGTAGTTAATCATTAATTAAAGATTAACAGTGGATCATATTTTCCACGGTTAATCTAGGTTTAGATCAAAGATGGCAGTGATTATTAATAATAAAAAAAGATTCAAGCGAACAATTTTCTGTTCATTTCCTGACCGAGTTGTTGCCAATTTTTGTTTGTAGTTTATCTTTGCTTCTTATCTTTACCATCCCCTAACTGTTTTCGTCTGGCCAGAGTCTAGTTTGTAAATATGAACTTCAAATAAAGTCAAGTCTGATTACAAACTGGGATAGATAACATGCACATAAGTACTTACATACACGTTTTGGAACATTCATAATTACAAGTAAAGTATTAATAGTCTCCGAAAGGAATTTGTTCGGTGATGCATTGTCTCCCTTCCCAATCTCTCATCTCGCTCTCCCTAATGATCAGGCATTTCTACAACGTCCCCCCTCATTTTTTGAAGCCTTCCCGAATCTCTTAATTAAAACAGGGGTAGAATTTGGGCCCCGGAGCGATGCACCAAGTGGAGCCCTCTTATATTGGGCCTAGGTACGAAATTCACATATCTTATATCCTTCCCATGCCGTTAAACGTCACATAGGGCTCGCAAAGTAGTTCGCCAATTTTTCCTGTCTTCGGCGAGTCTTTCAACCTCATCAAGTGATTTTATGCCTGTTAATTTGGCCTCTCTTAACAGTGTCCTTTTCAGAGTTTCACGCGGTCTGCCTCTTTTTCTTTGGCCTGTTGTGTTCCACTTGATAGCTTGTTTTGGATCATTACTCTGATCGTTTCTTTTCATCAAGTGACCAACATATGTCCATCTCCTTCTCCTGATTACCCACGAGACTGGTTGTTGTTTGCACATCTGTCTTATCTCTGCATTGTTCTTGAATTCATTCCACTTGATGCAGAGTATTTTCCTTAGGCATTTGTTTTCAAAAGAGTCTAACTTCTTGTCTATTTCTTTAGTTGTTTTCCAGCTTTCGCATGCATAAATGAGGGTGGATATTACATTTGAATTGAATAATCTTAACTTGGTTTTTGTGCTTATAACTTTTGAATTCCATATGTTCTCAAGATTCATGAAGATTGATGCTGCTTTTGCAATTCTGATTTTAACTTCCCTTCTAGTGTCACCATCCTGGTCTATGTAATTCACATATACCCTACTTTATATTTTATATACACGTGCAGATCCAAGGAGAAGTAAGGCAAAGAAAGAATGTTTTAAATGTTTGTCTGGACACTAAATTGTAATTCACCCATACTTCTGTACGCAAGAGTATTTGTATGTATACTCATAAAAACATAGTCTGATATAATATTGACAATTAGAATGTGACAATGTAATGGTAAAGATGTATAGCAGAAATGAAGAGGAATTTACACAGGAAAACCCAAAGTGCTGAAACTGAATATAGGAACAGGAAGAAGAAGAAACAACTGAGAAGGAAGACATGAAAATGGGGAAACATTAACAATAGTAATTATAGATTACACAGAGTGTATTTGAGAAGAAATATTTTTAAAATGTTAATCTGACAGCACAAGAGCTAAGAGAAACGAGACTTTCAATGTTAAGAAAAGAAAAAAATGAAAATTAGACAGCTAGGCCTGAGAAAAGAAAGAAATGAGACTTAGATAATTTGACCTAAAGAAAAAAAGAAATGAAACTTAGACAACTAGACCCGAAAAAACAAAGAAATAAGAAATGAGACTTTCAAAACTAGACCTGAGAAAAGAAAGAAATGAGAATTCCACAACTAGATCTGAGAAAAGAAAGAAATGAGACTTCCACAACTAGACCTGAGAAAAGAAAGAAATGAGACTTAGATGATTTGACCTAAAGAAAAAAGAAATGAAACTAAGACAACTAGACCCGAGAAAAAAAAAGAAATAAGACTTTCACAACTAGACCTGAGAAAAGAAAGAAATGAGGCTTTCACAGCTACACCTGAGAAAAGAAAGAAATGAAACATTCACACCTACACCTGAGAAAAGAAACAAATTAGGCCTCCTCAGCTAGACCTGAGAAAAGAAAGAAATGAAACTTCCACAAATAGATCTGAGGAAAGAAAGACATGAAACTTCCCTAACTAGACCTAAAAAAAATAAAGAAAGACGCGAAACTTCCCTGACTAGACTTGAGAAAAGAAAGAAATGAAACTTCCTTAACCAGACCTGAGAAAAGGAAAGAGACAAAATAAACTATTCTGAGAAAGAGAAACAAATTCCGGCAGAGAGCACGACATTTCTTCAAGTTTCAAGAGAAGAGATCTGACTCCTTTCGAAGTTCATGCCACGAGGCAAACCTTAGCCATAAGAGTGGACACGAACCAGACATATTTAACGTAGCTTTGAATGAAACGCTTAGACAAGGGAGATAACGGCAGAAAATAACAAAATACGAACACATATAGAAATGAAGAAGTAAAAGTTTTAGATCTAATGCAGCAAATTACAGCCAATCTTTAATGCAAAAGAAATCTAGATTTCTCTCTTTTTTCGACATTGATTGTTTTTCTTTCCTTCTTTTTTCTCTGAAGTTCTCTACAGGAAATTAAGAAACAGAAGAAACAACGAAACAAAATTCCTTCCCTTCTGACAGTAATAGAATTTTCGCTCCGTTACATTCACACAACTGAAACCGGTTTATACAAAAACGGCTGCGATTGGCTGTCCACGTTATTTCCGGTTCTTTGCTTTATCACGCCGTCTGCTACAACGAACCGTAAGATAAATGAAGTTTTTGGTTTGGAGAGAAAAAGTTATCCAAATCATTAGGGAGGGGAGGGGAGGGGAGGGGAGGGGGGGGGAGATTTGATCACAAAGGAAAATAAACTGCATGAATATCAAGACTAAGATAAAGATCTAAGATAAAGATAAAATGTCAGGAAAAAAAAAGACTCACAGACTTACACACTTGACTTTATCTCTTCAGATAGCTTAGATATTCTATACAGACTTATAAACCTGACTTTATCTCTTCAGATCGCTTAGATATTCTATACAGACTTACACACTTGGCTTTATCTCTTCAGGTCGCTTAGATATTCTATACAGACCTACACACCTGACTTTGTCTCTTCAGATAGCTTAGATATTCTGTACAGACTTACACACCTGACTTTATCTCTTCAGATCGCTTAGATATTCTATGTATTTTTGGTGGTTTTTTCTTTTGCCTAGTTCTTAGAGCTTCTTTTACAGGTTTTTTTACAGTTGATTATAAGGAAGAAAGATTATATCATCTTATCAGTACCTGTAGTAATAGACCATAGTTTTGAATGACAGCACAATGCTGTATGAGAGCAAGTCTTGTATGAGAACACAGTGTTGTATGAGAGCAAGTGTTGTATGAGAACACAGTGTTGTATGAGAGCAAGTGTTGTATAAGAACACAGTGTTGTATGAGAGCAAGTGTTGTATAAGAACACAGTGTTGTATGAGAGCAAGTGTTGTATAAGAACACAGTGTTGTATAGGAACAGAGTGCTGTATGAGAGCAAGTGTTGTATATGAACACAATGTTCTATGAGAGCAAGTGTTGTATAAGAACACAGTGTGGTATAAGAACACAGTGTTAAAGGAGAGCAAGTGTTGTATAAGAACACAGTGTTGTATGAGAGCAAGTGTTGTATAAGAACACAGTGTGGTATAAGAACACAGTGTTGTATGAGAGCAAGTGTTGTATAAGAACACAGTGTGGTATAAGAACACAGTGTTGTATGAGAGCAAGTGTTGTATAAGAACACAGTGAAACGATTAGACACTGTTCACATGTGCATGAGAACACAGTGGTGTATGACAGTACTGTGTTGTATGAGAGTAAGTGTTGTATGAGAACACAGTGTTGTATGAGAGCACAGTGTTGTATGAGAACACAGTGTTGTATGAGAACACAGTGTTATATGAAAGAACAGTGTTGTATGAGAACACATCAGTGTATGAGAGCACAGTGCTGTATGAGAAGACAGCGTTCTATAAGAACACAGTGTTGTATGAGAACACAGTGTTGTACGAGAACACAGCGTTGTATGAGAACACAGTGTTGTATGAGAGCACAGTGTTGTATGAGAGTGAGTTTTTTATGGATAGCTGTGGAGAAACAATAGACTAACCAGTTTAGACGAAAAATGTAAAGCTGCAAGAACTTGAGCCGGGAGTCTAAATAAGAAACAAGTCATGGCTAAATTATCTTGTCACTTTCTTGCTCTCAAGTCTAAACTGACTTGACTGCCATTTTTTCCCCAAGTCTAAGCACACAACACTACGCTCTGTAACTTTGATGCGTGAAAGCCTTGCTGTAACCTATCTGAAAAATGTGTTGTTTCTTTAGCGGGTTTCTTTCCCCATAACTACATCATGCATGTACCTGATCTCTATCTCTCTTAAGTCAGGCTATATACATGTGTATCTGATATTCATTTCAGATATCTAGGAAGCTTGGCACTCAGTTATGAATCTGATTATCAGAAGATCTATATATCGCCTGTGATACGATTGAGAAATCTTCATCTCATCTTCATCTCGTGCCGTCTCCCCCACAGAAAGTTGGCTGCAGTAAGTGTCCAGTCTATTCTGTCTCTTGCCTTTCTGGTGCACTGGGTAAAGTGATTGATCCCTGTCTAGCTTTTGATGTTGTCCAACCATCTATGTCGTTGTCGTCCTCTAAATTCGCCATCAGAGATCTGGATGTATACAAATTTAGCCCTCTCATGTTCCATCCCGGTGCCAAATCTTGGATTTTTTTTCTTATTTTGTGCCAGGCATTTAGGTTACGTGTTGAGAATTCTGCAACCAAATTAAGCGGTTCTCAGACTATTTTCCTAGGTGTTTTCCGCTTGAAAGGTTTCGTCCTTAACACAAGTGAATGTAAAATCATCATGGATGTGGGGTACATACATATTGAAATTTGCGCATCGAATAAATTTGCTGTCTAGTTGGTCATGACAGCAGAATAGGATAACAGTACTTTCTGTTAGTTTCCTTCATTATTTTGTCGGCCTGGTTGGCTGAGTAGTTAGTCTCTCCGTTTACTAATCCCGGACTGGTACCGGGTTCAGCCCCATCAGTGAGATTTTTTTCTGGTACACACACGGGGATCACCCAGCCTCTAGAAAATGGGTACCAGAGAAATCTGGTAAGGTAAAGCGGCCAGGCGTGATACTGACCACATCACACTTTCACGTGTCGAAGGTCATGGAAAATACGGGCCTAACACTGTATTCCCCAATATGCCTTAATGCCATGGAAACAGGAATTGTTTCCTTTTCTTCCTTCATTATTTTACTCCTGTATAATTTGTTTCATGCGTATCTTACTTGGTGTGTGATGGTTTTAGCTGTACTTGTCGTGTGATTTTAACTTCACCTGTCGCGTGATGTCTAAGCTGTACTTTGTGATGCTTTAGATCAAGTAAAGACTTTTAGTAAAACTAGTAACTATCTGTTTTTCATCAATTTAGATTTATTCTTCCATAGGTAAAAATCATATTCTAATAAAATATTTCAGTGTAATAAAAGTGAGGCTATCTCACACTCTCAACCATGAGATGTAAGCCATAATGTTTAAACAGTTGCCAAGAATGAACCAGTTAGGGATGAAATCATCATCACCGTCATCATCATCATTGCCTTTCACTTCCTTGAGAGCATAGGCCACGGATAAAGGCTCTCCAGTCATCCCTGTTCTTGGAATTATTCTCTGCTTCCTTCCATGTGTATCCCTTGTCTCTGAGCACTGTCATAATTTCTCTTCTCCAGGTAAGTCTAGGTCTTCCTCGTTTTCCATTTCCTTGAGGATTCCTTGTCAGTGCCTGTCTTGGTATGCTGGTGTCGGGTTTCCTCAGAGTGTGGCCAATCCACCTCCATTTCCTAGACATTATCTGTAGGTTCATAGGTTCTTGTCCTGTCCTTTCCCAGATCTCCTCTTTCATGGTCGGTCCTGACATATAATGTTTAAAAAGAGGTTGTGAAAACTGAACGATTTATTAAAAGCCCCAGACAGATAGTCAACCAACAAAGCACTGGTGTCATGCACGCTGAAGTAGATACTGAACAGGAGATTGGAGCACTTAAGGACTTATGTGGAATAAGCTGATGACAGTCCTTCCTGACTAACTAACTAACTAACTAACTAACTAACTAACTAACTAACTAACTAACTAACTAACTAAGTTGGTGTTTTCGGTGTTGACTACGTTTTTATTGGGTCCAGGATGTGAAACGTGAGACTTGCACTGCCTCATCAGAGACCCTCCGGGGAGGTCTTTGAAAAATAGGCCATTGATTTTATTATTTCCGGCACCGATCTGATCTCCCACCGGACGCCTGACCTTTCTTAGCTGACAGCGGTCTCCGGTCAGACATTGTAAACACATTAGGCTCAACAAAGTGATTTAAGAGAATGAGTTTACCTTTATGATATATATATATATATATCCACCCCCACCTCCCGACCTCTCTCTTTTTTCTCTCTCTCTCATTCTTTCACTTTCTCCTTTTCCTTCTCTCTCTCTCTCTCGCATTCTCTCTCTCTCTCTCTTACATTCGCTTACTCTCTCAGACACGCATGACGAAAGATTATGTGGTAACATCTTTTTTAACTTTAAAAAAGACATTTTGATTTAACTGACTATGAGATTATTGCTTAAAAAAGCTAAAACTTTTAGACTGCAATCTGATCTAGTGACATTAATTATATCATTTTTTTTCAGACAGACAACAGGTAGTATACTTCAGAAACTCTCCATCAGATTCATCTGCAGCTGATATTGCTGTTTCTCACTGCTGTATTTCAGGTCCGCTTCTCTTTGTTGTCCGTATCAACAATCTTTCAGTTCTTCTTAAACACTCTTCTTGTGAGATTTTGCCAACGACTGCATTAACTCTTCAGATCACGATAAATAAATAATGTAATTAAATAAATAATAATTAAATAATGTAATTAAATAAATAAATAAATAATGTAATTCAACGAAACAACACCAATGGCATGATCATAAACACTGTTAAAACAGAATTAGTGCTTACAACAACAAAACAGAAATACCAGACGAGAAAAAAAAGCGCTACAGTTCTGCACTGAAAAAACACAAATAGAAAAAAGCGAACACAATACGCTAGGTGTTACCACTGACCAACATCGCACCTGGAACTCTCATGTGCACATTCTAGCAAAGTTCATTGCACACACGTCTTACCATTTGACCAAAAGTAAGCGCATCAAGACACGAGGAAGATATGCTACATATCATATGTACAAACACATTATGACTATATTGCTCACTAGTCTGGGATGATTGCTTCGTGATTACCACAAAGAGGTTTTACTCGCCTAAAAGCGAGCGATACAGCTAATTAGTGATAAAGATCATACACAAACCACAGATTAGCAAAAGCATATTAGAATTCTACTCCCGAGAACAAATTACTAATCAACAAAGCCAATTTAGTTCATTCGATTCTATCACAGAATGTTCGGTCTTATTATGGAAATTTTAAATGTAACTCAAAGTGTAGCCAACGTTTAAACAATAGTCTTCTTCCAAAGCGTACATCTGATCTATTTAAGAAAAGCCTTGCTTACTCTGCTGCTAATCTTTTGAATACGCTTCCATCCTGTGTAATATATATATATAAATGAACGCCCGTGTGTGTGTATACATGTTTCAGTATCATGCTGGAACGCCTTGAGCAATTTCAGCGAAACTCGCCACACACGTATGGGTTACAATCTGGACAAGGTATGGTACGGGTCAGATCACCCATAGGACCCCTAGTGTGGCCTGGGTGGTGGGTGTTGGATCGCAACCGACCGGTAGAAACATACCCGACTGAACGACGTGAAGTAACTCCCGTGATATTTATGGCTGCTTTGGATTGTCGGCCGTGACGTACAAATGTTAGCCAAAACAAATCGATGACGTTATATCTGCTGAGTTGCCGAACCGTTGGCGTTGATAACGAGAAACATGATCCACTGAGCAGATTTCTGCCTACTGTTGTTCACCTCAGCGTCCATTTAGAAAATGATCAGAGTGTTTATTTCATAACAGAGAGCGCCCATACAGTGGTTTATCAGCCAGCAACCACATGGGGGGGCCTAGCGGTGGGGATGGGATGGGGGTGACTTTATAAATCATCGAAAACGATCGATATTAGTGTCGAATCTATAGGTTTTTGGGTCGCTGAGATGAACAGTAACACACCCGAAGCCGTTTAAGTCCAAGTTCCGCCCCATCGGTTTTTTTAGGGGGGGGGGAGAGTTCGGGTCAGGGGTATGGAGGGGATGGCATATACCAAGCATCGAAAACGAACAATATTAGTGTCGAATCTATAGTTTTCCTTGTTCTTGAGATAAATAGTGACTTTTCCGATGTCGATTAAGGCAAAGCTAAGCCCCATCGGCAATTGGGGGTGGGGGGCTATGGGTGGGGGTGGGATGGGTGTGACATGTAAAAATAATCGAAAACAAACGATATTAGTATCGAATCCTTAGTTTTCAGGGTCGCTGAGATGAATAGTGGCACTCGCAAATTCAGCCCCCATCGGCATGGGTGAGAAGTGGTGAGAAATAAAATGTCCAAACTGACCGAGATTAGTGTCGAATTCATAGTGTTCGGGGTCACTAAGCTGACTGGTGAGAGTCCTAATGACAAGTAAGCAAAATTTAGTCGAATAAAAGGAATATAACTCTTTACTAGACTCTTCAGCACCTTCTAGAAGATTGTCGAACTGAATAGACCTCTGTTGAACCTTCTAGAAGGCTGTGGAAATGAAAACAACTTTGTTGAACCTTCTAGAAGGTGTGGAGATGAATAGAACTTTTGTGATAGGGATAAATAAATACCTGGGCAACGCCGGGTACTCAACTAGTGTGTGTGTGTATATATATATATATATATATATATATACAAAGTGGTTAGTGGGCTAGGGGTGTTCCCTATCAAAGGATACGTAAGACGCCTCCTTACCTCCGTCAGTCTACGAGACACCCTTGGGCAAGGTGGCGTACCATATAGCCCTCCGCTCAGGGCGACGAGAAGCCATTGGAGCAGGTGGTGGATGAAATGGGAGAGCAGCTGACAGATAATGTTGGTTATAGTAACCATTCTATGAAGGTAGACAGATGATTTAAATATATGGACAATGGCTACAATCACTGACTAGTACAGTCACTGACTGGAATGAAAGCAATGGTAAACTACCTTCAGGAAATATACCAAGAAACCCAAACAGCTACATGGAATTAAATATGCTGATGACACTGTATTACTGCCCACAACACAAAGTGGAATTGAAAAACTAATTATGTTAGTCCGTAAGAACAGCGAAGAGCAAAACCTCTACCTTAATGCGAAGAAGACTAAATTGATGACAACTGACAAAACAAACAAGGCAGCTGAAATATGTATCAATGAGGAAGAATTGGAAGAAGTGGAGAATTTTGAACATCTTGGATCACTACTAACTAATAATGAAGATACAATGAGGGAAATTTTAAAAAAGGACATCTTCGCTCTTCAGAAAGTGAAACAACTAAAGAAGCTGTGGAGAGGAAGAGACAGAACTACAAAAATAAGATTTTTAAGTGCATGCATCTTTCCCATCGCAACATATGCCTGTGAGACCTGGACACTTAACAAAGCAGCTGAGAAACACATAAATGCCTTTGAATGTAAATGCTACAGAAGAGTTCTTCAAATATCATGGACACAAAAAAAAAATATCCATACTACAAGAACTTAATATTGAAGAAGGCAGGCTAGTAAAAAGGATTAAACAAAGAAAACTTAAATATTTTAGACACTTTAAAAGTCATGTCTTCTTCTTCTTCTTCGTTCACTTCTACCACCAAAAACCGCACTGTGAACCTACTGAATTCACGCCTGTGGTCCTCATTAGGTCCCGTGGTCCCCTGTGTGATCCAAAGTAGACCACACGAGATCCACGAAAGGACCACAAGAGATTCAGAGTGTCACAGTGCTTTAGCCTGTATTCTTGGTGGGTCTCGGAAGCGGGATTGCGTGACATCTTGGTTTTCATTGCACCAGTTTAGTCTAGGGTTGGACTTTCTCACCGGAAGACCTCGACGTGTTTAGGATATCAGTGCATCCCCGCTGGGTGAGAGGCGGTAGCCCACCCAGGCCAGAGTTGGACTTTCTCACCGGAAAACCTCGACGTGTTTTGAGATACCCGTGTATCACCGCCGGGTGAGAGGTGTTTGCCCATCCAGTCCAGGGTTGGACTTTCTCACCGGAAAACCTCAGCGTGATTAGGATACGCAAACATGCCCGCCGGTGAGAGGTGGTTGCCTATCTAGACTCCCCTGGTCCAGTGTCTCCGACTTCAGCATTTTGCGGTCGTGGCCGCTACCCTTCCTAGTTGTGACCAGGATGGAGCTTTTGTCCAGGAGGACGAATCCTCGCCACCAGTGAGTTTCACCCCTGGGTTGAGCCGGTTTAGGCATTATCCCAGTATGGGCGTGTTTGGGACGGGACCGACCTCTAGAGCAGAGGTACTGTGACATGCATAGCCTTCAAGATTCACCCCTGGTATGAGCCGGTTTAGGCAAAATTCACCAGTATGGGTGTTTATCAGGCGTTACCGACCTCTAGAGCGGAGGTGGCATGACATGTCTAGCCATCAAGTTCCACCCCTGGTGTGTGCCGGTTTAGGCATATTTCACCAGTGTAGGTGTATTTTCTGACGTGGGCGGCCTCTAGAGCAGAGGTGACGTGGTATAGCTCTCGTAGCGATACTACTGGACATACCGATTAAACTTCACTTTCCATCACCTTTTCCCATCGGCTCCGTACAGCAACCTTTATTTCTTTTCCGCATTTACTTCCTTAACCGGGAGGAGCTTCACTCCACGCACGGCATTTGAAGAGTCTCGCCAGCAGTGAGACAAGCCGGTTCATGCATTTCACCCGACATGACTGCACTCAGGACGTGGCCGACCTCCAGACCAGAGGTGCCATGATTTGACTGTTTGCTTCGCTTTATTCTTTCAACCACCTTTTCCGCAGTGATGCTGCACGGCAACCTCATTTGCAAATTTCTTCATTGGCCGGGAAGAGCACTACTCCACGCACGGCAGCTGAAGATCTCGCCAACAGCGGAAAAGTCATGTTAATCTAGAGAAGACTGTCTTGGAAGGGTACATAATGGGAAAAAGAAAGAGAGGAAAACCAAGGCAAAGATGGATGCAAGACATCATTGATGATCTGCAAATGGATGCATCAGCAGCAGGCCATCTTGCTTACAACTGAGAGGCCTACAGGAGAGCTGTTAGGGAGGCAAAGTTCCGCAAAGGACATGCAAATGAATGGACAATATACAAAAGCTATTTTCCTTCCTACAAGTACAAACCTTTCCAATGTCTACTTGATGTTGACTGAATCCTCTATGGGGCATAAAATTAACTTGTTATGTTGACTCTCTTTGCACTCACTAAATGTATCTGTTTTTTTTTTTGTTGCTTTTTTTGTTTGTTTTGTTTCTGTTTTTGTAACTGAAGAGTCTGGTAGTCATTGGAGTGAGACTGTGAGAATAACATTTTTTACTTTTGTATTGAGGGCATGGGTAAGAGTGACAAGTAAATGTTTCATTTTTTAATTAATTATTTTTCAATGCTATTATTTCAGTTTTAGTAAAGTTTGTTATGTGTGTTACACATTTGTACTATCAGATGTGCTGTGTCTGGAACAGAGAGAAAGTTGTATAATAAAGAACAGAATGCCAGAGAGGCCTGCATGCCTAATTCTTCATGCTTTGCAAATAAAGTTCAATCAATAAATCAGCCAATCAATCTCTCGCTTTCTCTCCCGCACTAGCTTCTTATCTTTTTCTTTGTGAACTATCTCTTTTTCTCTATCTCTATCTCTCAATATCTCTCTATCTCTCTCTATCTCTGTCTCGCTCTATCTATCCCTCTCTCTCCCTCTCTCTCTCTCTCTCCTTCTCTTTTTCAGTCTCACCCGCTTGCTTTCCCTGTTTCTCTCCCCCATCTCTTTCTTTCTGTCTGTGTTTGAGCTTCTCTGTTTTAGTGAACCCTGTCTACTGATAAATCTGTCACTACAGAGAACTGGGAGGCCACTGATTGTCTTCTTATGTACGGCCCAATATACGAAGGTCTGTGGAGAACTACAGTGACCTGCTATAATCCTTTATATCACTAAGGACGTCATTTGTGTTAGAATTTGGCAAGAGCGTATGGGACTTGAGCACTGTAACAGAACGAGGTCTACTTTACTCAAGAGCTGCTTATTTCCCTGATATCTCACCGAGTCTTGAATGTGAAAATTGCCCAGCTGTTGTATATTCTTGAGGGTGCCTGCAGACAATCCACCTAGCATCATCCGGGTTCTGAGAGTTCTCTTAATGGGTCACACGGATATGATATTGTTATTATCATCAGTTCTTTCTCCATGGGTTAATGGTAGCAGTGATCTTACTAACAGCTACTGCCCTGTTTCTGTGTGTTAGTTTTATTAAGATCAGATTTTCTGCTTTATCAAATTGTCTCCAGCATCGTTTCTGCTTTGGGAGTATAGAGTTTGCGTTGACTCTCATCGAGTGCTAGTCAGTTACCCTCTACAGTTTGTAGAAAACGTGCTGTGATTACGATTTCCTGTCTTCGAGGGGCTGGGTTCGGTTCCAGCACTGACAGTGGAAGTGATTGCAAGTGTTGTATTTGTTGCCAGATTCTGCTGATACACCCCCTGTGTCACTTTCTGCACGGTTTGGTTTTATGATATATCCTTTAATTCACTTGCTGAAAGTCTTGATCTATTGATATACCCGCTGTGCCACTTACTGAAAGGACTGTTTTTCTGTTATATCCACTGTATCATTTACTGAAAGGAATGGTTTTCTCTTAATCCGCTGTGTCACTTACTAAAGGACTGGTTTTCTGTTAATCCACTGTGTCACTTACTGAAGGACTGGTTTTCTGTTAATCCACTGTGTCACTTACTGAAAGGACTGGTTTTCTGTTAATCCGCTGTGTCACTTACTGAAAGGAATGGTTGTCTATTAATCCGCTGTGTCACTTATTGAAGTATTGGTTTTCTGTTATATCCGCTATGTCACTTACTGAAAGGAATGGTTTTCTGTTAATCCGCTGTGTCACTTACTGAAGGATCGGTTTTCTGTTATATCCGCTGTGTCACTTACTGAAGGACTGGTTTCCTGTTATACCCGCTGTGTCACTTACTGAAAGGACTGGTTTTCTGTTATATCCGCTGTGTCACTTACTGAAAGGACTGGTTTTCTGTTAATCCGGTGTGTCACTTATTGAAGGATTGGTTTTCAGTTATACCCGCTGTGTCATTTGGTGAAAGATTTGGTACACCTTTGTTTATGGTGTTTATATGTGTCCACTCGTTAACGCGGTCAATCCAAACATTTCTCACCAACTCGTTGTTGAAGCATGTTTAAGGGTCCGCTTATTCTGTTACATCTGGGTCATGCATCATTTATCACGTGATGTCATGTGCCATATGCCATATGTTGTGTATCGTAAGTCATAAGGCCTATACTCATACGTGGTGTATCGTGAGTCATATGTCTGGACACATGCCACGTGTCATGCTCGTGAAGAATATTAGTATCTTAATTTAGGCCGCAATAAATCAAATATTTCTCACCTGCCACCATCCAGGTTCAATATGTTTGTATCATGTCGTGACACACCGGTGTTTCTCGTCCGTTATATCGTCATCTCAGCAGCAACATATTTATCATCCGGGCATCATAAAATAAATGATTGACAGATGACTTAATGCTTCCAGTTATCTTCAGTTCCTGAGCAAGTTATGTGATTCTTAAACTCGTCCATGTTGTGGAAATGGCTCCTTGTCTCCTTCTGGAGGTGGAGAAAAAAATGGCTGTCAGACGTGACCCTGACCCACAATTCCCCTCTCCCCCCTTTCAGTGCGCCAACGGAAATGAAATTATGGGTACCGGTACATTAATCCCCACGGGTCCTGTTTGGTACAATTTGGCCACCTTGTTTTTCCGTCTTCAGTACATCCTTTGCTACGAGAAAACCTTTACCGGACAACATTTCAAATGTTGGTCAGTGTTTACTGAATATTCATCAGTAATTTATATTTTGAGATACCTCTGACAAATAAAAGGAGACTAACAGTTTTTTTAACCTCTTTTTTAGCAATGTAGCAGTGCATTACACTATATGAATATGTAGTAAAGTAACAGCAAGAAAACAAAGTTATGTTTACTAAGAGCTTACATATTCCCAGCGCCAGCATACGTATGTGAAATGTGGACAACACATCACTAGAAAAGAGAATAACTGCATTTAAAACTAAATGTTATAGGAGAGGGCACTTAGAATATCATGGATATGAAGAGAAATCATACAAAGAGATATTGATGGGATTAGATGTCGTAGAAAAGTGGCTTGTAAACATCATCAAAGTCAGAAACATAAGATACCTCCGCCACGTCAAAAGACATAATGGTTTGGAGAGGTTGATAGCAGAAGGGACAGTACCCAGCAAAAGGGAAAAGGGCGATCTGGCTGTAGGTGGACCCAGGACATCACGGAAAGTCTGAATGTGTCATTGCCAGATGGTCAACCTGCTCAAGACCGCGTTGTATTCTGGGAGGCTATGAGAGGGACAACGTTCTGGAAAGGATACATCGCATGACAATACCTCCCATGATCTGTCACACAGCGCACAAGCCAGGCAGAAGGTCAGGCTTTTTTTCTCTACACGGAAACTAGAAGTAATTACGTATAAGCTGATAGAAAGTTTGGATTTATATAAGGATTTATTGAAGATTTTGTGACGGGAAACTCTGGTACAGTATATCCAAATGTAATATCTTTGTTTGCTTTGCCATGTAGTAAGTATGAAGGTATTACTGTGCCTAAGAAATACTATAACATAACCTTCACTACAATTTTTCTCTTCTGTGTCTGAACATGATCTACTTGTATAACAATTTTCTTCTCTGTCTGAACATGATCTACTTGTATAACAATTTTCTTCTCTGTCTGAACATGATCTACTTGTATAACAATTTTCTTCTCTGTCTGAACATGATCTACCTCTAACAATTATCTTCTTTGTCTGAACATGTTCTACCTCTATAACAGTTATCTTCTTTGTATGAACACGATCTACCTCTATAATAATTATCTTCTTTGTATGAACATGATCTACCTGTATAACAACTCTCTTCTCTGTCTGAAATGATCTGTCTGTATAACAATTCTCTTCTCTGTCTGAACATGATCTATCTGTATAACAACCCTCTTCTCTGTCTGAACATGATCTATCTGTATAACAATTCTCTTCTCTGTCTGAACATGATCTATCTGTATAACAACTCTCTTCTCTGTCTGAACGTGATGTACATGTATAACAATTCTCTTCTCTGTCTGGACGTGATGTACATGTATAACAATTCTCTTCTCTGTCTGGACGTGATGTACATGTATAACAATTCTCTTCTCTGTCTGGACGTGATGTACATGTATAACAATTCTCTTCTCTGTCTGGACGTGATGTACATGTATAACATTTCTCTTCTCTGTCTGGACGTGATGTACATGTATAACAATTCTCTTCACTGTCTGGACGTGATGTACATGTATAACAATTCTCTTCTCTGTCTGGACGTTATGTACATGTATAACAATTCTCTTCTCTGTCTGGACGTTATGTACATGTATAACAATTCTCTTCTCTGTCTGGACGTGATGTACATGTATAACAATTCTCTTCTCTGTCTGGACGTCACCTCTGTTTAACCATTCTCTTCTCTGTCTGGACGTGATGTACATGTATAACAATTCTCTTCTCTGTCTGGATGTGACCTCAGTACAACAATTCTCTGGACGTGACCTCTGTTTAACCATTCTCTTCTCTGTCTGGACGTGGCTTTATAACCACTACCTGGAAAAGTGTCCTCCTTTAACTCATCGCCTCCTTACATAAACTATTTTTCTGTCTGGAGGAAGATATCTTGAATTTTTGCACAAATGCATATTTATTCCTCTCTAATACTATCAAGAGAGTAGAAAAACTGGACATATCTAGCCTCATCCAAGAATTTCTCTCTCTCGCGTTTTGTTGTAACAAATCCCTCGTGATGTAATTGTGAAATGGTGGAGTTCATTCTAAAGTACACATGTGCCTCGGACAACTTAACTTCATTATTCCTGGTGTGAAAATCAGCTTTTACCGTCCTACTTCCACGGACTATGTTTTGAAGGTATGAAAGATTAATGCGCCATAGCTGATTCTGTACTGTCTCCAGTCTATGGGTGCGTCGGCTGTGAGAGTATTGCCATAGCTCGTGTTACTGTGTCCTTCTCTCTATACGTGAGGCGGTTGAGCGAGAATCGCGTTTGCGTAGTCCATCATAGAAAGAAAACAGTCTTGGTATAAAAGCGCAAGCAGCCCCTGTTAGTACACACAGACCTCGTGGCTGTAACTGCTGATAGTACTCTCTTCTAGTCCTTGTAAGTATGCAGTTTTTTTAAACCCTAGACTATATTCGCACTCGCCTAGCAACCGAATGGTCGAGGGTTCGAATCCCCAGCTGAGCGGGATTTTTTTCCGACCCAGCCTCGTAAAATATGATACCAGAGAAAATCTGGGAAGGAAAGGCAGCGAGGAGAGGAACTGGCCCACCCTACCTCATACACTGATGGCCCGGCATAGATCAACGAAAGGATGACAAAGACATTGGAAGCAACAGAGATGTGGTTCTGGAGAAAGATGCAGCCATTACTCTGGACAGACAGAAAAACAAACTAAGATGTCCGCACAGAAGTTTCAGAACAGCAGAAGCTAGTTAAAGTTATAACAAAAAGACAATCCAAATTTATTGGACATGTCATGAGAAGACGGAAGTTGCAGAACCTAGTAATGACTGGACAGTTCAAGGGGGAAAAAAGAGATAAAGGTCAAGAGAAAATTATCTCACTGAACTGACCATATGGCACTGAAAAACAAAAGCATCTGATCTAATCGGAGACACCAAGGACCTCACAGGATGGAGAAGTATGATCGTCCACGCTGTCCCGCACGACATATAATAATAATAATAATATGGTCAAATTTATGATAAATATTTCCTGAACTATTCTGTCAACGTTATGTCTCACAGTTTTTCAACATTTTTATGCATGTTAAAATTGTTAATTCAGAAAATGCTTGTCACTGCCACTTTTATTTTCTCGACAAAAGCTCTAAGATCTGAACTTTTATTTTCTCGACAAAAGCTCTAAGATCTGAACTCAATTCATCAATGCGGACCAGGTTTTCTTTTTATATATGGAGCAGTTGAAACGAGTATCCTGTCTCTAGCAATAGAAACGAGTATCCTGTCTCTAGCAATAGAAACGAATATCATGTCTCTAGCAATAGAAATGAGTATCCTGTCTCTAGCAATAGAAATGAGTATCCTGTCTCTAGCAATAGAAACGAGTATCCTGTCCCTAGCAATAGAAACGAGTATCCTGTCTCTAGCAACAGAAACGAGTATCCTGTCTCTAGCAACAGAAACGAGTATCCTGTCTCCAGCAATAGAAATGAGTATCCTGTCTCTAGCAACAGAAACGAGTATCCTGTCTCTAACAACAGAAACGAGTATCCCGTCTCCAGCAATAGAAATGAGTATCCCGTCTCCAGCAATAGAAATGAGTATCCCGTTTCTATCAATAGAAACGAATATCATGTCTCTAGCAATAGAAACGAGTATCCTGTCTCTAGCAATAGAAACGAGTATCCTGTCTCTAGCAATAGAAACGACTATCCTCTCTCTAGCAATAGAAACGAGTATCCTGTCTCTAACAAGAGAAACGACTATCCTCTCTCTAGCAATAGAAACGAGTATCCTGTCTCTAACAAGAGAAACGACTATCCTCTCTCTAGCAATAGAAACGAGTATCTTGTCACTAACAATAGAAACGAGTATCCGATATACCAGGCTATGTACCTCTAGTTTCGTCTTTTATCAGATAATTGTAAATTCCTGACCCAGAGAAACAGAAGCTTATAACTTAAAGAAGAACGAGGACATGGATGCCGTAGGCCAGGACAGATGTACACTAACTCAGATCTCCATGCACCACGTCTGTGTACAACATTTCTCTCTGTTAGCGCTGTCCAAAAAATGTTTATGCGAATATGGATATTCGTAGATGATGTTTTAAAGTTCAGAGCCAGATGGCACGCTGTGGTATGGATGTTAAACTGCCACAAAATATAGTAACAATTGTCTATCGTAGATGAAAATGTTTTCTTTCTTTAGTTGCCCAAGCCCCACGGGGTTTCTACAAGAGTTTTCCACAAACCCCTGTCCTTCGCCTTTTTTCTCTCTCGTGCCTAAGTGAGCCCTTTATTGTTTAATATCCTCTCTGTATAAGGAGAAGAAATAATTTTTCTGGATAATAGTTATCTACAAACATTTTAGATTTATAGCTCTGGAGTATTATACATGTCTTGAAACTGAACAGACTACGCTGGCTGGGCCATGTAGAAAGAATGGAAGAGAACAGAGAAACGAAAATTATGTATGCACAGGAAATGAGGGGAACAAGACAAGGGGTACAAGAGGGTATAACATAAATTGGAGTCACCAACTGGAGAAAGAAGATTAGGAATAGAGAGGAATGGAGGCGAGCTTTATCTGCACCAAAGGGTCTTAATGGCTCGGAAAGTTGAAGACGAAGAAGAAGAAAGAAAAAGAAGAATACACTGAAGGATATCAGATATTTCTCTGACTCGCGTTAGTCAGGAAGAGGTAGGAGGCTGCGATCACAGACAAGTGTTTTCTCCAGACCGGATGTGGCATAGGAACGTGCAAACCAGTCGACTCAGAAGCCAACCACAAACACAGAATTCACTTTCAGAGAAATGCTATAGATATTGCTTATTTCGCTAATGCACTGTCTACAGTTTTTATGAGGATAAATCTCGAAAAGTTGGTAACTCCTCGATCTATTGATTAGTATGGGCGTATGATCAATACATCATGTACAGTTTATTTAAATATACAACAAATATTTAAGGCAGACATGTTGAAAACATGAAGCGTTAGAAATTTGTCATAAAATGAAATATCAGAGCATCATCTTACAAATATATCCCATCCCTCTGGCCTTCCTTGCCGTAAAAAAAAGACATCACAAGATGAATCCTTAGAGGAGGGTATCTGTAGGGAGATATATGTCATCTTTAAAATACGATTATATCTGATCATGAAAATGTCAAAGTTCACCCATGACTGGAGGAGATTACTCTCATAAATCAAACATAAATTGCTTCCCCTTATCCATTAGTCAATCATTTTTTTGGCCAGCTCGCCCTATCATAATCATATGCTCTTTCCGTCACGTTCTCTTGACACATGTCACACTTAAAAACATCCGTTTCTAGATGTCAATTATCGTATAATCTGGTACCCAACGACTGTAACATTTGTGATATCTGTCACTTCTGTACAGATCTTTCCGTCACGGGATATCCGGTTCTCTTTGATTGTTAAACTCCAAGTGTACACATCTCTTGTGTCCTGTGTAATTAAATCCATCGACTTTCGTACGGGACAGTTGATTTAGGGCGCTAGGTAAACAGATTCACTTCGAACGGTCTAGTGAGCCAATGACAGACACATGCCAGGAAGATTGAGGAAGTCTTTGTTGAAGTATTTGTATTCTGTTTTGACTTCTTTTGTTGTAAATATTATATTTAGCCGGCTAAGTTTTTGTCAGTTGCGTCAAGTGTTTATGCAGTTAGGGCCAGAGTTGAAGCAAAACTAAAATATGGCAGAGAGTTTGAAAAGTACGGAGATGTCAGGAAGTCAATTCCAGGGAAAAATATAGAGTCTGTGTCTTCAGTCTCTGCACAATGAAAGATATATTGATCGGAGCACTTATGGATTTGTCTGCTGTGATGACAATTATGGATTTATCCGGTAAGATAACACGGATTTGTCCGGTGCGATGACGTTTACGGATTTGTCTGGTGTGGTGATCCTTTTGAATTTGTCCGCTGTGATTACGACCGTAGCTGCTATGAGGATGAAAGATTTAGACATTTCAAAAGACATATGCGTGAGGCAGAATTAGACAAACGGTTCAATAATGACAAGGACATTTATGTTAAAAGCGGTTGTGATGATGCGGTTGCTTGGTGCAAGTGGAAGTCAGAAGATAGTATTGATGATGGTAACTATTTTGGTAATAATAATCATGAAGGTTATTCTTATATCTTATCTTATATCTTATATCCTTCCCGTGCCGTTAAACGTCACATAGAGCTGGCAAAGTAGTTCGCCAATTTTTCCTGTCTTCGGCGAGTCTTTCAACCTCATCAAGGGATTTTATGCCTTATGAAGGTTATTATGAAGGTGAAAATAAAAGTACATGATGATAAGAGAGTGTAAAGGGACAACTGGTAAAGTTTCCACGTGAAACTGTCAACATGAGAACTTACGTGAAACATTGAAACATGAATAATAATTTATCTTGTTACGCTTGACTGTAAATATCTACCTCTCTTTGGCTTGTGGCTTTAGGCGGCGGCCTGTAGATCTTAATAGAAGTGCCAAAAAAGAAGAGACTGTAGTTCTTATGCTGATGAATATCTTTACACTTGGTTTCCTGTTTATTTATCATCTCCTTGATTTATGCTTGGCCCGGCCGGAAACACGTGCTAGTCGTCGTGAATGATTCCACGGGAGATACAGCGGGAGTTGTGTTTGATGAAGGTAAAACATGAAATCTAAATCATGTGATATGTGGGAGTGTAGGTGTCGGATTTTGATATAATGAAAAGATACTTGTTGGGGAAAACGCCCTTGTCAAGAAGGTGAATTTATCCTGATTGTTTAGTATCATTTTGTCGGTTTAGAAAGGTTTTAACGCAGTGAATTTTGTGAACTTAAAGTTACAAGAAAATACATCTTTTTTTAAAAATTGCAGCTGGTTTTTTGGATCCAGTAAAAACTTAGTTCTTTTGTTTTTGCTTCTTCTGCTTCTTCTTCTTCTTCTTCTAACATTTTCAGATGTGAACCTGAATGTATGCTTAACGCAAAAGTTGTACGCCACTGACTGTTGATGGCCCAACAGCTTGGTCTGGATTGTGACCACGTGTGTGTGTGTTTGTTTGTGTGTGTGTGTGTGTGTGTCCTGTTATCGGTCGTGCCAGGGGCGTGTATCAAACCTCCCTCCATATGACAAGAAATGCATGAGGAAATGGAAATCTTCGTCCTTACGCTCCGAACAAGTCCATAGTTGCTTCTATTTCATTATGAACATCCTTCTCAGATGATGGTGGTTCACTTTTTGTGGAAAAAAAATCCTGTACTCTTGTGTCTGTTGATCGTGTCTGTCATAGCCTCATTTTACTTCGAGTTCTTTCATCATCATCATCATCATCGTCATCATCATGCAGGCAACATCGGGTAAAATTAGGGAACGAAATTGAATGGAATGGCCTCCTTTTTTTTAAAAAAGTCACTAGACACAACTGGCATTGTCATGTATCTCTTAACTTTTGCTCTGTCAAAAACGTCAAACGTCAATTTAGTAAATGTAAACTGTAGATGTCGCGAACATCAATATATGTTTTTTCTTAGAACTAATGTTTTATTCTGCAAAGCAAATATTCAATTAACCTAAGTTTGTAATTTCAGGACGAATAATTATTTCCTCATTTTCACAAAATAATTGGAGGATATATATTTGTGTTTACAGAAGCATGCACTTGCCATCTGTCAAATATTTAGAATGTTTGAAGTTTACAGTGATAAGATAATATTCTTAGGTTTTTCTAGCAGGACCTTCTGACTATGAGTTATAGACCTAGCAATTCCTTTTGTGTACAAGAATATAGAAGGTAAGCTACGTTATAGCATCATTTTTTGTGCAGAAGAGTGGAGAGGATAAACTACGTTATAGCACCATCTTTTTGTGTACAAGAAGGGAGAGCATAACCTACGTTATAGCACCAGCTTTTTGTGTACAAGAGTGAGAGGATAAGCTACGTTATAGCACCATCTTTTGCGTACAAGAGTGGAGAGGATAAGCTACGTTATAGTCTTTTGTGTACAAGGGTGGAGAGGATACGCTACGTTATAGCACTATCTTTTGTGTACAAGAGTAAGGGGGTACGCTACCTTATAGCACGATCTTTTGTGTACAGGAGTGGGGAGGATTCGCTGCGTTATAGCACGATCTTTTGTGTACAAGAGTGGGAGGATAAGCTACGTTATAGCACGATCTTTTGTGTACAAGAGTGGAAGGATAAGCTACGTTATAGCACCATCTTTTACCCTTTTGTAAAAATGAAAGAAAAACTGGCCGTACATTCCTTGTCACAAATTTTCTGCCCTCTGTTTAAAGCGTACAAAGGATACTCTCGGTGCATAGTTTTCAATAAAGATTCCCATCAAGTTTACATATGTTCCAAGTGAGATCAAGATTCCTAAATACAATGGAGTTGAAAATCTGTTCGCTATTACTCACTTCTTTATCTAGAAAAATCTTCCACCTTCACGACTGCCAGATTGGACTTCTTCTCTGCGATACTCCCGAGAATAGAATGGAAATGAGTTCTCATTCTCTCGCAGTCATCGCTAAGCAGGGAAAAAAGTGGCTTTTCTTCGCTACAGCCTTCTAACCCAGCTAATCAAGACTTTCCATTGAGGGAGTTTCCTTTCTCGTGCCGTGGCCACGCGTTTCCGTACTGTGAAATACTCTCGTTTACTGCTCCTTGAAGATTGCTCACAGCACCCAGCACTGTTACATCGGCTTAGAAAGTGAGAAAAAAGTGCATTCTTGTCATAAATTAAGTTTAAATATCATTTTCAATGTTTGAACTTTCAGTACCTTACACGTTCTTCATTTTAAAAAACTGCATTAAATGAGAAGTCACATCTGGTCAACGTCCAAAAATGCTAAGGAAAAGGGCAAATTCGAAAGTGACAGACTGTTACAGCCACTAAAAATTGTGTGTTCTATTATCTTTGATATTTAAGTTTTCTCAGTAAAGAGGATTCAACAGAGATAACCTAAATATTTTGGACACATTTAACGTCATGAGAATTTAGAGAAGACCATCTCGGAATGATACATAATGGGAAAAAGAAAGAGAGGAAGACCAAGGCGAAGATGGCTGGAAGACATGGTTGATAATCTGGAAATGGATGCATCAGAAGCAGGGCATCTTGCTTACAACCGAGAGGCCTACAGCGAGGCAAAGTTCCACAAGCGACATGCCAGGGATACTCAAGGGACTGACTAATTATCTTTACAGCTGCGTTCCAGACTAATGTTTCCTTTCCCTAACATACCAGCGTATGTACTTTAGTTTGAATTTTTGTAAAGTTTATTATCTGGTAAAAACCTGAAAGGAGGTTAGAATCAGCTGAAATGTGGTTCCTAAGAAGAATGCTAAAGATAGCAAGGACAGCGATAACATCGAGTGAGGAAGTACTGAAAGAGGCACAAGAAACAAAGAAAATTATAACGAAGATCAGGAAACAACAATTCTCATTTGTGGGGCGTGTTTGGAGGGGAGGTGAGCTAGAGCATGTAATGGCAACAGGGAAGATCGAAGGCAAAAGAGACAGAGGTAGACAGAGAGAAAATACGATTGGTGGTTTGGCATTCTTGCACGGGAAATGCTCAGTGACAAGCCATTTGAGGGATCGAGGGTTATGGAAGGACATGATTTCCTACGCCTTGAGAAAGAGAGAGAGAGAGAGAGAGAGAGAGGGGGGGGGGGTTATGATTTTTTTCATAAATCCATACTTGGATTTCTTAGTCTGCAATAAGTTCACTTTACTTTATGTTAGATGTTTTTTTTTTGTTTGGAAAAGAAATATATTGACGGAAATTTCTCTCTAATGATCCATGAAATCATTGTTCTGGATGACTGAATCTATTTAGAATGAAATGGCTTTTCCTTTCTACGTGCTGAAATTGAGCATTTTATTGCAGTTTGCGTAAAGTAAAAAAAAAAGATTAATTGCCGTATGAATACGTGACGTACGTGGCAACACTGAACATTTGAAGCGTATTTTTATATTTGAAAGAGGTTCAGCGTAAGAAAGATAAATGTTTGCATGGATAAAAAGATGAATGTCTACATAGAAGAAAAGATGAATGTTTACATGAAGAAAAGATGAATGTCTACATGGAAGAAAAGATGAATGTCTGCAGTTCTGTAGAGTTCTAAACAATTTTAAAATTTGACTACGGATTATATGTTATTTGTTATATATTGTTACATATTATTGTTACATTTTCGGAAAATTTAGTATAGGGCATAGAAATGAGGCAGGTGACATTCTAGTGGCATTTTGCATGGAAAATGGGCTAATGGTGGCTGAAACGCTTTTTAGAAAACATCCAAGAAGACTTTACACATGGAGCATCACCTGATGGTAAAACCAAGAATCAAATAGATTACATTTTAGCGCAAAGAAGATGGAGATCAAGTATAACGTCAGCAAAAACTTTACCAGGTGCTGATTGTGACACGGACCATGAGTTATTAATAGCAGACATGAAGATAAAGATAAAAAAGACAGGGGACCAAAACCACTGCGCTTTGATCTTACAAAAATACCAGAACAACACGAGGTAGAAGTGAAGAGCCATTTTGAGATACTGATGGCTGTACAGGAGAAGATGACATAAGATGAACTGGCTACGCAGGACAGAGATATCTTAATAAGAGCAGCTAAAGATATGGTTCCAGTAAAGACATAAAAAAAAGGAATGAATAAATTACAACAGATACATTAGAACTAATAAAACAACATAGAGAAATGAAGACGAAATGGAAAGTGTCACATAACAGGGCGGAATAAAAATCTTTAACAAAAGAAGAAACATAAGAAAAAAACAAAAACAATACATACAAGATTCTTGTGAAATAACAGAAGGACGTCAGAAGGTGGAAGAGTTAGTGAAATGTTTAAAGAAATGAAGACATTGACGAGAAATGTCTCATCTACTCTAAATGTAATTTGTGACGAGATGGGAGAAACTTTGCCGGAGGAGAGGAAACTCTAGAAATATGGAAGAAATATTGTAGAGGCATGTACGATACAAAAACTGACTGTCAGGACAGAAATGAACAATGTGAATTATTACTGGAGGAGAAAGAACCCGAACAAACAATTTCAGAAATTTTATGGGCAATAAAGAATCCGAAAAATGGTAAATCACCAGGATGTTATGAGATAACAGCTAAACATATTAAGACAGGAGGAAAGGAATGTGCTAAAATCTATCATGCACTGTGTAAAAAACAAATATGGCATTCAGGTGTTTGGCCAAAAGAATGGAAAATAATTACATTCATACCACTACCGAAAATAGGGTAACCTGAAATTATGCACACACTACAGAACATGCAAGTAAAATTCGTTTCAAAATCATAATGGGTAAACTTCATAAGAAAATAGAAGAAATTAATATGGTTTTACAAAGAAGAACAAGAGATCATATAAGATTAATAAAAGAGAAATGCAGAGAATTTAATGTGAATCTGTATTTATCTTTTATAGACTATTCAAAGACATCTGTTTGTGTATAACACTAGAAACTTTGGGAAATAATGGAAAAAAATGGGATTTCAAACACATTTGATACAATTAACATCACTGCTGTATCTAGACCAACAGGCAGCAGTAAGAATAAATGGTGAAACAACTTGGTTTGACATAAAATAAGGGGTCCGTCAGGGGTGCATATTGTCGCCTTACTTATTTAACTTGTATACTGAAAATATAATGAGGAATGTTAGAGAAGATGTAGACAAAGAATATTACGATGCCATAAAAATTGGATGTTATAAAGTACCAGAGATTAGATATGCTGATGACACAGTATTAGTATCCACAACACAAAAAGGAATTGAACAACTTATGTCAGTTCGTAAGAACAGTGAAGAGCAAAACCTCTATATTAATGCGAAGAAAACTAAATTGATGACAGCTGACAAAAAAATAGGCAACTGAAATATGTATCACTGAGGAAAAATTGGAAGAGGTTGAGAGTTTGAATATCTTTGATCATTACTAACCAATAACTAATAATGGAGAAACAATAAGGGAAATTAAAAGGAGGACATCTATAGCTTTTCAAAAAATAAAACAACTAAATAAGTTGTAGAGAATAACAGACAGAACTACAAAAATAAGATTTCTAAGCGCATGCACCTTTTCCATCCCAACATATGCCTGTGAGACCTGGACACTTAACAAAGCAGCTGAGAAACATATAAATGCCTTTGAATGTAAATGCCACAGAAGAGTCCCTCGAATATCATGGACACAAAAGGAACAAATATATTCATACTACAAGAACTTAATATTGAAGAAGGTTTGTTTGTAAAGAGGATTAAACAGGGAAAATTTAAATATTTTGGACACATTAAAAGTCATGATAATCTAGAGAAGACCGTCTTGGAAGGGTACATAATAGGAAAAAGAAAGAGAGGAAGATCAGTAAGAAGATGCATGCAAGACATTGTTGATGATCTGCAAATGGATGCATCAGCAGCAGGGCATCTTACTTCCAACCGAGAGGCCTACAGGAGAGCTGTCAGGGAGGCAAAGCTCCGCAAGGGACATGCAAATGACTGACTGATTGGCTGATTATTTTTACATAACGATCTTCATGTTTTACAGAAAATATGTTACTCTTATGCTATTTTTGTTTTCTTGTGACAGAATATATCATTGGCGGTTTAAAAATAGAATTTGTCGAATGTTCAAGCCGGAGAGAGCTAATGATGTAAAAACTACTTTATCTTGTGAATTGATTGGACTTTTGTAGTTTACAAACCTTTAAATAAATGGCTGCTGCTGTCGTGGTGGTTCTGGAGCAATAAAACTTCAGTGTGTATTGTATTACGTGCATAAGTCAGGAAAGTTTTTGTAGAGGGCGACACAACAGTAAAACTTCAGTGTGTATTGTATTACGTGCATAAGTCAGGAAAGTCTGTTATAGGGGACGAGACAACACCAAAACTTCAGTGTGTATTGTATTACGTGCATAAGTCAGGAAAGTCTGTTATAGGGGACGAGACAACACCAAAACTTCAGTGTGTATTGTATAATGTACATAAAGCAGGAAAGTGTGTTGTAGAGGGAGAGACACCAGCAAAATGTCAGTGCGTATTGTATTACTCGCATAAGCCAGGAAAGTGTGTTTAGAGACCGAGACAATGGCACAACTCCTCGGATCATCGAAGAGGTACACACACCAACTTACCCCAACCCCCCCTCCCCACGCCCTGAGGTAAGCGTTTCGACATTTTTTTTTCATTTTCACTTAATTTTTAAAAGGATATTTCCCGTACTAGAAATACATTTTGAAAAGGATATTTCCCGTACTAGAAATACATTTTGAAAAGGATATTTCCCGTACTAGAAATACATTTTGAAAAGGATATTTCCCGTACTAGAAATACATTTTAAAAAGGATATTTCCCGTACTAGAAATACATTTTAAAAAGGATATTTCCCGTACTAGAAATACATTTTAAAATGTACTTGACATAAACTTGACGCATTCTCAGAGTTCATTTTTTAACTCAAGTACAAACAGCAGAATACATTTATTACATGTTTACAGAATTAAATATCTTGCATAGCAAAATGTTAAAATTTTAACAAATAAAAACTGTAATGAGAAAAATGACAGTTTTAATGTTTGTATGAATCTTCAGTGTCTGGCTTAAATAAAATATTAAGAAAAGTGAGAAATGTTTGGATGGACTTTTCAAATACCTGTGAACACTCTGCTTCATTTTTGTGCACTCAACAAGTGGCAGCTTCTCAAAGCTAACGTCCAGTGTAGAGTCTGAAATCATAACATGGAGCTCTTTCTATTCATTAAAATTCAAATCAGGCGATCTGTTTTGCACTTTAAACGATCCTTTATCCCTGCACAATCTTGTATTCTTATGTTTTGGTTATCTGGAAAATATTGATTTAGATCTGAAGATCTTTCAAATGTTGTCACATTGCAAAAAGATATTGTCAGAAAATCATATTCATGAGTATCACCACTGATTTATTCAGAAAACTTATTTGAGTTCTGGGAAGCTGTTTATAATTCTAATTTTCACATGAACGCTCTAATAATCTAATTTTATCATTAGCAAGAACAAAAACATGCGAATCTGCTTTCTTTGAAAAGTCAAGCTCATTTAGATCATGTTCGAGAAAATATCTGCCTGCCGAATATCCTGCGTAATCATAGTTTCTCTGGTAGTGGCTCTTTCAAGTAAAAATCAGGCTCCACAAATCCCCCACCCTAAAAACAGCTAATTCAGCTAGAAACTCAGACAGTTGCGGGAGTGATTTTTCCCGAGACAGCCATCGCAGTACAGTGCACTGTAGAAGTGTTTTTTATTTCGTCATAAAAAATATTGAAAATACGTGAAATCAACTAACGAGATTTAGCAAAATTAATAATTAATTAACATTTATAGCTCTTCAAAGAAGCTGTAGAGAGGAAAAGACAGAACTACAAAGAGAAGATTTTTAAGGACATCCATCTTTCCCACCGCAACATATGCCTATGAGACCTGGACACATAACAAAGCAGCTGAGAAACAAAGAAAACCCTTTGAATGTAAATGCTACAGCAGAATATCATGGACATAAAAAGAACACATATATACAAACTCATTCATTCATTCATTTGCATGTTCTTATGAAACTTTGCCTCTATAACAGCACTCCTGTAGGCCTCTCGGTTGTGAACAAGATGGCCTGCTGCTGATGCATCCATTTCCAGATCATCAACGATGTCTTGCAGCCATTTTCGACGTGGTCTTCCTCTCTTTCTTTTTCCCATTATGTACCCTTACAATACGGTATTCTCTAAATTATCATGATGTTTAATATGTCCAAAATATTTGAGTTTTCTCAGTTTAATCCCCTTTACTGGTCAGCGTTCTTCAATTAAATTTAAATTCTTGTAGTATGGATATATTTGTTCTTTTTTGGATAAAACACAAGAAAGCAACAACTCACAAGACCTCTGTGAGTCATGACTCAGAAAGGCCCCCCCCCACTTAGAGTGTCAGGAGTTTAATGGGGCCGAAACACTTGTCTGGGGGAGGGGGTACTTCCTCTGATGATCTGAAGGAGTTGTGTTGTTGTTCCGCTCTCTATAGTAGAGAGTTTCCTGCATACAAAAATGGCAACATAAACCAAGCAGAACACAGAACTATGTCCCATATTAATTCATGTTTTGTGTTTCCGCAGTCACAGATTTATTAAAAACTGAGTGATCCTTGGAATGACTGATCGTCAGTCAGTTGCGTGTCCTTTGCGGAACTTTGCCTCCCTAACTGCTCTCCTGTAGGCCTCTCGGTTGTAAGCAAGATGCTTTGCTGCTAATGCGTCCAATCGCAGATCATCAACGATGTCTTTGCAGTCATCTTCGCCTTGGTCTTCCTCTCTATTCTTCAACAATTCTCTATCAAATTCTGCTATAGTTGACACTGGTGTTCCGCAAGGTTCTACTCTAGGCCCGTTGCTCTTTGCTATCTATATCAATGATCTTCCACTTCATATTAAACTCTCTTCTTGTGACCTTTTTGCTGATGACTGCACAGTCTAGTGACTACGATTGTCTTAATATAGAATCAACTCTTCAGGTCGAAGATGAAGCAAAAACAATGGCATGATTATAAATACCGATAAAACAAAATCAATGCTCATAACAACAAGACAGAAACTACAAAACGCAACACAAACAACACTTCGGCTCAGCACGGAAACATCACAGACAGAAAACGTTAGCAAGCACAAAACACTAGGTCTTATTACTGACCAACATCTGACCTGAAACTCTCATGTGCAAGGTCTAACAAAACTCATCGCACAAAAAGTGTACCAGATAGCCAAAATTAAGCACTTGATCGACCAAGACACAAGGAAGACATACTACATATCACATATTCAAACACATTTAGACTATTGCTCAACAATCTGGGATGGTTGCTCAGTGTCAAATACAAAGAGGCTTTGCTCATTCCAAAAGCGAGAAGTAAAGCGTATTAGTGACAAAGACCAAGCACAAACAGCTAACCAACACAAACGTATCAAAATACTGCCACTTAAGAACAGGTTCATCTTCAACAAAGCCATGTTAGTACATCATATTCTTTCACGACATGCCCCGCCTTATCTGTGGAACCTGTTTAAATTTAACCCATTAAATTTAAGTGCAGCCAACGCTTGAACAATATATATCTTCCAAAACCTAGACTTGATCTTTACAAGAAAAGCTTTAGTTATTCTGCTGCTCATCTTTGGAATACCCTCCCATCCTGTATAAAAAAAATATAAATTATACTCCTTCCTACAACTACAAACTTTCCCAATATCTATTTCATGTCGACTACATGCCTCCATGAATCATAAAATTTAAAAATTATTTTAGACTGCTCTTACAGACACCGTATACAGTTAACTGTTTATTCTGAATAGTTCCGAAAATTTTTTTTATATTTATATATGTATGTAGTTACTTCTGTACTGAGCGAATGGATAAGAGCGAAACGCAAATGTTATATTTTATTTTATGTCTCTCAGCTTCAATGTTAATTATGTTTGTTACATGAATAGCATATTTGTAGAATGTCTGGAATAGAGTGAAAGATGTATGATAAAGGGCAGATTGTCAGATGGGCCTGCGTGCCCAATTCTTAACTCTTTTGAAATAAAGATCAATCAATCAAACAGTCTCTTCCTTTTTCCTTTTATGTACTATTCAAAGATTGTCTTCTCTAAATTATCATGACGTTTAATATGTTTGATTGATCGTATTTATCTGAAATATCGAAATACAGAGAAATCATTCCAAGCGGCGTCAGCAAATCACGTGACGCTTTCTTATCGGTCAGCTGTCATCTCAAAAACTATGACTGAAGCAACGACCGGTCAGTCATTTGCTCTGTAGCATATAAATGGTGCATTTATCCTTCGCAGTTATTTGAGACTAGTGACATTTTATATTGTATTATTTTTCAATATTATTTGTCGTGTAGACAGACTAATAATAAATAAAAAGGCTACAATCTGCAAGATTAGAGCATATTGTAAGAGTTTAATATTCTAAATATACCTCAGAATGTGTCCTTTCGGAGAATGATTAGGGTAATACATCCAGTGCCACATTTTAGTACCACAGAACCGAGCCGCCGCTTGGAATTTTATTCTCATTGAAAATGACGGTGTTTTCCAGAGAAAAATATAACACTACATGTCTTGCGAGTCGCTGGTGGAAGTTGCGGTATATGGGCTATTAGGTGTGTCGTGGTTTTCCTGTCCTTCAAAGTTCAAAGTTCAAAATTCAGATTCCGGCTTTAATACTTTTGGGACAACCCCATATATACTCCGCCGCATGCCGCTGCATCAATCCAAGAGAATGTTTGCTGATAGTTCCTGTCAAATGTTGCTTGTTTACTATGTGTTTTCTGTCATATGGTTCAGATATCCTACCAGCACTTTAATTTGTCCTAGCTCCAGCAGTCTCCTCACAGCTACATTGTTCTTCCATTCCCGCTCTTCATTTTCCCGCAGTCTGTTCAACAGAGCCTTAGCAATGTCCCCTTTGTTCGTTGTCAGTCTGCCGTTTACTTAAACTTGTCCAGCAAGTCTGTCTAACACTTCATTGCCATATATTCCGGCATTCCCCGGACAGTAAAGCCATTTTAGTCTTGTTACAGTTGACTGACTTAACAGATGAACACATTCTTTTCGAAGCAAACTCTTCTCGATCGTACGGTGCATACTCTGTGAATCCGTCACAAAGACACCATTAAACATATCATGAGCAACTAAACATTCCATTCATCATCATCATCAGGTGCCGTGCCGACTGGCGTTGGCTATTATGCTTCTCCAGAGTACCCGATTCTTCATGCAGGCCATCAGTTCAGTTGGTGATCTCTCACACCAACCCGTCAGACTGTCCACTATCATTTCTCTTGGTCTTCCTCTTGATCTTCTTCCTTCTATTTTTCCTGTTGTTATAATATTTTCAATGCCCCCTCTTCTCATTGCATGTCCTATGAAAGTACATTGTCTCTCTCTTATCTTTCTGACAAGGTTTTTTGTCTCTCCAGCTCTTCTCATACATTCTTCATTAGTTATTTTTGCTGTCCAGGGGATTCGCAACATTCCATTGCAATTGACAATTTCCATTCGCATGCTTGAAATGCTGACTTCAAAGGCTCCCGAACCCTGTGCCATTACTCTTCCATTTCGTTAGGCAACAAAACCCCGACCACTTCTGTTGTTCCGAGTCATTGAGTCATCCGTGTATACGAGTGTCATACCGAAAGTCGTGAGCAAATGTTTCTTAAAAATCAGAATTTATAGATAGAGAAAATATAAATGTACCACCTTAACCTGCATCTTTTTCTACTCTTTTCAACATAATCTCAATTTCTCTGCACACATTTTTCTCATCCTTCTGCAAGTTTGAAAATAACCTTCCAGTATAATTCCGTTCCAGCTGACTGAAGGCACAGACGCACTGCTTTCTAGACGTTCTCTCCTGTGGGACCCAGCAGGCACAAACTTTTCTATAGCTAGGGTTTCAATCATTTCCTGTACTGCTTTGTGTCCTATTCCAAGATTTACACCGATTTCAGATACGATGACACGTCTGTCTTCTTTAATGATGTCGTCAACACTTTTCACGTTGCGTTCAGTGGAGGCAGTTCGAGGGCGACTGCTGCGAGGCATCTATTGGATTCTCGTGTTTCCATCTTGAAAATTTTCACCTACCTCTTAACACTACTGTCACTCATACACACATCTTCATAAACAAGTTGAAGTCTTTGGTGAATTTCAGCAGCAGGGATTTCCTCTTTAACGAGGAACTCATTAACAGCACTTTCACGAAACGAAACTTCAGCACCCGCCATTGTGTTTCTGCTCCGCGTGGTCACGTGATACATGAAGTTGACGGCATGTGACCTCTACATGAAGTGCAAAAGATGCAGGTTGTGTGATACATTTATATTTTCTCTATATATAAATTCTGATTTTTAAAAAAATATTTGCTCACGACTTTCGGTATGTCCCTCGTATCACCGTGTTGAAAGACCCACAGCGATGCTGGATGAGATCTTGATCCCAGAATTCAACTGTTCTGACCGTACTAAACACATGTAAGCAAGTGACACTGTGAACGTTTCTCCTTTGGCCATATGACTTCACTGTTATTGAACTTCGTCACGAGAAGGGTTTTCGTCAGGACTTTTAGAGAGAGAGAAAAGATGTGTGAAAGCTAGAGGACAGACGTATTAAAGGATTCTTTATCTGTCTACACACGTGATGAGTATTTTATTAAACACAGAGTGTTTATGTGAGATCTTGTAGTTGGACTTAGGCTTGGGCCGGTTCTTCAATGTAGAGGCTGTGCTTGAGTCGCGGTCAGATGCAACATAAGCCATACACTCATCCGCCACTAGATCACTCTGTATAAGTATGAGGAGTAAACGTGTACGCGTATACTGGTATAAGTAGAAGGTGCTTGAGATGACCTTTTCCCAGCAGAAGGTAGAAACTGTTCGGGATAGGACATTTTAGTGCAAATTTGAAAATAGGAAAAAAAAAATGAATTTCTCTCCCATTGAGACAATGAGTGTCACGTTCATTTTTTCTATTTATGTCACGTTCATCTTTTAGACTATTTTATGTCACGTTCATGTTTTATATTGTTTTATGTCACGTTCTTGCTTTACAGTGTTTATGTCACGTTCTTGCTTTACACTGTTTTATATTACCTTGTTGTTTTATACTGTTTTATATCATGCTCTTGCTTTACATTAAACTGTTCTTGTTACTTTCTTGCTTATTATAATGTTTTATGTCACGTTCTTTCTTTTGTGTCACGTTCCTGCTTTACATTGTTTTATGTCACGTTCTTGCACTTTACTTTTTATGTCACGTTCTTAGTTTATACTTTTTATGTCACGTTCTTAGTTTATACTTTTTATGTCACGTTCTTAGTTTATACTTTTTATGTCACGTTCTTGCTTTTTACTATTTTATGTCACGTTCTTTCTTTATACTATTTTATGTCACGTTCTTGCTTCATATTAATTTATGTCACGTTGTTGCTGTATACTGTTTTATGTCACTTTCATATTTGATACTGGTTTATGTCTCGTTTCTTGAGATATTTTTTCCGTTCATCCACAAACACAGAATTCAGACTGACATGTATTCCCATGTGTACAGAGACCGATTCTACGTGAATATATATCTTTCCCATCAGTATAACGAAATGTGCATGTTAAATGAATCATGGCACACTTCACCTCCAAGATGTTCACTGCTTTCGTGAGTTTTACGCTTCATTTCATAAGTGTTAACAGAGAAAGCTGGGACATTACTCCAAAAGTTCGAGGTGGTCAAAGAAAGAAACGAAACCAGTCAATGAGATTTATTTCAGAATTCTTTTGTCAATAACAAGATGCCTGAAAGGCTTAAATCACCAGCACGGCTTAAATCACTAGCACGGCTTAAATCACCAGCACGGCTTAAATCACTAGCCCGGCTTAAATCACTAGCGCGGCTTAAATCACCAACACGGCTAAAATTACTACCACGGCTTAAATCACCAGCACGCCTTAAATCACCAGCACGGCTTAAATCACCAGCACGGCTTAAATCACCAGCACGGCTTAAATCACCAGCACGCCTTAAATCACCAGCACGGCTTAAATCACCAGCACAGCTTAAATCACCAGCACAGCTTAAATCACCAGCACGGCTTAAATCACCAGCACAGCTTAAATCACCAGCACGGCTCACATTACGAGTTGTATTCACTATGTTAAATGTATAAAATTACCGTTCGAAGGAATAAGTTATTGAAGGAGTGACATAACCAAGTGACATAACAAAGGAGTAACATAACGAAGGAGTGACATATTTTGTGCTAATCTACAGGTTAGATTTTTCTAGGTATAATCGATGTATCCTGTTTCATTACATCAAAAATACTAGACGTCATCCATAGGTTAGGATTTAGGGTTAGAGTTTAGGGAGAGAGTTTAAGGTTAAGTTTTACGGCTAGGGTTTACGGTTAGAGTTTAGGATTAGGTTTTACAGCTAGGGTTTAAGATTAGAAATTAGGGTTAGTGTTTAGGGAATAGTATCAGGGCTAAAAATATTTAGGGATTAAAAAAATACTCGGTATAAAGTGGAACGAATTCAAGACCAACTCAGAGATAAGACAGATGACTGAACAACAACCAGTCTCATGGGTGATCAGGAAAAGGAGATGGACATATGTTTGTCACGTGATGAGAAGAAACAATTAGAGAATCCCAAAACAAGCTATCAAGTGGAACACAACAGGCTGAAGAAAAAGAGGTCGACCACATTCTCAAGAGAGGCCAAATTTGTAGACATAAAATCCCTTGATGAGGTTGAAAAGCTCGCCGAAAACAGGAAAACTTGGCGAACTACCTTGTGAGCCCTATGTGACGTTTAACGGCACGGGACGGATATAGGACATTTAGTGATAGAGTTTAAACTCTTAACGTTGTACTGACTGAAATTTCGATCGATTCTGATTGATCCTGAGGTTAGAGTTTGGAGTTAGAATTTAGTGTTAGAGTTTAGGATTATGGCTGAGGTTAGAACTTAGGGTTGGAATTTAGGAATGGGTGTGGGGCTAGAATTTAGGGTTAGGTTTTAAGGATAAAGCTTAGGGTTAGATTTAACAGTCAGAGTTTAGGGTTAGAGTTTATGTATATGGTCTAGGGTTAATGTTTAAGGTTAGGGTTTATGGCCAGAGTTTAGAGTTTAGGGTCAGGGTTATGTCCATAGTATATGGCTAGAGTTTAGAGATTAGGGTCAGGGTTATGTCCATGGTTTATGGCTAGAGTTTAGAGTTTAGGGTTAGTATTATGCCATGGTTTATGGCTAGAGTTTAAGGTTAGTGTTTAGAGTTAGAGTTTAGGGTTAGGTTTAGGGTTATAGTAGAGAGTTCGGATTTAAGGTTAGGGTTTATGGCTAGAGTTTAGAGTTAGGACTTATGGCTAGAGTTTAGAGTATAAGTTTAGAGTTAGAGTATTACTAATAAAGGAGTAGAAAAGTTGACGAGCTCTCATATCAAAAGGTAGAAGGACTTATTTGATTTTTCACTATAAAATATTTTTATTGAACATACCTATCATTCTTTTGTTATTTCACTCTTTCATTCCGATATTTATGTCACTTCTTTGTTATGTCACTCTTTTTGGTATATCACTTCTTTGATACACACCCAAATTATCAATTATTTATCTTTTAATTTTGTTATTTAATAGCTTATTATATAGACCTGAACTGTAAGTGTTTGGCTTTCTTTCTAAATGAAATAATAGAGGAAAGGAATGAATAAGTGCTCAAAGATCTTATATCCTTCCCGTGCCGTTAAACGTCACATGGTGCTATCAAGATAGTTCGGCAATTTTTCCTGTCTTCGGCGAGCCTTTCAACCTCACCAGGGGATTTTATGCCTATTAATTTGGCCTCTCTTAACAATGTCCTCTTCGGAGTTTCACGCGGACTGCCTCTTTTGGTCAAAGATAGATAAATGAATAAACTAGGAAAGATAGAAAGAAAGAAAAATGACTAACGAGTGAAAGAATGAAAAAGGGAAATACAAAAGAAGAGAGAAGAAATAAAATGCACGTAAAATTCTTGGTTTTCCAGGAGATGTAGTTTTTCTTCTTTACAATCTCGTCTGGGAAAATTGTTTCTAACGTAAAAAAAGCTCTGATATCGACAAGAGACCGGTGCTCTCCCAAGTGCAAGACACGTAACCGCGACCAAGAAATGACACTTCATGTTTAACTGTGGCTCGTGACCTTTCAAGTAACCAGATGAATTGTTTGTTACGGTTACCGCCGTGACATCAAGACCCAGGTGGCCAAACATTTAGAGTGCCAGACAGATTCAACAAGACCGGGATCGGAGCTTGAAAGCAGTCACGGTGAAAGTGTTTTGATAAAGTAATACTGAAGAAATTGATCTTTTAATTCATTCTTCTGAATGGTCGATGTCGCAGTCTCACTAATTTGTTTCCTTTGTAGATCTTTTCAGCGGCATATTTTTTTCTCTTGAAATTGCCACTTTTAAAAGTAGTACAAGGACTGAAGGGGTCTCAATCTATTGGGACTCTGTGGTAGTTACTGAATTTGAACATTGTTGATCTGGAAGAATTTACTGACAAGGCACATTCTGCAACAGACATTGAAAGATTGCTTACCTCGTATACCTCCAGCTTAGTAGACAGTTTTCTCTCTTTTTTATAAAGAGAGTAGCGATAAAGGGAAAGAGAAAAGTGTGGAGTTGGACAGATTTGGTAGGTGGCTCTTGTCTCGTAAAGAAGAGTTGTAGTCATTTTGTCTGCGTTGCTAAATGGAGCGGAAAAATTGTTTACTTGACATTTGTAGTAGAGGAAAAAAACAGATTGAGAATTGTTGTCTATTCATTCCTATCTGTAAAAATTTGCAGAATGACTTTTCCGTTCCTCAACAACTTATATGCTATTAAATGTGCTTTCTTTTATTAGGGATAGACTAAACATCTGCTTTCAGAAAGAAAAGAGGGAAAGTGTAATGTGACGAATGACAAAACTGTCGCACAAACAAAAAAATAAACAAACACGTGACGTAACATGGCAGACCTGGTGAGACATTTGAGCAGTTGATTATAGTCATGAAATCTAAACACAGACAAGAGTATAAAAACAAAACAGAAAAAAAACACTGACGAACCTACGAGGGTCATAGCGAAAATCGTGACCAAAAATTAAAAAAACAAAAACAAAAATTTGTAGATAGAGAAAATATAAATGTATCACCTTAAGCTACATCCTTTTCTACACTTTTCAACATAATCTCAATTTCTCTGCACACATTTTCCCCATCGCTATGAAAGTTTGAAAATATCCTCCCGGTAGAATTACGTTCCAGCTGACTGAAGGCACAGACGCACTGCTTTCTAGACGTTCTCTCCTGTGGGACCCAGCAGGCACAAACTTTTCTATAGCTAGGGTTTCAGTCATTTCCTGTACTGCATTGTGTCCTATTCCAAGATTTACACCGATTTCAGATACTGTGACATGTCCGTCTTCTTTAATGATGTCGTCAACCATTTCCACGTTGCATTCAGTGGAGGCAGTTAGAGGGCGACCGCTGCGAGGTATATTTTGGATGCTCGGGTTTCCATCTTTGAAATGTTTCACCCACTTCCTAACACTACTGTCACCCATACACACATCTCCATAAGCAAGCTGAAGTCTTTGGTGAATTTCAGCAGCGGAGATTTCCTCTTTAACGAGGAACTCAATAACAGCACTTTCACGAAACGAAACTTCAGCGCCCGCCATTGTATTTCTGCTCCGCGTGGTCACGTGAAACATGAAAGTGACGTCATTTGACCTCTACATGAAGTGCAAAGGATGCAGGTTAAGGTGATACATTTGTATTTTCACTATCTATAAATTCTGATTTTTAAAACATTTTTGCTCACGACATTCGGTATGACATTCGTAATATATGATATCACTACATAGCAACAAGTGTTCGAATGAAAACAATATGGCAGACTGGAATTTCTCGTACTGAAAAAAAAATTATTCAATACATGGTGAACCTGTGTGTATGTGTGTGTGTGTGTGAAAGTTTGTTAGGTTCGGGGGAAAGGAGGGGGGTAGAAGACGCTATCCATGTTGGCAATCAGCAAAATATAGCTGACCAAGACCCTGTCCCACCTCTCCGTGGTACCCCCAGTAACAGGCCTATCCTGGTTAACGGGGCAGGGATCGCCACAGTGCCCATGGTGGTGGAGTCTGTTATGGAAGTACTGCACGCATCTGCTTTATAGCTCCACTCAGGGACTGAAAATTTAGGCGCCGTAACCCGCTCCTAATCCGACTCGATGCTGTGCCCCAACAGCTTCACAGCATCGGCTGCAAAGACCACCAGCTCGTACTGCCAGGGTTTAGAAGACAATACAAAAAAGACAAGCTTCTTAGACTAACTTATTCTTATACAAGAATAGTTTAATACACAAATGACAGCACATGATTCAAGCTGCGAGATTATGGGATGATATACTCACACAAGAGTAAGTCTCACTCATACATGCAGAAATCTTCTCAGTTTTCATCTTTTCAGTTGTGCACGCATTTCAGCAGGAAAACATCCCATTTTTGTTACAGCGGTCAGTCAGTTATTTGCATGTCCCTTGCGGAACTTTGCCTCCCTGATAGCTCTCCTGTAGGCCTCTCGGTTGTAAACAAGATGCCCTGCTGCTGATGCATCCAGTTGCAGATTATCAACGATGTCTTGTAGCCATCTTCGCCTTGGTTTTCCTCTCTTTCTTTTTCCCATTAGGTACCCTTCCAAGATGGTCTTCTCTAGATTATTATAACGTTTAATGTGTCCAAAATATTTAAGTTTTCTCTGTTTAATACTCTTTACTAGCCAGCCTTCTTCAATATTATGTTCTTGTAGAATGGATATATTTGTTATTTTCTGTGTCCATGATATTTGAAGAACTCTTCTGTAGCATCTACATTCAAAGTCATTTATGTGTTTCTCAGCTGTTTTATTAAGTGTCCAGGTCTCACAGGCATATGTTGCGATGGGAAAGATGCGTGCCCTTAAAAATGCCCTTTATGTAATTCTGTATATAAAACAAAGGTGGTTTACTTTTCTTTGGCTGTAGTTCTGTTACAACAGTAAATTCTTTTTTTTTTTTTTGGTTAAATTCCGGCATTCTCGAATATTTTCCTACTTTTAAGAGAAATACTGATAGTATTCCCAGCTGTTTTCCTGCCATGAAAACAGTCAGGGTCAGCGTTCTTGGCCTGTGTAAAATAAGACGGGATGTTACAACAGGATGTTTCTTGGTCGCCTGGTGATCATCTGACGTACGGCAGATGGCTGTAACAGTACTGAAATTTGATAAATTTGCCGACGTCAGGCCAGTTAAATGTGTCCTATCAGGGGTTCGTCTTATTCTTCTAGTGCGGGCAGACAACTCCTGGGCGGGCAGACAACTCATGGGAAGTCTTTCAGATGTGGGTTTTTTTTTTCAAAGTGCCAGGAAGCTAGAAAAGGCTATCATTTTAGAAGAAACGGAAAAGGGTGATTATGTCCCTTGTGTAGCTGAAAAAAATCGATCTTTATTGGAAACAAGTCAAATTAGATGATGACATATTACTTGTTACTTGTTGGTATATATGTGTGCCAGTTTTGTTTGCTGAATAAATTCGATTATTTGTACAGAAAATATCATAAGATTTCACCCATCTTTGTTATCTTGGAACAGTTTCATATACGATCAGCTGATGAAATATAATTGTACTCAGGACAATAACAATGTATCTATAACATTTCGTAGTCGATCTTTCTTGCTAATTTATATGTTGCAAATGAGACTATAGAGGCCTGCAGGAGAGTTGTTAGGGCGCCAAAATTCCACAAGGGACATGCAAATGACTGACTGAATGACTAAATGAAACTGTAAAGATAATGTTGAAGTATTATCTTCATCTTCTTCTTCGTCTTTGAGCAGCTGCTGACTTGGGCAGCTTTCAGACCCACTGTGGCTCATTGCTGCGATAAGACTCATTTCCATTCCTCTCTGTTCTTCATTTCAGAGCCACTGTGGCTCATTGCTGCGATAAGACTCATTTCCATTCCTCTCTGTTCTTAATTTCAGAGCCACTGTGGCTTATTGCTGCGATAAGACTCATTTCCATTCCTCTCTGTTCTTCATCTTTTCTTGCCAACAATAGATTCCAAGACGCTTATGTCTTCTTCTAGACTGTCTCGCCATCGTTGTCTAAGTCTGTCTCTTGGTCTGTCCCATTTCATCACTTCTGTATAGGCCATCTATGTCTATCCTCCTCTACTCTCTCTAAGTGCCCGAGCCACCTCAGTCCGTAGCTTTTCATAATGGCTATTATAAGCGAAGAGTTAAACAATGTGTAGATTTCTTTGTTACTTCTTATCTTCATTGTTGTGTTATAGGGTCTCTTACCGGTCCATACAGTCTTCTTAGGATTCTTTGTCTGTTTGCTAAATATTTTGTAAATATTTATACAAAACAAATTTTGGAGATCAGTCTGAGAAAATTGTCCGTTCTGTTTATAGACAGATATAAAGCAGTGGACATAAAAGAGAAAAATCTAACGTCTTTTTCTGAAGAGCT
The DNA here is from genome assembly GCA_009760885.1 of Achatina immaculata. NCBI lineage: Eukaryota > Metazoa > Mollusca > Gastropoda > Stylommatophora > Achatinidae > Lissachatina > Lissachatina immaculata. The sequence continues at coordinate 23,673,819 of CM019715.1, read as the reverse complement.
TTTAAATGTCAGACTTATCTCTTTCTAAATGTCAGACTTATCTCTTTCTAAATGTCAGACTTATCCCTTTCTAAGTGTTAGAATTTGTCCGAAGGATTATAGCAAGACAAAAGAATTAACTAACATCTTTATCAGTTTTAGAGATTTTCCTTGTAAGAACCTTTGGAAGATGTACTTAACATGTAAATGTGAATGTATTATCTAAGATGCGCTAAGTAAGTGTGATTGTATTACTTAGAAAGGTGTAGAAAATAAATGTGAATGTGTTACTTAGAAAATTATGACTTTTTTATTTTAAATATGTGGCAGAAACAGTACTGATAGCTGAGAACCAACAAGACCTGCAAAATCTCTTGAATAAAGTCGCCAAAGAAAGTGAACAGAAAGGCCTTACTTTGAACATCAAAAAGACAGAGACTATGGTTATATCTAAGAAACAGAATCCACCAGCATGCAGTATTAAATTAAACGGAACTGTTCTAAAGCAGGTGCAGAAATTCAAATACCTTGGAGCAGTAATAACTTCAGATGGCAAATGCAGAACAGAAATTAGGAACAGAATAGGCCAAGCAAAGACTGCATTTCAGAGAATGAGAAACATATTGACCAACACATCCTTATCAATGAATGTTAGAAAACGAGTCCTAAAATGCTATATTGAACCTATCTTGTTATATGGAAGTGAATCATGGACAATAGGCAAGTCTGCACAAAAATCATTGGAAGCAGCAGAAATGTGGTTTATTAGAAGAATGTTGCGAATCTCCTGGACAGCAAAAATAACTAATGAAGAATGTAGGAGAAGAGCTGGAGAGACAAAAAACCTTGTCAAAAAGATAAGAGAGAGACAATGTACTTTCATAGGACATGCAATGAGAAGAGGGGGCATTGAAAATACTATAACAACAGGAAAAATAGAAGGACGAAGATCAAGAGGAAGACCAAGAGAAATGATACTGGACAGTCTGACGGGATGGTGTGAGAGGAGATCACCAACTGAGCTGATGGCCTGCATGAAGGATCGTGTACTCTGGAGAAGCATAATAGCCAACGCCAGTCGGCACGGCACATGATGATGATGATGATGATGGCAGAAACAGTTCTTATTACTACAAGCAGATGTAGATATGAGGGGTTAGTAGTATAGGGATCGCCGTAGAACCCATGGGGGTGGAGTCCACTAAAGAAGTATTGCAAACCCCCTGTTTTTTATCTGCACTCTGGGACTGAAAAAATATTTGCCAAGACCCACTCCCAAGCCGACACAAATTGAAACGCAACAGCTGCAATAAATTAATCAAAGATAATTTTTATTTTTCATAAAAATAATTATAATAACTTTAAAGAATGAAAGCGTGAGAAAACTTAACTGAAATGCTGGAGTGAAATAAAGTAGGAATGAAGGTGCACAGAAAGTAAAGAACTCATATCTGAAACGAAAGCGAGATATAAGAGTTTGTGACACTATGGCATTCACGAACTTTTTTTTTATAGATAGGAAACGGCGAGGATTTCTTACATTAAAGTAACAGAACACAGTTTTGTAGGATTCAGTCATTTGCATATCCTTTGCGGAACTTTGCCTTCCTACAACTCTTCTGTAGATGCCCTGCTGCTAATTATTGCAGATTATCAACGATGTCTTGCTGCCATCTTCGCCTTGGTCTTCCTCTCTTTTTTTTCCCATTATGTACCCTTCCAAGACTGTCTTCTCAAGATTATCATGACGTTTAGTGTGTCCAAAATATTGAAGTTTTCTCTCTTTAATCCTCTTTACTAGCCAGCCTTCTTCAACATTACGTTCTTGTAGTATGGATATTTTTTTGTGTCCATGATATCTGAAGAACTCTTCTGTAGCATTTACATTCAAAGGCATTTATGTGTTTCTCAGCTGTTTTGTTAAGTGTCCAGGTCTCACAGGCATATGTTGTCATGTGAAAGATACGAGCCCTTAAAAATCTTATTTTTGTAGTTCTGTCTGTTCCTCTCCACAGATTCTTTAGTTGTTTTACTTTCTGAAGAGCGATAGATGTCCTCCTTTTAATTTCCCTCATTGTATCTCCATTATTAGTTAATAGTGATTCAAGATATTCAAAACTCTCCACCTCTTCCAATTTTTCCTCAGTGCTAAATATTTCAGCTGTCTTATTTGTTTTGTCAGTTGTCATCAATTTAGTTTTCTTCGCATTAAGATGGAGGTTTTGCTCTTCACTGTTCTTACGGATTGACATATTTAATTTTTCCATTCCTTTTTGTGTTATGGACAGTAATACTTTGTCATCAGCATATCTAATCTCTGGTATTTCATAATCTCCAATTGTTATGGCATCGTAATATTCTTTGTCTACATCTTCTCTAACATTTCTCATTATATGTTCAGTATACAAGTTAAATAAATAAGGCGACAGTATGCATCCCTGATGGAGTCCTTGTTTTATGTCAAAGCAAGTTGTTGTTTCACCATTTATTCTTACTGCTGCTTGTTGGTCTGGATACAGCAGTGATATTAATTGTATTAAATGTGTTGGAAATCCCATTTTTTTCCATTATTTCCCAAACGTTTCTGCTGTTGAACACAATCAAATGCCTTTGAATAGTCTATAAAAGATAAATATAAATTCACATTAAATTCTCTGCATTTCTCTATTATTAATCTTCTCTCTCTCTGAACCTTAAGTGCCCAGGGCACATGGGGCTTCCGCAAGGGTTTTCCACAAATGCCTGTCTTTCGCCTTTTTTTCTGCTCTTGCCCAGGTGAGCCCTCTTTTGCTCAACATCCTTTCTGTTGTTCTTCTCCATGTCTCTTTTGGTCTACCCTTACTTCTGCTCCCCTGTGGTGTCCATCTTAGTGCTATTTTTGGTAGTGAGTTGTCAGTCATTCGGAGCACATGTCCCAACCATCGCCAGCGTCTTTCCTCAATAATTGTTGTCAGTGGTTTCATCTGCATTTCTGCCAATAAGATGTTATTTCTTATGGTGTTTGGCCAAAATATTTTTTTAATTCTACGTAAACATTTAGTCTGGAAAGAATTCAACTTGTTTTCTATGGTTTTGGTGATTTTCCAGCATTCACTTCCATAGAGTAGTACACTTAGAACATTACTCTTAAATATCCTGATTTTCATATTTATGCTTAATTTATTTGATTTCCATATATTCTGTAGCATTGCAAAAGCCTGGTTTGCTCTAGTAAGTCTGCTGTTGATGTCCTCTGTGCTGTCTCCATTTTCTACTACTCTGCTGCCAAGGTATACAAATTCGTTGACCTCCTCCACTAACTTGTTATCTACTCTGAGTACATTTCTGTTGTTCACATTATTAATCTTATGTTGAATATATTATCTCTTGATCCTCTTCCTTGCCTGAAACCAGCTTGGACCATATTTTTCTATTTTCTTACGAAGTCTATCCATTATGATGTTAAATAGAATTTTGTTGTAGTATTAGACCTCGAAAATATCGTAGCCAAAACACTGCACCTCGATAGGCTGTTCGTTGTAAGCTGTTCTCTCGTAGCTAGACGGCTGTTCGTCCTACCGGAGTCCGTGGTTCGAATCCCAGGTAAATTGTCTTGTGAGTTTTCTTTCTCTTACTCCTAAAAGTGCTTTCTCTACGATTTTTTCGAGGTCTAATCCTACAAAACTATGACATTCACGGTGTGTTCAAAATGTACTTTCAAATCTATCCGTAATTATACTACGTCATAATGACCATATCGATTGTACAGGCTGGGAACGATGGCCTTACGGTCACTGGCTAACGGGACTCTGGCTCATTCAGGGAGACGGGCTCCTCGGGGTTAAATTCTGCTCTTCAACCGCGACTAACCCAACAGGCCGGCGGAAGATCTCTTTACCTCTTATAGAAAACAGAGGGAGAATAGGCGGACTGATATAAACGGAAAGCGACTTGGAAACATTAAACTACTTGATATGGGAAAAAACAAGAAACACTATAGAACTGGAACGCTATATTTACTCCAGTATGGAAGAAAAAAGGCAGTATAAGGGACTGCAACAAATACAGAGTCATTTCACTGCTAAGGCATACTGGACAAATATTCTGCAAGATCCTAGAGAAAGACTGCAGTCAGTGTCTGAACCACAGTTAAACGAAACTCAAAGGAGATTTAGGAAAAACAGAAGCTGTACATGTGCTGCCCTCTCTTGAAGACAGTCAACAGAAAAATCAGATGCTGCACGTGGCAAGAAAAAGCACTAGATAGAGTAGATAGAAATAAACTGTGGGAAAACTTATAACGTTAGGGAATTAGTACACATCTGACCAACGTGTGTAAAAACCTGTATAAAACCTGTATGAAAACAGTCAGTGTACATTTAAAATAAACACGGGCTAGTCCGAACCATTCAACACAAAATCTGTGATGCATAAATGAGGCTGGACTGTCTGCTATCTCTCTTACTATTCATAACATACATAACATCTGCAAAGAGTATAACTTGCGTGGCACAATTTCCATCACGAAAAATATTAGACAACTCAACTCCAAAAACAATTAAACTCGCCCTTCAGAAAACAGGCTTAATAGGCGAACCTGATGACCAGGCATCTAAAGCCACATCCGAGAAAGACCTACAGCAGAACATGGATAACTTAGTAAGGGCATGTAGAAGCCACAATATGAAAATCAGTGCAGCAAAAACGAGTCATGAGCATAGAAATATATATATATATATAACCCAACAGAGATCTTGTTGGACAGCCAGCCCTTGAAAGAAGTGAAACATTGCAAATACCTAATTAGTACATTATCACTCTCTGGGAAAATTGACACTGAAACTGAGAACAGATGCAATAAAGTGAATCAAGTCATTGGGGAAATGACACCTTGACTGAAAAACACATACATCACAAATGAAACAAAAAAAAAGCACTGTACAACACAGTTTTCCTCCCAACTCTGTGCTGTAAGTGTCAAACCTGGACATTAACAGTCAAACAGAAAAGGAAAACCATCACAACAGAGATGAGATATTTAAGGAGAATACTAAACGTAGCAAGGAGATACCAAATAGGAAGTGACACCATCATTTCTTTGGAGTAACACCAAACATGACATTACATCCAGAAACAGCAAGTCAGATGGTTTGGCCATGTTACAGAACTACAACCGGACCGCATACCACCAAAAAAAAAAGTACTCACGCTAAGAATTGTAGGAAAGAGACACAGGACACCCACGAAAGTGATGGAGGAAGGAAAGTACGGAAACCTTAGAAAGCCCATTATAAGAAGCAAATTGCAGAGTCCTTTTAAGAAGTCTGTTTGGCCCTCGGCACTGACTAAGAGGAAGGAGACAAGACAAGGTCATAATTTATAAACGATAATAACCTGAAATCGTATTATCGTCGCAACATATTCAAACTCATATCCAGTTTTATTATTGCAGGTACAGCATTTTTCAAATGACTAGTTTCCTCAGACAGACAGTCTTCTCATAGGTCGCGCTGTTTCTAATTCCATTATCGCTCATTGTTTCGATACACACGAATAATTAGTGTGAACGTATAAAAAACTAAGTATATAACGATACACGAAGCCACTGCAGTAAAGCTATGATAACAGAATGTATAAAGTAGGAAAAAAAGTAGGAACAGCTTTATTACTTAACTAGCACACATGTGTACTCATTAAGTAATAAAGCTGTTCCTACTTTTTTTTGTCCTAGTTTATACATGTTGTTATGGTACATTTCTTTCTTTCAGATCTTTGTGCTTTGTCGGTGATAATCTGTAACTAATTGTTATCTTTACGATTTCTAACGGGACTCTGGCTCATTCAGGGAGACGGGCTCCTCGGGGTTAAATTCTGCTCTTCAACCGCGACTAACCCAACAGGCCGGCGGAAGATCTCTTTACCTCTTATAGAAAACAGAGGGAGTGATATAAACGGAAAGCGACTTGGAAACATTAAACTACTTGATATGGGAAAAAACAAGAAACACTATAGAACTGGAACGCTATATTTACTCCAGTATGGAAGAAAAAAGGCAGTATAAGGGACTGCAACAAATACAGAGTCATTTCACTGCTAAGGCATACTGGACAAATATTCTGCAAGATCCTAGAGAAAGACTGCAGTCAGTGTCTGAACCACAGTTAAACGAAACTCAAAGGAGATTTAGGAAAAACAGAAGCTGTACATGTGCTGCCCTCTCTTGAAGACAGTCAACAGAAAAATCAGATGCTGCACGTGGCAAGAAAAAGCACTAGATAGAGTAGATAGAAATAAACTGTGGGAAAACTTATAACGTTAGGGAATTAGTACACATCTGACCAACGTGTGTAAAAACCTGTATAAAACCTGTATGAAAACAGTCAGTGTACATTTAAAATAAACACGGGCTAGTCCGAACCATTCAACACAAAATCTGTGATGCATAAATGAGGCTGGACTGTCTGCTATCTCTCTTACTATTCATAACATACATAAACATCTGCAAAGAGTATAACTTGCGTGGCACAATTTCCATCACGAAAAATATTAGACAACTCAACTCCAAAAACAATTAAACTCGCCCTTCAGAAAACAGGCTTAATAGGCGAACCTGATGACCAGGCATCTAAAGCCACATCCGAGAAAGACCTACAGCAGAACATGGATAACTTAGTAAGGGCATGTAGAAGCCACAATATGAAAATCAGTGCAGCAAAAACGAGTCATGAGCATAGAAATATATATATATATATATAACCCAACAGAGATCTTGTTGGACAGCCAGCCCTTGAAAGAAGTGAAACATTGCAAATACCTAATTAGTACATTATCACTCTCTGGGAAAATTGACACTGAAACTGAGAACAGATGCAATAAAGTGAATCAAGTCATTGGGGAAATGACACCTTGACTGAAAAACACATACATCACAAATGAAACAAAAAAAAAGCACTGTACAACACAGTTTTCCTCCCAACTCTGTGCTGTAAGTGTCAAACCTGGACATTAACAGTCAAACAGAAAAGGAAAACCATCACAACAGAGATGAGATATTTAAGGAGAATACTAAACGTAGCAAGGAGATACCAAATAGGAAGTGACACCATCATTTCTTTGGAGTAACACCAAACATGACATTACATCCAGAAACAGCAAGTCAGATGGTTTGGCCATGTTACAGAACTACAACCGGACCACCAAAAAAAAAAAAAAAAGTACTCACGCTAAGAATTGTAGGAAAGAGACACAGGACACCCAGGAAGGAAAGTACGGAAACCTTAGAAAGCCCATTATAAGAAGCAAATTGCAGAGTCCTTTTAAGAAGTCTGTTTGGCCCTCGGCACTGACTAAGAGGAAGGAGACAAGACAAGGTCATAATTTATAAACGATAATAACCTGAAATCGTATTATCGTCGCAACATATTCAAACTCATATCCAGTTTTATTATTGCAGATACAGCATTTTTCAAATGACTAGTTTCCTCAGACAGACAGTCTTCTCATAGGTCGCGCTGTTTCTAATTCCATTATCGCTCATTGTTTCGATACACACGAATAATTAGTGTGAACGTATAAAAAAACTAAGTATATAACGATACACGAAGCCACTGCAGTAAAGCTATGATAACAGAATGTATAAAGTAGGAAAAAAAGTAGGAACAGCTTTATTACTTAACTAGCACACATGTGTACTCATTAAGTAATAAAGCTGTTCCTACTTTTTTTTGTCCTAGTTTATACATGTTGTTATGGTACATTTCTTTCTTTCAGATCTTTGTGCTTTGTCGGTGATAATCTGTAACTAATTGTTATCTTTACGATTTCTAAACTCTCTCGAGTATGAATACACTTTTTCCAGCTATTTATTTATTTGCTATTTACAAAACAGTTTTTAAATATTCTCATAGATGATGCAGTGTGATGTAGAAAATATCTGAAATAGAGAATATCTGTCTGCACTGTGGGGTGCACTGGATTATATTGATTATATATTATTTCAGATTTAACTCAATTTAAGGGTAAAGGACCACTTCTATCTAATATTTAACCACCGTGGCTCTATGTAGTACTTCGCCACTGTGGCTCTATGTAGTAATTCACCACTGTAACTCTATGTAGTACTTCACCACTCTGACTATGTAGTACTTCACCACTCTGACTCTATGCAGTACTTCACCACTCTGACTATGCAGTACTACATCACTCTGACTCTATGCAGTACTTCACCACTCTGACTATGTAGTACTTCATCACTCTGACTCTATGCAGTACTTCACCACTCTGACTCTATGCAGTACTTCACCACTCTGACTATGTAGTACTTCACCACTTCTGACTCTATGCAGTACTTCACCACTCTGACTCTATGCAGTACTTCACCACTCTGACTCTATGCAGTACTTCACCACTCTGACTATGTAGTACTTCACCACTCTGACTATGCAGTACTACACCACTCTGACTCTATGCAGTACTTCACCACTCTGACTATGTAGTACTTCACCACTCTGAATATGCAGTACTACACCACTCTGACTCTATGCAGTACTTCACCACTCTGACTATGTAGTACTTCACCACTCTGAATATGCAGTACTACACCACTCTGACTCTATGCAGTACTTCACCACTCTGACTCTATGCGGTACTTCACCACTCTGACTCTATGCAGTACTTCACCACTCTGACTCTATGCAGTACTTCACCACTCTGACTCTATGCAGTACTTCACCACTCTGACTCTATGCAGTACTTCACCACTCTGACTCTATGTAGTACTTCACCACTGGGACTATATTGTACTTCATGACCCGACCAATTTCGTGATTCTATGCTGAATTTTACCTAAACAGTACTTACACAACTCGAATGTAATGTTGTACTTCCTAATCACCAGTACAGAGGAAACACAAACAAGCAGACACAATTTGAAAGGGTTCAGAAAAAAGGGCACTCAGGCCGGTCTGATATGTCTGCCCTTTGTCTCTTGTCTCACATTATTCACCCTTCTCATTCATTCAGTGTAATTCAAGTTTACAAAAACACGAGGAGCATGAAAAACATGTCACATAACAAAACATTTATCCCGCTATCATTACATTCACTAATGTGAGGTAAATGATACCTCGGACTTCACTTTATATCACATTCTCACGCACGGTTACGGTAAGTTCGTGTCACACTTTAAAAAACATATGTACATGGATGGATGGATGGATGGAGGGATGGATGGATGGATGGAGATTTGTGTACACAGACGCATTTAATATTACATTCTTCACTATTGACCATAGATTGAGTCACAGTCATTCACCATCAGTTTGGTACTTGACGAATGTGACAAGAATACATAAGAATGTGATTATAGGCTCCTATATTCTTCTCTTAATGGCACAGTGGACAACATAAATTTGTATCTACATACGCTCAACAACATGAACTGATCATGTACATGTAACAATATTCTTAAGAGCTCATTACGCTGTAATAAATTGCAATGAGAGAGGGAGAGAGACAGAGAGACAGAGACAGACAGAGACAGAGACAGAGACAGAGACAGAGACAGAGAGAGAGACAGAGAGAGAGAGGATGGAACAAGAAACTGAAAGAGAAACATTAGAGGTAAACAGATTTGGAAAGGTTTGGCAAAGTAAAATTAAAACTTAAGACTGAAAGGTGGAGAAAAAAAATACAGAATGACTGAGGAACTGATAAATGTGCTGAAAGTAAGAGAAAGATATGTGACAGAAGAAATAAATGATAGAAAAAAAAGAATAAGTGGAGAAAATTGAATGTGAAAGTAAATTAAGGATGAAATATACTAATCCAGGAAAACAACAAACATCAGAAAACAACACACATCAGAAAACAACACACATCAGAAAACAACAAACATCAGAAAACAACAAACATCAGAAAACAACAAACATCAGAAAACAACAAACATCAGAAAACAACAAACATCAGAAAACAACAAACATCAGAAAACAACGTATGAACAAAATCTTAAGCAAAGAGAAGTAAATAACCAGGCGAAAAAATCCGTCTATTAGTCAATGTCAGTAATGAGCTGAGAGTGGCTGGACCATGAAACCATACAAGCCTGGCTGGAGAACAGCAAGCAACCGTCTAGTGTGATCTCACGTTTGGACGGCCAAGCGACTACAGATAGGCAAGGCCCAGACTTAGAGCTTAGTTTCTGTAACCATGACTGTGTCGGTAACTTTGTCTTTAAGCATATCTAAACAATCGCGACGAGTTTCACACTGGAAAAAAAAATATGACTGCTGATTAGATTCATTGCTGTAATATATCTTCTTTCCATTGGCTCCTGCAGGGAAGATAAACTATCTGCTGCAGGGAAGATAAACTATCTGCTATGAATTTTTCATAAATGTAAATTTAATTTCCGGCTGGCGTTGAGTTTTTGTAGGAGGTTTCCGCTCGCGAGTGTGTCCCTGCTGTTTTGTGATGATGAGAATGTCCATATTCTGTCTTGGATTGTTTCGTTTCTTTCTGTAATGTCTCGTGTCGTGAGACTCTCCAGACCAAACATGCTTACATTTCTCCTTGACTTTTGTTGTTTACAAGCCTCGTTGTTTTCTGGCGTACTGTTTTTAAGAGCATGCGAAAACGTGAAACCAACGCCTCTCTGATTCGGGGCCCCCTGTGTGGGGCCTGATGTGTTGTATCATCTCCTCAAGATGTCATTGAGTCACTTGATACAACCGTATTTATATATATATATATATATATATATATATATATATATATGACTTTGTATCAAGCGTGTACAATTATACGGTGGTATATAAGCAGAAGTCAGTCAGTCAGTCATTTGCATGTCCCTTGAGGAACTTTGCCTCCCTAACAGCTTTCCTGTAGGCGTCTCGGCTGTAAGCAAAATGCACTGCTGCTGATGCATCCATTTGCAGATTATCAACGGTGCCTTGCACCTTGGTCTTCTTCTCTTTCTTTTTCCCATTACGTACCCTTCCATGGCGATCTTCTCTAAAATTTCATGACGTTTAATGTGTCCAAAATATTTAAATTTTCTTTGTTTAATCCTCTTTACTAGCCAACATTCTTCAATATTAAGTTCTTGTAGTATGGATATATTTGTTCTTTTTGTGCCCATGATATTTGAAGAACTCTTCTGTAGCATTTACATTCAAAGGCATTTATGTGTTTCTCAGCTGTTTTGTTAAGTGTCCAGGTCTCACAGGCATATGTTGTCATGTGAAAGATACGAGCCCTTAAAAATCTTATTTTTGTAGTTCTGTCTGTTCCTCTCCACAGATTCTTCAGTTGTTTTATTTTCTGAAGAGCGATAGATGTCATCCTTTCAATTCCCCTCATTGTGTCTCCATTTTTAGTTAGTAGTGATCCAAGATATTCAAAACTCTCCATTTCTTACAACTTTTCCTCAGTGATACATATTTCAGCTGCCTTGTTTGTTTTGTCAGTTGTCATCAATTTAGTTTTCTTCACATTAAGATAGAGGTTCTGCTCTTCACTGTTCTTGCAGACTTACATAATTAGTTTTTCCATTGTGTTTTTGTGTTTTTGCATAGGGAAAATAAAACTAAAATTGAAAAGTCAACACAAGAAATCAGTACACAGAAAGATAGACAGCCACAGCCTACAAGAAGAAAATACTAACATTAATTTCAATCAGGAACTTGCCAATCATTCCAAAACACCCAGTGAAGTTGAGGAGATAGGTATAGATGAGTTATGGAATTCTTACAGCACAGCCATAATCACAGCAGCAAAAGTAAGCGCTGGATTGGAAAAACCAAATAGAAAAGCATGGATATCAGATAAAACATGGAAGTATATACATGAAAGACGAGCAGTCAAATTAGACATGTTGAATGCAAAAGCAGATCATGAAAGAGATTTGGCAAAAGCAAAATACAAAGACATAGACAAGAAAGTAAACAGTTCAGCTAGAAGGGATAAAAGAGAATACATAGACAATATGGCGAAAGAGGCAGAAAAAGCAGCAAAAACAGGAGACAGCAAAACTTTATATAACATACAAAAGAGGCTAACAGGTACTATTACATCTAAAGAAAGACCAATCCTTAGCAAAACTGGAACACTATTAACATCAAATAAAGACCAAAAGCAAAGATGGGCTGAACACTTCCAAGAAATACTCAATCGACCACACCCAAAAGAATTGTTAAACCTTGAAACTGACTTACCAGCCCCACAGCTAAATGTCAACCTAGATGAAATTAAATTGCATGAAATTGAAACAGCAGTGAATTTAATGGCTAACAACAAAGCTGCAGGTAAAGATGAAATAACAGCCGAGACGCTAAAAGCTATCAATAGTGACAACATGAGACAACTACAGAGAATGTTTAACAAAATTTGGAAAGAAGAAAAGGTCCCTTCTAATTGGAAGAAAGGAATCATTGTTAAAATACCAAAAAAGGGCAACCTTAGTGACTGTAACAACTGGAGAGAAGAAACCTTAATATCAGTTGTGTCAAAAGTATTTTGCAAGGTCATTTTGAATAGACTCAAAGATATAGTGGATACTGCAGTGAGAGAAGAACAAGTAGGATTTCGAAAAGGGAGAAGCTGTCTCGACCAGATCTTTACTCTCAGAATAATACTTGAAGAACATATTGAAAAGCAGAAACCATTAATATTGAACTTCATAGATTTTAAAAAGGCATTTGATAGCATACACAGAGATTCATTATGGAGAATTTTATGTCTATATGGAATACCATCTAAAATTGTCAACATCATTAAGGACTTATACAATGGATATGGTTGTGCAGTCAAGACAGAAGAAGGGATGAGTGAATGGTTCCAGATTGAAACAGGCGTGAAACAAGGATGTATACTGTCTCCTTTACTTTTTGGGATTACAATAGACTTCATAATGAAAAAATGCTGCACAGGTAACACAGGTATTGACTGGGTACATGGGACCCAACTAGAAGATCTTGATTTTGCTGATGACATAACTCTTATCAGTAATAATGTTAATTTCTTGCAAGAAAAAACAGATAGCCTGTCTTCACTAGCAAAATAGGACTTGAAATTAACAAGGACAAAACAAAAATAATGAAAATTCCCATCAATCAAAATGGAAAAATACACATAGAAGGGACAGATATTGAAGAAGTAAATCAATTTGCATACCTTGGCAGCTACATAGACCAGGATGGTGACACTAGAAAGGAAGTTAGGATCAGAATTGCAAAAGCAGCATCAATCTTCAAGAATCTTGAGAACATATGGAATCCAAAAGTTATAAGCACAAAAACCAAGTTAAGACTATTCAATTCAAATGTAATATCCACCCTCATTTATGCATGTGAAAGCTGGAAAACAACTAAAGAAATAGAAAAGAAATTAGACTCTTTTGAAAACAAATGCCTAAGGAAAATACTCGGCATCAAGTGGAATGAATTCAAGAACAATGCAGAGATAAGACAGATGACTGAACAACAACCAGTCTCATGGGTGATCAGGAAAAAGAGATGGACATATGTTGGTCACTTGATGAGAAGAAATGATCAGAGAATCCCAAAACAAGCTATCAAGTGGAACACAACAGGCCGAAGAAAAAGGGGCAGACCGCGTGAAACTCTGAAGAGGACATTATTAAGAGAGGCCAAGTTAACAGGCATAGAATCCTTTGATGAGGTTGAAAGACTCGCTGAAGACAGGAAAAATTGGCGAACTACTTTGCGAGCCCTATGTGACGTTTAACGGCACGGGAAGGATATAAGATATATATAAGATAAGAGGAATCTACATTTGGCACGACACGGATGTTACCTTCCTTCACCGGAACGCATCACATAACAGGAGGTTCAAATCATCATTATACCGTGCCGGATAGCGTTGGTGGTCATGCTTCCCCGTCTTATGCGATCCTTGGTGCTTCCGATGCTTTTCTTTTTCCGTGCCACTTGGTCACACCGGGCAGCGATTGGTGGGACAGCCTCTAGATGTAGACCTGCAGGGAAAAGCCTGTCCTTCCACCAAGTGCTTAAGTCAAGTGGCGGATGGTGGGACGGCCTCTAGATATAGACGTACAGGGAAAAGCCTGTCCTTCCACCAAGTGCTTAAGTCAAGTGGCGGATGGTGGGACAGCCTCTAGATATAGACGTGCAGGGAAAAGCCTGTCCTTCCACCAAGTGCTTAAGTCAAGTGGCGGATGGTGGGACAGCCTCTAGATGTAGACGTACAGGGAGAAGCATGTCCTTCCACCAAGTGATTAAGTCAAGTGGCGGATGGTGGGACGGCCTCACAATACAGAGGTCTGCTGTATCTGTCTGAATAGACACCAGCAGACCAGAACAGGTACCCTGCTGCCTTGTAGGTCAGTCTCTTTAGACAAAGACTAGTGGAGAATACATAATTAAACGGAAAACAAAGGGAAACCATATTCCCTTGTCAAATCATGCTTCATAAATATATGAAATCTGCAGCTAGAGAAACAAACAAAACAAAAAACAAAAAGATAATATTCTCATGATAAGTACGACGGCGACGTTAGAGATGATTGGACATTTCAGAAAAGCCTGGACATGTTTTGAACAATCAGGACAAAAAATTGTTAATGACATACTCCAGCACATTTAGAAAAAAATAATTATGCATAACGAACCGTGCATCTGTCTGCTAGTTACAGACACGGCAATAATTTAAGTACTTCGCAAACTGTGTAAAGCCGCCACCCAAATGGTAAACTGTACTTTTCCTTACTCTATCTTCTGGTTACATCTGAGGAATTTTAATGTGTAACTAAGATGACACCAGATGAATTGGCTACGCAGGCCAAAGATATCTTAGTAACAACAGCTAAAGACATGGTTCCAGTAAAGAAAACACAAAAGAATAGATGGATCACAGCAGGTACACTAGAACTGATAAAACAATGTAGAGAAATGAAGACGCAATGGAGAGTGACAAACAACAACAAAGATAAATATAAAACTTTAACAAAAGAAGTACGAAGAAACATAAGAAAAGACAAAAAACAATACATACAAGATTGTTGTGAAAGAATAGAAGAACATCAGAGGTGTGGAAGAGATAGTGAAATGTTTAAAGAAATGAAGACATTGACGAGAAATGTCACACCTAAGCTAAATGTAATTTGTGATGAGATGGGGAATTCCCTGACAGAGACAGAGGAAATTCTGGAAAGATGGAAGGAATATTGCAAAAGAATGTATGAAACAACCGACTGTGGAAGCAGAAATCAACAGTGTGAATTATTATTGGAGGAGAAAGAACCCGAGCCGACAATGGAAGAAGTTTTATGGGCAATAAAGAGTCTGAAAAATGGTAAATCACCAGGATGTGATGAGATAACCGCTGAATTTATTAAAGCAGGAGGAAAGGAGTGTGCAACAATCTATCATGCACTATGTAAAAAGATATGGCATTCAGGTATTTGGCCAAAAGAATGGAAAAGAACTGTATTCATACCACTGCCAAAAAAGGGTAACCTGAAATTATGCACCAACTACAGAACTGTTGCCCTGATTAGTCATGCCAGTAAAATTCTGTTAAAAATCATAATGGGTAGACTTCGAAAGAAAATAGAAGAAGAAGTCAATATGGTCCAAGCTGGCTTCAGGCAAGGAAGAGGATCAAGAGATCATATATTCAATCTAAGATTAATAATAGAGAAATGCAGGGAGTTTAATGTGAATCTATATTATCCTTTATAGACTACTCAAAGGCATTTGATTGTGTACAACACCAGAAACTTTGGGAAATAATGGAAAAAATGGGATTTCCAACACATTTGATACAATTAACATCACTGCTGTATTTAGACCAACAAGCAGCAGTAAGAATAAATGGTGAAACAACAACTTGGTTTGACATAAAACAAGGGGTCCGTCAGGGGTGCATATTGTCACCCTACTTATTTAACTTGTATACTGAAAATATAATGAGGAATGTTAGAGAAGATGTAGACAAAGAATATTACGATGCCATAACAGTTGGAGGTTATGAAATACCAGAGATTAGATATGCTGATGACACAGTATTGCTGTCCACAACACAAGAAGGAATGGAAAAACTAATTATGTCAGTCCGCAAGAACAGCGAAGAGCAGAACCTCTATCTTAATGCAAAGAAAACTAAAGTGATGACAACTGACAAAACAAACAGGCAACTGAAATATGTATCAGTGAGGAAAAACTGGAAGAAGTGGAGAGTTTTGAATATCTTGGATCACTACTAACTAATAATGGAGATACAATGCGGGAAATTAAAAGGAGGACATCTATTGCTCTTCAGAAAGTAAAACAAATAAAGAATCTGTGGAGAGGAGCAGACAGAACCACAAAAATAAGATTTTTAAGGGCATGCATCTTTCCCATCGCAACATATGCCTGTGAGACCTGGACACTTAACAAAACAGCTGAGAAGCACATAAATGCCTTTGAATGTAAATGCTATAGAAGAGTTCTCCAAATATCGTGGACACAAAAAAGAACAAATATATCTATACTACAAGAGCTTAATATTGAAGAAGGCTGGCTAGTAAAGAGGATTAAAGAGAGAAAACTTAAATATTTTGGCCACATTAAACGTCATGATAATTTAGAGAAGACCGTATTGGAAGGATACATAATGGGAAAAAGAAAAAGAGGAAGACCGAAACGAAGATGGCTGCAAGACATCGTTGATGATCTGGAAATGGATGCAGCAGCAGCTGGCCATCTTGCTCACAACCGAGAGGCCTACAGGAGTGCTGTTAGGGAGGCAAAGTTCCGCAAGGGACATGCAAAGGAATGAATGAATGAATGAATGAACTAAGAACGAACACATCTCAACAGTTTGAGAACCACCAACACTCAAATTGATAGCAATTACACATATTTATTATGGAAAAAATGAGTGGTGGATAAGTGAGAATGTAGCAATAAACTGAGTAAACAGATGAGCAATCAAACTCCTCTCCAGACGAGAACTAGTTCGCCATGTAGGGAGGGAGTGGGCAACAGTCACTACTCTCAGCTAGGAAAAACAGGCATTCAACATGATGGAATAAGAGCCAACTTACTAGCTCACTGAAAATTATGTGGATCCTTATATACAACTTCACATCACGAAAAATATCGGACTTAAAAGTCCTACCAAAAAATCAATATTTCACATTTCTTCTGTTACAACCTATTTCTAACAACTCGTAGCTGCATCTAAAATTTATACATTGGATCCATGAGGAAGAAAAGAAACTAACAGTTCACATCCTAGCATTCTATCTGAAACATCCTTCTCAGTCAATCTCTACATAATGAATCTACAGTCATAATGCCTCTCAAGCTACCAATCAGTCTAATCCTAATCCTTTTTCTACCTAAGAGTTTGGTCCTTACATATCAACCACAATTCCTATTCCTAAATCTTCCCGAAGTTTCTATCCCGAGAATCACTCAGCCCGTGATTCTACCTGTTTACGACCTTCATCCCGAAAATAACTTTTCTGTTACTAACATGTCAAGGCTAAGTTCATAAAAAATCTCGAGGAGTTTAACGTCTCAACCCTGATCTTTTAATTGCACTCTTATACAACAAAAAATACCAAGAGCTTTAAATCAAATGATCAGAATATTAAAATAGCCCGGAATAGATCTATTTTATGACAATCCAAGCTCCGTAATAGTACATTTTCCAGTATACTGTTATATGGGATATTCTAACTTAGTTTTTATATGTTAGTTTCTAGAAACTGTCAGACACATGCCAGTGATATCCAAGTATCTGTCTGCTGCCCTGCCTCTATCTGCTGCCCTGCCTCTATCTGTTGCCCTGCCTCTATCTGTTTCCCTACCTCTATGTGTTGCCCTGCCTCTATCTGTTGCCTTGCCTCTATCTGTTTCCTTGCTTCTATCTGTTTCCCTGCCTCTATCTGTTTCCCAGCTTCTATCTGTTTCCCAGCCTCTATCTGTTTCCCTGCCTCTATCTGCTGCCTTGGCTCTATCTGTTTCCCTGCTTCTATCTGCTGTCCTGGCTCTATCTGTTTCCCTGCTTCTATCTGTTTCCCTGCCTCTATCTGTTGCCCTGGCTCTATCTGTTTCCCAGCCTCTATCTGTTTCCCTGCCTCTATCTGCTGCCCTGGCTCTATCTGTTTGCCTGCTTCTATCTGTTTCCCTGCCTCTATCTGTTGCCCTGCCTCTATCTGCTGCCCTGGCTCTATCTGTTTGCCTGCTTCTATCTGTTTCCCTGCCTCTATCTGTTGCCCTGCCTCTATCTGTTTCCCTGCCTCTGTCTGCTGCCCTGGTTCTACCTGTTGCCCTGCCTCTATCTGTTTCCCTGCTTCTATCTGTTGCCCTTCCTCTATCTGTTTCCCTGCCTCTATCTGTTGCCCTGCCTCTATCTGTTTCCCAGCCTCTATCTGTTGCCCTGCCTCTATCTGCTGCCTTGCCTCTATCTGTTGCCATGCCTCTATCTGTTTCCCTGCCTCTATCTGTTTCCCTGCCTCTACCTGTTTCCCAGCCTCTATCTGTTGCCTTGCCTCTATCTGTTGCCCTTCCTCTATCTGTTGCCTTGCCTCTATCTGTTGCCCTTCCTCTATCTGTTGCTATGCCTCTACCTGTTCCCTGCCTCTATCTGTTGCCCTGCCTCTGTTTCCCTGCTTCTGTCTGTTGCCCTTCCTCTATCTGTTGCCTTGCCTCTATCTGTTGCCCTTCCTCTATCTGTTGCCTTGCCTCTATCTGTTGCCCTTCCTCTATCTGTTGCCCTGCCTCTGTTTCCCTTCTTCTATCTGTTGCCCTTCCTCTATCTGTTGACCTGCCTCTATCTGTTGCCCTGTAGGCTGGCCTTGGCTATCATGCTTTTCCACAATTCTCTGCTCCAAGTGCTGATTATAAGCTGTACTGGTGTCCTTTGTACAAGGGAAAAAAAATGGATATTACGGACATTGTGGAACCAATTGGAAGACCTTGACTTAGCAGATGACATGGCACTTCTGGAACACAGCCACACTCAAACACAAGAGAAACTTTAGATCTTAAGCAAGAATTCAGCTAAACAGGGACTATATATTAACAGACAAAAAAACAAAGATAATGAAAAGTAATAGTGCAAACAATAGCATCATGGTAACTGAGGGAGTGCCAACTGAGGAAGTTGAGTATTTCACATATTTAGGCAGCATAGTAGATAAATATGGGGAACGGAAAAGGATGATAAAGCTAGAGTAACCAAGGTCAGGACAGCATTTATCCAACTTAACAAAATATGGTCATATAAGAACATCAAAAGAAGAACCAAACTTAGGCTTTTAAATACAAACATAAAGACTGTCCTGCTATATGGTTCAGAGACAAGGGTTATGACCAAGACAATACAACAGAGGATACAAACATTCATGATCTACTGCTTGAGGAGGATTTTAAACATTAAATGGCAGGATAAGATCAGGAACAAGGAGGTCTGGGAAAGGGCAGGACAAGAACCTATGAACATGCAAATCATGTATAGGAAAAGGAAGTGGACTGGCCACACTCTGAGAAAACCCGAACTAGCATAGCAAGACAGGCACTGACATGGAATCCTCAAGGTAATAGAAAACTTTGAAGACCTAGACTCGCTTGGAGAAGAGAAATTATGACAGTGCTCAGAGACAAGGGATACACATGGAAGGCATAGAAGAAAACAGAGAATAATTCCAAGAACAGGGATGACTGGAGAGCCTTTATCCGTGGCCTATGCTCTCAAGGGAGTGAAAGGCGATGATGATGATGATGATAGTATCCTTTGTCCGTGCCATCTAGTTAGTTCGTCCAGCATTTTCTCTCTCTGTCTACCTCGATCTCTTTTGCGTTCTATCTTTACCGTTGTCACAGTGTATTCTAGATTTCTGAAGAATTTGGATTGTCTTTATATGCCTTTTGCTATTGTTTGTCTCATCTCTCAGAACCTCTTCCTTTGATTTCTTTGCTGTTCATGCATTCATCTAAGGAACCACACAGCTTCCAGTAGGCGTTGTACTTCGTTAGTGACTGACCATGCCTCGCATTCGTAAAATAGATATCCAAGCATGTATCATACTTTCAGTTAACACAAATAAATTCAGTGTATTTTAGAGTGCTATCTTTTGTAGTCAGATATTCCCTGCCATAAGGTTCTAACAAAAGAGGAGGGATAGAGCCAAATTATACACTGGGCTACAGTAAGCCTGTGGTATTCGAACCCCAGATCCTGCGGTCATTTAACAGGCGCTCATATTACTGAAATATCAATACATACCCACACACAGGCACATATACATACATGCAAATGTGTTTTTTTTCTTTGTCTAACCGTATGTATGTATGTATGTATGTATGTATGTATGTATGTATGTATATGTATGTATATATGTATGTATGTATATATGTATGTATATATGTATGTATATGTATGTATTATGTATGTATGTATGTATGTATGTATGTATGTATGTGTGTATATATATGTATGTATGTATGTATGTATGTATGTATGTATGTATGTATGTATGTATGTATGTATGCATAGCTCAAGCAGTCTCAATCTCTAAAACACGAACATACGTTACATTAAGCGTTAACTCTGCCGCTATATTTTGTATCCTAACTGTACAACAAAGGGAAAGCCTTTATCAAATAAATTAATTCACTTACCTGACACCAGGGAAACATTGGCCTCGTGTAATCAGACCTTAACGTAATCTTCTGTTGGTCAACGCATGCCAAGGGACTTCATTTTGTGCGGCTTCCCTCACGAGAAGCAATCCTTTGTTTTTGGGATCGCAATATTGACACGCGGTATTGTATTTCCACTAGACAATAAATCTCTGTCTAAAACTAGAGCTCTACCAGCCAATTTCCTCTGTCATTATGCGCCAAGATTTTTTTTTATTGCCCCAACACTCCATTCGTTTTTCATGCACAGAAAAAGTCTTCGTATATTACTCTTTTTTCACCGTTTCCTTTCAGTTTTGTTAACTCTAAGTGTAGACTTTCTAAAGAAAATCCATAAAGTCCTTATGACTCTTAGATAAAAGAAGTATAATGGATTTAATCTTTGCCATGAGGAGAGACTCATTTCAATCATGAAGGAAGCTCGGAAAGGAATAGAAATAAAAAGATGGGAAGAAATCGTTATCAGTTTGCTAACTGAAGAATGCTGTAGATATTTTTTTTTTATTCTTATGAATTCAAGTATTTTTGTTTATGCTGCAGGTTTTTTGTATGCCTCTTTATATCAGAAACTTTCAGCTTTTGTCAGCAAATATTGTAGTGACCATCCTGTAATGCGGTCACATCAAGTGGAATGTTGTGACATATAAATCAAATACAAAATCTTATCAACTTCTCAGCAAAAGTGGTGGCAGGTGGACTGTCGGGATATGGGATAAAACCGGTCGCCTGGAGGTAGTGACCAGGAACTTACAAGGATGAGCTTGTTTGTTACGATCTAGACAGAGAAAAGCCTGGATCTTTAACTAGGGTTCAGATCTGGAACCTGGGTTTCTCAAATGAAAAACCCGTGTTCGAACCCACTGTCACATTGTCTCCCAGTGGCGAGTGGGCTTTGTTTCTTGGAGGAGGCTCCGCCACTCTGAGGTATATCATCATTATCACGTGCCTTGCCGACTGGCGTTGGTTAGTATGCTTCTTCAGAGTACTCGATCCCTCATCTCTAACGCTATTGTTCTGCACGTTGATTGATACACAGAGATGACGCCCTGGATGAATGTAATATGTTTTGCTAGTGTTTGTTTCGTTGATCCTTGTACACTGCGTCGGCTTTTGCATAACAGTGCCTCTGTTCCCGAGGCGGGACAGGCATGTAGGAACAACCCTGGCAGACGTCTGATGTCAGTCTAACCTACCACAAGGGGGGGGGGGCTTTTTGATTACGTCCAGTGATATAGTTCAGCCGAACAACCACGCTACCTGAGCTTAGCCTGATTGGACAGTAGACCTCTTTGATCTGGATCGTCGATTGTAAGTGGTGGTTAGTTCTGCGAGCGAAACAGGAGGTGAAGAATTGTTGTTAGAACTGGAGCTCAGTCCACTACCTGGGCAAACATTCACGGGAAGAGACTCCTCTACTTGCTTTCTTCTGCTGCAAATAGCGTCGAAAAGATGATACTTTCTTTTCACAGAATTTACTTCTATTAATCACTTCAGTTTCTCTTAAGTGCATTTGTATTCACAGGAATATATCATCCAGTGGTGTTTATACCAGTTTTAAAACCACTACATTAGAAAGAAAGTGATGGGAAATGGAGATAATTCCATGAAGTTGTGTGGAATCTCCGACCAAGGCAGGAAAAAGTACATTGTCGGATCCCATTACATGTCGTTCAGTCAACAAGCCTCAACGTGCTTAGCTTCTAAGACACAGATTAAGCGCTTGTCCGTCCGTCTAATTCACTTATTCGAACATCAGCATTGCCATTATGGGAACCATCATTTCGATCTTGTGAAGACGAGGTAACTTTGACAGCTACAACACTGGATATCCGCTGAGATGTTGCAACCATTAACAAGGATTTAGGTTACTGCTTCAAAGTGTTGTACTAGCTTTAGATCGTTTATTTTTCTTCTTCTTTTACATGAGCTGATGAAGCAGTCTTTATCAATAATCTTATCACAGCTACGATCGACTTTAGTGTCTTTGCTGACATCGTCTAAATTAATCTTTAGTGTTTTCATTTTGCGTGGTTTGAATTGAGTGCTCTGCCAATGAGACTCTCGTTTGTTCACGAACGATTTGGTGAATGTCTTCTGAAGATCTTTACATTCTTGTTCCTGAATCGGTTTTTTGTTTTAACCTCCTTAGTCTTGCCTGAATCGTATAATGAATCTAAACAGTCTATATTTAAGGAATCTGAACGCTCTGTTTAAGGAATCTGAAGAGTCTAAGAAATCTAAACAGTCTACATTTAAGGAATCTGAAGAGTCTAAGAAATCTAAACAGTCTACATTTAAGGAATCTGAAGAGTCTAAGAAATCTAAACAGTCTACATTTAAGGAATCTGAATCTGAATCTGTTTAAGTGATCTATTTACAGACGGATTTTTTTTCGACAATATTTTAAAACAAAATTTTGTGTTTACACAAAAACCAAAGTTAGCAATCGTTATTTTATTAACTTTATTTATCAATCAGTCATTTTCATGTCCGTTGCGGAACTTTGCCTCCTAACAAACTTTTATAAACTTTATTTATACGTTTTCTAAAATTCTGTAGCAGTAAGATTTTTTCCTCATCTGAATTGAACTGCCATACATACTTCTCTAGCTCAGTCTTAAGTAAATGAAGAAAGAGGGAAGACGACTTTGACGAAGAAGATAACCACATGAAACTCAGAAGAGCCGTTTAAGCGAGGCTGCAGGATAAGATGGAAGAGGGACTGAGACAGACAGAGAACAAGAAAATAAAATAGAATGACAGACATTCAAAGAGACAAAAGGGAAAGAGAAATTTTTAAAAAATTAAAGGAACACGTAAATGAACAGTGCCAAAGACTAAAGACCCATGAACGGACGGAGGAAAGACAAACAAACAGACAAACTGTCAGACACGCAGACATATGCAAGTGTTATCTGCGTCATAAACTTACTAGGGTCAGATGCAAGGATCGGCTAAAGGAATATACATAACCGATGAGACAGGGATTCTGTACAGAAAAGGAAGCAATGGAAGTTAAAAACTGTTTTGTATTAGAGCTTACCAAAGTTTACCAACTGATGAAGTGCCTCGGATCTGAAGACTTCCACAAGTCTCCGGTATGATGGTCCACCTAATATATTCATCAATACAATCAACCTTCAAAGCATCGAACTAGAATAAAATACAAACTAGTGGCAACCCTGCCAGGCAGTAATCGAATCCGCTTCCCTCCGTTTTCTGTTTTTCTGATCAAGTTTTGTAGAGTAGATTTGCATCAAATTTAGGATCCGTGTGTTTATATGTGGACAATGTACTAACAACAATAGCAACCCGGAATTTCTTAGTGACTTAGGTATATGTGTGTATGGGGGGGAGGTTGGTTGGGGAAAAGGGGGGGGGTGTTGATTTTCGTGGCCCTGAACTGTTCGCTGACATCGTTGTATAATCGTTGGACTAACAGTGACGACGGTAGTAGACTTCTGGATAACATCCACCACTCGTTGCTCTGAGATTCCGTAGAATGGAGAACAGCGGAAATTTTGTTGTCAGGTGCTGTAAGAAGGTGATGCACCTTCAGTCACTACAGTTATTATCAGGTGCCACAGTTGTTATCAGGTGCCACAGTTATTATCAGCTGCCACAGTTATTATCAGCTGCCACAGTTATTATCAGGTGCCACAGTTGTTATCAGGTGCCACAGTTATTATCAGCTGCCACAGATATTATCAGCTGCCACAGATATTATCAGGTGCCACAGTTATTATCAGCTGCCACAGTTATTATCAGGTGCCACAGTTGTTATCAGGTGCCACAGTTATTATCAGCTGCCACAGTTATTATCAGCTGCCACAGCTGTTATCAGTTGCCACAGTTATCATCAGCTGCCACAGTTATTATTAGCTAGTACAGTTTCATTAGCTGTCATAGCTACCATCAGCTGGAGCTGATTACATGAATAACAAGCTGAGACTTGGTCAAAAAATGAATTAGAGAGAGAGGCAGAGACACAGAGAGTCAGAGAGACAAAGAGAAACAGAAAGGAAACAGAAAGACAAAGAGTAATAGAGACAGACAGAAACAGAAAGAGAGAGAGAAAGAGTCGGAGAGAGACAGAGAGACCAGCAGAAAAAGAGAGAGACAGAGAGAGAGCGCGACAAAAAGAGAAGGAGACAGAGAGAGAAACAGAGAGAGAGAGAGAGCAGCAGAAAAAGAGAGAGTCAGAGAGACAGAGAGAGCGAGAGAAAAAAAGGGAAATAGAAATAAAGAAAGAGAGAGAACTCGAGGCAGAGACAGAGAGAGCAACAGGAAATGAGAGACACAGAGAGTCAGAGAGACAGAGAAACAGAAAGAGAGAGAGAGCAACAGAG
The DNA here is from genome assembly GCA_009760885.1 of Achatina immaculata. Lineage (NCBI taxonomy): Eukaryota > Metazoa > Mollusca > Gastropoda > Stylommatophora > Achatinidae > Lissachatina > Lissachatina immaculata. The sequence continues at coordinate 23,648,837 of CM019715.1, read as the reverse complement.
AAAGAGAGAGACAGAGAGACAGAGAGAGAGCGACAGAAAGAGACGGAGACAGAGATAAAGAAAGAGACAGAAACCGAGAGATCAGTAGAAAAAGAGAAGATCAGAGAGTCAGAGACAGAGAGAGAGAGACAGAGAGAGAGACAGAAAGAGAGAGACAGCAAGAGAGAGACAGAGAGTCAGAGAGACAGAGAGAGACAGAAAGAGAGGGACATAGAGATAAAGAAAGGGAGTCAGAGACAGAGAGGGAGACAGAAAAAGAGAGACAGAGAGACTCTGAGAGAGAGAGTGGCAGAAAGAGAAGGACACAGATAAAGAAAAAGAGAGAGACAGAGAGAGTCAGAGAGAGCGACAGAAAGAGAGGGACACAGAGATAAAGAAAGAGAGAGAGACAGAGAGAGCGACAAAAAGAGAGGAACACAGAGAGAGCGATAAAGAGAGAGAGGGACATAGAAAGAGAGAGACAGAGAGAGCGACAGAAAGAGAGAGGCACAGAGAGAGCGACAGAAATAGAGGGACACAGTGATAAAGAAAGAGAGAGACAGAGAGTCAGAGAGCGACAGAAAGAGAGGGACACAGAGATGAAGAAAGAGAGAGACAGAGAGAGTCAAAGAGAGAACGACAGAAAGAGAGGGACACAGAGATGAGAGAAACTGAGAGAGAGACAGAGCAGCAGAAAAAGAGAGAGTCAGAGAGGAACAGAAAGAGAGAGAGACAGAGAGAGTCAAAGAGAAACAGAGAAAGAGAGCGACAGAAAGAGAGGAAGACAGAGATAAAGAAAGAGAGAGGCAGAGAGAGCAGTAGAAAAAGAGAGAGAATCAGAGAGACAGAGGCAGAAAGAGAGAGAAACAGAGAGAGTCAGACAGACAGAGAGAGAATGACAGAGAGGGAGGGAGACAGAAATAAAGAAAGAGAGGGAAACAAAGAGAGAGAGAGACAGAAAGTGCAGCAGAAAAAGAGAGAGTCAGAGAGACAGAGAGAGTCAGAGACAGAGAGCCACAGAAAAAAAGAGAGACAGAGATGACAGAATGAGAGACAGTGAGAGAGACAACGAAAGACAGAGAGAGACAGAGACAAAGAGAGACAGAGAGAGAGAGACAGACCGACCTAAAGAAATTGCAAATCTAAAGACGAGAGTAGTAAGAAAACTACTACAATTGTAAACTAGATGTTCCCACACAGCGTTGGACTGTTGGAAGTAATAGATCAGTTTTCATCCTCTAACACTCCAGCTCTCATTAACCTTGCCCGAGGCAAATACGCGTTTTTTTTCATAACCAGAGTGATCTAACAGTTTCGTTCATCACTTCCAATACCTTGCCATAGAGAGCGTATGTTGTGCTCATGTTTGTCTAAGCCCGTCTCTGTGTGTTCTCAACCAAAGCGATATTGAAATGTCCCTGCATGACTACACTTTAAAAGTGTCCCTTTGCTTCCTGTCCCTCGTGAACTTTCCTAGAATTTTACCCAAGGGCATTCTTGAACTTTTTAAATAATTTCATATATTTTCCTTCAACTTTCCCCCAGAATATCTGAGTATCATTCTCAGCTTTATTATCACTCATTGAAAAAGCTGATGAGTTTTTTAAGAGTTCTAGAATTTCAGGCTTTTTTATTTATTATATTTCTTGTTTCAGGTTTGCTTGGGTTTCTGGACACAGCGTTAGGCCGAGCATAGTGATGTTCAAAACAATGGTAATATAAGAGCCTTATGGTACTACATTGACTTGAACAATAAAAGAGCCCTACATTACTATATTGACTTGGACAGTAAAAGAGCCTTATATTACCACATTGGCTTGGAGAATAAAAGAGCCTTACAGTACTACACTGACTTGGACAATAAATACAAAAATTAATCAAATCGGAAGCAGCAGAGATTTGTTGTTGGAGAAGGATGGGGCACACAGTCTAGACGGCCAGAGAAATAAAACACACTCTGTACGCCAAAAGAAAAAAAATACTCTGGACGGCCAGAGAAAAAATCACACACTGGACGGCTAGAGAAAACACACACACTCAGGACGGACAGAGAAAAAGAAACTCATTATCTGGACGGGCAGAAAACAAAACTCATTATCTGGACGGGCAGAGAAAAAACACACTCCGGACGGGCAGAGAAAAAGAAACTCATTATCTGGACGGGCAGAGAAAAAACACACACTCTCAACGGACAGAGGAAAAAAAACACATTCTCTGGACGGGCAGAGAAAAACACACACTCTGAACGGACAGAGAAAAAAAAACACATTCTCTGGACGGGCAGAGAAAAAAAACACACTGTATGGACGGGCAGAGAAAAAACACACTGTATGGACGGGCAGAGAAAAAAACACATTCTCTGGACGGATATAGAAAAAAACACACACTCTGGACGGATAGAGAAAAAAAAACACACACTCTGGACGGGCAGAGATAAAAAAACACACTCTCTGGACGAGCAGAGATAAAAACACACTCTGGACGGCCAGAGAAAAAACTTACTCTGGACAGCCAGAGGAAAAGAACACACGCTTAATGCAAAGAGGAAGCCTTAGAACATATAAAAATCACAAGAAAAAAAAAGGAATTTGCAGAATCTGACAATCACAAGAAAACACAAGTGAAAAAAGATGAAGAGACTGAGAAAACGTGAAAAACTGACCAGGTCGCAGGGGAAAGAAATGATAGCCTGGCTGATTTAATAAACAGAGAATCATATCACTAGCGCTAACATCTGCACGACACTTAATACTTGAATGAGCTGAGCTTATCTCCCTTATCATTCATTATTTGTTCTTTTTTATAAGTGACGAAACTAATAATTTAATTATGTGTTTCGGTTTTCTCAGAGAAGGCTTTTTTTTTTGCTTTCATTTCTGATTAATCGTCTCCTTGACAACGTTAAAAAATGAATTCGATGCGAAGCGAAACAAATATTAAGGTAAATACACTTTTCGTAGAGATCGTTAGGCTGTGAGACAACTACTAGTTTCCTTGCACTGAGACAGTGGCTAATTTCCTTACATCGAGACAGCGGCTGATTTTCTGACATCATTGCAGTGACTAATTTTCTTACATCGAGATAGTGACTAATTTTCTTACATCCAGATAGTGACTAATTTCCTTACATCAAGACAGAGACAGTGACTAATTTCCTTACTTTGATACAGAGATAGTGACTAATTTCCTTACATCGAGATATTGACTAATTTCCTTACAACGAGACAGATATAGTGACTAATTTCCTTACATCGAGACAGAGATAGTGACTAATTTCCTTACATCGAGACAGAGATAGTGACTAATTTCCTTACATCGAGATAGTGACTAATTTCCTTACATCGAGACAGAGACAGTGACGAATTTCTTTACTTCGAGTCAGAGACAGTGACTAATTTCCTTACAACGAGACAGAGATAATGACTAATTTCCTTACATCGAGACAGAGATAATGACTAATTTCCTTACATCGATACAGAGACAGTGTCTAATGTCCTTACATCGAGATAGTGACTAATTTCCTTACATTGAGACAGAGAAAGTGACTAATTTCCTTACACCGAGATAGTGACTAATTTCCTTACATCGAGACAGAGACCGTGACTAATTTCCTTACATCGAGACAGAGATAATGACTAATTTCCTTACATCGATACAGAGACAGTGCCTAATTTCCTTACATCGAGATAGTGACTAATTTCCTTACATCGAGACAGAGAAAGTGACTAATTTCCTTACATCGAGACAGAGATAGTGACTAATTTCCTTACATCGAGATAGTGACTAATTTCCTTACATCGAGACAGAGACAGTGACTAATTTCCTTACATCGGGACAGAGACAGTGACTAATTTCCTTACATCGAGACAGAGATAATGACTAATTTCCTTAGATCGAGACAGTGGGCAACTTTCTTACACCATTTATCTCATTAATTCAGCTTGTTAATTCTACAGTGTAACCCCCCCCCCCCCCGCCCCCATGTTAATCCACTGGTGCCGCGACAACCCCAGTTACTCTTGATTGATCACATCTCCTTACATTACTCCAACTTACAATGTTTGCAAGAGAAAAAGAAATAAAGTTACTTGGCGAAAGAGACTGTTTTTTAAAATCCAGAGTTTACTTCTCGGTAACATTATGTAGCAGTAAGTTGCCTGTTTCTTTCTGTTGGTTTCTGGAATACTGAAGCAGTAAGTTACATGTTTTTTTCAGGCATTTTTGTTAAACAGTAGCAGTAATTTGCCTGTTTCCTTCTGCCGGTTTTTTTTTTTTGGTTTTGAAAAGCTGTAGCAGTAATTTGCCTGTTTCCTTATGTCGGTTTTTAAACTGTAGCAGTAATTTGCCTGTTTCCTTCTGCCGGTTTTTTTTCTTATCTTTTGTCCAAATAAACTTTTTGGGGTTTTTTTAATGTCCTATTTTTGCAGTTATCTCAGACGTGTTTGTAATTTATTTATTTTTTGCTTCATATTTTGTCAGTTTCTTCATATAATCGATAATATTTATCATTATTTTGTTAGTTTTCATAAAAATAGATTAACCACTTCTGAGACTGAATTATATACATCTGCGCCTTCGTTCAAAATCTTACTGAAATAGCGGAGTTCAAGAAATCACTCTTCTTTGTAGTTTTTTTTTCTTGTTCTTGTTTTCTTAGCAAGACAGATAAAGTAGGAAAATAAATGCAAATGTTGAGATCGTTGATTCAGTTTTATTTTTAAAGTGAGTTGTGAAACAATGACAAAACATGTGGTGTAGAGTGGAGTTAGATGGTCTAGTTATCTGAGCTTCTTGGAGTTAGATGGTCTAGTTATCTGAACTTCTTGCAGTTAGATGGTCTAGTTATCTGAACTTCTTGCAGTTAGATGGTCTAGTTATCTGAACTTCTTGCAGTTAGATGGTCTAGTTATCTGAACTTCTTGCAGTTAGATGGTCTAGTTATCTGAACTTCTTGTAGTTAGATGGTCTAGTTATCTGAACTTCTTGCAGTTAGATGGTCTAGTTATCTGAACTTCTTGTAGTTAGATTGTCTAGTTATCTGAACTTCTTGCAGTTAGATGGTCTAGTTATCTGAACTTCTTGGAGTTAGATGGTCTAGTTATCTGAACTTCTTGTAGTTAGATGGTCTAGTTATCTGAACTTCTTGAAGTAGATGGTCTAGTTATCTGAACTTCTTGCAGTTAGATGGTCTAGTTATCTGAACTTCTTGGAGTTAGATGGTCTAGTTATCTGAACTTCTTGGAGTTAGAATAAGGTATGTGATTTGGACGAATTCTCCTATTTTATGAGACTAAAGGATGCGTAATACGTATTTTGGTTTTCTACTTTTTCCAGAGACCACCGTGCATGCACTGTCATTTATTGTGTCAGTGCATGGGCTGTGTGAGTTATTATATGTCACCTTGTGGGCTGTGTGAGTTATTATATGTCACCTTGTGGGCTGTGTGAGTTATTATATGTCACCTTGTGGGCTGTGTGAGTTATTATATGTCACCTTGTGGGCTGTGTGAGTTATTATATGTCACCGCGTGGGCTTTGTGATTTAATATATGTTACCATATGACATATTATTATATGACATTCTATGGGCAGTGTGAGTTAGCATATGCCATTTCTGGGCAGTTTCAGTTATTATATGCCATAGTGTGGGCTGCATGAGTTAAATGCCATCGTGTGGACTGTGTGAGTTATTGCATGTCACCATATGGACTGTGTGAATTATTATGTCATTATGTGTACAATGAGTTATTATGTGTCACCGTGTGGCCTGTACCTCACTTTTAGAATATCGATGTTCTGTACCTTACTTTTAAAACATCGATGTTCTGTACCTTACTTTTAAAACATCGATGTTCTGTACCTTACTTTTAAAACATCGATGTTCTGTACCTTACTTTTAAAACATCGATGTTTTGTATCTTACTTTTAAAACATTGATATTCTTTTGATTCTCTCAATCTGGCAAATAATACTTACTTGTGGAGACGAAAATGGGACGAACTTTAGTCTTCCAGGAGATGAGTTTTATTAGGAAAGAAATATTAGAACTGTTTTAAAGACATTTATTTGTGTTGTTTTCTTATTTTTCTTTTAAATGATCTTCTCTGCAGGTTATGTCTGTAGATGGGTGTAGGCGGGTAAAGACAGGTACAGACGTTATTTCTTTTCTTGTCATTTTTGTGTGTGCTTTATTTATGTTTTATACAGCAAGTTATATACGCAGGTAGAAGAATCAAATAATGTGGAAATGAAATGTCAATGAAAGATGTATTTGATAAATGATATAAGAAAGAAGATATGATATCCTGAGGGCGATAACTATAACAGTTAGTTAGGACGAGCTGAGAAATAATACAGACAGGAGGGGGGAGGGGTAGGGAGGATCACACGGGGTGGCAGGGCGAGAATTTGGCCGGGGGCGGGGAAGCTCAGACGGAGTGAGTTTAAGTTTTGTCGTGTGAGAACGATGTCTGTAAGAGAAAAACTAATACTAATAATTAGTTAATAATAACTAGGATATGTTTTGTGAAGGAGATTGTGGAAGACTTACGTAGAACGTCGATCTCCTGAAATATAATTCGTTCCGTGGAAATGATATTATCATCTGCTGCATTAAACTCCTTGTTATGTGGAGTCGAGGTTTTATTATCCAATTTTTGGGTTGTTCCTTGTGTTACGCGTCCCATGTGTTGGCCATAATTCGTCCAAGTTCTCTTTTGAATCGTTCCTGTATATGTGTGTCCTACCTGCATCTATCAGTTAACATGGGCACACATGAAAACTCAAGATAAACGAAGCAAACAATGATAAGATGATGGGATTTAGTAAGCTTTAGTCCCTAAGTCGAGATCAGTTATGAAGTCGTAAATAAAGGTATGATCTTCTCTTGTCTTGTGCTATCTCCCTGTAACTGCGAGCTGGTGTTCTTTGCAGCCTATGCTGTGGGGATGTTGAGGTACAGCATAGTATCGGCGTGGGAGCCTGTTATGGCGGCTACTTTTTAAATCCCGGAGTACAACTAAAAAGCAGGGGATGTGCAATGCTTCTTTAGCAGACTCCACCACCATGGGGACTATGGCGATCCATGCCACGGTAACCAGGCTATGGCTCTTAATGGGGGTACCAACGGAGAGGTGGGACAGGGTTTTGGTCAGCTATGGTTCGCTAACCCTGAAGCTAGCATATCAGCTATGGGTCGCTGACTGCCTCATCGGACAGTGTCTTCATCGACAAGATAAAAGTCTGTTAGAAACATCGACCTTCAGCGTCTTTTTATTTGAGGAAGCAAAATATGAAGAAAACTCGTCTTTTAAGGATCTGCTTGTAGGGATTATATATTCAAAAACACAATAAAAATAGGGAAAGGTAACAGAATACAAAAGGGAACATGAGGGATGATGATATACACAAATATACTGTAATGTATGAGAAAAGAAATCGAGACTAATATAGAATCATATTAAAGAAGGAGAAAAAAAAATAAAGAATTGAAGAAGATATCGTGCTACAAGTATCCTGTGTTTACCTTTCAGGGATCCAGTTATTTTCTAGTCTTCTGTGTTTACCTTCCAGGGATCCAGTTATTTTCCAGTCTTCTGTGTTTACCTTCCAGAGATCCAATTATTCTCCAGTCTTCTGTGTTTACCTTCCAGGGATCCAGTTACTTTCCAGTCTTCTGTGTTTACCTTCCAGGGATCCAATTATTCTCCAGTCTTCTGTGTTTACCTTCCAGGGATCCAGTTATTTTCCAGTCTTCTGTGTTCACCTTGCAGAGATCCAGTCATTTTCCAGTCCACGGAAACTCAGAGAAACCTATCCAGCTTCCTTTCTGTTTTAATATTGATTGTTACTTTTATTTACAATATATGATTCAATGGAGGCTGTCAGTGAGAATTTAAAAGTGTCCTAAACTTACACTACATATTCAGCTGAGGTCAGAATCCCCAAAATCTTGGAGTCGAGAGCCAAAAAAGAGCTGACATTCCCAAACTCAAAACATCTTAAGGCTGCTTATTTCCCTGGTAAGACTTAAGCTTTGCAATACTCGCAAGGCGAGACCACAAGAGAGAGGTCTTGAGGCTGGACAGTTGGACTTCTGCACTTCAACAATCGCCGAAAGCCAGGACCGTAATATTTTTTTCTCTTTATGGATTCAACTTTAACTCTTCAGATTTTATCAGAATAAAGCCTTTTTTTACACATAGATTCTGCCCACAAATCCCCGCCACGTAAATTGCAATCGTTTTCCACCCACTGGAGATTTTCCCCAGTGTCTGGCATTTGACAGTGGGAGATGGGGAGACAAGACATCGAGAGAGATCTCATAAGATAAAGAGACAAGACATGCAGCAAAATCTTCCCTGTGTCATGACTCTTCGCTGTGTGTCTCTCTAGATTCTTCCCATCAGCTTCTTTGCTAAAATGTTCATTTTCCCACATGTTACATTTCAAGTGTACTAGTTTTGGCGGAGAACTGTTGTATAAACATTGTACATACATTTTATATACTTTGTATATACATTGCATATACTTTTTGTATTTACCGCGTTTCTTTGATCACACGCCGGGTATGAAACAATCACCTGTCTCAGTTAAACGCCGGGTGAGTACGGAGTCATATTTCAAATAAACGAATGACTCAAATAAACGCCGGGTCTGAAATAAACGTCCGGTCAGTACATAAATCTCTGTATTTCTATCGAAAGACGTAAGGTACAGGCTAATACCGATGCTGCAGAACCGCAATTGGTATTTGCGAACAAACATCTACCTTGAATAGACGCCGGTCTCTAATAAACGTCGAATACTGAAGAAGATAATTTGATGAATAAACACCAGAAGTGGTGAGGGGGTGGGTTATTCAGGAAATACGGTATATTCACTTTATAGATTCCGTCTTCTCCATTAGTTTTACTTTCTTCATACAGGTACAAATGTAGATTACCTGGGACATTGTCTGTTCATGACCTCCCATTGTTTTTATCTGAAGTCTAGAAAATTAAAAGTTAGGACGTGAACTTGTGAAAAAATAAAAGAAATAACTGTCATCTTTGACAAATTCATTTAACTTCTGGAACAGACACAAGTGTCAAGCTTCTTGACGAGCTCCACTACCCTGACAAACCATATGTAAGGTCGAAGTAACACTACAACCTTTGCTACTGGGACTATGGCATCCACTTAGGAGATCTGTTTTATTTTGTTTTATCCTTTTATATTGAACATTGAAATCCTGATGAAAACAACTCTCTTTCCTGATTTCCAGATCTGTTATACTGCACGAGCTGTGACTATGAACTCTGGCTTGTGATTACAGCGCAAGATATTTTACGCCCAACGAAGAAGAAGAAGAACTAAAGATGAACCAGCTCTAGTTAGTACTAACGAAGGAAAAGAAAAGAAGGAGAAAGAACAAAAATGTCACATTCTGATGCATGAAATATCACAGCATTCCTGTCTCATGTTTTCTGGCTGTATTTGTACTCTTTAACTGTATGTGATTATATGGGCAAACTACAAGTGATTATCTTGACGAATTCGTATGTGATTATCTGGATGAAAAGTGTGTGATAATCTGGACAAAAATCTGTGTGACTATCTAGACCTAACTGTTTGTGATTATCTGAGCAAATTTTATGTGACTATCTTTACCAGTGGTTCCCAAATGGTGGTCCGCGGACCCCACGGCGGGGCCCCATTGCGGGGGTCCGTGACAGAAACTCTAAAGGTCTGTAAAACGTTTAACAAGCGATGTTTAGGTGAATCTCGTGTGGAGGACAGAACGTTTTAGTGCAGTGTCGTGTTTACTCAGGAAATGTTACCTACATTACCTGAAAAAAGCATCTTTTCCATTTAAAGCACATAGCTACCGTACAGATAATAAACTTTTCCAAAGTTTGGGGGTCCATGGCCTGGATTTTGAAACAGCAGGGAGTTCGTGGACTTTTGTTAATTGGGAAACTCTGATGTAGACGAAATGTATGCCTGGATCAGGGGTCGGCAAACTTCTTCCATTCATGGGCGGACGCTGTGTCTGTGAGTGGTTGGTAGTCTACATTTATCACTATAGCTAATACATCAGAGTAATAATAATAACATGGCAAACATTTGATTCGCTTATGTCAGGAGTCGATAGCCTGCCACTCGTGGGACGCAGGGTTGCTTGCTCCTGGTCTAGAAGAACTGTTGGGGAAGTCAACGAGATAATTACTTGGTGTCAACTGACATAACTTTCTTGTTGTGCGGATTTTATAAAGCAATCTATGTTTGTCTATGAATGAAAGTAACGCATGTCTTTCTTAGAAAGAAAGTAAGGTGTGTATTGCTATGCTGTGATTGCTAGTATTGTTAGTCAGTCATTTGCATGTCCCTTGAGGAGCTTTGCCTCCCTAACAGCTCTACTGTAGGCCTCCCGGTGGTGAGCAAGATGGCCTGCTGCTGATGCAGTCATTTGCAGATTATCAACGATGTCTTGCAGCCATCTTCGCCTTGGTATTCTTCTCTTTCTTTTTCCCATTATGTACTCTTCCAACACGGTCTTCTCTAAATTCTCATGACGTTTAATGTGTCCAAAATATTGAAGTTTTATCTGTTTAATCCTCTTTACTAGCCAGCCTTCTTCAATATTAAGTTCTTGTAGTATGGATATATTTGTTCTTTCTTTTTGTGCCCATGATATATGACGTACTCTTCTGTAGCACTTATATTCAAAGGTATTTATGAATTAAGTATGTTTTTCTGTGAAAGAAAGACTGTTAATGGCAATGTTTTTCTGTGAATGAAAGACTGTTAATGGCAATGTTTATCCAATTCACACTGTCTAATCATATTTATGACTAAAACGGGGTGATCGGACAAGAATGTTCATTTAGATATATACATTTTCAATGCAAACCTTTCATGCTTTTTTTTAATGTCGTCCTTGACATACATATAAGGCTGTGTACTCGATGCTGAAATTTCAAGATTCTCATTCGTAAAAATAAAACAAGACTGTGTAGATAATGATTATTTTGTAGCTGTGGCAGATAATTAACGAAAGATCATAATATACACAGATGAGGATGATAATGATGGTAATGATTCTACAACTCAAGCAGCAGTTATATACTGACGAGTCTGTTAGCATTTCTCTACAGGTATACTTGTCCTCGGACGAGTCTACTAGCATTTCTCTACAGGTATGCCTGTCCTCGGACGAGTCTGTTAGCATTTCTCTACAGGTATGCCTGTCCTCGGACGAGTCTACTAGCATTTCTCTACAGTTATGCCTGTCCTCGGACGAGTCTACTAGCATTTCTCTACAGTTATGCCTGTCCTCGGACGAGTCTACTAGCATTTCTCTACAGTTATGCCTGTCCTCGGACGAGTCTACTAGCATTTCTCTACAGTTATGCCTGTCCTTGGACGAGTCTACTAGCATTTCTCTACAGTTATGCCTGTCCTCGGAAATCCCGATGTTTTTTTTTTTGTTGCTCTTAACGTCTGTTTAATGTTCATCCACCCCCCGTTTCGGGTTTTCTGCTCCAGTTTTCTCAGGTCCTTGACCCCGAAAAATGGTCTTTGCCACCTTAACCCAGGTCATGTGGCCATACAAATGAAGGGGACGTGTTGTCAGAGACGTTGCTAGGTCTTCATTCCCATGTTCGTGATGTCTCGCAGAGACTTTGATTTCCTCCTTTTGTTACGTGATCTCTAGATTATATTTTCACTATTCACATTTCACTTTATTACATTTGCTGGAACTTTCACTTCCCTGTGCTTGAAGAGTCATACCCCGACAGGTTTCTTCACTGAAATTTTCAGCTGACAAATTTCAAACACTGCTCCCGTTTTTGCTACTGCTGCTGCTGCTACTATTACTAATATCTCTATTACTACTAATATTTATACTACTACTGCTGTTACTACTACTAATATTTATACTACTACTACTGTTACTACTACTACTACTAACATTTCTACTACCACTACTACTACTACTGCTACTACTACTAATATTTCTACTACTACTACTACTGCTAATATTTATACTACTACTACTGCTAATATTTATACTACTACTACTACTACTGCTGCTGCTGCTGCTCTTCTAATGTTACTGATACTGCTGCTATTGCAGCTACTACTGCTACTGGTTGTGCTACTGCTGTGCTGTTACTACTATTGCTAATGCTATTATTACTACTGCTACTGCTACCGGTGCTGATATACATCAGTCATATATCGTGGCAACTAGCCCTCACTCCTAAACCGCCCTGTAGCTCGGACAGAATTAAACTGGTACTCACGCAACACCCCCATAGTTTGACAGTTAGAAACATACTGTTTCCCATCTCCATTTCCTCCAGACCGAGCCTGATACACGTGAACTCTTTGAAGAATCCCCAGTGGTGGTCTACAGACCTGACAAGAACCTCAAGGACCTTTTAGTTCGAAGTCGCATTAAGACAGACGACACTTTTTATGGTACCAGACGTTGCAGACTTCGCAGATGCAACACTTGCTCGTTTGTTGTCGAGGCTAGCCAGATATCTTTCCACGTTATCATTTCAGGAGGGTTTCACCTGCACTTCACGAAATGTTTATTTATGCTATTATGTGCAAACGTTGTGGCATGAAGTATATAGGGGAGGCTGGCTTACGCTTAGAAGATCGTTTTCGTCAACATCTTAACGATATTTCTAAGAAGGCTTGGACACCTGTGGCAAAACATTTTTGCCTTAGCAACCACAGGAGAAAACATGACATTTCTGTTAGTGCGGTCCGCTCTTGTTCTGCTGATGTGTGATCTCAGAGGGTCCTAGAACAGCGCCTTATTTTCCAGGCTGGCTGTCTCCACCAAAACTGGAATTAATAATATCTTAAGCTTTCTGTAACTTCTTTAGTTTTCCACATTTTATCTACGATTTATACTCTACTTTCTTGTTTCGTTCTCCTAGCTTTCTACCGTGTTTTTACCCATCAGAGTCTTGTCCTCCATTCACCAGTTTCGTATTATCTCCCTGCTTCCCTCCCCTCTTCGCACCTCGATTTGCGTCTCTAGCGCTTTAGAGGTGTTTATGTCCCCTTCTGTTCGTTCTTCAATCATTATCTCTCCCCCCCCCCCGCGACACCTGCTTTTCTAGCGGCCTACACGTGTCTATTGCCCTCCCCCCCCCTCCCCACTTCACCTATCGTCTTTCGATAGCTTCTTATTTCAGATTGGTTTCATCTGCTATCCTTTGTGGCCCCCGTGGTCTCTATGTCTCGTCAGTTGGACACGCATTCTTGTGATCCCTACATAGGAGGATGCCACCAAGATAAGTTTTTCTGTTAGTTACGAGTATCTTCTTTTTCTTCTGCCTTCGAGGTTGTTGGTCACTTCAGATCCTGATCCCTGGCGACATGGCAAAGCCCGCAGTCCTCTCCAGATCCTGATAGGAGCCCCAAAGATTTTGCCCCAAGCTTGTGTCCTCTGGCTATTTCTCACGCCGCAGGTCTACATGGTACCCCTTGTATATGTCGTGTTTGTTTGTGTATGTAATCCTCGAAAGAGGCTCACGCCGAAATATTGCATATTGTATGTTTTTAATTTATGCATTCTGATCTTGCTCTCATACTTTCTATTCGTTTTTTTCTCATTTACTCACTCCTTCTACCGCCTTGTAAAACTGCACCATACGCCTCTATCTATCTTATTATTTGAACCAGTTTTACTGCAGTCGCTATCCCATTCATAAAACAGTGGTAAGATTGATGAAGGTTAATCACCATTACTCTGTACAGTCTCCACACGGAAGAGTGTGTGGAGATCTTAACTTACAGGTAGAAGAGTAGAATACCTGTACAGAGATTTTATGTCCAGGGCTGGAACACCTGTACAGAGATTTTATGTCCAGGACTAGAACACCTGCTGTACAGAGATTTTATGTCCAGGACTAGAACACCTGCTGTACAGAGATTTTATGTCCAGGACTAGAACACCTGCTGTACAGAGATTTTATGTCCAGGGCTGGAACACCTGTACAGAGATTTTATGTCCAGGACTAGAACACCTGCTGTACAGATATTTTATGTCCAGGACTGGAACACCTGCTGTACAGATATTTTATGTCCAGGACTAGAACAACTGCTGTACAGAGATTTTATGTCCAGGACTAGAACACCTGCTGTACAGAGATTTTATGTCAAGGACTAGAACACCTGCTGTACAGATATTTTATGTCCAGAACTAGAACACCTGCTGTACAGATATTTTATGTCCAGGACTAGAACACCTGCTGTACAGATATTTTATGTCCAGGACTAGAACACCTGCTGTACAGAGATTTTATGTCCAGGACTAGAACACATGTTGTACATATATTTTATGTCCAGGACTAGAACACCTGCTGTACAGATATTTTATGTCCAGGACTAGAACACTTGCTGTACAGATATTTTATGTCAAGGACTAGAACACCTGCTGTACAGATATTTTATGTCCAGGACTAGAACACTTGCTGTACAGAGATTTTATATGTCCAGGACTAGAACACCTGCTGTACAGATATTTTATGTCCAGGACTGGAACACTTGCTGTACAGATATTTTATGCCCAGGACTAGAACACCTGCTGTACAGAAATTTTTTGTCCAGGACTAGAACACCTGCTGTACAGAAATTTTTTGTCCAGGACTAGAACACATGTGAAAGTGTCAGGAGTGTAATAAAGACAATCCTTTAGCAAAATTTTAAACATTTGGAACACGAGATGGAATAAAATAAATCATGCTATTGATAAACGTGTTCTTGTTAAGTGGTAGCAAAATATTCTGTTCGTGAACATTTCTCTTAAACAGCTGGGTCAGAGAAGATTGACGGATTGTGAAGAATTAAAAGCCTACCAAGAATCTATGTTTAGATATCTAAATTTTCCATTTCACAGAGGGTTATCTAAGGCTCAGTTCCTCCCACTTTATCTGGCATCATGTATGGGACTTTTCTCATTTTCTATCTTCATCGTCAAATATTACATGAATGTGATGTATAAAATGTGATATAAAAAAGGCATCTGCATTACACGCACGAGAGAGATATTTCATACATTCACTAGAACTAAAAAGACCTTGTGAAAGAAATGACAAATCTATAGGGCTGCGCATGCGCGATGCATATTTACCAGAAGGAAACATGTAAAAATGGGGAATAAAATAAAAGGGAATCGCAGGTCTTGGCCAGAGCAACAACAAACGCAGGTTATTTTTTTGTTATAGCCAGTAAAATTAATAACATGTTGGTAGAACCATCCACATATAGGACATGTAAGAGAAATAGTTAGCTCACTTGTTTATGGTGTCTAAGGTCGGTGGTTCGAATCTGGCTGGAGACGCCCCAGTAGTCCAGATGAAGAATTGGGGAACCTGCTTCTTCTGGAGGTTGGAAGAGAAAGGAATCTACATTTACCTGCTTGTACCTGACAGGTTGTACAAACGGGTAACATCTATCTGCATATACCTAACAGCTTCTACAAACAGATAACATCTATCTGCATATACCTGACAGCTTCCACAAACAGATAACATCTATCTGCATATACCTGACAGCTTCTACAAACAGATAACATCTACCTGCTTATACCTGACAGAATTTCACAAACAGGTAACATCTATCTGCTTATATCTGACAGCCTTCACAAATAGGTAACATTTACCTGATTATACCTGACAGCTCGCACAAACAGAAAACATCCACCTGCTTCAAAACTGTCTTCTGGCACAAACTGAGGCAACATCTACCCGCTTATACCTGATAGCTTCCACAAACAGAAAACATTTACCCGCTTATACCTGATAGTTTCCACAAACAGAAAACATCTGCCTGCTTTCACCTGACAGCTTCCACAAGCAGGTAACATCTATCTGCTTATACCTGATAGTTTCCACAAGCAGGTAACATCTACCTGTTTATATCTGACAGCTTCCACAAGCAGGTAACATCTACCTGCTTATACCTGACAGCCTCCATAAACAGGTAACATCTACCTGCTTATATCTGACAGTATACAAACAGAAAACAACTACCTGCTTGTACCTGATAGCTTGCAGAAATAGGTAACATCTACCTACTTCAAAACAATCTTGTGACACAGAACGAACTATTACACATTGTTATTTAACCTTTCAGTGAAGCTGTGTTTCGTATGCTTTCGTCACGCTCTACGACCTTACGTTCTAGCCACGCCTGAGCAACGGCTGTTAATTTCATTAACTTTGTTTCCCACATTCTGTTTCCTTGCTCCTTGTTCTGTTTACGTCTTTGGCAAACTTTAACGTTTCCTACATGTCTGTGGAAGAGATATTATTGGGCCTGTTGAAATGTTTAACTTTCTTTTATTTTTTTTCCCCCAAATTATCTTTTCACCTTTTGTTCTAATTATGCGATAGCAGAACCTCGTGCCAAAATTTAGGTTTGAACCTCATAATAAAAACAAGACAGTTTTTAATCTATATCCCATAATGCCGTGGAAATTTTGTTCATTAGGGGCATTTACATTAATTACTGAGTATAAAATAGAAATTTAAATGAAATCTCCTAAATTCCAGAAGTAAGGGTGTGTAGTTCAGATATATATATATATATATATATATATATATATATATATATATATATATATATATATATATATATATAAAATCATCATCATGATGATGTGCCATGCCGATAGGCGTTGGTGGTCATGCTTCTGCTCCTTGTATTGTATGTCCAGTGAATTATGACTGTTGTTTTCTTATAGATTTAAGTAAGTTCCTATCTACATTTGCTTTTGTTAGACATTCCCTGTCTGTCATCTTAGCTGTCCATGGTATTCTTAACATTCTTATAATGGAGCACATCTTTGTTGCTTCTAGTGATCTTTCCATTGATCTGTCTGTGACTCACTTCCATAGGCTCATTTTAGAACTCTCTTTCTGATGTTCACTGATAGAGATGCATTGCACAGGATGTTTCTCATTTGTTGGAAAGCTGTTTTGGCATAGCATATTCTATTCTTGATTTCAGAATAGCATTTCCCATTTGATGTCTCTCCAGTGCCCAGTTATTTAAATGTATGCACTTGTCTCAGGTTGTTTCTTATATCTTAGAACAGGATCTAGGTAGGGTTTTCTTTCGGGATATGACCATTGTTTCTGTTTTCTTGAACTACCTCCCGTTATGATAGGGTCTTAACCAGATTAATTTGCTTTTCTTGAGAACTTCTCTGTCTCTTAAGTAGCTTTCTAAGCCACACCCCCATTCACACTATCATCCGATATTCATCAAGCATAAGTACAAAGCAGTCTTGATTATCGGAAGATATCCCAAAGTCTGACAAAGACCGAGGAATACCTTTTCAAATTTTTTAATGTAGAAATCATTTGGCATCAGAGATTAATTTTTTAAAAAAACACGTAAAAATTTTCAAATCGAAATTGCACAGCCTTCTGCACTGCCTCTTTCTGTCGTCGGTGTATCTTGATACAAAAACGGCTATAAATTCCCAATGGCGGTCGATTGATTGCCCGGGACATATCGCTTGATAATGGGGGAATTTCTTTATACGTGAAGCTTAAAATTGACGTGTCTCCGGACAAACATTTCATCAAATTCAAATTTGAACTGAATGTCCGATATGTAGGTTATTGTGAAGAAAAAAATAAATGATGAGAACATGGAAGTAGGACACTGCAATGAAAACGTAGAGGACATGGACGAGAAGAGGTCAGTGGGTCAGAGGTGGTAGCGTAGTAATGACAAGAAATGTGAAAATACAGTGCACATGATAGTACATGAATGGCAGTTAGAACTATATGACTATAAACAGAACTGCTATAATACTGACGTTATCGATCATCAAATAATTGATACTCTGATTAAAGAAAATGTTATCTCGTTTGTGAAATTTTAGATTAGAATCAACTCTCAAGGACAGAAATACAGAAAGATGAGTTCGAGACATACGGAGATGTTGCTAGTGAATCATTGTGCTGAGAAATAATTTCTGATGAGACTCTATAGAGGGTCAATGCTTTGGTTATATTTCAGATACATTGAGTATGATGCTATACATGTTAACGATGATGATATACATGCTAACAATGATGATATATATGTTAACGGTGAAAGTATACACGTTAACGATGATGATATAAATGTTAACGATGATGCTATACATGTTAACGATGATGCTATACATGTTAATGATGTTGATATACATGTTAACGAAGATTATATATATGTTAACGGTGATGATATTCATGTTAACAATGATGATATAAATGTTGACGATAATGGTATACATGTTAACGATGATGATATGTTTAGCCAGAATTAGGGGGTTGAAGACTGTCGGTTTTGCCAGGCAGCGACCCTAAGCTCATATGCTAGCGTCAAGTTTGGTGAATCATAGCTGGCCAAGACCTGTCCCATCTTCCTCTTGGTACATCCAGTAATGGACGTAGCCTGGCTAGCGGACACGGAGAGCCATAGTCCCCATGGTGGTGGAGCCTGCTATATGTATTGCAAACTCTCCGCTTGTTAGCTGCACTCTGTGACTCAAAAATGGTTGCCATAACCCGCTCCCAGGCTGACACAGTGCTGTGCTTCAAAGTCGTCACAGCATCGGCTGCAAAGAACACCAGCTCGCAGGTACAGGAGGACAGAAAACAATATATTAGCTGTTCTATTCTTCATACAGAACAAATGAATAAATGCTTTTTTTGTGTCCAAGACTTGGTCAAGGTCCCATTTCATTCATTTGCTTGTCCCTTGCGGAACTTTGCCTCCCTAACAGCACTCCTGTAGGCCTCTCGGTTGTGAGCAAGATGGCCTGCTGCTGATGCATCCATTTACAGATCATCAATAATGTCTTGCAGCCATCTTCGCCTTGGTCTTCCTCTCTTTCTTTTTCCCATTATGTACCCTTCCAACACGGTCTTCTCTAGATTATCATCACGTTTAATGTGTCCAAAATATTTAAATTTTCTCTCCTTAATCCTCTTGACTAGCCAGCCTTCTTCAATATTAAGTTCTTGTAGTATGGATATATTTGTTCTATTTTGTGTCCATAATATTTGAAGAACTCTTCTGTAGCATTTACATTGAAAGGCATTTATGTGTTTCTCAGCTGTTTTGTTAAGTGTCCAGGTCTCACAGGCATATGTTGCGATGGGAAAGATGCATGCCCTTAAAAATCTTATTTTTGTGGTTCTGTCTGCTCCTCTCCACAGATTCTTTATTTGTTTTACTTTCTGAAGAGCGATAGATGTCCTCCTTTTAATTTCCCTCATTATATTTCCACTACTAGTTAGTAGTGATCCAAGATATTAAAAACTCTCCACTTCTTCAAGTTTTTCCTCATTGATACATATTTCAGTTGCCTTGTTTGTACAGTCGCTGCCCGGAAGGAAAGCAATGGTAAACTATCTTCTGAAAATATGCCAAAAAACCCAAACAGCAATCATGGAAAGTCAAGGTCACAGAAAACGTAATAGGTTAGAACCATCTGTCGGAGAGTGACTTAAGATGTGTAGCGTGCTAGGTCACGCAGCAAGATGGCTATGAAATTTCTGTTGAAATATTTCTGTACGTAACCGTGTCGATGTTACTGTATTGACCACTTCTGTAGACTGTCACATAGGGCTCGCAAGGTAGTTCCCCAATTTTTCCTGTTTTCGGCGAACTTTTTAACCTCATCAAAGGATTTTATGCCTGTTAATTTGGCCTCTCTTAACAATGTCCTCTTCAGAGTTTCATGCGGTCTGCCTCTTTTTCTTCGGCCTGTTGTGTTCCACTTGATAGCTTGTTTTGGAATTCTCTGATCGTTTCTTCTCATCACGTGACCAACATATGTCCATCTCCTTTTCCTGATCACTCATGAGACTGGTTGTTGCTCAGTCATCTGTCTTATCTCTGCATTGTTCTTGAATTCTTTCCATTTGATGCCGAGTAATTTCCTTAGGCATTTGTTTTCACAAGAGTCTAATTTCTTGTCTATTTCTTTAGTTGTTTTCCAGCTTTCGCATGCATAAATGAGGGTGAATATTACATTTGAATTGAATAGTCTTAACTTGTAAAATAATATAAACAGAGAAAAGTAATGTATGAATGTAAAATAATATAAACAGAGGAAAGTAATGTATGAATGTAAAATAATATAAACAGAGTAAAGTAATGTATGAATGTAAAATAATATACACAGAGAAAAGTAATGAATGAATGTAAAATAATATAAACAGTGTAAAGTATCAGATTCATCCTTAATTATGTATAAGTATAAATAGTTTACTTTCTGAACTTTTGGTCGAAAATTTACTAAGACCCATGCTGAATCAGATTTACGGAAATAGGTCAACATATGCAAAAGGTGGTTAGTTTATGACACTTTCGCTCATTAATGTCACTTGTGTCATGTGATTAGGTAGCATTTCTGTTTTAAGCTGACGTCCTTAGCAGATACTCTTTTACTTATTCCGATCTCTTTGTTTTCTATGATGATAAAGAAGGTTACTGTATCATTACTGTTGTCGTTGCTTTACTTGTAGGAGCATTGTATTGCTGCAGACCGAAGGCTCTTGTCCGCTGATGATCGGAGAAGTCTGTTGCAAAAAATATAATTCAGCGTAAAAAAGAAATCAAACTGAAGTGGCTTGTTTACTTGTTGGAGCAGATCATAGGAACAGCCAGATCAGAAACATCCGCCAATAAAACTACGACAGGCTGTTACTAGGAGCAGCGGATAACGGTATAATAGGGTCTTGACCAGGTTGGGTTCGTTGATGCTATTTCAGTTCTGTCTTAGCACCCACTCATGGATATTCTTAACCGACTGCAGAGCAAGAATAGATGTCAGGAAGATAGTTCATTTTTATGGCTGCGATTAAATCACTGTTGTGTCTATAATTACTTCTTGCCAGCATCATGATGATGATATGAGCGCCTTGATTCTAGGAGATCTTGCTGGCTTCGGATAGGAGCGTTGATTAGTTTAGAATCAGGGACAATGACACACCTGGGCAGGTTCATCTCTCAGGAAAAATATGCTCAGAAAATTGGGAGTTATCTTTCCTGTCTGACAACACAGACACCAATAGCAACTGGTGAAAACATCATCTACGATAAGATAACAACAACATAAAGTATCCGCATCTGTCAGAAACCCGGTGTGTTATTGTTTTGTCTTGACTGAACTTTTTGTTTTAACGAAAATAGAACATGGAGCTAATTTGCTACAAACGTGTATTGAAACTGACAAAGAGATAGAGAATGAACCAGAATTACCTGTCCTGTGTTCTTTATAGCTCCACCTAATGTAGGTCACTTCTTCTTCTTCAGCTTTCCAAGCCATTAAGGCTCATTGATGCACATAAAGTTCGCCTCCATTCCTTTCTATTCCTAATCTTCTCTCTCCACTTGGTGACACCAATTTCTTTTATATCCTCTTCTTGTTGTCTTTCCATCTTTGTCTCGGTCTACCCCTTGGTCTTGTTTACCTCATCTCTTGTGCATACATCATTTTCGTTTGTCTGTTCTCTTCCATTCTTTCAACATGCCCCAGCCAGCGTAGTACTTTTCTTTCCGAACATTTCTTACATAACACTGATAAATAAGAAAAAAAAATGTAAGCTATTAACTGAAGAGCACGTTTATGAAGGATATCCGATGTCTGAGTGGATATTTCTATATTTTCTAGTCGAGACGATTGACTGACATACTGGCACGATGATTATGTTCTCAATCCTTTGTTCAATTTATTTCCCTGAAGTCTTATGCACTTTTGTCTAAAATTTAAGAAGACTTAAATAGATTTACTTTACGTTGAAAAGCTGACGACAAAACTGACCCCTGACAGTGCCTGAGATATGGCGAACTAGGTCAGGAATATAAGCACACCGTATCTAGGTCAGGAATATAAACGCTCATGGTTACAGCCAACAAGGGCGACAATTCAAGAAGATAAAACTACACGCGACGGAAGACAAAAGATAAAAGCTTAATCAACCGAAATAACAAATATGTTGGGGGTTGAAATGTGATGTGATTCAGGGCGACTGACAGCGACAAACTAATAACAAAGCTAACATTCGTTACCAGTATCTATCTATCTATCTATCTATCTATCTATCTATCTATCTATCTATCTATCTATCTATCTATCTATCTATCTATCTATCTATCTATCTATCTATCTGTCTTTGTCTGTCTGTGTCTGTCTGTCTGTCTGTCTGTCTGTCTGTATGTATGTATGTATGTATGTATGTATGTATGTATGTATGTATGTATGTATGTATGTATGTATGTATTTTTCTTTGCGTGTTACTTCGACAAAGACTGCACATTTCTCCTTCGCGTGTATATCTCATCTGTTTGAAGATAGAACTTAGAAAAAAACAACTAAAATATTTGGCTAAAGACCTAAATTACAGAAATACAGCAACACAAGATTAACAGGAGCCCACGAATATCCATATATAACTATCTCATTGAGAAAACACACTCTAGGCAACTGTTCAAAGAAAGAAGAAACGAAGGAGACACTTTGGCACTGGGTTACCCAAGAGCTGTGACTTCTTTACTGTTTTAATTTTAGGGGAAACTGAGAGAGAAAATATTCCTAGGGCAAGTATGAAAGCCAGAGAATTTTCATGAACTTTTCCTCGTGTTCTCCCCGCTAACTGCGTCCTGAATTCAGCGTCTATGTTCCTGAGAGAGCAAAGTCGGATGGAAGAGGGAAGGTTTCGTGTAACTGCGCTAAATCTAAATTTTATGCAGATATTTCCACATTCGTTGAACTGAAACCATCGGAGTTAGTGTTCTTATCCGAAGTTCATGTGAAGTTTCCTGATTGATAGAACACACTTGCAAGTTTCAGGCTAGCTTTTTAATGAAAATAGTTTCAGGCTAGCTTTTTAATAATTGAAAGTAGTTTTAGTTGACTATGCTGTCACATTCAAATAAACGACTGTATAGTGGAGAAGCTGAGATGGTATCTTTCAATAACTCGTTATATTTTGTATCAACAGACAGCTCGTTATACCTTGTTTCAATAGATATTTGCTATATCTTGTGTCAATAATCAACTTGTTATATCCTGTGTCAATAATCAACTTGTTATATCCTGTGTCAATAAAAAGCCCGTTATGTCTTATTTCAGAAAACAACTCGTTATATCTTGTGACAATTATGAAATCGTTATATATTGCCTTGAAGGACACGTGTCATGCGTCATCTGATAACCAGTTATATCGTGTGACAACACATAACTTGTCATATATTGTGTCAACAGATGGCCAATCATATCTTGTGTCAGCAGACAGCCAATATCTTTTGTCAACAGATAACCAGTTATATCTTGTGCCAACAAATAACCATTTTTATCGTGTGCTGCTATCTCTAAGTGGCTGAGATTTTCTTTAACCTCCCAGCTACAAATTTTTAAACTTACAATTCTTATCTTCTCTAAACAAAGATAAGATAATTCTTTTTCAAAGTCACTCAGTCGTTTGCATGTCCCTTGCGGAACTTTGCCTCCCTAACAGCTCTCCTGTATGCTCTCTGTTGTAAGCAAGATGCCCTGTTGCTGATGCGTCCATTCGCAGATTATCAACGATGTTTTACAGCCATCTTCGTCTTGGTCTTTCTTTCTTTTTCTCATTATTTCCCGAAATTTTTGTACACAATCAAATGCTTTTGAATAGTCTATACAAGATAAATATAGATTCACAGGGCAACAGTTCTGTAGGCTTTTTTGAAGTACATATAAAATGTTCTTTTCCCAGTCTTTATTTCTGACTTCTTCTCTTCCAAACGTTAGGAATTCCGATAATGTTATCAAACAAAGTTTCAGAAAGACAGTGACAGACTAACGGAAGTGTTGCCCTCAGAATTCAATGTTTTCTACTTTTTTTTATACCTTGAACAAGGGCACGTGGGACCTGGGTCCCAATAAGCCTCAGTATCCGCCCTTATCTGTGTCTGTTTTGCGCCATCTGGAGTGTTAATAGGAGATGCTTTGCTATCCCGTCTGTCACTTCACTACTTTTTTTTAACATTTTTTCCGCACTTTTGCCAAGTGAGTGACCTGATAATGCGAGCAGAAGGTGATGAAACATGCAGCAGATTACAGTGCATTCTCCCTATCTATCTTCGCCTGACTCCTCTAAATGTGGAGTCTATAGAGTACACATTATCCACTGAGACTTACCCATGCCCAGCTATCCTGGTTTATTCAGTGTGATCTGTTTCTTCCAATATGTCATTCCCTCCTTCTCCACCGCTATCTTTTCTTCCCTATTTCCAAGCTTCCGCCATTCTCTCTATCCCTCATTCTCAGGAACAGATTTCTCATCTTGTTTTCTAGCATTCATTTGATTTCCCTCTAGATCTTTTACCCATCTTATTCTAAAAAATGCAAGGCGTGGTATCCAAAATAAGGCAAGAAAACGGCTATTTCTGTTATCCATCTATTATTATTATTATTCTATTATTATGTGTGGTCTAGCCATGTCTTATCTCTCCATCCTCCTAATTTCATCGCTGTTATCATCAATCCTGTTATCTCTGTAGCTGTGTTTTTGTCTGCTCTCACTGGATTTCTAAAAATAAAATTAAAAACGACGAAGCTAAAATCTTGAACCGGCTTCACGTCATGTTTGACCTGCGTGCACGAGAACTAGTCACAATATATCAGAGATGAGAAAATATTTATGAGAATTAATCAGAGAATAACAATGAGAAAATACTCGTAGCTGTCGCTAAACGTAAGAGACCAGCTTCCATGTGTTTGGTTTGACAGTGAGGCACAGCATAAATAAAACTGAGAAACATAACTGATTAAGCTTTGCATAATATTTTGTCAACGATTTCTACGCCATGTGAAGTTCAGCATTTCAGTTCTGAGTAAACATATTCCGGGACAGACGGATCATTTCTGGAACACATTCCTCTTCTTGATTGCATACACAATAAAATCATTCACTCAGGTTAATTAAAAACTCGTGCAAATATTCTGCAGGAAAATTATTTGAAATAAAAAATAAAAATAAATAAACACACAACAGATAAGAAACTAAGAAAATGCTATAATTCTCTCTGATTTTTACCTGAAAAGTGCGGTAACTGCTCTGTGGCACAATTTACAGTTAGGCTGATATATCTCCGTCTTTCGACCCGGTACATCGGTCTTTGGTATAGTTTTTTTTTCGGGGGGGGGGGGAGGGGAAAAAAGGGGGGGGCGAGTTTGCTATCACTATCCTGATCTCTATTCAGTCGACCAGACCAGAGTCTTGTATCAGGCATACATATGTTAGATAGAATAGGCTTTTTGTCACCAATCATTACACAACACTTACGCAGACAGTCAGCTATCATTCCACAACACTGACGCCGACAATCAGCTGTCATTCCACAACACTGACGCAGGCAATCAGCTGTCTTTCCACAACACTTACGGAGACAATCAGCTGTCATTCCACAACATTGACGCAGACAATCAGCTGTCATCCCACAACACTGACGCAGACAACCAGCTGTCATTCCACAATACCGACGCAGACAACCAGCTGTCATTCCACAACACTGACGCAGACAATCAGCTATCATTCCACAATACTGACGCAGGCAGTCAGGTATGGGTCGCTGATCACTGCCTCATTAAACCTGATGACTTCCATCGCCTCCCCCCCCTCATCAAATAATATCTAAATGACATTAAAGTAGAGGAGTTGTCTATAAAATAACTTGGATTCTGTAACTGCTGTTTATTTCATAAAATAAAAATTGGATCAGAAATGGCTAATGCCAGTCTTATAACAAAACCATTAAAAGAAAAAAAACAGCAGAAAAATTTACATAACCAGTCCTCTTGCAAAATGGTGTGCGACTGGTCACGTCCGTGCTGTTTCTTGCACTGGTTAAACTCTCTTACGAATCTCTATGGCAGATAGTGATCTGCTTATCTGGGGTTTACTTTTAAAACATTCTGTTTGAAATATTTGAGACCTTATCTAAACAGAACTGCAGACCTGTAGCTGGGAATATTTATAATCAATTCATGGAATGTATTTTTTACTGTTAATCATAATCTATTATATCTGTCTATTCTATCCATCTATTCTATCTATGTCTTCTACCTCTTCTATCTATCTATCTATCTATCTATCTATCTATCTATCTATCTATCTATCTATCTATCTATCTATCTATCTATCTATCTATCTATCTATCTATCTATCTATCTATCTATCTATCTATAAGGACCAATATCTTGATATTCTACTCCTCAAAAAGAGATTGCTTTTCATCAAGGCCAAGTTAATTCATAAAATTCTATCGCACAGTGCTCCACTCTATTTGTTGTTGTTGTTCAAATCCAACCCAAAACACAGTCAACGGTTAAGCAATTGTTTTCTCCCAAAACCAAGGCTTGACATTTAAAAAAGCTTTTCTTATTCAGCTTCCACCTTTAAAATGCCCAACCAACTCATTTAAAACTTATAAGTAACGTTCGTTCTTATGACTTCAAACTTTGTCGACATCTGTTTAATATAGACTATATGCTTCCCTAATCATAGTCTAAAGTAGTTTAAAGTATGGCTTGATTATTGTAATTTTTGTATACTACTTTTCTATAAATTTGTTAGTTTTGAATGAATGTAAGAATGCAAGTTTATTTCATGTTATTGCATAAATCAGAGTGGACATGAGATATGTTTAATATTTATTTATGTAATCATTTAGTTGTGCCTTCATGATTGTTATGCTCAGTAACAAATGCTGAATTACTGTGACTGGGTGAAAGCTGTATGATGAAGGGCAGAATGTTAGACGGGCCTGCGTGCCCAATTCTTAACCCTTTAAAAATAAAATATTGTCTATCTATCTATCTATCTATCTATCTATCTATCTATCTATCTATCTATCTATCTATCTATCTATCTATCTATCTATCTATCTATCTATCTATCTATCTATCTATTTACCTATCTACCTACCTACCTACCTACATGTCTATCTGTTTGTCTGTCTGTGTCTGTTTGTCTGTCTATCTATCTATTGCCCTGTAGACTGGCGGTGACGATTATGCTTATCATAAATTCTCTGCTCTCTATGCCATCTCATTGATCCATCCAGCATTTTCTCTCTCTATCTCTCTCTCTCTCTCTCTCTCTCTCTCTTTACCTCGATGTCCTTTGCCTTTTATCTTTCCCGTTGTCGCAGTGTATTCCAGCTTGCCTCGCCGTAGAACGTATCTTAAGAATTTGGATTGTCCTTTTCTGGACTTTTGT
This sequence comes from Achatina immaculata, assembly GCA_009760885.1. Taxonomy (NCBI): domain Eukaryota; kingdom Metazoa; phylum Mollusca; class Gastropoda; order Stylommatophora; family Achatinidae; genus Lissachatina; species Lissachatina immaculata. The sequence goes on along the minus strand of CM019715.1, from coordinate 23,621,574 downwards.
TATTGTTTGCCTCATATCTCTCCAGCCTCTCTCAGAACGTCACCATTTGCTTTCTTCGCTGTCCATGGTATTCCTTACAAGGAACCACGTTCATCGTCTTCCACCTGGCGTTGTACTTCATCAGTGACTGCCCATGACTTGCATCCGTAAAATAAACTTGACGATGTAGCATTAGAGTACTCTTGTCCTCACTCCCAATAACAACGATTTGTTACACAGAATACGTTTCATTTTCTTCTTGCGTTATTCTGCTCTTTATCTCAGTTAGGCATCTTCCATCTCAGGTCAGTAGGGTTCCCAGATATCTAAACTTGTCAATTTATTTCAGTATTGTCATGTTAAATGTTATTTTACATTCATGAATCACTTTTCTTTGAGATAACTGTAACTTCCTTTTTCATCTTGTTCAAGGCAAGGCCGCCATGCTTTCACGTTCTATAAGTACTACCACGTCCAGTAACTCGTACTGTTCTTTTTCACGCTTTGCTGTTAAGACCTGCATATCTCAAGTTGTTTAAGTTGTGTCTCCCCATTGATATTCCAGTAGTTCATGTATATGTCGCACGATATTCTCGCTGTATAAGGAAAGTAAATCGGGTGATAACACACATCCTTTGCGCACTCTAAGTTGATATTTGTCAGTTTCTTGCTCTACCTTTAGTGCTGCTGATTGCTGTCAAAAGATGTTTTAATAATTCTCAGGTCCTTTCCATCATGATTATTTGTTCTAAAAGTTCCATTTTTGGTTGTGGTGGACTTGTCAAAAGCCTGGCAGTAATCTATAAAACACAGCTATATATCAGTTTTAACGTCCATGGCTCTTTTTTGCGAGCAGTGCTAACGTGTTTATTAAGTTACTTGCAGCCTTCCCTTTGACACATCCACATTGTTCTTCTGCAATTTCTGGTTTTATCTGAGCCCTCACTTGCTACATGCGGGGCTCCACTTTGGTGACGTGACTCATGAGGTGTCCCGTACCTCCGTCAGTATACGGGACACCCTTGGGCAAGGTGGAGTACCCGTAAAGCCCTCCGATCAGGGTGACGTGAAGCCATGGGAGCAGGTGGTGGATGGAATGGGAGAGCAGCTGACAGATAATGTTGGTTATGGTCACCATTCTATGATGGTAGGCAGACGATCTCAGTGTAGGGACAATGGCTACAATCACTGACTAGTACAGTCACTGCCCGGAAGGAAAGCAATGGTAAACTATCTTCTGGAAATATAACAAGAAACCCAAACAGCAATCATGGAATGCACGCAGCAGCAGGTCATCTTGCTCACAACCGAGAGACCTACAGGAGTGCTGTTTGGGAGGCAAAGTTCCGCAAGGGACATGCAAATGAATGAATGATGACTCATGAGGTTGATAGTTCTGTGATCTTCACATTCCACTGCGTCTGGATTCTTGGATATAGCAATAAACATTGATTTCATTAAATCATTTGGCATATATCCAACAGTGTGGATGCCATTCAAAAGTTAATCTACTACCAAAATAATAGTATTATTAATAGATTATCAAAAGATAATCTAACATCTTTGGTCAACGATATGTTTTCAGGTCATCTGAGTTGACAGTTTCGACATCTGACTTATTTAACTGTGAGTAAATCACATGCTTACTTTTTTGTTTTTGTGATAGATTGCTGTATTCTTGGGGTTAGTTCTACGTACATTTTATATGAGATTTCCATGACATCATCTGTATGTGGCTATAGGTTTTGTTGCTTTTCTGTATGCACTGCCAGACATGAAAAATGTATTTTCTGGTGGGCCACATGCTGCAGGCAAACGTCCTCAGTAACAGAAGAAAATTAGGTATCTAATTTAAGACAGTTAGGTATTTAATTTAAGACAGTTAGGTATCTAATTTAAGACAGTTAGGTACCTAAGTTATGACAGTTAGGTATTTAATTTAAGACAGTTAGGTATCTAATTTAAAACAGTTAGATATCTAATTTAAGACAGTTAGGTATCTAAGTTAAGACAGTTAGGTATCTAACTTAATACAGTTAGGTATCTAATTTAAAACAGTTAGATATCCAATTTAATACAGTTAGGTATTTAATTTAAGACAGTTAGGTATCCAATTTAATACAGTTAGGTATTTAATTTAAGACAGTTAGGTATCTAATTTAAGACAGTTAGGTATTTAATTTAAGACAGTTAGGTATCTAAGTTAAGACAGTTAGGCATCTAAGTTAAGACAGTTAGGTATCTAAGTTAAGACAGTTAGGTATCTAATTTAAGACAGTTAGGTATCTAATTTAAGACAGTTAGGTATCTAAGTTAAGACAGTTAGGTATCTAATTTTACTGCTGGTTTGTGGAGATGGAGAAAAAAAATCCGGTGTCAGTTATACACATGTAAAAGTTTTTTAGCTTTGGACTGTGCTGTGCCTGTGATCACCTCTTACATAATCAAAGTGCCATTTATTTCTTTTACAATGATGATTAAGATAATCATTTCATATCCCCAGGTTACTACTACATATCCCCAGGATGCTACTCATCTCTTTCATAACCAGGTTTAACCATGACACTCACCTTGTTTATAACGAGATTTGATATACAATTTCTCTCTTTTATAATCACGGCTGATATTCCGCTCTTTTCGGTTATAACCAAGTGTGATGTACTTACTCATCTCGCTTATAACCAGGTATGGTCATGCTACTCATCCCGTTTATAACAACTGCAAATCTAACGTGTGAAAACTTTCTGAGAAAATTCCTTTTATCTCTTACTATAAACAAAAACAAGCAAAGAAAAGGATAACATTTTATATGTCATATATCTCACTGGTTTTTATTTTTACTTTTTACTTTCTTCCTCTCTATCATTGCTAAACCATCGCATCGATGAGGCAGAGAGGCTGCAGTCTTCAGCCAGGGAAGTATCATATTCTGGCACCTGGTCCAGCCTATTGGAGGAGGTCAGCTTAAGCTAATTAGGATAAAATGACCTTGATGGGAATACGATTCAAAACGTGTCCTGGCCTGCAAGAAAACTTGGCTATCTAATTAAGATTATTATAATCATGAAAACGTGAAGAAAACTTTGTAGACAGTGCGTGAGACATTAAATATCAAGGAAAAAAAGTCCATCATCTTTTATCAAAAGCGCTCGCTATAGAGGCTTGGGCAAAGGGAGACATTTTGGCAAAATTCAGAACACGACAGTCCAGTTTTGTATAACGTTATTTTAATAAGCGGCTTACTGGGACACCTTGTGACAACAGGAAAAGTGGAGCGAAAAAGGACTAGAGGAAAACAAAACAAAAACAAAAACAAATTACTTGACGGAGAACGGTCCAGAACATATCTTATGGAAATACTCCTTAGGACAGGTGGTTGTGGAAATCAGTGACAACCAACGCCTGACTGGAATGGACCAAAGAGAGAGAGAGGGAGAGAGAGAATGGGGGTAGAGAGAGGAGGAGAGAGAAAGAGAGGGAGAGAGGGGTAGAGAGGGAGAGAGAGTGGGTGTAGAGAGAGAGGGAGAGCAAAAGTGGGGGTAGAGAGAGAGGGAGAGAGAGTGGGGGTAGAGAGAGAGTGGTGTAGACAGAGAGTGGGGGTAGAGAGAGGGAAGGAGAGAGAGTGGGATAGAGAGAGAGTGGGGTAGAAAGAGAGTGGGGGTAGAGAGAGTGAGGGAGAGAGAGTGGGGTAGAAAGAGAGTGGGGGTAGAGAGAGAGAGAGTGAGAAAGAGAGCTCGCGGGAGAAGCAAGTACGTTGTCTTCAAATTATCATTTTGCGATTGATGCTCTTCACATGAACTTCACTTCAGTCAGGAAAGGCACACACAGAAGTGTGATTTGCTGCACGTTGTGGGCAATTCTGAAATAATAACTTCTGTGTCGAAAGAGAGTTCATATGCGTCTCACATCCGTCTTGTGATGTAGACTCACATCTTTACTGTTGATATTCGTCACCCATTCTGACTGCTGATGTTTTCTAACATCTTGGCTCCGTATGTCGACTCACATCCTGACTGTTAATAGCTTCTCACATCCTAACTACTGATGGATGGACAGATAGATAGATAGATAGATAGATAGATAGATAGATAGATAGATAGATAGATAGATAGATAGATAGATAGATAGATAGATAGATGGATGGATGGATGGATGGATGGATGGATGGATGGATGGATGGATAGATAGATAGATAGATAGATAGATAGATAGATAGATAGATAGATAGATAGATAGATAGATAGATAGATAGATAGATTCAGAACATATCCTTACAACGGAAGAATTTGGAAATGTGCACTTCAAGTCTGATGTATCGCAATGCGCGTGTGGATTCTGCGTTGTTTGTACACCCATAGTTCCCCTCTTACAGCCACTCGCAGCTGGCAACCCAGTTTCTCTCGGAAGAAAAATAAGGTGGCAAAGGTTACAGTCTGGAATATTTGTATAGAAACAGTTGAATCGTCTTATATTTTCCTAGTAACATCTACGACGAAACAAATCGGTAAAATCACAAACGTCTTGCATTAATTCTACAACACTTTGCCATCAGAATAAATGTAACTTTACAAGACTGAAAGTTCGCACTGTAGTTCTGGACTAACTGTCAGAAAAGACGTCGTAGACAGTGTAATTAGTTATTTTAATATTTAAAGAACAGTACCATTTTCTTGTTAGTGCACATTCATTCATTCATTCATTCCTTTGCATGTCCCTTGCGGAACTTTGCCTCCCAAACAGCACTCCTGTAGGCATCTCGGTTGTGAGCAAGATGGCCTGCTGCTGCTGCATCCATTTCCAGATCATCAACGATGTCTTGCAGCCATCTTCGTTTCGGTCTTCCTCTTTTTCTTTTTCCCATTATGTATCCTTCCAATACGGTCTTCTCTAAATTATCATGACGTTTAATGTGGCCAAAATATTTAAGTTTTCTCTCTTTAATCCTCTTTACTAGCCAGCCTTCTTCAATATTAAGCTCTTGTAGTATAGATATATTTGTTCTTTTTTGTGTCCACGATATTTGGAGAACTCTTCTATAGCATTTACATTCAAAGGCATTTATGTGCTTCTCAGCTGTTTTGTTAAGTGTCCAGGTCTCACAGGCATATGTTGCGATGGGAAAGATGCATGCCCTTAAAAATCTTATTTTTGTGGTTCTGTCTGCTCCTCTCCACAGATTCTTTATTTGTTTTACTTTCTGAAGAGCAATAGATGTCCTCCTTTTAATTTCCCTCATTGTATCTCCATTATTAGTTAGTAGTGATCCAAGATATTCAAAACTCTCCACTTCTTCCAGTTTTTCCTATATCTATTTTTCTTACAGCCATTTTGGTTTGTTATTCCTTTATTTATTTCACTTATCTCAGTTCTTTCTGGTGATTGATTATGTCTGTTATCTTATATGACTGGAATACAAGCAGGAAACAACATTTATTTTGCCCTTAGACACTTGTTGCAATAAAAGAAATTCTGTCCCACAACACCAAACTATATATAAAAGACGCTGATTAGACCAGTTGTCTTGTATGGATAAGAAACATGGAGCACTACAAAACAAGATGAAGCACAAATACTGATCTTTGAAAACAGAATCTTGAGAAGATTTTGTGAACCAGTCATAGTGAGACATCAGTCATAGTGAGACATCAGTCATAGTGAGACACCGGTCATAGTGAGACATCAGTCATAGTGAGACATCAGTCATAGTGAGACACCAGTTATAGTGAGACATCAGTCATAGTGAGACATCAGTCATGGTGAGACACCAGTCATAGTAAGACATCAATCATAGTGAGACATCAGTCATAGTGAGACACCAGTCATAGTGAGACACCAGTCATAGTGAGACATCAGTCATAGTGAGACACCAGTCATAGTGAGACACCAGTCATAGTGAGACATCAGTCATAGTGAGACACCAGTCATAGTGAGACATCAGTCATAGTGAGACACCAGTCATAGTGAGAGACCAGTCATAGTGAGACACCAGTCATCCAGAGGATATGCGTCAACCATCGCCAGCGTCTTTCCTCAAAACGACATAATAAATGTTGGACGTCATATGAATGTTGTATGTGATGTGAGTAGAATGCTGGAGAGGGGGGGGGGCTTATGTTTGAATATTTAGTGGGCTTTATATTATAGCTTTAATATGAACGTTCTATTACTACTATTCACAACAGCCCTAACTAGTTGTCCATGATGTCTTACTCTGACATTCTCCCCTGATTCTCTCAGACTCATTTCTAGACTATATTGTTTCTTTTCTTATTTGCCTCCCCTGGATTAGTTTCCCAGTATATCTGAGGCAGTTCCCCCCTAACGACTGCCAAGCAACGTCTCTACGAAATTTTCCACTCTCCACTTATAACTACCATTATGGAAAACGGCAGATTGAGATGGCTCAGACACTCAGAGAGGATGGACGAGAATAGGCAGACAAAAAAAGGTCAATATAGAAGTGATAAACAGAGACAACCCAAGGGGCAGACCAAGACAACGAGTGTGTGAAGACAACCTGGAAGAAGAAATACGAGTCCTTGGACTGGACAATTGGCAGGAGAAGACTAAGAACAGAGAAGAATTTAGGCAAGCCTTGTCTGCAGCTATCTATGAGACGCAACGGTTCGGAAAGCTGAATGAATGAATGAATTCTACCTATGGCTATACAAGCTGAAAATTTTGAGTGGTTTAACCTCTCGCTTTGATACATTTGGTTTTGTTTTTTTTTTTTTGCTTTGTAGTTTTCACGTTAAGTTATTATTTAGCTTTCTTACCTATTTCTGATGTTTGGCACTAAAAAGAAATGAAGACTTTACCACAGACATCACAAGTCGTCGAAAATTAAACTAGCCAAGAAAAGACAAATAGAAGTCTTAGAACAGTCTTCAGTTTTACTCTATGTATAGTTACAGAATCTTATAATCACAGGAAGGGGCGCCTAAGTGACAAAGTGGTTCGAATCCACCCGGAGGCACTCCCGCGCCCCCCCACCCCCAGATGTAGAAATGGTACCTAGCATTTTCTGGACCACGAGAAGGAAAGGCGGCCAGGCGTGATGCTGACCACGTCATTCTCTAGCGTGCCGACAGGTCAAGGAAAATATAGACACTAGCGCCATATAGCCCACGTACCACCAGGACGTAGTGGGAGTACCTAACCTAACAATCACAGGAAAACTTGAGAAAAACGACATAGAAGAAAACTGATGGAAGACAATCATTCTTCATCAGTGCTGAAGTACCCAATCAAGGTCAAGTCTGAAACTGGTCGCCAGGACTAGTCCAGTTTTCCCACCTTCCAGTGTTATCTACATCAGAATTAGCTCTCATGCCCACCTGAAAACTCCAGTGTTATCTACATCAGAACTAGCTCTCTTGCCCGCATGGAGACTCCAATGTTATCTACATCAGAATTAGCTCTCGTGTTCACCTGGAGACTCCAGTGTTATCTAAATCAGAACTAGCTCTCGAGCCCGCGTGGAGATCCAGTGTTATCTAAATCAGAACTAGCTCTCGTGCCCACCTGGAGACTCTAGTGTTAACTATATCAGAACTAGCTCTCTTGCCCGCACGGAGACTCCAGTGTTATCTACATCAGAACTAGCTCTCGTGCCCACCTGGAGACTCCAATGGTATCTAAATCAAAACTAGCTGTCGTGCCCACCTGAAGACTCCAGTGTTATCTAAATCAGAACTAGCTCTCGAGCCCGCGTGGAGACTCCAATGTTATCTACATCAGAACTAGCTCTCTTGCCCACCTGGAGACTCCAGTGTTATCTACATCAGAATTAGCTCTCGTGCCCACCTGGAGACTCCAGTGTTATCTAAATCAGAACTAGCTCTCGAGCCCGCGTGGAGATCCAGTGTTATCTACATCAGAACTAGCTCTCTTGCCTACGTGGAGACTCCAGTGTTATCTAAATCAGAACTAGCTCTCGTGCCCACCTGGAAACTCCAGTGTTATCTACATCAGAACTAGCTCTCTTGCCCACAAGGAGACTCTAATGTTATCTAATCCAGAACTAGCTCTCGAGCCAACCTGGAGACTCCAGTGTTATCTAAATCAGAACTAGCTCTCGTGCCCACGTGGAGACTCCAATGTTATCTAAATCAAAACTAGCTGTCGTGCCCACGTGGAGACTCCAGTGTTATCTACATCAGAACTAGCTCTCGAGCCTGCGTAGAGACTCCAATGTTATCTACATCAGAACTAGCTCTCGTGGCCACGTGGAGATTCCAGTGTTATCTACGTCAGAACTAGCTCTCGTGCCCACATGGAGACTCCAATGTTATCTAAATCAGAACTAGCTGTCGTGCCCACGTGGAGACTCCAGTGTTATCTAAATCAGAACTAGCTCTCGTGCCCACATGGAGACTCCAATGTTATCTAAATCAGAACTAGCTGTCGTGCCCACGTGGAGACTCCAGCTCCTACAAGGGCGTTCACTTCACGTGTTGGACATCTTAAATCGGTAGAGATGACCCCAACGTCTACAGTGATCAGCCCTTCAGTTCTTCTTTCCTGAAGTCTTCTTTGTAGCTGACGAAATGAACCAGGTTTTACCTGTTCACAGCCACGGCTTTCACCCACTGATTTATGTGATGATTTTGTATGCGATATGTTGCCTTTCACTGTGTGCTTTCTTGCCTGAGTGATGACACTGTTTCATTTTTCTCCCTTGTTTAAAAGAAAGGAATATTTTCGCAGCATTTTAGCACCTTTGTATAAAAAAACTGTCGATGTGGAGAGCAGTCAAGATCTGATGTCAATAATGTGGTTTTTTCTTATTTAAAAAAATCTAGTAATCTTCACTACTTGTGACCTGGTTGGTTGAGTGGGTAGGCGCTCGGAACAATAATCTGGTGGTACTGGGGTCAAGTTCCAGTAGTGTTTTTGTTTCTGATACCACCCACTCCAAAAAGGCCCTGGGGTCTACCTGGCCTCTAAAAATGGTTTTCAGCGAAGTCTGGGAAGGTAAATGCGCCCGGGCGTGATAATACTGAGCCTGTCATATTTTCATGTGCCAGAGGTCTTGGAAATACGGGTCTAGCATTGGATCCCCAATAATATCATGGAAAAGAGGATTTTATCTTTTACATAATCTTCACAGTACTAGAACTAAGAACGGTCGTGCTCTGCTGCTTGCACTTAAGACAGCCTCATAAATCTTATATCTTATATCCTTCCCGTGCCGTTAAACGTCACATAGGGCTCGCAAAGTAGTTCGCCAATTTTTCCTGTCTTCGGGGAGTCTTTCAACCTCATCAAGGGATTTTATGCCTGTTAATTTGGCCTCTCTTAACAATGTCCTCTTCAGAGTTTCACGCGGTCTGCCTCTTTTCCTCTGGCCTGTCTCATAAGTGCTCAGCCTTTAACCCCAGTGTTGATCGTAGTGTGTGTTAGGTGATACTGCCAGTGGCACAGTGATTGATCACAGCTTCACAGTACTCACATCAGCTCGCTTATCCTTATAGATCGCGTGTAGTCTTCTATGAAGATCAATGAGAGCAAACATTTTCAGCATTGTGAATCTGAATAATACGGGAGCTTGTTTGAACTTCCTTCGAGCACCAGAGTTAAGGGAAGAAGATAAAGCAGTAGAGGATGTCAACAATTAGAAGATCATTTAGAGAGATGATCATGGATTGGACAGAAGATAAGAAATGTAAAGCTGTGGTGTACTGGACGTCTGTAGACTAATATTCAAGACTTCAGTTGTTTGCTAGCCCTGGTCTTAAGTACAGTATTTCTCTTCTGTCCATCATAGAAAAAATGAAAACCCGACACCAGCATAGCAAGACAGGCATTGACATGGAATCCTCAAGGAAATAGAAAACGAGGAAGACCTAGACTTACTTTGAGAAGAGAAATTATGACAGTGCTCAGAGAAAAGGGGTACACATGGAAGGAAGCAGAGAATAATTCCAAGAACAGTGATGACTGGAGAGACTTTATCCGTGGCCTATGCTCTCAAGGGAGTGAAAGGCGATGATGATGATGATGATGATGATGATGATGACGATGATGATGATGATATAAAAATTTGACAGACAAGTGCCTACTTCGGTTTTTCAGCAGTTACAGATTGACTGTTCCATGGACACACTGCACTGGATGGGGACAGATCACGCAGCAATAATTCATCGGAATTACAAATAACTTAGCCGGAAAAAGATTACAGCAAACATGTTTATCCCAATAAACGCTTGAAAATCAAGTTAATTAATAAACTAAAAAAAAACGTCTTTGTGAACAAATTTATGGGGGCTGGGTCTCTCAGACCAATAAAGAAAGCTGTTACTTCATCTTAGACTTCTTGCCAGCAGCGAACATCTTCATGACTTCTTTTCTTACAGACCGTGATCTTTGTGAAGTTCACTGGCTGGGAATTGGGAGAGAACATGTCCTTGACTACGCTTGGTACTTTGGAAGCAACCAGTTGAGACCTGAACATTAGATTGAGTTGAGATAGAAGTGAACATTAGATTGAGATGAGATAGAAGTGAACATTAGATTGAAATGAGATAGAAGTGAACATTAGATTGAGCTTGCGTGTTAGCTATGGCAGTCACGACTACAAGAAGGCCCAAATGTCTCCGAAATATAAAAATCAATTTAATTTTGTTTCCGTAATTACCCTTTCACAAGATTTTAATTAAGCACAGAGCCTGTCTGTACATGTTGTCGATGTGACTACATGTTTTGTAATTACACTGAAAGTTTGCTAAAAACAAAAAATTTGTCAGGTTCTCATGGGATGTAGACTTTTGGATGAAGCTGTATCTTGAGGTCTATCTCCAACCGTCTGTATACTATTTCTTTTTCCGCAAACGTCATGTAACTGATTCCTTGAAGAATCTCATTTTTCTTACAAGACATTGATTGTAAATGCATTTATCTCGGACAGTTTGTGCTCTCTGTGACTGTTTACTACGTCTGATATGCATTTGATTTTCTAATATAGATCTGATACGAATTTGATTTTTATAAATTGATTCCTTATTCTTGTCAATATTTCGCAATGGCCGGAGTGTGAATTCTTATTTCCGTTCAATTCTCTCATCCTGTGCCACAAAGTCCCCTTGTTAGGAATTCACAGCTGGTTCATTCTCCTGCTTTTCCGGTTCATGATGTTCTCGAACCGTCCATTAATGCACCATTGTTGCCGCTTTGCTCTTTTCATCCAAAATTATTCTAAAGTATTTTTTTTCCTTTGATGTGATCAGAATGTATTCAGTGTTTTTGTTTTATTTTCTTTATTGTTGCCTGTTTACTGTCTATTGTTCTTGTGCGGTTTTTTTAAACTTTCGGTCCATGAAGTACAACCTTTGTTTCTGTAGATTAAATGATTTGACAAGAAAAATTGCTTTTAAAACGTGTGATTTGTGCGCATTCTTTTCTGAAGTAATATTTTATTTAAATAACTGATAATTAATTCTTCATTTTCGTTTATTCAGTCAGACGGATCTTGTCAGTGATTGCAAGTTACTTTGATGTGATTCAAGTCAGTCGCTCACAGAGGTGAGTTCAAAAACTGTTGTTTTTGATAGCGCTGGTTTCTTTGTCGGTTTTGTGTTACTGTTTTTGCTGTTTCAGTTGTTGTTATTTGTAGTTGCTGCTTCTTTTGCTGTTGTTGTTGTTGTTGTTGCTGCTGCTGAAAGCTCCATCTGTGACCGCGTACTTGTGACGAAGCCTTGCAAGATCTTAAGACACAGAATTGAATCGGATATGAAGCTGGTTACAATAGCTTGCCTGTTCTTGAAGTGGGCTTAAGGAGACCGGGTTGCCCACTGTGTCATAATGGAGGGATCACGTGAAGACGTCCAGTGCTCAATGGCTGCTGTGTCACAATGGAGGGATCACGTGAAGGGTGAAGAAGTTCAGTGCTCAGTGGCTGCTGTGTCACAGTGGAGGGATCACGTGAAGAAGTACAGTGCTCAATAGCTGCTGTGTCACAATGGAGGGATCACGTGAAGAAGTCCAGTGCTCAATGGCTGCTGTGTCACAATGGAGGGATCACGTGAAGAAGTACAGTGCTCTGTGGCTGAAGGAAAACAACTGCATCTTTCAAGGAGCGTAGACGAGACACGGGGGAAAGGAGGTAGAGAGTGGTCGTCATCTACAGGTGGGGTGTTGCACTCTAATGTACCTGTTCACCACAGAATGTAAGATAAGATTAGCCATATTATGCGGAAATTGTTGAAACAGGAAGACATAAATTAACAAAGGTTTTAAACATTTGAATGAAGTTAACCATTTGTACCCTGACGGTACTCACAAATACCACTTTGTTTAAATTGTAATATTTCATAAATGCGAACATCATTCTTGATGATACTCAAATGAATATTGGCTTCTGTCAAACAACCAGTAAATTTTGCTCTTCATTGTGCCGGGTGTACTTTTTTTCTGTCCTGTCAAACAAAACTGGCCAATTTTTCAGAGAACTTGAGTTTTTGTCCTCTTTGTGCTTGTAAATTCCATTCTAAAAAAAAGCATGAAAATGTTTATAAAAATTAACTAATTTCCTTCTTTCTATGTTCATAGCTCACAAAAAAAAATACCCTATGACATAAAAAATAATGACAAAATTACAGGGAAATTAGTTCAAGATACAAAGGGAAAACATGTTCATGTCAATCTTTTTTTTTTCAGTTACAAATGCTAAAGATATTTTTTTAAAATCAAAATGTGAATAATACGAGAAAGATTTAATGCCAGATCTGACAATCCATTTCTTCTTGATATTTTTGTTCTAAATATTTTGCTGTATATCTAAAACAGAAAGTAAGTCTCAGCTCCATCTACAAGAATCTTGTATTTAGATCTGACGGACTCTGATCATTCTGTCCATGAAAGATTGACTGATACGTAAAGAAGAAGAACAGCGCACTCAAATGTAGCAACCTTCGTCTCGTTGTCTATAGCAGGGTCAAATGAGGGAGTGGAACAGGGATGAGGGAGTGGAACAAGGATGAGGGAGCGGCACAAGGATGAGAGAGTGGAACACGGACGAGGCAGCGGCACAGGGATGAGGGAGTGGAACAAGGACGAGGGAGTGGAACAAGGACAAGGGAGCGGCACAGGGATGAGGGAGCGGAACAAGGATGAGGGAGTGGAACAAAGACGAGGGAGCGGCACAGGGATGAGGGAGCGGAACAAGGACGAGGGAGTGGAACAAAGACGAGGGAGCGGCACAGGGATGAGGGAGTGGAAAAAGGAGCATATGATAGTTTTGAAGTCAGGCTGAAATATTGGAGCGCCCTTGTTTGGTAATAGGAAAATATTCACTCCATAAACGCAGTATGGCTTAGATGTTTCTTGGTTTCAAGATGCAACTGGGAAACGCCTTCACGAAACTCCAAGAAACATTTAACCGTGGGAAAATCTTAGTTCGCCATTCTTGAATGACAAATTCGCCGTTTGACTGACAAGGTTGCCCACCCTGCAGAATCATATTTTGCTCTGAGATGTGAATGGACAAAATAATAGACATTTTAGGAATAGAAATATTGAAATCTCTTTTCGGCTGTAACTCTAGAGTTCTAGCATTGATGTCAGACTTGAGTATCGCTTGATAGTAATATTTATGGCTGGAAAACAGTACAACTGAATGTTTGACGTTTAAGAAATGTTAGTAGTTTCCATGAGAACATGTTATTTAAAATGTTCGTTCCATAGACTGTGCTGCAAATATGATTAACCTCTCTCTCACTCTCTGTGAACCTTAAGTGCCCAAGGCACACGAGGCTTCTGCAAAGGTTTTTTCCGCTCCTGGCCAAGTGAGATCTCCATTTCTCAACGTCCTCTCTGTTGTTCTTCTTTGTTCTCCTTTTGGTCCTCTCTGTTGTTCTTCTTTGTTCTCCTTTTGGTCCTCTCTGTTGTTCTTCTTTGTTCTCCTTTTGGTCCTATCTGTTGTTCTTCTTTGTTTCCTTTTGTCCTCTCTGTTGTTCTTCTTTGTTCTCATTTTGTCCTCTCTGTTGTTCTTCTTTTATCCTCTCTGTTGTTCTTCTTTGTTCTCCTTTTGGACCTCTCTGTTGTTCTTCTTTGTTCTCCTTTTATCCTCTCTGTTGTTCTTCTTTGTTCTCCTTTTATCCTCTCTGTTGTTCTTCTTTGTTCTCCTTCTGTCCTCTTTGTTGTTCTTCTTTGTTCTCCTTTTTGTCCTTTCTGTTGTTCTTTTTTGTTCTCCTTTTGTCCTCTCTGTTGTTCTTCTTTGTTCTCCTTTTGTCCTCTTTGTTGTTCTTCTTTGTTCTCCTTTTGGTCCTCTCTGTTGTTCTTCTTTGTTCTCCTTTGGTCTACCCTTACTTCTGTTCCCCTTAATGCTGTTTTTGATACTGAGACATCGACCATTCAAAGCATGTCCCAACCATCGTCAGCGTCTTTCCTCAAAACGACATAATAAATGTTGAACGTCATATGAATGTTGTATGTGATGTGAGTAGAATGTTGGGCCGGGGGGGGGGGCGGGAGGGAGTTGGGAGGGCCTTATTTTTTAATGTTCAGTGGTTTAATAGTACGGCTTTAATATGAACGTTCTATTACTACTATTCAAAACAGCCCTAACCAGTTGTCTATGATTCTTGCTCTGAAATTCTTCCCTGACTCTCTCCGAGTCATTTCTAAACTATATTGTTTCTTTTCTTATTTACCCCTTCATTTGTTTCCCAGTATATCTGAGGCAGCTCATTCGAGCGACTACGGTTCGCCAAACAACGTCTCTATGAAATTGCCTAGGGGATATATATATATATATATATATATATATAATTCTGAAAACGTAGTTTCAAGGCGAAATGCTGTGACTACGAGCATGGTGGACAGTTAAATGTTGCCGATGCCATGAAAATGTTGAGGCACAGCATCGTGTCGGATGGGGAGATGGCTACGGTTACTTCTATTTTTAGTCCCTGAAAGAAGCTAAGAAAGTATGGTAGGTGAAGAAGTACTGCATACTAGCAGACCCCGCCCTTATGAGGATGACAGCGATCTCTGTATCGTTAGACAAGCTAGCGGGTCAGGCTCCGCCCCTATGAGGATGATAGTGATCTCTGTATCGTTAGCCAAACTAGCGGGAATGACGGGAGTGAAGACACTGTCCATTTTGGCAGTCAGAGACACAAGGCTGACATACTGGCGTCAGGTTTGGCGAACCAGAGCTGACATACTGACTGGCGACAGGTTTGGCGAACCAGAGCTGACAATAAACTTGCCCAACCTATTCGCTGATATCCCTACTAACAGGCCTGGGCTGGCTAAGGAACTGGGGATCGCCATAGTCTCAACGGCGGTGAAGTCTACCAACGAAATATTGCACGTCCCCTGCATGTTCTCCGCAATCAGGGACTGACAAAGATAATTGCCATGATCCACTCCCAGGTCGACACGATGTTGTGCCTCAACATCTTCACTGCATCGACTACGTAGAGCACCAGCTCTCAGTTGAGACACTGAAGCAAAAGAAAAAGAAGAAGAAGAAGACTGGGGTAGCAAAGGACTGGTGCAACAGGGTCTTGGTCGGCTGTGGTTCGCCAGCCCTGGCGCAAACTAAGATTGGTGACTGGCAGATTGAACAGTGTCTTTACCCAGTGTACAACAAATAAAGTGGTGACTGGCAGATTGAACAGTGTCTTTACCCAGTGTACAACAAATAAAGTGGTGACTGGCAGATTGAACAGTGTCTTTACCCAGTGTACAGCAAATAAAGTGGTGACTGGCAGATTGAACAGTGTCTTTACCCAGTGTACAACAAATAAAGTGGTGACTGGCAGATTGAACAGTGTCTTTACCCAGTGTACAACAAATAAAGTGGTGACTGGCAGATTGAACAGTGTCTTTACCCAGTGTACAGCAAATAAAGTGGTGACTGGCAGATTGAACAGTGTCTTTACCCAGTGTACAACAAATAAAGTGGTGACTGGCAGATTGAACAGTGTCTTTACCCAGTGTACAACAAATAAAGTGGTGACTGGCAGATTGAACAGTGTCTTTACCCAGTGTACAACAAATAAAGTGGTGACTGGCAGATTGAACAGTGTCTTTACCCAGTATACAACAAATAGTGACAACAGGACACGACGCATAACTGTTCTTTTTATAATAGAGAAAAAAAAGACTAAAGCTGGAAAAAGGGTACATTAAATCTAGAGACAGCACTCGGAGAACAGAATAAGAAAATCTTAACCGAATATTTGAGATTCTATCCAGTAATTTCGCAGACAACTGTTCTTTGGCCGGCAAAATGCTTGGAATGTAAATATTTATTTTATATACCCCCAACCCTTCCTTCTCCTGTGTCAACAATTCCTTCGGCAAGCTGGTTGTGGTGCAGAAGTCCTGCGTCAGAGCTTTATTAAAACAAGTGGTTCAGTCAACGTAAATTTTGTTCTACAGATTCTATACGGGAAACAAAGATAATTTAACAAGTTAATTACAAGTCATTGTGCTAAATTACTGTATCTTCCGTAAACTTCAAATTATGATCTAAACGTATAAATACAAATAATATCTAAATAAAATGACGTGGGCGGATTAAGGTGCAGTTCAATGTGAGTCCACCAGCGTTCATCACATTATAGATGAAAACGAAAGGATTCTGTACAAGAAGGGTTTTTCAAATAAGCAAGACGTCAAGGAGTGTCATGATCGTCTTATGTGTTTAATACTAGCTGTAATATTTGTCCAGTTTATTAAACGGATAATAAAAAAAAAGTCTTGCAGAAATCCCGCCAACCCCCTAGGAATATCCCCCGAACCCCCGGGGATCCGTGGACCACATTTTGAGAAACCCTGTACTACGAGGGGGTGATTGATAAGTTCTCGGCATAAGGTACAACGGATTATTTGTGGACAACGTTATTGGGTTATTTCTCAACATAGTCCCCTTGCAAGTTTATGCACTTAGTCCAGCGATCCTGGAGCATACGGATCCCTTCTTTGTAAAAGTCAGCATTTTGTGCCAGTAGAAAGTGTTCTACAGCAAGAATGACGTCATCATCTGAAGCAAATTTGGGACCACTGAGCTCCTTTTTGAGTTTGGTAAACAGAAAAAGAGGCAGAGCACTTGAAACTCTAAAGAGGAGGTTGTTAACAGAGGTCAAATGAATAGGCATAAAATCCCTTGATGAGGTTGAAAAGCTCGCCGAAAACAGGAAAAATTGGCGAACTACCTTGCGAGATTTATGTGACGTTTAACGGAACGGGAAGGATATATAAGATATAAGATAAACAGGTAACAGTCCGAAGGGACCAAATCAAGGGAATAACGAGGATATTCAAGAAGTTGGAAGCCGTATTCATGGATGGCAGCAATTGCCACCGCCGACTTGTGAACTGGAGCATTGTCTTGATGAAAGATGACTTCTCTCGTCAATTTCCCTCGACGCTTTTCCTTCAGTTTGACCTGCAGTTGCTTCACAAGATTAACATAATAGGTCCCGGCCTTATTGAAGATAGTCTACTAATAGCGCACTTCCTGAATCTCAAAAGATGGAAGCCATCACTTTGCCTGCAGACAGAACCACCTTTGCTTTCTTTGGAGGTAGGGATCCATGGTGTTTCCACTGCTTTGACTGTTCTTTGGTTTCTGGTTGAAAATAATGAACCAAAGTCTCATCCATAGTCACATATTGCTGAAGAAACTTTTCGGGATCTGCAGAAAAATGGCCAAGATTGTCTCTTGATATTTTGAGACGCTGTCATTTGTGATCAACTCCAAGAAGTTTCGGGACCCATCGAGCAGAGACCTTTGTCATTTGAAGATCATTGTGAATAATGGCATGAACACGTTCCTGGGAGATGCTCCAACTCAGTAGCAATGTACCGCTCAGTTAGTCGTCGATCCTCCATTATCATGTCATGGATTCTGCCGGTGGTTTCATCCGTAGTTACCGTTCTTGGTCTTCCTGGACGGGGATCATCTTCCAGACTCTCCCTTCCATGTTTGAAATGAGCTGCCCATTTCTTCACTGTGCTGTAAGATGGGAACTCTCTCCTAGAGTCTCCACCATATCCTCATGGATCTCCTTCGATGATAAGCCCTTGATGCAGAGGTAACGAATGAGTGTTCGATGAGACACGTTATCCATTTCCTCAATTTCTGCCACCCATTACCACTTCAGTAGCCTGTTAAAAAAATAATTGCAGTTAATTTTATTGAAACTTGGCGTTTAATCTTACATTAACCTGATCTACAAATGCACCTAATATCAGGTGTGTGTTTCAGGTATTTGCACCTTATGCCGAGAACTTATCAATCAACCCTCGTACATGGAATATTGGTTATAGAGTGAAGATTGAATAATGAAGAGCAGGATGTTAGGCGGTCCTCCGTTTTTAATCCGTCAGCCTTTGAAAACACAGTAAACTTTTGATTTAACAGATACGGTTGCAACGAAATTTGGACCTAACGGACTGGACAAGTAATAGCAATAATACTAATAATAATAATAATAAAAGTCAAGGTAAAATCCCCGTTTCCATGCCATTAAGGCATATTGGGGAATACAGTGTTAGGCCCGTATTTTCCATGAACTTCTGCACCTGAAAGTGTGGTTTGGTCAGTATCATGCCTGGCCTCATTTACCTTCCCAGATTTCTTTGAGGCTGGGTGAACGCCGAGGGCCTTTTTAGTGTGTACCAATATATATATATATGAGAGACCGGTTTATGCTTAGGAGATCGTTTTTGCCAACATCTTAATGATATTAACAGGGCCTGGACACCTGTGGCTAAACATTTTTGCCTTAGCAGTCACAGGGGAAAACAGGACATTTCTGTTAGTGTGATCCGCTCTTGTTCTGCCGATGTACGATCTCGGAGGGTCCTAGAACAGCGCCTTATTTTCCAGGCTGGCTGTTTCCACACAGCTGGAATTAACAATGTCTTCAGCTTCCTTTAACTGCTTTAGTTTTCCACACCCCCCCCCCGTTTTTTTATTTATACTCTACTTTCTCATAGCTCGTCCTCCCTATCGCCACCTTCTCTTCTTCTCTGGCGACCTATAAATGTTTATATGGTCTTGTCCTATTCACCAGTTTCACATTTTCTTCCTGCAGGTGTTTATGCTCTTCATTCCTTATCTCTCCGCTTAACCCCTCCCCCCCCCCGACACCTTCTCCTCTAGCTTCAATCATATTTCTATTGCCCTTCCCCCTTCTTCCACCTGCTTTCCTCTCTTTCTCCACCTTTTCTTTACGATTGGCTCTATCGGCTTATCCTTTGTGTGGCCCCGCGTGGTCTCTATGCCTCGTCTAGTGGACACGCATTTCTCTGTTTCCTACTTCTGGAGGATGCCACATTAAGATAAGTTTTTCGCTTAGTTATACGTTTTTTGTCTTGTTTGTGTATGTAATCTTCGAAAAAGGCTCACGCCGAAATATCGAATGTTGTATGTTTTTCATTTATACATTCTCATCTCGCTCTCATATTTTCTATTCGTTTTTTCTCACTATACTCACTCCCTCTGCTACCTTGTAAACCTGCACCATACACCTCTATCTACCTTTATTATTAGAACCAGTTTTACTGCAGTCGCCTCCCTTTTATCTGTCAGAAAAAAAATCCCACTGATGGGACTGAACCCGGTACCACGGGGTTAGTAAACCGAGAGACTAACAACTCAGCCAACCAAACCGCCAATAATAATAATAAGAATAATAATAATATACTTGAGACAGTTCTGAGACACTGCACGAAACATATATCTTAGATACCACTTAGCAAATAGAGACTACATAACACATAGATCTTTAAATAACATATAGCTCATAGAGACTATATGAGACAGATCATAGAGACTACATGAAACATTGATATTAGAGACCTCATGAAACATTGATCTTAGAAATTGTATGAGACATAGATCTTAGACACTATATGAGACACAGATCCTAGAGACTTCATGAAGCACAGATCTTAGAAATATACATGAGACACAGATCCTAGACACTACATGGGATACAGATCCTAGAGACTACATGAGACACAGATCCTAGACACTACATAAGACACAGATCCTAGAAACTACATGAGACACAGATCCTAGACACTACATGAGACACAGATCCGAGACGCTACATGAGACACGTTACATGAGACACAGTTTCTAGACACTATATGAGACACAGATCCTAGACACTACATGAGACACAGATCCTAGACACTGCATGAGACCCGTTGCATGAGACACAGTTTCTAAACACTACATGAGACACAGATCCTAGACACTACATGAGACACAATCCTAGACATACATGAGACACGTTACATGAGACACAGATCCTGGACACTACATGAGACACACATCCTAGACACTACATAAGACACAGATCCTAGGCACTACATGAGACACAGATCATAAACACTACATGAGACACAGATCCTGGACACTACATGAGACACAGATTCTAGACACTACATGAGACACACATCCTAGACCCTATATGAGACCCAGATCCTAGACACTGCATGAGACATAGATCCTAGACACTGCATGAGACACAGATCCTAGATACTATATGAGACACAGATCCTAGATACTATATGAGACACAGATCTTAGACACGTTACATGAGTCACAGATCCTAGACACTACATGAGAACGGTTATAAAATGATATAAAGAAATTAACCTTGTTAATGATAATGCAAACTTTAATACTCATACAAAGTTTAACTATCTTTGTTGGGATATTACACAGAGAATTTACTGGAACATACATTTTGTCTTTTCATTAAAAAAAAACTACAAGTCTGTCTTTTGATTAAAAGCAAAATTACAACTGATTCAATTCATTCATTCATTCATTTGCATGTCCCTTGCGGAACTTTGCCTCCCAAACAGCACTCCTATAGGCTTCTGATTCAATATTGATGAAAAAAAATGCTTTTGGAATATATTTTTTTTTCTCTTGGATTAGATTTGCATCTGCAAAGAAAGGTTGGTTCCTCTTGTTTGCAATGGCTTACTCTGGACGCTTTGTATCCAAATGAACGTTCGTGCCGTTAAATTTCCGTTAGAACCCAACGCTTCACACTTTCTGTTGGCTGACATGTAGATTAGTCTCAGTTTTCCTCTTTTCTGATCTCATTTCCATATCATATTTAGAAATATTTTTTCAAGTTGTTGGTTAGAGTGGAAGGATGTTTCTGCAGTTCTGCGTCTTGACACTGGGTACGGTTGTACTGAGTTAGCTTTGCCTTGTACTTTAGTCTTCTTTGCTCAGTACACCAGCCATGACGTGCTAGATTGATTTGTCTAATTTTTTTTTTCATGTTAGACTTGGGCAAGGTGACTCTTGTCTATCTCATGATGGCCTCCACCAACCTGTATCGTTAATGGCGACTGATTTTTTTTATGACAAAGTTTGTGAAAGTAGTATGGGAAATATAGTTAAGATGTGAATGAGGGACAAAAACTAATATAACTTTGAACCGATGGGCAAGAGCATATAGGCAACAGTATCAGTAACATTTACATCTTACAGAGAGCTGTATCACTAACATGTACATCTTACAGAGAGCTGTATCACTAACATTTACATCTTACAGAGAGCTGTATCACTAACATGTACATCTTACAGAGAGCTGTATCACTAACATGTACATCTTACAGAGAGCTGTATCACTAACATTTACATCTTACAGAGAGCTGTATCACTAACATTTACATCTTACAGAGAGCTGTATCACTAACATTTACATCTTATAGAGAGCTGTATTACTAACATTTACATCTTATAGATAGATGTATCACTAACATTTACATGTTATAGATAGCTGTATCACTAACATTTACATCTTATAAGAAGCAATATTAGTAAAATGTACTGTTTTCATTTTCTTAATTTCATTGTTGTTATGTTAATGTCTTATTAAATCACAATCCTTATGTCATATTGTATATGATCATCATGTGCCGTGCCGACTGGCGTTGGCTATTATGCTTCTCCATAGTATCCGATCCTTCATGCAGGCCATCAGTTCAGTTGGTGATCTCCTCTCACACCATCCCCTCAGACTGTCCAGTATCATTTCTCTTATCAGTATCATTGCCACACTTAGTGTTCTAGATGACAAATATCCATGTGACACCTGGATACGTGTGTATACAGATGGATCTGCACATAATGCCATAAAGAATGGAGGGGCAGGAGCATATATTGAATATCCAAACAACACTATTGACAAGATTTCCATACCCACTGGTAAATACTGTAACAACTTTGATGCAGAAGTTAGGGCAATTATTGCTGCAGTTGAAAAACTATCAGACTCCAGAATTGATACATGTCCTGTAGTAATTCTCACAGATGCAAGATCAGTACTGGAAGCTCTTCAGAGCAACAAACTACCAGACCTTAAGGATGCCTTGTCAAAAATTGGCTTACATCATGGAGTCACTTTGCAATGGATTCCCTCCCACTGTGGGATACCAGGCAATGAGAAAGCTGACCATCTGGCCAAAGAGGGCACTGAAATGGAGCAACCAGACATACCAATCACCTATAATCAGAAGAAAGGCATGATAAAAACCTACAGGAAGCCACAAACACCACCACATGATGACTATCACATGCTAAACAGAAAGGAACAAGTCACCATCTTCCGTCTCCGAACAGGATACACCCAACTCCAAAGTCATATGTATACAAAGTTTAAGGTTGGTACTACTAATCTATGTACATGTGCCCAGGTGCCCCAAACTGTGGAACATATCCTCCAGAACTGCATCAACTACGAGACACTGAGAAATAATTACTGGCCCAGTGAAACCACTAAAGAAGATAAGCTCTACGGCTCCATACATGAGTTACAAAAAACAGTGAAATTTATCCAAGAGACAGGACTGCAGATATAGACAGACAATGCGAACGAAGAAGAAGAAAATTTCTCTTGGTCTTCCTCTTGATCTTCTTCCTTCTATTTTTCCTGTTATAATATTTTCAATGCCCCCTCTTCTCATTGCATGTCCTATGAAAGTACATTGTCTCTCTCTCTTATTTTTTTGACATGGTTTTTTGTCTCTCCAGCTCTTCTCATACATTCTTCATTAGTTATTTTTGCTGTCCAGGGGATTCGCAACATTTTTCTAATAAACCACATTTCTGCTGCTTCCTATAATTTTTGTGCAGACTTGCCTATTGTCCATGATTCACTTCCACATAACAATATAGGTTCAATATAGCATTTTAGGACTCGTTTTCTAACATTCATTGATAAGGATGTGTTGGTATTCTTCTGGTGTATGTATTCTTTCATATTGATGAGCTGATGATTTGTTTCTCACATTGATCATTTAAAGCCACTGCCAAATGTAGTTATGGCCACCTAATTTCTACATAGAGAACACAAACATTCACATTCTTTCTGACCTCGCCAACAACTGCGTCTATCTGGCTAACTTCCTTGACCACCCACGAATTGTAAAACAATTTATGATTAGACCTCTCATTCATCATTCTTCGTGACATCAGGAATTTCTTCGCCTTTTATCTATTCTCCCTGTAGGCATTTTATCAGTCTAAACACCGGTGATCTCTGTGTTCTTGGCAAGCTTAATACCTCACTCTTAGTTTTTGATTTCTGGTCCAGGCGTTTCTGTTGCTCATAAACTTGTCTTTCATATTTTAAGGCGTCTCTTCGTGGGCATTGTTCCATTAAATCTTACTTTACTCTAGTTGTCTTCCCTTGTTATCTGAAATTATCCCTCCAAGTGTTATTTTCTCCTTATTTTGTAATCCTTATTTTGAGAAAGGCAGAATGTCAGGCGGGCCTGGGTGCTCAATTCTTAACCCTTTGAAATTAAAGTTTGATCGTTCGGTCGTTTGATCGTTCGGTCGTAATCTTTCTAACGCTCAAGAGCCTTCTTCAAGATCTCCAAGCTAATGTAATGCCACCATCTCTCCCCCCACTTCATCATTTGCTTGAATATATATTCCAGAAATGAAAATCTGTATTATCTTCCGCTGAGCACTGTGACTGCGATGTAATAGGAGAAAGTTAATGGAAAGAATGAGAACATTTGTGTTATAATAATTTCATATGAAGTGTCATTAAGTTCCTTTTTTTTTTCTTCTCTTTTCATGAAATGTTACTGAAATACTGAGCTGTTGGATCGGGGGGATTAACATTTCTTTCATCTCGTTTGTTGCTTTGAATATCAATTTTTATGTGATTTGTATTTCGGGCCTTACGGTGTGTTAACGGCTCCGCATTGTTCTATAACATTGCCTGGGACGGAACGGGCGATGTAGGCTGATCGATGAAGTTCGATATTCAAAGTATTAAACAGAGACTCTCCGGTGTCTTCTGATATGAGATCAAAACTTCGCGTTTAAATCTGGCGTAGATTACCCGGATTTACAACGAGTTAGCTGGTGAGTTGAGCCATGAGTTTAAGGAAGGCATCTGATTGGTCAGTTGGTCTCTTTGACCCGTTCGTTCATGTTCTTTGTTTAACATTATGATGAATGATTTAGTAGGTTCATGTTCTTTGTTTAACATTATGATGAATGAGTTAGTAGGTTTGTTCTTTGTTTAACATTATGATGAATGAGTTAGTAGGTTCATGTTCTTTGTTTAACATTATGATGAATGAGTTAGTAGGTTCATGTTCTTTGTTTAACATTATGATGAATGAGTTAGTAGGTTCATGTTCTTTGTTTAACATTATGATGAATGAGTTAGTAGGTCGGTGAGAGTTGGCAGTTGCTCTGTCACGGTGGAGAGCGATGAGTTGAGGAAAGAGTGAATTGTTAAAGAAAAAAAAACAAGGAAAATGTGATAAAAACGAGTAAAATGTTTGTAAAAACCCTCACATATAGTGATATTTAGTGCCCTACAGCGAAGTGTCACGTTGTTAACAGAAGCAGTGAAAATTAAAAAGTAATTTTATTTTATTACCTACATTCCGTGAAAGAAGATGAAGAAAAAAACATTTTTTATACATTAATGATTTATGTCTCGTTGAATTTGTTAATTATCTCACAATAATGTATTATCCCACACATGTATGGAGATAACAAACATTTGGACTACTGTTCCATAGTCTGCGATGGCTGTTCTATGCCAAACATGAAAAGACTTTATTCACTTCAAAAACGAGCAGTAAAGCTTATAGATGACAAACATGCAGCACATATTACAAATAAGGACACACATCTTGATATTCTACCCCTCTTTTCAACAAGGCCAAGTTAATTCATACAATTCCATCGCACAATGCTCCATCCTATCTGTGGTCGTTTTTCGAATCCAACCCATAACACAGTCAACGCTTAAGCAACTGCATTCTAACAGACCCAAGGCTTAATATGTTTTTAAAAAAAGCTTCTCTTACTCATCTGCCCACCTTTGGAATGCCCTACCAACCTATGTAAAACTTACAAGTAATATTCGTTCTTATAACTTCAAACATCTGTTTGATATGGAGTATACATGCCCCCATAAGCATAGTCCAAAGCAGTTTAAAGTATGGCTTGATTTTTGTAATTTTTTAATACTATTTTTCTACAAATTTGTTAGTTTTGAATGAATGTAAGAATGTAAGTTTATTTAATGTTGTTGCATAAATCAGAGTGTGGAGTGTATGGACAAGAGATAAGATTATTATTTATTTATGTAATAATTTAATTCTGTCTTCATGATTATTAATGCTCATTAATAAATGCTGAATGACTGTGACTTAGTGAAAGCTGTATGATGAGGGGCAGAATGTTAGACGGGCCTGCGTGCCCAAATCTTAACCCTTTGAACATAAAGTATGTTCGTTCGTTCTCCAAGTGTTTGTGAATGAAACGACGACTGGGATATTTAACAATGATTACTGGATTATAGACCGAGGAAGTCAAATAGAGGCACTGGATATGTATATATGTATATATGTATGTGTGTATGTATGTATATTTATGTATGTATGTGTGTTTATGTATGTATGTATATATGTGTGTATGTATGTGTGTTTATGTATGTATGTATATATGTATGTATGTATATATGTATATATGTATGTATATATGTATGTATATATGTATGTATGTATCGCCAATTTTAAGCAAGGACATTACAGGGGTAATTATTAATCACATTATAGTTGTTGGCACTTGAATAAGTACTGAGATTGAAACTTTTCCACTTATATGTAAACTCATAAACAGAAACTTTTCGACTTATATGTAAACTCATAAACAGAAACTTTTCGACTTATATGTAAACTCATAAACAGAAACGTTTCCACTAATATGTAAATTCATAAACATCTGACAATATTTTAATATTTGGCACCCTTTTGCTCAGCGATATCAAAAGAAAAATACAATTTCAGAAAAGTTTTATTTCAAAGTGGATACTCTGTTGTAGGCGAGAGAGGCGGTGTCATAAATTCTGATACATTTCAACAAGAAGTTAGAAGAGTTCTCCAGGGCATTGAAAAATTGGTCGATACCAGATAGAGAAAAGATTACAATACAGAGTGATGGAAGAGCCAGATAGAGAAAAGAAACAATAAAAAGCCAGATGGAGAAAAGAATACAATACAGAGCCAAATGGAGAAAAGAATACAATACAGAGCCAGATGGAGAAAAGAATACAATACGGAGCCAGATGGAGAAAAGAATACAATACAGAGCCAGATGGAGAAAAGAGTACAATACATAGCCAGATGGAGAAAATATTACAATACAGAGCCAGATAGAGAAAAGAGTACAATACATAGCCAGATGGAGAAAAGAATACAATACGGAGCCAGATGGAGAAAAGAATACAATACGGAGCCAGATGGAGAAAAGAGTACAATACATAGCCAGATGGAGAAAATATTACAATACATAGCCAGATAGAGAAAAGATTACAATACAGAGCCAGATAGAGAAAAGATTACAATACAGAGCGATGGAGAGCTAGATGGAGAAAAGATTACAATATAGAGTGATTACACAGCTGGATGGAGAATATATCACAATAAAGAGTGATGACAGAGAATTAGGACCTAATCATGATTCTATACCACCTCCTCGAGTTGTTCCGAGTAGTGGGTTAATGTGGTCCTTCAGCAAGACTAACAGAACAGGCTCAGTGTTGTACTCCAATTGTGGGGCGTACCCAGAATTTTGCTATTTTTTTAGGTCTACACGGGACTTAATTTGTTGGAACATGATGTGTTTGCTTGAACATCTTCAGAAAGTCGGCTTACAACAAAAACTAGCTAAGAGATAACAAGTACCAGCGGAACTGGTGATTAGAAATTTATTTTAGAATTTGCTGACAGAAATAAACTGAAGGCTTTGCCTAAACTTGGCAGGGGAGTTCTCTCACATCAGCAAGCGCAGTAAGTGTCAGACACATAAACGTAACAGTGTATGTTACGGGTGTAAACCCCATTATGATTTTTGACGTAGACGCCCATGATTTAATGTTTACATTTTCTGAGCTGCGTTCCGGAATGCCTGGCTTTAGTCCGGGGAAACGGACAGCACGTGATTTAGCGGGCTTAAGCCTGGTATGCAGAGGATGTGTGTGTTCAGTTAAAGAACAAAGAACAAAATGGGCGCTTGACCGTGCGGACGTGTTTGCTTGTCTCTGTATTATGGAGTTTTGGGCTGTGCTAGGAGGAACTTTGAGATTTGTGGACATGTTTCGTCCAAAGTTTTGTTCGTCTCTTTGTCTGGAATGGGAGCTTTATATCAGCTAGACGACCTGACTGTTTGACGGCTGAGCTGAAGACTTGTAATTCAACATGCTGTTTAATGTATTTATCATGTGTCCAGTATCAATCATCATCATGTTCCATTCAGTAAACTCCACCCTGTCGTATTGTTAGCACCAGAGTTGCTTGCTTATAACATTGTGATGCCTTGACAAAGGAAAAGATACAGGGAATCATCTCAGTAGTGAATATTAACTCATAGTTAGCCATCTGCTCTTCCCAGTAATGAATATTAACTCATAGTTAGCCATCTGCTCTTCTCAGTAATGAATATTAACTCACAGTTAGTCATCTGCTCTTCTCAGTAATGAATATTAACTCACAGTTAGTCATCTGCTCTTCTCAGTAATGAAAAGGCAAAAGATAAAACAATAACAGCAAAAGAGTTGAGGTCCCACCTAAATACTTCATAGGTGCTGGTACGACATCAAATATTGAAATCAGGGACATTCCCTTACCATCACTGCTAGATAGTACAAATGACTGGGATGTGATTGCGGACCTTCCATGAAGAAGAGAATACCCGACTGCCATCAAGAACACAGGAATACGACCAGACATTGTAGTGTACTCCACAGAAAAACATGAATTAATAATGATCGAGCTTACGGTCCCATACGAAACTAGAATAGAGGAACAGCATTTATTCAAATGTGAGAAGTACAATGATCTGGTCAAGCAACTGAGGCAGGGGGCAGGAGTCAGGGCAAAAGTCATAGCTGTAGAAGTGGGAGCAAGAGGATTCGTAGCAACATCAGCATATGACCTATGTAAGCAACTGGGCATAAAGGGACAAGCAAGAGCAAGGGCATTGAGAAGACTTTCAGAAACAGCAGAAAAAGCCTCATGCTGGCTGTGGAGTATGCGAAACAAGCATTGGGAACATAAGTAATTTCATTTGTCACAACCAATACCAGTCCTCCGTAGCTAAATCACTAAAGACGCACTTCAAAAAAAAAAAGTGCAGTGGCAACTGGAAGATCACGGATTCAATCCCGGGACCGGGGAAAAAAAAGCAACAACTCACAAGACCTCTGGGAGTCATGACCCAGAGGGGCCCACCCCCCTTAGAATGTCCGGAGTTTAATAGGGCCGAAACACTTGTCTGAGGGGGGGGGGTACTTCCTCTGATGATCTGAAGGAGTTGTGTTGTTGTTGTTCCGCTCTCTACGGTAGAGAGTTTCCTGCATATATTTAACTCACAGTTAGTCATCTGCTCTTCTCAGTAATGAATATTAACTCACAGTTAGTCATCTGCTCTTCTCAGTAATGAATATTAACTCACAGTTAGTCATCTGCTCTTCTCAATAATGATATTAACTCACAGTTAGCCACAGTAATGAATATTAACTCACAGTTAGTCATCTGCTCTTCTCAGTAATGAAAAGGCAAAAGATAAAACAATAACAGCAAAAGAGTTGAGGTCCCACCTAAATACTTCATAGGTGCTGGTACGACATCAAATATTGAAATCAGGGACATTCCCTTACCATCACTGCTAGATAGTACAAATGACTGGGATGTGATTGCGGACCTTCCATGAAGAAGAGAATACCCGACTGCCATCAAGAACACAGGAATACGACCAGACATTGTAGTGTACTCCACAGAAAAACATGAATTAATAATGATCGAGCTTACGGTCCCATACGAAACTAGAATAGAGGAACAGCATTTATTCAAATGTGAGAAGTACAATGATCTGGTCAAGCAACTGAGGCAGGGGGCAGGAGTCAGGGCAAAAGTCATAGCTGTAGAAGTGGGAGCAAGAGGATTCGTAGCAACATCAGCATATGACCTATGTAAGCAACTGGGCATAAAGGGACAAGCAAGAGCAAGGGCATTGAGAAGACTTTCAGAAACAGCAGAAAAAGCCTCATGCTGGCTGTGGAGTATGCGAAACAAGCATTGGGAACATAAGTAATTTCATTTGTCACAACCAATACCAGTCCTCCGTAGCTAAATCACTAAAGACGCACTTCAAAAAGTGCAGTGGCAACTGGAAGATCACGGATTCAATCCCGGGACCGGGGAAAAAAAAGCAACAACTCACAAGACCTCTGGGAGTCATGACCCAGAGGGGCCCACCCCCCTTAGAATGTCCGGAGTTTAATAGGGCCGAAACACTTGTCTGAGGGGGGGGGGGTACTTCCTCTGATGATCTGAAGGAGTTGTGTTGTTGTTGTTCCGCTCTCTACGGTAGAGAGTTTCCTGCATATATTTAACTCACAGTTAGTCATCTGCTCTTCTCAGTAATGAATATTAACTCACAGTTAGTCATCTGCTCTTCTCAGTAATGAATATTAACTCACAGTTAGTCATCTGCTCTTCTCAATAATGAATATTAACTCACAGTTAGTCATCTGCTCTTCTCAGTAATGAATATTAACTCACAGTTAGTCATCTGCTCTTCTCAGTAATGAATATTAACTCACAGTTAGCCATCTGCTCTTCTCAGTAATGAATATTAACTCACAGTTAGCCACAGTAATGAATATTAACTCATAGTTAGCCATCTGCTCTTCTCAGTAATGAATATTAACTCATAGTTAGCCATCTGCTCTTCTCAGTAATGAATATTAACTCATAGTTAGTCATCTGCTCTTCTCAGTAATGAATATTAACTCACAGTTAGTCATCTGCTCTTCTCAGTAATGAATATTAACTCATAGTTAGTCATCTGCTCTTCTCAGTAATGAATATTAACTCATAGTTAGTCATCTGCTCTTCTCAGTAATGAATATTAACTCATAGTTAGTCATCTGCTCTTCTCAGTAATGAATATTAACTCACAGTTAGTCATCTGCTCTTCTCAGTAATGAATATTAACTCATAGTTAGTCGTCTACTATGCGCCAAGCCGGAGGTATACAGAGGGTACAGCAACGACAAGGTCACATAAAGACAGTAAATATTCACAAATACATCTCAGATTTCTGTCAGTGAGAAATTCACTTAGGTACACCAAGGTCTGAAACTTAATTAAGCAAATTATTCACCATAATAATGGTGGCAGTGTGAAACAAATAAGAGTTAGCTCAATCATTAAAACGATTTCGTCCACATATACCAGGACTCTGTGTAAAGGCCATGTCTGTTCTTATATTTGGAAAGTCCTCCATCTTTCTTTTAAATCTAACTCATCTCTTCCTCTAAACTCTTACCCGCCCCCACCCCCCACCCCCCGACCCACACACTTACACGCAATTTTAGAATACCTGGCTGATGTAGACAAACAGGGAGAAGAAGAAAAACTCACGTTGAACCAGGTATCCGTTAGAACACGTGAGTTATCTGGAACGTCTTGCATTGAAAGACGTATCTCCAACATGACATGAGAAGGGAGTGCACTAAATAGTGCTGACTCTACGCCTGAAAATATTCTTTCTTTACATGAAGGTGTGAAATATAGATATGAATGTGATTTCCAGCGCAGACAGACCACTTTCATACTCTGTTCCTTTGTGTGACTGACTTCACAATATTCATTTTGCAGTACTTCACATATAACACTAGCAAGATTTTATCATGTATACTTTTCCAATGGTGGAAAGCGTGATTAAAGTTATGATATCAACTCTCGTATATACTTGACAGGAAATGAAAATTAAAGGCCATAGCATGTGAACAATACAGAATATCTGAGACTTGTGTGTGTATAAATCTGAGGTTTCTGTAGGTATAAATATGAAGTTTCTGTATGTATAAATTCTAGGGTTCTTCATGTGTAAATCTGAGGTTTCAGTGTGTATAAATCTGAGACTGTTGTATATATAAATCTGGGTTTCTGTATTTATAAATATGATGCTGCTGTATGTAAAATTTAGTTATTTTGTTTTATAGCTGAATGTTTGTTACATCATTATATCATCTTGCTTTACACCAGCTTATGTCACTAGCTAAGCTTTCTTTTAATCCGCTATATAACTCTTCTTCTTCTCCGTGATCTTCTAATGCTTCCTTTGTCCACGGTGCATCTCTGGTACTCTGGCTTAAATAGCTAGCCCTTCTCTACCGGGTATTAGTGCCCAAAGATTACAGCTGTGCCTGGAACACCCTGGGTAGCGGTACCCACCGGACGATCTTTTACCCCAGGTTCTCCCTCTTCCAGTCGTCGTCGAGCAAGGTTTCCCAGCTCAGATGTTAAGGAGTTTAATCATCAGTTTTACTCTCACTCTCTCTGTCTCCACCAACAAGTTTAATCATCAGTTTTACTCTCATTCTCTCTGTCTCTACCAACAAGTTTAATCATCAGTTTTACTCTCACTCTCTCTGTCTCTATCAACAAGTAGTGATCACCCCGAAAATCTGATATTTTTGGTATCAAGGAAAAACTGAAAGATTTATTAACCTCACAAGACGTCACCCTGGAATACAATGCGACACAGTACAGTCTCTTCCACAACAAACATATGAGTTATACAAAATACTCATTTATAACACAACTGATAGATTACACATAAAATATAACAAGGCGGCACTTAGTAACGCTCATCTTCATATACTACCTGAAGTCACAACTTCTAAGTCCTTATTTCAGTCCTGTGGTAGTGGCTTCTTCTTACAATTTTCTCACTTACAGCTTCTATACATTCCATATTCTTTTGGCACGTTTTACCTAGCCTCACAACATTCACGTGCCCACGCCTACAAGAAAACACTTAATAACTCAGTGCATTGAACTATGTCAACATATAACACTTAACGTGAAGGAAATGAGATCAAATAAATGCATTGCAAAGTTACATGCGCATCAATTATAATCTTAAAGGTGTAACATTTCCCTACCCTTTCAACCAGCTCCATTTTACACTTAACACACTTACACTAAGCTATATTCACCACGTATACTTACACAAACTCTTCACTTCTGACATACGAAAACTTACAAGAAATACACATTACCACAAATAATGCCGGCTGGTCAGCAATCTGGGACCAAGACATTCTCCCGACTTGATGACACATAAGATACCTGAAGCACGAATACGTCAGATATATGCCAAGACACGATCCCCCGTGCTGCCGCCACACACGCTGAATAATCTCAACACATTCCGCTCTTAACCTGCCGCACAACTAGCAGGACACTCTCCGGTCCCCTGGAAATGACCACAGACTTGAATGTCCAAAACCGGCCGCGTTTAAACACTCAGGTCGGCCCTTTTCACATACACATGTATGTATGAATTTGAGATTTCTGTATTTATAAATATGACGCGTATGTATGCATAAATGTGTGAATTTCGTATGGTAAAATCTGTTCTATCTATCTATCTATCTATCTATCTATCTATCTATCTATCTATCTATCTATCTATCTATCTATCTATCTATCTATCTATCTATCTATCTATCTATCTATCTGTCTGTCTGTCTGTCTATCTATCTATCTATCTATCTGTCCGTCCGTCCGTCCGTCCGTCTGTCTGTCTGTCTGTCTGTCTGTTTGTTCACAAGTCAGGTCTAGCTCGTTGTTGTAACTTTGTCCAGGTATGAAATGACGCTCCTAAAATACCGTTATCTCTGAGCTCAGTTAAGAGTCAGTGCAGTTCTTGTCATGTCAGGTGCTGGCGTTATTTACAAATATAAAAACGGTCAGGACGTTGAGCTTCGGTGGCGAAGGTTGTTCAGCGCAGCTCCAGGTGTGATTCCATGTTCTCTTCACCCCCACCCAACCCCTCCCTCGGCAACAGAACGGTACGTCACCGTCAAGATCTCCCAGACCAAGACAAACAGGGGACAGAACTACCATTCATGCATGTGTTTACCAAGAGCAAAGTCTCCGTTGAAAACAACGTGTTTCTGCTGCTATGTTGAGCACACATTGTGTGCGTGAGTAGAAGAGAAGACAAGGAACAGCGATTTATCACTGGCTCCGTGGATCTAATTAATGACTGAGGATGACTGGAATAGAGAATACACATGTGGCCGTTCTGAATATTAATTTGTAAGTTTTTTTTTCTAGTTTTCTCTCTCCTTCCTCATATGCCCCTCAGTGTTGAGAGGACAAAGCGACGTCTGGCTGGGGCTCGGCAGTTTGCCTCACATAAGAATCTGGTTTAAGGTTTCTGTAATTTCCTCTTATGTTGGCGGCCTCTTCCTCTGTTTCCTACAATTTCCTCTTACCTGGGCGGCCTCTTCCTCTGTTTCCTACAATTCTTAGTATGAATATTTTCTGTAGCATGTTGTCTGATGGTAGTCGTCTAACTTTGCCAGACTCTTTGACTTGTTTCCGGATGTAGTGTAATACAGGTGCTGTTTCTGGATGTAGTATAATACGGGTGCTGTTTCTGGATGTAGTGTAATACTGGTTCTGTTTCTGAATGTAGTGTCTTCTTCTTCGTCGTTCGGTTCTACCACCAAGACCGCCCCGTGATCCTACTGAATTTACTCCTGTGGTCCTCGATAGGTCCCGTGGTCCCCCTGTGGTCTTCTCGAAAGGACCACACGAGATCCCCGAGAGGACCACAAAAGGTTCAGAGTATCGCAGGGCTTGAGCCTGAATTCTTGGTGGGTCTCGGAAGCAGGATCGCGTGACACAGTGGTTTTCGTTGCACCAGTTTAATCTAGAGTTGGACTTTCTCACCGGAAAACCTCGACGTGTTTTGAGATAACCGTATATCACCGCCGGGTGAGAGGTAGTTGCCCATCCAGTCCAGCAGTAGACTTTCTCACCGGAAAACCTCAGCGTGATTAGGATACGCATATATCCCGGTCGGGTGAGAGGTAGTTGCCTATCTAGACTGCACTGGTTCAGTATCTCTGACTTCAGTATTTTGTGGTCGTGGGCCTAACAGCACTCCTGTAGGCCTCTCGGTTGTGAGCAAGATGGCCTGTCACTAATGCATCCATTTGCAGATTATCAACGGTGTCTTGCGGCCATCTTCGCCTTGGTCTTCCTCTCTTTCTTTTTCCCATTATGCACCCTTCCAAGACGGTCTTCTCAAAATTATCAAGACGTTTAATGTGTCCAAAATATTTACGTTTTCTCTGTTTAATCCTCCTTACTAGCCAAACTTATTTAATATTAAGTTCTTGTAGCATGGATATATTTGTTCTTTTTTTGTGTCCATGATATTTGAAGGACTTTCCGTCTACATGTCCTATTATACCACAGAGACAGCTAGAAGTTCTTGGTGTTAGTGCCCATATTTTCCTTGACCTGTCAGCACACTAGAGAGCGATGTGGTCAACCTCCTGCCTGGCCACCGTTCCTTTCCCAGCTCCACACACACACACAAAAGCCAGCTAGCCGTTTCTACAGCTGGGAGCGCCTCCAGCCAGATTCAAACATTGATCTTCACCGTGAGAGACCAAGTGCGCTACCACTTCGCCACTCAGCGCGCTTTACCAGTATATTGTATCTAGATAACACTCATGCTCTCATACACGTTTCTTAAAAGAACAAAAAAGAAATTGATCAGCACACTCATCCCATTTCAGCAACTTCATTTTTCCTTCTGTGTGGCTGTATGAGTAAGAGACGGGGAAGTATATTGATAAAAGATAGGCACAGAGTAATGCACAGAACAATAGTTGGGCAAACGGGAATTTTAAGAGGGTCATACCGAAAGTCGTGAGCAAATTTTATTTTAAATCAGAATTTATAGATTGACAAAATATAAATGTATCTTTTTAATCTACATCATGTGCACTTCATGTATAGGTCACATGACGTCACCATAATGTGCCACGTGACCACGCGGAGCAGAAACAAAATGGCGGGTGCTGAAGTTTCGTTTCGTCAACGTACTGTTATTGAGTTCCTCGTTAAAGAGGAAATCCCCGCTGATGAAATTCATCAAAGACTTCAACTTGCTTATGGAGATGTGTGTATGGGTGATAGCAGTGTTAGGAGGTGGGCGAAACATTTCAAAGATGGAAACACGAGCATCCAAGATATACCTCGCAGCGGTCGCCCTCGAACTGTCTCCACTGAACGCACCGTGGAAGGGGTTTACGACATCATTAAACAGGACAGACGTGTCACAGTTTCTGAAATCGCTGTAAATCTTGGAATATGACACAATGTGGTACAGGAAATGATTGAAACCCTAGGCTATAGAAAGGTTTGTGCCCCCTGTGTCCCACGTTTGTTGACTGAAGATTATAAAGCTGTGAGAAAAACCAGATAACTGAGGAGATTCAGAAAATAGGTTGGAAAATTATTCCACACTCTGCCTATAGCCCGGACCTGGCACCCAGTGATTACCATCTTTTCAGTTTTGTGAAAGAACAAATGCCAGGCAATCACTATGACACAGGAAAGAATATCCAGAAATCAGTGTCTGTGCCTTCGGTCTGCTGGAATGGAATTCTACCGGCAGGTAATTTTCAAACTTGCAGAGCGATGGGATAAATGCGTGCAGAGAAATGGAGATTATGTTCGAAAGTGAACAAAAGGATGTAGATTAAGGTGATACATTTATATTTTCTCTATCTGTAAATTCTGATTTTAAAAAAAACGTTTTGCTCACGACTTTCTGTATGAACCTCGCACATAGCGAACCAATTAGTCTGACAGTAAAAGAGAACATCGCAAGTGACTACAACTGGAGATTACATAGAGACAGTAAAACGTAGAGAGAAGAGTAGAGAAGACAAGGACACGGAGACGGAGTAGAACGTAGACAGAAGAGTAGAGAAGACAAGGGCACGGAGATGGAGTAGACCATAGAGAGATGAGTAGAGAAGACGAGTACACGGAGATGGAGTAGAACATAGAGAGAAGAGTAGAGAAGACAAGGACACGGAGATGGAGTAGAACATAGAGAGAAGAGTAGAGAAGACAAGGACACGGAGATGGAGTAGAACGTAGACAGAAGAGTAGAGAAGACAAGGACACGGAGACGGAGTAGAACATAGAGAGAAGAGTAGAGAAGACAAGGACACGGAGATGGAGTAGAACATAGAGAGAAGAGTAGAGAAGACAAGGACACGGAGACGGAGTAGAACATAGAGAGAAGAGTAGAGAAGACAAGGACACGGAGACGGAGACGGAGTAGAACGTAGACAGAAGAGTAGAGAAGACAATGACACGGAGACGGAGCAAGAAAAGAAAAGAAAAGGGGTGTGAGGGGTGAGGCAACGACTTAACAGATCAACGACAGACTGGGACAAGGAAAGACTGGCTAGTGCACGCTGTGAGTTGAGTGGAATGACTTTCGCCAAGAAAGCTGAAAAAAAAATGAAATTGAAAACTAAATGTTGGCGCTGGGCAGTCCTTGGATGTGAGTCGTTGTTTACTTGTGCGTTGATTCGAGTTTGAACAGTCTGAGGACCACATTTAGAATATGGCTCAACATCTTGGTGCACAGCATCAAACACTACGCTGCATAATCTAGACAAGGTTCAAAATCAGTCACTAATCTCATAGGTGCCATGAGGTCCACACCAATAGTAGAAATGCAGAAAATAGTTGGTGTTCAAGCGCTAAAGGAACGTAGAGACACAAAGGTCATGACCATGGGAGAAAAATTCCTTAGCTCTGTAAGCCATCCCCTGAAGGAGAGATTCAATAACTTGGCATTAGGACGGCTTAAAAGAAGCAGCTTCATTCATCAGGCCAAGCGCATGCGTAAGCCTGACCTTCCAACTGTAGTCGCTCCATTATCATCTGTACCAGAGCATACACCATGGAAAGAAGCAGATTATACACAAATAACTATTCAGACTGAAGTGAAAGGTGTGCAGAATGGTGAGATGCAGAGCAGTCTTGTAAGATCAACAGCCACACTTAGTGTTCTAGATGACAAATATCCATGTGACACCTGGATACATGTGTATACAGATGGATGTGCACATAATGCCATAAAGAATGGAGGGGCAGGAGCATATATTGAATATCCAAACAACACCATTGACAAGATTTCCATACCACTGGTAAATACTGCAACAACTTTGATGCAGAAGTTAGGGCAATTACTGCTGCAGTTGAAAAACTATCAGACTCCAGAATTGATACATGTCCTGTAGTAATTCTCACAGATGCAAGATCAGTACTGGAAGCTCTTCAGTGCAACAAACTACCAGACCTTAAAGATGCCTTGTCAAAAATTGGCTTACAACATGGAGTCACTTTGCAATGGATTCCCTCCCACTGTGGGATACCAGGCAATGAGAAAGCTGACCATCTGGCCAAAGAGGGCACTGAAATGGAGCAACCAGACATACCAATCACCTATAATCAGAAGAAAAGCATGATAAAAACCTACAGGAAGTCACAAACACCACCACATGATGACTATCACATGCTAAACAGAAAGGAACAAGTCACCATCTTCCGTCTCCGAACAGGACACAGCCGACTCCGAAGTCATATGTATACAAAGTTTAAGGTTGGTACTACTAATCTATGTACATGTGCCCAGATGCCCCAAACTGTGGAACATATCCTCCAGAACTGCATCAACTACGAGACACTGAGAAATAATTACTGGCCCAGTGAAACTACTAAAGAAGATAAGCTCTACGGTTCCATACATGAATTACAAAAAACAGTGAAATTTATCCAAGAGACAGGACTGCAGATATAGACAGACAATGCGAACGAAGAAGAAGAAAAAGAACAGTCTGAGGGAGATCTACGCTACACTGGGCTGGGGGGGGGGGGAGGGTGACAGAAGGGAGGATATTTTTTTGTACCGTTTCGCACAGAAGTTTCACACTGAAGCGACCAGGGACGAACACGCGCTGGATGTCAGTGGACTTTGGTACTCACAAAAATCTGCTTCATTTTGGCAGGCGCAACCGGCTCTTAGAGGTCACACGGGTCGACCTTTCCCAGCCATCCTTGGTCGTTGTCTGCTTAATCCTGGTCACTGCACCACAAATTTCCTCCCTTCTGTCACCCCCCTTCCCCCAGCCCAGTGTAGTGTAGATCTCCCTCAGACTGTTCAAACTCGAATCAACGCACAAGTAAACAACGACTCACATCCAAGGACTGCCCAGCGCCAACATTTAGTTTTCAATTTCATTTTGTTCCTTCATCTTTCTTGGCGAAAGTCATTCCACTCAAGTGACAGCGTGCACTAGCCAGTCTTTCCTTGTCCCAGTCCGTCGTTGATCTGTTAAGTCGTTGCCTCACCCCTCACTTTCTTGCTCCGTCTTCGTGTCCTTGTCTTCTCTACTCTTCTCTCTACTTTCTGTGTCTCCGTTTCCTTGACTAGAGACACAAAGGTCATGACCATGGGAGAAAAATTCCTTAGCTCTGTAAGCCATCCCCTGAAGGAGAGATTCAATAACTTGGCATTAGGACGGCTTAAAAGAAGCAGCTTCATTCATCAGGCCAAGCGCATGCGTAAGCCTGACCTTCCAACTGTAGTCGCTCCATTATCATCTGTACCAGAGCATACACCATGGAAAGAAGCAGATTATACACAAATAACTATTCAGACTGAAGTGAAAGGTGTGCAGAATGGTGAGATGCAGAGCAGTCTTGTAAGATCAACAGCCACACTTAGTGTTCTAGATGACAAATATCCATGTGACACCTGGATACATGTGTATACAGATGGATGTGCACATAATGCCATAAAGAATGGAGGGGCAGGAGCATATATTGAATATCCAAACAACACCATTGACAAGATTTCCATACCACTGGTAAATACTGCAACAACTTTGATGCAGAAGTTAGGGCAATTACTGCTGCAGTTGAAAAACTATCAGACTCCAGAATTGATACATGTCCTGTAGTAATTCTCACAGATGCAAGATCAGTACTGGAAGCTCTTCAGTGCAACAAACTACCAGACCTTAAAGATGCCTTGTCAAAAATTGGCTTACAACATGGAGTCACTTTGCAATGGATTCCCTCCCACTGTGGGATACCAGGCAATGAGAAAGCTGACCATCTGGCCAAAGAGGGCACTGAAATGGAGCAACCAGACATACCAATCACCTATAATCAGAAGAAAAGCATGATAAAAACCTACAGGAAGTCACAAACACCACCACATGATGACTATCACATGCTAAACAGAAAGGAACAAGTCACCATCTTCCGTCTCCGAACAGGACACAGCCGACTCCGAAGTCATATGTATACAAAGTTTAAGGTTGGTACTACTAATCTATGTACATGTGCCCAGATGCCCCAAACTGTGGAACATATCCTCCAGAACTGCATCAACTACGAGACACTGAGAAATAATTACTGGCCCAGTGAAACTACTAAAGAAGATAAGCTCTACGGTTCCATACATGAATTACAAAAAACAGTGAAATTTATCCAAGAGACAGGACTGCAGATATAGACAGACAATGCGAACGAAGAAGAAGAAAAAGAACAGTCTGAGGGAGATCTACGCTACACTGGGCTGGGGGGGGGGGGAGGGTGACAGAAGGGAGGATATTTTTTTGTACCGTTTCGCACAGAAGTTTCACACTGAAGCGACCAGGGACGAACACGCGCTGGATGTCAGTGGACTTTGGTACTCACAAAAATCTGCTTCATTTTGGCAGGCGCAACCGGCTCTTAGAGGTCACACGGGTCGACCTTTCCCAGCCATCCTTGGTCGTTGTCTGCTTAATCCTGGTCACTGCACCACAAATTTCCTCCTTCTGTCACCCCCCTTCCCCCAGCCCAGTGTAGTGTAGATCTCCCTCAGACTGTTCAAACTCGAATCAACGCACAAGTAAACAACGACTCACATCCAAGGACTGCCCAGCGCCAACATTTAGTTTTCAATTTCATTTTGTTCCTTCATCTTTCTTGGCGAAAGTCATTTCACTCAACTCACAGCGTGCACTAGCCAGTCTTTCCTTGTCCCAGTCCGTCGTTGATCTGTTAAGTCGTTGCCTCACCCCTCACTTTCTTGCTCCGTCTTCGTGTCCTTGTCTTCTCTACTCTTCTCTCTACTTTCTGTGTCTCCGTTTCCTTGTTTTCTCTACTCTTCTCTCTACTTTCTGTGTCTTCGTGTCCTTGTCTTCTCTACTCTTCTCTCTACTTTCTGTGTCTCCGTTTCCTTGTCTTCTCTACTCTTCTCTCTACTTTCTGTGTCTCTGTTTCCTTGTCTTCTCTACTCTTCTCTCTACTTTCTACTCCGTCTCCATGTCCTTGTCTTCTCTACTCTTCTCTCTACTTTCTACTGTCTCTATGTGATCTCTAACTCCGCTGTCACTTGCGATGTTGTCTTTCACTGTCAGACTAATTGGTGGCGATGTATAATTCCCGTTTCTCCAACTATTGTTCTGTGCATTACTCTGTACAAAACCTTCTATTAATATACATCTCTTTCCCTTACTCATACTGTCACATTCTGCTCTGTTGGCTCTTTTGTGAACTGAAAAGAATGGTCTAAGAGTGACGTCAACCATAAATCTCATAATGGGCATTCATTTACAGTTTTCTCTTACCGAGCTCCGACTATTCCAAGTGTCACTGACCAAAAGGGACATAATCAGACACTTTCTTTAGTGAGTAAATATTTTAAGATTATAACCGTTAAACATCATGTGCGCATTAATTAGGACAGCATCAGCAGTAGGAGCAGCATAAGAAACAGCATCAGCAGTAGGAGCAGCATAAGAAACAGCATCAGCAGTAGGAGCAGCATAAGAAACAGCATGAGCAGTAGGAGCAGCATAAGAAACAGCATCAGCAGTAGGAGCAGTATAAGAAACAGCATCAGCAGTAGGAGCAGCATAAGAAACAGCATCAGCAGTAGGAGCAGCATAAGAAACAGCATCAGCAGTAGGAGCAGCATAAGAAACAGCATCAGCAGTAGGAGCAGCATAAGAAACAGCATCAGCAGGAGGAGCAGCACAAGAAACAACACCAGCAGTAGGAGCAGCACAAGAAACAACATCAGCATGAGTTTTCCTTATGTTTCTAACCAGCTTACCCCAAACACGCTCATGCCCTCACTCATTCATTCATTCATCATTCATTCATTAGCATGTCCCTTGCAGAACTTTGCCTCCCTAACAGCACTCCTGTAGGCCTCTCGGTTGTGAGCAAGATTATCTGCAGATCATCAACGATGTCTTGCAGCCGTCTTCGCCCTGGTCTTCCTCTCTTTCTTTTTCCCATTATGCACCCTTCCAAGACAGTTTTCTCTAGATTATCATGACGTTTAATGTGTCCAAAATATTTAAGTTTTCTCTCTTTAATACTTTTTACTAGCCAGCCATATTAAGTTCTTGTAGTATGGATATATTTGTTCTTTTTTGTGTCTATGGTATTTGAAGAACTCTTCTGTAGCATTTACATTCAAAGGCATTTATGTGTTTCTCAGCTGTTGTGTTAAGTGTCCATGTCTCACAGGCATATGTTGCGATGGGAAAGATGCATGCCCTTAAAAATCTTATTTTTGTAGTTCTGTCTGTTCCTCTCCACAGATTCTTTACATGCCCCCAATGGATGGATAATAATTCCCAGATACAGTTTTCCTCATATGTAATTTTTAGATCAAAGATTTTTGCTTTTCCAACAGACATGAAATCTTTTGGAAATTTCAAACTTTATCCTAGTAGATTCAAAGAGTTTCTTACAAACTTTACACTAGTAAATTCTAAGATTTTCTTCCAAACTTTATACCAGTAGATGCTAATATTTTCTACCAAACTTTACACCAGTATATTCTAAGATTTTCTTACAAACTTTACACTAGTAAATTCTAAGATTTTCCTCCAAACTTTACACCATTAGATTCTAAGATTTTCTTACAAACATTACATTAGTAAATTCTAAGATTTTCTTCCAAACTTTACATCAGTAGATTCTAAGATTTTCTACCAAACTTTACACCAGTAGATTCTAAGATTTTCTTACAAACTTTACACTAGTAAATTCTAAGATTTTCCTCCAAACTTTATACCAGCAGATTCTAAGATTTTCTTACAAACATTACACTAGTAAATTCTAAGATTTTCTTACAAACTTTACATCAGTAGATTCTAAGATTTTCTTCCAAACTTTACACTAGTAGATTCTAAGATTTTCTTCCAAACTTTACACTAGTAGATTCTAAGATTTTCTTCCAAACTTTACACTAGTAGATTCTAAGATTTTCTTCCAAACTTTACACTAGCAAATTCTAAGATTTTCTTACAAACTTTACATCAGTAGATTCTAAGATTTTCTTACAAACTTTACACTAGTAGATTCTAAGATTTTCTTCCAAACTTTACACTAGTAGATTCTAAGATTTTCTTCCAAACTTTACACCAGTAGATTCTAAGAGTTCCTTTAAAAATTTCCATTACTAGATCTTAAGAGTTTCTTTTTAAAGAATTGCATTGTCACTTGCAGATATTTTCCCCTTCACTTTCCCATGATCCTCTAGATTGGATTTTTAAAATACCAGAATGTAGTCATGGAAACGAGTCTTTACAAACTTTTCACTGCTGTCACATCGCCGGAGCCTGTCTCATGATGTTACGTCACAGAATTTCTAATATTTTAATGTTATCATTTATTCATGATGTTTGAAATATATTCCCTATAGCCGTCTTAGAAAAGTCGGTTCACGTCGGATTTAATGTCGTAAATTAAAGCTGAGTGATGAAGCTACGTAAGAATTCATTTCATAAAAAGAGAATTCATGATTTTGTTAATGTTTTCATATATCCATGATTCATATTCTCCGTATAGGTTTTGATCTTGTCGATGCTTCTGTGGTCTCTTTGTGCTTGCTTTGGCCACTGTTCTTTCATTAATTATTGCACTGGAGTACTAGTCCACGCTGGTGAGTGCTCGCCCCTTACGTGAGTGTGTGCGGTGAGCTCACTCAAAGTTTATCTGTTTTTAAATTCGTATTTGCTGCGCTCATCTCAGTTTCCACGTCCCTGAGTGTTTTGTAGCAACGTTGTCTCATTATGCTAGGACGAAATAACTTGACCAAACTGATTACATTTCAGATTCAGTTTTTTATTGTTGTTATTGTTGTTTGTTGGTTAAGATTATAGGAAACTGCTCCAGAATTTAGTTAACAAAATCTGGTCGAGAAGGAACTGGTGTTTCTTTTCAGGACGGTTTCATTTTTATAGGTTGAGGTACCACTTTTATATTTAATATTATTGAAAACGATGTCAGCACAAATTCTTGGAGGCGATGACAGGTATTTGATGACGTCAGAGTTCTCTAGAGGTCCGCACGTAGGTGGCATTTTTGCTGAAGAATAACAAATATAGGGTGACCCATTAATTATAGAAACCAGAAATGTCTCATTTATTATACTCATTCATTTTACTCAATTCATTTTACTCATTCATTAGTATGTCCCTTGCGGAACTTTGCCTCCATAACAGCTCTTTCGAAGGCCTCTTCGTTGTAAGCAAGATGTCCTTCTGCTGATGCATCCATTCGCAAATCATC
Source organism: Achatina immaculata (assembly GCA_009760885.1). NCBI lineage: Eukaryota > Metazoa > Mollusca > Gastropoda > Stylommatophora > Achatinidae > Lissachatina > Lissachatina immaculata. Next base: position 23,577,570 of record CM019715.1, on the reverse strand, counting down.
AACAGTGTCTTGTTACCATCTTCGCCTTGGTCTTTCTCTCTTTCTTTTTCCCATTATGTACCCTTCCAAGACTGACTTTTCCAAACTCTCATGACGTCTAACATGTTAAAATACTTAAGTTTTCTCTGTTTAATCTTCTCTACTAGCCAGCCCGCTTCAATATTAAATTCTTATAGTACAGATATATTTGTTGTTTTGTTGATTACGGTGTTTTTATGACGAATGTGTTACGTGCGTTAAATAAGAGCAGACGATGGTGCAAACAGATGTTTGTACATAAACTATGACGAATATATTCCAATGTCAGTGCCATTTAAATGTGGTTTTCAGATTCTGCTGAAGTTCACAAGTTCTTCATGATGTGCTATGAACATTTGCTGTCCTGTATTTCTTATTGCAACTGCCTTTATTGTGTGCTGTCCTTGCTTCAGATACATACCTGCCAGCGACGGGTAAATGTTGCCCTCTCTTCACCTTCTGATGTTGCAGAGAGTGTTGGCTCCATCCTAGAGGGTTCTAGTGTTTAAGATTTTCTATGATTTCATAGTTTTGTCACATTTGTGTGAGAATGTATTCTTATATCTTATATATCTTATATCCTTACCTTACCGTTAAACGTCACATAGGACTCGCAAAGTAGTTCGCCAATTTTTCCTGTCTTCGGCGAGTCTTTCAACCTCATCAAGTGATTTTATGCCTGTTAATTTGGCCTCTCTTAACAATGTCCTCTTTAGAGTTTCACGCGATCTGCCTCTTTTTCTTTGGCATGTTGTGTTCCACCTGATAGCTTGTTTTGGGATTCTCTGATCATTTCTTCTCATCAAGTGACCAACATATGTCCATCTCCTTTTCCTGATCACCCATGAGACTGGTTGTTGTTCAGTCATCTGTCTTATCTCTGCATTGTTCTTGAATTCGTTCCACTTGATGCCGAGAATGCAGTGCTAGGTAATTAATATATGCTAGTGGAGTTTTTACCCACATGTCATTGCTGTTCTGTGGGACACGTGAGGTAATTGCGGAAAATGAGGTGATAATAAATTAGTCTTGGTTTCTTACCCCTCCTTCTTAACTGTCACGAGCCAGGTCATGTGGGAGGACGTAGAAATGAAATGGCGGATAGACTTGCAGGACAGGCTGAAGTAGAGAGCAGGCTGAGAATAAGCAAGAGTGATACTGATAAAGATGTACTGGATAGAATGCGGGGAAATGAAGAGCGGGAACGGAAGGACAGTGTATTTATAAAGGAGTGGAAGGACAGTGTAGTTATAAGGGAGTGGAAGGACAGTGTAGTTATAAGGGAGTGGAAGTATAGCGTATTTATAAGGGAGTGAAAAGACAGTGTAGCTATAAGGGAGTGGAAGGACAGTGTAGTTATAAGGGAGTGGAAGTATAGTGTATTTATAAGGGAGTGGAAGGACAGTGTAGTTATAAGGGAGTTGAAGGACAGTGTAGTTATAAGGGAGTGGAAGTATAATGTATTTATAAGGGAGTGGGATGACAGTGTAGTTATAAGGGAATTACCGACAGTTTAATGGTGCTGGCAGGAATTGAGAACTGTATGGGAAAAAAATGAATCGTAAACAACAAATACATGATGGGAACTCTTAGCAAAACAAGCTCTTGGATGGATTCTGCGGCATGCGGGGAAGCATGTATGGAGCTGTACTGAACGCATTGATCCCAGATTCTGTATTTTTAACGCTGAACCTTGCCACGAGGACTTACCATGTTTTTACCATTCCTCCATATCAGTCACGAGGACTTGCCATGTTTTTACCATTCCTCCATATCTGTCACGAGAACTTGCCATGTTTTTACCCTTCCTCCATATCTATCACGAGAACTTGCCATGTTTTTACCCTTCCTCCATATCTATCACGAGAACATGCCATGTTTTTACCCTTCCTCCATATCTATCACGAGAACATGCCATGTTTTTACCCTTCCTCCATATCTATCACGAGAACTTGCCATGTTTTTACCCTTCCTCCATATCTATCACGAGAACATGCCATGTTTTTACCCTTCCTCCATATCTATCACGAGAACATGCCATGTTTTTACCCTTCCTCCATATCTATCACGAGGACTTGCCAGATTTTTTAGAAATCTTTTTTTTTCTTACAAACTGAATTCTGAAAGAATAGCTTATTTTTTTGCTTTGATCATACAAGTCCAGGTGTGTCTTCTGTTGTACACAGGGTGAGTAAATTCTCAGATGTTCCTTATTACTGCAGATCTGTATCTGCTTTGCTGGCACTGTTTCAAATCAACAGAGGCTACGTTGCACTTTCAAATATTTTTCAATGGCCAGTTACAAACAAATCCGAGTGCAAAAAAATACTTGCAAAGATATTTTATTCTCCACAGCTAATTCCCAGACATAAAAAAATGTGTCTGTTTCTAAGAGGCTTGATAATCTTTCCATTTTAAAAGTGCATTTGTTGCACGATGTTCTCAAGCTGTCTCTTAAATATTATCATCTTGACATGGCAGTACAGATAGGCTTAAACAATCATGCTTCTATTTTTATATGGCTGGTGATATTGCCAGTTACTTCCCCTCTCATTCTTTTTTCCAGTACAGGTTACGATATTTTTATTCGGTCTCTCCCTTTCTCTTTGTCTCTCTTTCACTCTCTTTTTGTCTCTCTCTCCCTCTCTTTCTCTCTCTCCCTCTCTCTTTCTCTTTGTCTCTTTCACTCTGTTTTTATCTCTTTCTCTCTTTCTCTTTCTCTCTTTCACTCTCTTTTTGTCTCTCTCTCCCTCTCTTTCTCTCTCTCCCTCTCTCTTTCTCATTGTCTCTTTCACTCTCTTTTTATCTCTCTCTCTTTCTCTCTCTCCCTCTCTTTTTCTCTTTGTCTCTTTCACTCTCTTTTTCTGTCTCTCTTTCTCTCCCCCCCCCTTTCTTTCTCTCTCTCTCTCTCTCTCTATCAGAATGTAAGACGGGCCTGCGTGCCCAATTCTTTACCCTTTAAAAATAAAGATTATTCATTCATTCATTCATTCCCTCCATATTTGTCTCTCCCCCTTTCTCTTTATTTCTCTCCCTTTGTTCTCTCTTTGTCTCTCTCCCTCTCTCTTTCTCTTTCCCTCTCTCTTTGTTTCTCTCCCGTTCTCACTTTAACTTTCTCTCTTTTTTTCTCCTTGTCTCTCCCCTTTCTCTTTGTTTCTCTCCCTTTCTCACTTTAATATGCTCTCTTTTTTCTCTTTGTCTCTCCCCCTTTCTCTTTGTTTCTCTCCCTTTCTCTCGTGTGTGAGTGCTATTTTATTAGGTTAATTACTTCTTCTCTTTTACTTTGAATGGAATTTGAATGTAATCTTACACTCTTTTGATATTTTTTACTAATGTAATTTGTATACTAGTATTAAATCGAGTGTATGGGAAGAATGAAAGATGGAGTGATGAAGGGCAGAATGGAAGACGGGCCTGCGTGCCCAATTCTTTACCCTTTAAAAATAAAGATCATTCATTCATTCATTCACTTTATCTTGCTCTCTCTTTTTCTCTTTCTCTCTCTCCCTCTTTGTCTCTCTCTCTCTCTCTCTTTGGCTCTGTTTCTATCCCCTCTCTGTATCTCTCTTGTCCTCTGTCTCTCTCATTCTTTCGTTCTCTCTCTTTCTGTCGCTCTCATATATTAAACTATTTGTCTCACTATCTGTCCCTCCCCCTTTCTTTGTATCTCTCTATCTATATTTCTTTCTCTCTTTTCCTCTGTATATCTTCCTCCTTTTCTTTTGGTCTCTATCTTTCTTTTTCGCTTCCCTCTTTCGCTTTCTCCCTCTGCCTGTCTCGCCCTGTCTCGTTCTCTCTCGTTCTCTCGCTTTCTGTCTTTTTCTCCCTCCATCCCCCTAACTCTTTCTCATTCTCTCTCATTTCCCTTAAGTTTTTACCTGCGTGTCACCTTCTCTGTCTTTTTGTAATGGGGCAGAACGAGGAAATCCCAAACACTATAAGCTAAAACGAGGCTGATTAAAATAAAAAAATAAACACAAGGAGAAAACCCCGGGCAGTGACGTCACAAAGCACGAACGCAATAACAAAAACAAAGCGTAACTTTAGAAGCAAACAGCGCAGAGCAAAACCGTACAAGCTCAACACTATAATTTGGGGCAAGAAAGTACTTGGAAATCTTACAGAAATCCATCGTAAATGATTCAGAATAGGGAAAGTGTTATGAATAATTAACGACCGTTGAATTTAATGGTTAATTCTGGTAAAGAGAGACATTAAATTTGCAAAAATGGTTAGCAAGGCAGTAATTTCCAAACCCTCAAGATAGCAAGTTAAAATATGGTGTGGAAGATAAAGGCATAATCGGAGATGTGTGAAAAGGGATGTAGAGAGACGATAGAACGGCTAAGACCCTGGCATGAGCTGTGTTTCAGCACCACGAACCCGTGAGGGCTCTGTTTCAGAAGTTGGTAATAATGTGAAACATAACCAGCTACATACCCATCGTTCTCTAGCTGGTGTGATTTAGGGCAGGATGTAATTGTTGATGTAATTGAGGGCATGAGTTGAGAGTTGATGTGATTTAGGACAGGAGGAGAGTTGATGTAATTGAGGGCATGAGTTGAGAGTTGATGTGATTTAGGGCAGGAGGATAGTTGATGTAATTGAGGGCATGAGTTGAGAGTTGATGTGATTTACGGCAGGAGTTGAGAGTTGATCTGATTCAGGGCAGGAGGAGAGTTGATGTAATTGAGGGCATGAGTTGAGAGTTGATGTGACTGAGGGAAGGAGTATCTATCTATCTATCTATCTATCTATCTATCTATCTATCTATCTATCTATCTATCTATCTATCTATCTATCTATCTATCTATCTATCTATAAAAGAGACAAAAGACATCTGACTGGAATATTATTATGTCCGATTGCCGTCCACTTAAAGCCCATATCGGTTGATATCAATGGAACATCAAAAAACATCATGATTCCACCTTCACTGTTCTTATGAACGCAAACTCTTGTGCATCAGTGATTCGTATGTGTGTTTCTAGTTAACATGGTCCGACAGGCGCTTCCCTAGAGTAGCCCTGACTGTTGCTACACATCAATGATTCGTATGTGTGTTTCTAGTTAACATGGCCCGACAGGCACATCCCAAGAGTTGCCTTGTCTGTTGCCACACATCAGTGATTAGTATGTGTGTTTCTAGTTAACATGGCCCGACAAGCGCTTCTCTAGAGTTGCCCTGTCTGTTGCCACACATCAGTGACCCGAAACTGTGAAATCCTTTTGTCTCGGCTGCGAGGTCTTCAGAGTTACCTAACCTTGCCCCGCCCCATTATGTCGTAGCTATCGCTACATTTTACAAATATGTCCGAACATTGTGACTGTCTTTTTTTCTTATGTTTTTCACTAGTTTTGTTCGTTCTGAAACTTTCCTGAGGAAATCATGATATTTAAATCAGATTGTCTAGGATATGCGCTACATCTTTCACCAAAACCATGAAATGTTGTGGTTGAACTAAATTCTTTCTGCGAACTATTTTGATGTGAAAAATCATTGCGTTCGAACAATGTTCTCACTAGTTTTCAAACCTCAGTGTTTTCTTTAGTTCTCATAATTCAGTGTTTTCTCTAGTTTTCAAACTTCAGTGTTTCAACCAGTTTTCAAACTTCAGTGTTTTCACTAGTTTTCAAACTTCAGTGTTTTCACTAGTTTTCAAACTTCAGTGTTTTCACTAGTTTTCAAACTTCAGTGTTTCAACCAGTTTTCAAAATTCAGTGTTTCCACTAGTTTTCAATCTTCAGTGTTTCAATCAGTTTTCAAAATTCAGTGTTTTCACTACTTTTCAAGCCTCAGTATTTTCATTACTTTTCAAACTATGATTTTTTTAAAAACTAATTTTCGAATGACTAGTTGTACGAGAACGTGTTGTGTATATTTATTATTGTGTTATCTACCTCAGAGAAGAAACGCAGACATGTTTGCCTGTTTCACCATATTATGTACATATTAAATACTTCGCAAGTAAAAGGAAATTCAACTTTTTGACGTATGCAATAACGACGTGGATTCATAAACGACTTCTTGTGGAATGCCGAAAGTTCAGCTTTTGACCCCTCTAATGCCGCGACTGTCTCTCAGATGTCTTTCTGCTCCGAGAATCCAAGAATGAGGCAATCACAACTTTCGTATATATCAACATTTGCCCCTCGTTTTATCTTTGCTCGTCACTAGTTCTCTCCCCTTATCGAGTCCTCTTTCCCCCCCTTCAACCCTCTTGTTATTTATAAAAATGGATATACAACCTCTTGCAGATATGACGATGATGAGCAGTAGATATAAGGTAGACTGACAACTCATCAAAAATGTGGATTGGCCCGAAAAGTGCAAACAGGCATGAAGATATATCAAACGGTAGGAGCGCTGGCCAAATCAAAATTAGCCAGAATTTCCCCAAATTCTGGAGCGGTATAATTTCGAAGACGTTTATTCTAAATTCTTGTTAAGCCTATTCTGTTTGCTGAACAAATATAGAAATTGATGCGAAGCAGACGGACAGCCCAAGCAAGTTCATTCATGTCTAAAAATCTCAGCGTCATTCAAGATATCCTTCTACTTTTTTCAATCGTTTTTTTTTTTGGTCAATTATTTCCGTATTTCATGTTTTGTATTCGTTTTTCTGCTACTAAAGTTTTGCTGAAACTTTTCGTAGTAATTTTTTTCATAAAAGAATATAACGAAAGTTTTTTTTTCTAAAATTTCTAATCGTATTTTACCAATGAACTGCATTTATGGGTCTGTTCTTTGGCCTGCATTATTGAATACATTGCATGTCCCGAAAAAACTGTTGTCACTTAACGTGAACCAAATTTAGTTCGCAACTTTAATAAATTATCAAACTATGATTTTTTTAAAAACTAATTTTCGAATGACTAGTTGTACGAGAACGTGTGTGTATATTTATTATTGTGTTATCTACCTCAGAGAAGAAACGCAGACATGTTTGCCTGTTTCACCATATTATGTACATATTAAATACTTCGCAAGTAAAAGGAAATTCAACTTTTTGACGTATGCAATAACGACGTGGATTCATAAACGACTTCTTGTGGAATGCCGAAAGTTCAGCTTTTGACCCCTCTAATGCCGCGACTGTCTCTCAGATGTCTTTCTGCTCCGAGAATCCAAGAATGAGGCAATCACAACTTTCGTATATATCAACATTTGCCCCTCGTTTTATCTTTGCTCGTCACTAGTTCTCTCCCCTTATCGAGTCCTCTTTCCCCCCCTTCAACCCTCTTGTTATTTATAAAAATGGATATACAACCTCTTGCAGATATGACGATGATGAGCAGTAGATATAAGGTAGACTGACAACTCATCAAAAATGTGGATTGGCCCGAAAAGTGCAAACAGGCATGAAGATATATCAAACGGTAGGAGCACTGGCCAAATCAAAATTAGCCAGAATTTCCCCAAATTCTGGAGCGGTATAATTTCGAAGACGTTTATTCTAAATTCTTGTTAAGCCTATTCTGTTTGCTGAACAAATATAGAAATTGATGCGAAGCAGACGGACAGCCCAAGCAAGTTCATTCATGTCTAAAAATCTCAGCGTCATTCAAGATATCCTTCTACTTTTTTCAATCGTTTTTTTTTTTTGGTCAATTATTTCCGTATTTCATGTTTTTGTATTCGTTTTTCTGCTACTAAAGTTTTGCTGAAACTTTTCGTAGTAATTTTTTTCATAAAAGAATATAACGAAAGTTTTTTTTTCTAAAATTTCTAATCGTATTTTACCAATGAACTGCATTTATGGGTCTGTTCTTTGGCCTGCATTATTGAATACATTGCATGTCCCGAAAAAACTGTTGTCACTTAACGTGAACCAAATTTAGTTCGCAACTTTAATAAATTATCAAATTTCTTTTTCTTCTTAGAAAAATTAATGGAACATCTTAGAAAGTGCCATGTAAAGAAAATAATGATCCCACAAAGAAGTGTATTCTTTTTTTTTAACATTTCAGAATCTTGAAATTTCGCAATAATTTGGGATTTATGAACACAATTAATGACCTTGTTATAAATTATGGAAACTTCATCTCTTCTTTATGTGATATTATCTTTTGTGCGTGAATTTAATCTTCTGTTTGAAATTTTCTTTTTCTCTTTATGACCAGCAACTTCTGTCTGTGATGATTATTTCTCCTTGTGATCTCCATGTTTTCACTTGATCGGTTGTTAACGTCCGTTTATGGGAATCATGTTATGTTTGTGATTTTCATAGGACGGTTGCGATCGTGACTTTGTGTTTGTGATCATCATCTTCTGAATGTGATTATCATCTTTTGAATGTGATTGTCATCTTCTGAATGTGATTGTCATCTTCTGAATGTGATTATCATCTTTTGAATGTGATTGTCATCTTCTGAATGTGATTGTCATCTTCTGAATGTGATTATCATCTTCTGAATGTGATTGTCATGTTCTGCTTGTGAGTGGTATCTTCTGTGTGAGATCATTATTTTGTGTTTGTGATTGTTATATTCTGTATGTGATCGTTACTTTCTGTTTCTGATTGTTATCTTCTGTATGTGATCTTTATTTTCTGTCTGTGAAAGCTTCCAGATTTAACTTTGACGTACATGAATTGTTGTTCTTTGTCTTCGTTTGAACGTGCTCATTAATAAGTTAAGGTTTCTTCCCGGTAAGTACAGTTAATTTATTCATATATTCTGCGGCTCCAGCATGTCTAGTAAACATCATTATCATTGTCCGCACAGGAAACAAAAATGAAGCTACATGTAGCAAGGTTCATGTCATCTCTACAGACATTTTCCGAGATGGCATCTGATTCTTATCTTGTCTTGTCTTGTCTTGTGCTATCTCCCTGTAACTGCGAGCTGTTGTTCTTTGCAGCCGATATTATGAAGATGATGAGATACAGCGCTGTATCGGTGTGGGGCCGGTTATAGCGGCTATTTTTTTCAGTCTCGAAGCACAGCTAAAAAGCAGGGGGGGGGGGGGGGGGGTGTGCAAATAATTGTTTAGCAGACTCTACCACTATGGGGACTATGGCGATCCCTGCCGTTAGCCAGGCTCGGCCTGTTACTGTTGGTACCAACGGAGAGGTGGGACAGTTTCTTGATCATATATGGTTCAGTAACCCTGACACTAGCGTATCAGTTATGGGTCGCTGACTGCCTAATCGGACAGCATTTTCATTCCCATGTCATCATCTGATATATATATCTTATATCTTCTTATATCCTGCCCGTGCCGTCAAACGTCACATAGGGCTCGCAAAGTAGTTCGCCAATTTTTCCTGTCTTCGGCGAGTCTTTCAACCTCATCAAAGGATTTTATGCCTGTTAATTTGGCCTCTCTTAACAATGTCCTCTTCAAAGTTTCACGCGGTCTGCCTCTTTTTCTTTGGCCTGTTGTGTTCCACTTGATAGCTTGTTTTTGGATTCTCTGATCATTTCTTCTCATCAAGTGACCAACATATATCCATCTCCTTTTCCTGATCACCCATGAAACTGGTTGTTGTTCAGTCATCTGTCTTATCTCTGCATTGTTCTTGAATTCGTTCCACTTGATGCCGAGTATTTTCCTTAGGCATTTGTTTTCAAAAGAGTCTAATTTCTTTCCTATTTCTTTAGTTGTTTTCCAGCTTTCACATGCATAAATGAGGGTGGATATTACATTTGAATTGAATAGTATTAACTTGGTTTTTGTGCTTATAACTTTTGAATTCCATATGTTCTCAAGATTCTTGAAGATTGATGCTGCTTTTGCAATTCTGATCCTAACTTCCTTTCTAGTGTCACCATCCTGGTCTATGTAGCTGCCAAGGTATGCAAATTGATTGCCTTCTTCACTATCTGTCCCTTCTATGTGTATTTTTCCATTTTGATTAATAGGAATTTTCATTATTTTTGTTTTGTACTTGTTAATTTCAAGTCCTATTTTGCTAGCCATTGTTTTTTCTTGCATGGAATTCACATTATTACTGATAAGAGTTATGTCATCAGCAAAATCAAGATCTTCTAGTTGGGTCCCATGTACCCAGTCAATACCTATGTTACATGTGCAGCATTTTGTCATTATGAAGTCTATTGTAATCCCAAAAAGTAAAGGAGACAGTATACATCCTTGTTTCACACCTGTTTCAGTCTGGAACCATTTACTCATCCCTTCTTCTGTCTTGACTGCACAAACATATCCATTGTATAAGTCCTTAATGGTGTTGACAATTTTAGATGGTATTCCATATAGACATAAAATTCTCCATAATGAATCTCTGTGTATGCTATCAAATGCCTTTTTAAAATCTATGAAGTTCAGTATTAATGGTTTCTGCTTTTCAATATGTTCTTCAAGTATTATTCTTAGAGTAAAGATCTGGTCGAGACAGCTTCTCCCTTTTCGAAATCCTGCTTGTTCTTCTCTCATTACAGTATCCACTATATCTTTAAGTCTATTCAAAATGACCTTGCAAAATACTTTTGACACAACTGATATTAAGGTTACTCCTCTCCAGTTGTTACAGTCACTAAAGTTGCCTTTTTTGTATTTTAACAATGATTCCTTTTTTCCAATTAGAAGGGACCTTCTCTTCTTTCCGAATCTTGTTAAACATCTCTGTAATTGTCTCATGTTGTCATTATTGATAGCTTTTAACATTTCGGGTGTTATTTCATCTTCACCTGCAGCTTTGTTGTTAGCCATTAAATTCACTGCTGTTTCAATTTCATGCAATTTAATTTCATCTAGGTTGACATTTAGTTGTGGGGCTGGTAAGTCAGTTTCAAGGTTTAACAATTCTTTTGGGTGTGTTCGATTAAGTATTTCTTGGAAGTGTTCAGCCCATCTTTGCTTTTGGTCTTTATTTGATGTTAATAGTGTTCCAGTTTTGCTAAGGATTGGTCTTTCTTTAGATGCAATATTACCTGTTAGCCTCTTTTGTATGTTATATAAAGTTTTGCTGCCTCCTGTTTTTGCTGCTTTTTCTGCCTCTTTCGCCATATTGTCTATGTATTCTCTTTTATCCCTTCTAGCTGAACTTTTTACTTTCTTGTCTATTTCTTTGTATGTTGGTTTCGCCAGATCTTTTCCAAGATCTGTTTTTGCATTCAACATGTCTAATTTGACTGCTCGTCTTTCATGTATATACTTCCATGTTTTATCTGATATCCATACTTTTCTGTTTGGTTTTTTCAGTCCAGCGCTTGCTTTGATTATGGCTGTACTGTAAGAGTTCCATAATTCATCTATACCTATCTCCTCAACTTCACTGGGTGTTTTGGAATGATTGGCAAGTTCCTGATTGAAATTAATGTTAGTATTTTCTTCTTGTAGCCTATGGCTGTTTATCCTTCTGTGTACTGAATTCTTGTGTTGGCTTTTCAATTTTAGTTTTATTTTCCCTATGCACAGGTTGTGATCACTGTTGACATCTGCACCCCTATAAGCCCTTACATCTATGAGAGATGTTCTGTATTGCTTTCTAATACAAAAATGATCTATCTGGATTCCAGTTCTATCATCTGGAGATATCCACGTTGTTTTATGTATCTCTTTGTGTGGGAATATTGTGCCTCCAATGACCATGCCCTCTGTTAGACATTTCAATTAATATTTCTCCGTTCTGATTAACCATGTCAATTCCTTCTTTCTCCATCACTTTTTCAACGTTGATATTATCTTTCCCTACCTTAGCGTTGAAGTCCCCCATAGCAATTAGGATGTCGTGTTTAGGGACTTTGTTGATGATTTGTTGTAGTTGGTGATAGAAGTCGTCTTTCACATCATCATCTGCATCATTCGTGGGTGCATAACACTGTATTATTGTCATTCTTCCGTGTCTTATGTTGTATCGTGCTCTTATTATACGACTGTTCATTGGTTCCCATTCTACAAGGCTCTTTGCTGCTATGTTTGACATAATAATACCCACCCCATCCCGGATTTTACCACCATTTCTGCCTGAATGTATTATTAACTTACCGTTTTCCGCCGATCTTTTACCTGGTTCTGGCCATCGCATTTCACTGATGCCCAGCATGTCTAGATGGTATCTCTCCATTTCTTTGATGACCTGAATAGTTTTTGTTGGTGCTGCCATCGTTCTCACATTCCAGAATCCGATCTTTGTCACATGTTTGGGGCCGACGAATTAGCTCTTCGGAGTTGGCATCCCTGATGCTCGGTTGGTTTCTCTGCGAGTTTCCGTAACAATATCTTTTTTTCCCATCTGGAGCTGCCTCTAGATAGGTCCCAGGATAAGGTTGTTAGCCTTATACCCAACACCCGATACATGATGTGTGACAGATCAAGCGGAATTCCGCTGATTTTTGGATGCCGGCGAGAGCGTTAAAAGAAACGTCCGCCATCTTGCACGTCACGCCGGACATATACTGATGTTTGGGTGTATTTGGACATTACCAATGCAATTTTTCATTACAGTCTCTTTACAATAAGACACTTTCCTCCATGATTGTAGACAGGGAGTGTCTGGCAATTCTCTCAATACGTCTTAACTGTGAGTGACTGGCAGTAATCTAGTAATTCTCTTTATTATCACTGCCATCAACATTAACATCTCCGTCACAGTTATCATCATTTACTATTCTGTTTATGATTGTCATGCTCTGCTTATGATAATCATGTTCTCTTTATGACTGTATATTTCGTTTATTTACTCCCTATTTTCTCTCTTCAAGTCAGAAAATCCATTCTTTCTTATTTGATCCAGTCAGAGATTATTTCCCCTTGAGAGGATCACGGGTACAGTCCGGCTTGGATCCTGGGTTCTTGAAACTTCCAGATGTCTTTATGTAAAATGCTATATTTGTCTGTGATGAGTACTGCATGCTGCAGTGGAATGGTTAGTTGCTCATGATGTGGTTAATGGTGTCATTGTGACGGATTCACAGAGTATCCACCGTAAGATTGAGAAGAATTTGCTTCTCAATTAATGGGTTTCAACTGTTAAGCCAGTCAGCTGAGACAAGCCTAACGTGGCTTTACTGTCCAGGGCATGCGGGAGTAGATGGCAGTAATGTGGCAGACAGACTTGCTGGACGGACTAAAATACATGGCAGACTATCAATGGTCAAGGGGGACATTGCTAGGTCTGTACCAGACAGACTGAGGGAAAATGAAGAGCGGGAATGAAAGAACAGTGTAGCTGTAAGGAGACTGCTGGAGCTAGGACAAATTAAAGCTACTGGCAGGAAATCTGAACTTTGTGGCAGAAAACACATCGTAAACAACCGACATTTGGCAGGAACTATCAGCAAACATACTCTTGGATGGATACTGCGGCATGCGGCTGAGCATATATGGGGTTGTCCCGAATGCAGTGAAGCCGGAGTCTGAATTTTGAACTTTTAAATTTGACGAGTATTATCCCAAAAAAAAATGCGTCCATCATCCACTTGCTGGGAAAAGCCAAACTAACATTGCCTGCCCAGGTGAAGTACAGATCTTGTGGTGAAAGGTTTACGCTTTATATGTTTCTTATTTCACATTATGTATCATAATCAAATGGCGATTAATTATTGTTGGACACTTTATCAACATCTTCATCACTTGGAAATTCTTCAACATCCTACTTGTCATTTCTCTCATTAACAACTTCATAAATGCTATTCTCGTCTCGGCCAACATCAGCAGGAAAACGATATTTCACGTCTCCAATATCATAACAATGTCAGCATTACATTTTTCATTATAACTCATCCTCCACAACCTTGATGTGTTTACAAAACGTTGAGCTCTATAGATGAACATGGATACATCCGCCTACATCTGATAAATGTAATTATGAAAACAGAGACAAATTTAGCACGGCAGGTTTGCTATCAGCATTCACGGACAGTCTCTGGAGAAGAGGTTGCTTTGTTCTAGCCAGCTCCTAATCCATGGTAAAAACTGAAGCTCACGACAAAAGTCCAGGAAGAGGATCATGGAGGATCTCTTGGATTATGAGGAGAAGCTAAAGCAGAGTTCGTTGAGTCGTCAGGTAAATCAAGGTAGATTGATATATCTCCGGATCTCGTGGGGAATATTAATTACAGAGAGATACTGAAGAGGAAGATGTATACCATACAGGAAAAGCTTCTACGTATTTGTAGTTCACTGTTTTTCGTTTTACTACTCAGCGTCAAGGTCATAAATAACCGTGTGAGTAGCATAGCATGTGTGAACAGCATAGCGTGTATAGCTAACAGCGGTATGATTTACATAGCGTGTGTGGGTAACATAGCGTGTGTGAACAACATATGGTGTGTGAACAACATAGCATGTGTGGGTAACAAGGTGTGTGAACAATATAGTATGTGTGTGTAACATAGCGTGTGTGAAGAACTTAGCGTGTATGAGTGGCAGCGTGAGTGAACAACATAGCGTGTTTGGGTGACAGCCTGAATGAACAGCATAGAGTGTATGGGTAACATAGCGTGTGTGAACAGCATAGAGTGTGTGGGTAACATAGCGTGTGTGAACAGCATAGAGTTTATGATTAACATAGAGTGTGTGGGCAGTAGTTTAAAAACTGAATTTGAAAACAACTATAAACTGCAGAAAACTGATGTAGGTTGAAACAAAATATTCTAGAAACCTTGACACAGTTACCTCTCTCTGATCTTGGTTAGTTTGATATAAGCATTGTCTGGGTGTAAACATTACAACATATAAATATACACAAATCCACTGCAGTACAGCTGTGATAATAACATGTTAAGAATATTTAAAACAAAAGTAGGAAATTAAATTATTAATTAACGAGCACACAGTAGTGACATTTCCGTTTACACCTTAATCATACAAAAACCAACAGGACAAATAAATAGGAGAAGAATAGAACATATAAATTAACACTTAGGGTATATAACATTCATTCATTCATTTGCATGTCCCTTGCAGAACTTTGCCTCCCTAACAGCACTCCTGTAGGTCTCTAGGTTGTGAGCAAGATGGTCTGCTGCTGATGCATCCATTTGCAGATCATCAACGATGATAACAAGTAACAAAGAAGAAAAGGGAGCACACGTGATGCCGTGTCTGAGAATGCGCATGGTGAAGTATAGATTGTGAATGTTTAAATGAAGACTTGTGATGCGGGATACAAATCTGGCTGACTGACCGACTGACTGTAAAGAGGTTTTATGAAGGAAAGGGGACAGATGAGAGAGGACCACAATGGTTGTCAAGACGGGAAAAAGATGGCTGGAATAGGTGAATATAGTATGAGCAGAAAGTTTGTAATATAGTGCATTGACGGTCCTAGAATATCAGTTGCAGGTGAGGAAAGAGTAGATGAGAATTTAGTAGAGAGGGAATATGATTGTGTAGAAAAGGAAAGGTTAAGTATAGCTGAATTTCGAGTTCAGTCCGTGTGATTCCAGTGTGCCATATTCTTGTATAGCGGTTCTCAAGAAAGCGGCTTATGTCATTAGAGTAATATTGTTTATTGTCTGTTACTGAGAAGTCAGACTTGCCTCTGCTGTTAAGGACATTGAAATGATTAGAGACTGTCTAAAAGTATTCTGGGAGATATCATTAAGATGTTGCGGAATACGGTTATCTAATCTGAGATCAGTCTCACCATTGTAAGTTTTCCTACGCTCTATGCACGCATTGGCATATATCACGTTACGGGACTCGCATGTGAATCCTTCATGGAGTTTTGAGATAATGTCCTCACGCTCCATGAGGGGTTCACATGTGAGTCCCGTAACGTATGATAAAAGTGTAAACCTAAACGTTAGAGCTGTGTGCACTTTAATTAATAAGGATGTTTCTAATTTTGTTTTAAAGAACGTAATAATTTGGTTAGTTGCAATGAGTTTCTTGAACTTCTCAAATTTCCTTCATTAGTAATGTTGTCTTGTGAACTGACTTCATGCGTCTATTACTCTTATTCTTTATTTTATTCAGTTATATTTTTAACATTTTCTTTCTTCATCCATCTCTCATTTCTCTTTCCATTTTCTGTCTTCTCTTTTCCTTCTTTACTTCATCGTCAGAAACCTTTAGCCGTCACCTGCATGGTGTTCGTTTTTCTATTCTGTTATTTTCCTTCCTTCCTGCCTGCCTGCCTGCCTTCCTTCCTTCCTTCCTTTTATTTGCCTTCCTCCTCAGGCGGGTTCTAACCATTATCATTTTCTTTTCTCCATTATTTTCCCTAGCAGACTAAACTTGTATGTCACACGTAGCAGCGACATGTATGAAGTAATATACTCTCTAATATAAAACTCTCTAGTATATAACTCTCTAGTATATTACTCTCTAAGTTTCTAGTATGTAATTGTTTAGTACATTCTTCTCTAGTATATAACTCTCTAACTCTCTAGTATATAACTGTCTAGGATATTATTCTCTAGTATGTAACTCTCAAGTATATAACTCTCTAATATACAACTCTCTAGTATATAACTCTCTAGCATATTACTCTCGAACTCTCTATTATGTAATTGTTTAGTATATTCTTCTTTAATATATAACTGTCTAACTCTCTAGTATATAACTCTCTAACTCTCTAGTATATAACTGTCTAGGATATTATTCTCTAGTATGTAACTCTCAAGTATATAACTCTCTAATATACAACTCTCTAGTATATAACTCTCTAGCATATTACTCTCGAACTCTCTATTATGTAATTGTTTAGTATATTCTTCTTTAATATATAACTGTCTAACTCTCTAGTATATAACTGTCTAGGATATTATTCTCTAACTCTCTAGTATGCAACCGTTAAGTATATTCTTCTTTAGTATATAACTTTCTAATATATAACTCTCTAGTGTATAACTCTGTAATATATAACTCTCTGGTATGTAACTCTCCAGTATATAACTCTCGAGTATATTATTCTCTAGTATGCAACTCTCTAGTACATAAGTCTCTAGTATATTATTCTCTGATATGTAACTATCTAGTAAATAACTCTCTGGCAGATAAATCCCTGGTAGATTATTCTCTGCTATATTATTCTTTAGTATATAAATCTCTAGTATATAACTCTCTAGTACATAACATTTTAGCCCTCTTTCCTCGCACACCACATCCCCAACGTCCCCCACCCCACCACACACCTCCTTCTTGTTGTGTACTATTCGTTAAATGGCCTATTACACAAGAATATTCATTACACAGCTAAAAACTTAAGATGGCATACCGGTTACTTTAATAATGTCAAAGAGTACATTTATAACTCACCTACTGCATTATTTGTCCAACTTCTAATGTGATGGATGAGTTCCATGTAGGGACACACGTTTCTCAATATCAGGTTGGCCGTCTAAGAAGAAAGGTATTACGGCCCCTCCCCCCGTCTATGAAGGAAGATATTACGGCCCCCCTCTAAGAAGGGAGGTATTAAGGCCCCCGTCTAAGAAGGAAGGTATTACGGCCACTGTCTAAGAAGGGAGGTATTAAGGCCCCCGTCTAAGAAGGAAGGTATTACGGCCCCTGTCTAAGAAGGAAGGTATTACGGCCACTGTCTAAGAAGGGAGGTATTAAGGCCCCCGTCTAAGAAGGAAGGTATTACGGCCCCTGTCTAAGAAGGGAGGTATTACGGCCCCTGTCTAAGAAGGAAGATATTACGGCCACTGTCTAAGAAGGGAGGTATTAAGGCCCCTGTCTAAAAAGGAAGGTATTACGGCCACTGTCTAAGAAGGGAGGTATTACTGTCCCCGTCTAAGAAGGAAGATATTACGGCCCCTGTCTAAGAAGGGAGGTATTACGGCCCCTGTCTAAGAAGGAAGGTATTACGGCCCCCGTCTGCTAACTCGTTTTCCCCCTCAATGTCCCCCTCCTCCCATTGTCCCTTTTTCTTCTATTATCGCCCAATGTGGGGAAACAGCGATCTACTACATTGCTCTGTAGTATATAACTCTCTATTATATATTGTTCACTAATATGCTCTGTAACAATCATTTAATCTCCTAAATTTAACATCTGTCCTCGTGGCATCTTTTTACTCCCTATATTTCTTCATTTCTTTTAATTATTTTCCACCATCTTTACCTTTTTAACCCTTTTGAAATAAAGATCAATCAATCAATCAATCAAGATGGCCGTATTTGCGTCTGTTGCTACTGTTTTATTTGCTCCTTGTTATAGTCTGTATATCAGACTTCTTGTTGTATTTTGTATATGAGACTTCTTGTTGTAGTTTGTATATCAGACTTCTTGTTGTAGTTTGTATATGAGACTTCTTGTTGTAGTTTGTATATCAGACTTCCATTACCCTGGAATTCAGATCATTCGTTACTATGTTATTGTTTGTTTTTCTCCTGATGCATAAAATCTCCTGAGATCCATTGTCGTTCATTCTTCCCTATGCCAGTAGTACTTTATCCAGTTCTATGCACTCACAAATATCCCCTTGTCACATCTTTAAGCGGCAGATTTGCTTTGATGTCTTCGTGCTGGGAGAGTGTCAGAGAAGATGAAAGAGAGACAAAAGCTGAAAACGTTGGACAGTTTTCTTCTATTTTTTTTTTGTACGTGTGTTTGTGATATGGTTCCTAAGCATAGACTCGGATTGAAAGATAGGTTTTTCTTCATGTCTCTCTTTTTTTCCTTTCTCTCTCTCACTCTCTCTTTCTCTCTCTCCTACTCTTTCTCTCTCTCTCTCTTTCTCTGTCTCTCGCTCTCTCTCTTGCTTTTTTTCACTCTTTCTCTCGCTCTCTCTTGCTTTTTTTCACTCTTTCTCTCTCTCTTTGTTTTTCTCTCTCGCCCTCTCTCTTTCTTTTTCTCTCTCTCTTGCTTTTTTTCAGTCTTTCTCTCTCTCTCTCTCTCTCTTTCTTTTTCTCTCTCTCGCTCTCTCTTTATTTTTCTCTCTCTCTTGCTTTTTTCACTCTTTTTCTCGCTCTCTCTCTCTCTCTTTCTTTTGATATGTTTTTCTTTTGATATGTTTTTCCTAATTTAATTTGTATTTTTGTACTAAATCAAGTGTGTGGGAAGAATGAAAGATGGAGTGATGAAGGGCAGAATGTAAGACGGGCCTGCGTGCCCAATTCTTTGCCCTTGAAAAATAAAGATTATTCATTCATTCATTCATTCATTCATTCTTTTTCTCTCTCGCGCTCTCTCTCTTTCTTTCTCTCTCTCTCGCTCACTCTCTTTCTTTTTCTCTCTCTCTCTCGCTCTCTCTCTCTCTTTCTTTTTCTTTCTCTCGCGCTCTCTCTTTCTTTTTTTCTCTCTCTCTTTATTTTTCTCTCTCTCTCGCTCTCTCTCTCTCTTTCTTTTTCTCTCTCTCGCTCTCTCTCACTCTCTCTCTCACTCTCTCTCTCTCTCTCTCTCTCGTTTAAAACGTTCATAGCACTCAGAAAACCTTTCCTTTCTCTCCACTTTTACAATGGAAGTTTTCAGTCATTCCTCGTCCATCTCCCCTTGCAGAACTTTGTTTAACCCTTACTTTCTCTCTATAACATCCGGCATGACAAGCCGGGACTATCACTTTCCTATACTGGTAATTGCTGAGACAAAAGCTGAAGACGGGAAAACAAGACTGATTACAAGAGATGACGATTTAATCTCTTCAATGAAGTTCTCGCTTTCTTCATCATTACCTTGAGCCACATCTCCAGTGAATGTTGGCTGCAACTGATACCCTGTCTGTTGTGACGTCTGCTTTCATGTTCTGGCAGATGGCCAAGATGTTTAGTGTCGTTCTCTTTGTGTTCTTAGTACTTATGAGACGCTTTAGCTTTCTTGTGCTTGTTAAAACCTCCTTTCAGTAATGTTATCCAGTGCAATGTCTTCAATCCAGCTGTGACAAAGTTGCATGCGTCTTTATACGTTTTGGGAAAATCTGAAGTTCGTATAAAGACATACAACATATACCTGTTTTTTTAACATGTGTGTCCATTTTTTGTCGCTCTCTATCTATCTATCTATCTATCTATCTATCTATCTATCTATCTATCTATCTATCTATCTATCTATCTATCTATCTATCTATCTATCTATCTATCTATCTATCTATCTATCTATCTATCTATCTGAATCTGCTTTATCTATCTATCTATCTATCTATCTATCTATCTATCTATCTATCTATCTATCTGTCTGTCTGTCTGAAGGAGCACTCTCCCCTAGAGTCTCCATCATATCCTCATGGATATCCATCGATGGTAAGCCCTTGATGCAGAGGTAGCGAATGACTGCTCCACGAGAAGTTTTATCCATTTTCTCAATTTCTCCTACCCTTACAACTTCAGTAGCCTGTAAAATAAAATTGGTTGCGTTTAATTTCTTGAAACTTGGTGTTTCATCTTATATTGACCTGAACTACAAATGCACCTAATATCAACTGTGTGTTTCAAGTATTTTTACCGAGAACATATCAGTCACATAGATAGATAGATAGATAGATAGTAGATAGACAGACAGACAGACAGACAGATAGATAGATAGATAGATAGATAGACAGACAGACAGACAGACAGACAGATAGATATATAGATAGATAGATAGACAGACAGACAGACAGACAGACAGACAGACAGACAGATAGATAGATAGATAGATAGATAGATAGATAGATAGATAGATAGATAGATAGATAGATAGATAGATAGATAGATAGATAGATAGATAGATAGGTCTGTCCTGCTAGTTAAATGCTGTGAAGTAATAGACAGTTATGTCTATGAGTTAAACACTTTCTCCTTTTTATTTTGCTTCTGTACGTGATCATGGTTGAAAATGAAGGACATAAAACACTGGACAAGTTATTATTCGGGACCGTTATTCTGGTCGGTACTAATATTTGACTTGTTTACGCTAGTCTCGTGTCCCATCTTATTATTATCTCGCCGGAAAAGATTGTGTTAAATTATGCTATAAAACCCCTATCTCATTTACTCCTTTCAACGTTCATTGACAAGTATTCGGGATATGCTAGATCCAGTCTTTGTTTTTCTCATGCTTTCAGCTTATTACGTCATTTGACCTGACAAAAATGTCAAAGTTTTGGTCTGTAAATCTTTGTAAAGAAAAGAAAAAAAAAACCAAAGGCCCGACGTTTTCATTATCTCATATTTGGTCGTCAAAGTTGCCCATAGGTTGTCTTTTCGTTCACTGTAAGTTTGAAAATTGGAAGAAGGAAAGACTTTTAAAAGTTGCTGATCTGGCATACTTCGTTCGTCTTTCCAGCAACGCAGTGAACGAACATGAGCAGGAAGTTTGCAGAAGAAGAAGAAGAAGCAATCAGTCTAAGAGTTTGTCCCTTCTTGCGCTGTTCACAAGAAATCTTCACACTCTCTTGAAGTTGTATCTGGTATCTATCTGTTATCTGTTATCTTTCTATGTTTGTTCGTCCATTTATAGCCTTCACGGTTTACAAAGTGAGCGTAGAAGAAGATTAGTGTTCTTGTGTAGGTGGTAGACTGACTGACTACAGCATGAAACCTAGGTTTACAGAGATCTTAAAAATATATCAAAACAAAAATAGGAACAGCTTTATTAATTAACGAGCAAGCTGTTGTAACGTTGTGGTTTATAAAACATAATCGCACAGAAACAGACAGGAGAAAGAGCGAGGAAAATAAGAGTAAATATAAATTCGCATCAATGATTTACAACAAACAAGAATCATCATCATCATCATGTGCCGTGCCAATTGGCGTTGGCTATTATGCTTCTCCAGAGTACCCGATCCTTCATGCAGGCCATCAGTTCAGTTGGTGATCTCCTCTCACACCATCCCGTCAGACTGTCCAGTATTATTTCTCTTGGTATTCCTCTGGATCTTCTCCCTTTTATTTTTCCTGTTGTTATAATATTTTCAATGCCCCCTCTTCTCATTGCAATGTCCTATGAAAGTACATTGTCTTTCTCTTATCTTTTTGACAAGGTTCTTTTGTCTCTCCAGCTCTTCTCCTACATTCTTCATTAGTTATTGTTGCTGTTCAAACAAGAATGGAAAGAAATAATATTTAAAAAAAAGGTGGAGCACATAGCAATGACATGAAATATATGCTACAACAGTGGTTCCCAACCTGGAGTACGCGTACCCTTGGGGGAACGCGGCAGGAAGTTTAGGGATACGCGAGAAGAAGTTGAATAATGGCGGAAAACAGATAAATATGTTTTCTAATTAATTAAATTTTGCTAATGTGAAGGTGTACGGTTTACTGAAAATAGGCTTCTAAGGACCATGCAAATTGAAAAAACAAGGTTGGGAACCGCTGTGCTATAACATGTGCCACTAAGTTTATAGAGAAGTTGTGTGAATTGAGGTCAAATGACTCACTTTGTGGTTCTTTTGTAACGTGCGAATTCCAAGATTTTTTTTCAGGAGATTTAGATTTAGTAAGTAAATGCAACAATGTATATTTTCAAATTTCCATTCTTCTCCCGTCATTTCTGAACGAATTACAGCTTTATATAACGTATTAAAGTCTGTTCAAAGAATACAGTCACGGAGCTAGAGAAATACTTTTAACATTGCAGGAAGCGGGAACAACCTATTCCTTATTATGAATCTTTGTATCATTTAATCAAGAGAATTCTACACTTTCGAATTTATTATTATCCCAAGACGTCTTCTATGGGCTTCTTTTTTTTAACCACTTGTTATTTCTTATTCTTCATTTTCATTTTTCTTTTTAAAAATCGCAGCAAGAACTGCGGGAGAAGACAGTAAAAATAAGAGATGATTCAATCCCTGCTAAATGCAAATTACAGTAATTCTCGAGAAGTAATTCAATTTTTTAAAAATTTTTAATTTCAGAAAGGATTTCAAACATTCGGTCTAGAAGGTCCTGGGAAGTTGTTATGAATTGTGACAGTGGTCAGCAGTTTTCTTTTTCTCTCCTTTAAAGGATGATAAAACTTACAGAAGTTACGTCTCAGATGATTTTAAAAACAGACTGAAAACCAAATACATGATCCTATTTTGGGTATAAGAGTATATAGGACTTAATACATAGATATCCACAAAGCCACTACAGTAAAAGTTGTGATAACAAAATGTTAAGTGTTTAAAACAAAAGTAGAAACAGCGTTATTAGTTAATACGCATACAGTTGTAACGGCTAGGGTTATACCTTAAGGATAAAAAAAAACATACAGGATATTTTCTTCTTCAGTCTCCCTGGTGCTGCCAGCTGGTGTTCTTTGCAGTCGATGCCGTGAAGATGTTGAGGAACAGCATTGTGTCGGTTTGGGAGCGGGTTATGGCGGTTATTTTTTTTTGAGTCCTGGAGTGCAGCTAAAAAAGCAGGGAGCAGGGGGAGAAAGGGGGGTGTGTATTTGCAGTACTTCTTTAGCAAACTCCATCACCATGGGAACTTTGCCGAACCCTGCCCGTTCAATCAGGCTAGACTGGTTACTAGGGGTACCAACGGAGATGTGGGACAGGGTCTTGGCCAGCCATGGTTCGCAAACCCTGAAGTCGGTATGTAAGCTGTGGGTTGCTATGTGCCACAAGGGACAACATCTTCACTCCCAAAAAATACGGGACAAAGAAATAGGGAAATAAGTTATTTTAAAACACGTTTGAACACCAAATAAAGCTGGTGATAAATGTGGTTGATCACAAACCAAAGAATGTAGATAGTGCTAACATTATTGCACCTGAGCCAGGTGGTGCGTAAATGTTACCACCTGTGTTTACCTGGACTCACTGCAATTGACGACCAGGTTCTGATCGCAGAGATGTCTTGGCACAATGAGGGGGAAGAACTGGTTTGTGTAAGCGATTCATATCTCGTACAGACGGCGGTATTTCATCATCGTATCACCTGCAGCAGGTGCTGTGTCGATGCGCCTGGGATGTTGTGCTTAATCTGCTCCAAAGATCATAATCTTTGATGTCTTTTCCGTCAGCGCTGTTGGTGGTTTTTATTGATGTTGTTGTGTCTCTCTGTGGAACTGCGAGTTGGACATCCTTAGCATCAGACACAACCAGTGTGCTGAAACATGCATCGTATCGGATTGTGAGTAGGTTACAATAGCGTATTTTGAGACCTGGAGTGGATAAAAAAAAAAAAGAAGGAATCTCTGCAGACAGAGAGAGAGAGATCACACCAAGCCCTGCTCCATTAGCCATGGTGAGCCTGTTAAACGAACACAAACGAGGAGGGTTTTGACCCGTCTCGGTTCACTGGCCTCAGCAGCTATGACGCCATACTCTCACAGCCTACATTTGATCATATGCCATCGTGTTAGACTCTCCTTGATCTTCTCTCTCAGCTTTCCTCCGCCTCTCTTCCCGTTTCTTTTTTCCCTGTTAAATTTTCCAGTTCTACATGTAGTTCAGTGAAGGTGATATGCTCAATGCTGGAGTCACGTGGCAGCACAATGTCGCTGTGCTGTAACATTTCGTCATTTCTTTCGGTTAAAATTGTTGAGGAATATGTCAAAATGTCAAAAGTTAGTTCTAACGTCTCTTTTCCGAATGACTGACTACTCACTACCAAAAATAGCACTAAGATCGACACCGCAGGGGAACAGAAGTCAGGTTAGACCAAAAGAGACATGGAGAAGAACAACAGAAAGGATGTTGAGCAATAGAGGGCTCACCTGGGCAAGAGCAGAAAAAAAGGTAAAAGACAGGCATTTGTGGAAAACCTTTGCGGAAGCCCCATGTGCTTGGGCACTTAAGGTTCAGAGAGAGAGAGAGAGAGAGAGAGAGAGAGAGAGAGAGAGAGAGAGAGAGAGTTCTAACGTCAGTATCGCTACCATCGTGACTCTAAACCCGTGTATGACTTGTACGGCAACATGTGAGACCGTATTCGTTTCTTCAGTGCTACACTGTGCTATTTTAAGCGGTTATTGGCTTACCTGTCATTACCACGACTCAGAACGTTACACTGATATACACCATATAACAATAAACTAACAAAATCCCAGGCGAACATGAACAAGACCACTACATCGTCAGCGACACGAACATGATCAGTCTAACATGAGTAACTAAATCAGTCAAACTCAACCATGATCACTGATAGACAGCACATTTAACACTGAGTCCAAATACCACAGAAATAAAGAGTATGCAATAACAAAATCAGAGAATACCAAAACAAGCTATCGAGTGGAGCACAACAGGCCGAAGAAAAAGAGGTCGACCACGTGAAACTCTAAAGAGGACATTGTTAAGAGATATTTTTTATAAATAGGAAACTACGAAGCATTGGTGCGGTAAAGTAAGAGAGCACAGCTTTGTACGATTAGACCTCGAAAAATGTTAAGAGAAGCCAGTTTAGTGGGCATAACATCGCTTGATGAAGTCGACAGACCTGCCGAGAGCAGGAAAACTTGGCAAACAACTATACGAGCCCTGTGTGACGTTTAACTGCACGGGGAGGGTGCCTGTAATAACAGTGAAACGTTTTTAATGGAAAACCAAACATGTGAATGAAATGGTTTCAAACTGAGGTGAAGAAAATCAACAATGTACAAAAAACTATCCAGGCGAGTTGCAATGGCCACAGGACTCTAGCACACAGAGATACTGAAAAGGATATTGGCCTGGATCATATCCAAAACAGAACTGTCCAACAAGAATCACATTTGTCCTAAACCAAGTTTAAACAACCAAGTTTACCAAACACTATATAATGAATTTACAACATTTGTCCTTAAAAGGACAACCAAACTTACAAAAACCTACATAATAAATCAATCATCAATAACAACCATCCGAGCTCAAACAACAAGACGTCCTCTCTCTCTCTCTTTCTCTCTCACATCTCAAGCAGAAGTATCCCGCCCCGTGTAAAAGGAACCCCAGACCCCGTGACCAAATGGTCAGTTGGGAACACGGAGATAGATATTTTCCGTGCTTGAAAAATAACCAGAGCAGTGGTCAACAACTTTTGACCACAGATAACAAAGTTACAACCCCTGTTCTGTTACAGAATATTATTTTGTTACAACTCATCTACACCAGCTCCAGATAGGACATCTTAACCAACTGCGTAGTATCCAACTACTGACGTACGTTCTTCACGCTAAAACGATAGTGCACGTAACTTATCAGAAATAAATCAGTACGCCGCTACGCTTGCGTGTATTTGTGCAAAGGCCCGAGCGCGTGTGTGTGCATATTATCTGGCTGGAATCATAGGATTACACCAGTATCTGTGTGCTGAGCGACTTAATGAGCATGATCAGAAAGGTCCAGACGGTTTCAGTGCGCAGCAAGTGGCTGGTTCTTGCAGAGGTCAAAGATTTGCGGTGTCATCTTCAGTTTCGTACCAGATCGTGCTGGTGTCCGGGGCAGGAGTTGATGGATTGGCTGGTTCAGGGTGAAGAATGCAATCCCAGGGGCTGAGCGGTAATCCAGACGCGTGAGATGAATCATCAATCAGCGCTGAAACGGCATTCTCAGTTGCTGCACGCTGAGGGGCTATAATGAGGAGAAGATCGGAGCACCTATGGCCCTGTCCTGAGTGCAGTGTTCATGATCCATATATAACATAACATAACATAACATAATATAACAACATAATATGCATTACATCTCTCTCTCTCTCTGAACCTTAAGTGCCCAGGGCACATGGGGCTTCCGCAAGGGTTTTCCACAAATGCCTGTCCTTTGCCTTTTTTTCTGCTCTTGCCCAGGTGAGCCCTCTATTGCTCAATATCCTTTCTGTTGTTCTTCTCCATGTCTCTTTTGGTCTACCCTTACTTCTGTTCCCCTGTGGTGTCCATCTTAGTGCTATTTTTGATAGTGAGTTGTTATGCATTACATAACATAACATAAAAATAATATAACACAGAACAGGGAATAGTTCTGAATTATTATAGTATTAACGATAACGACGTGTTCTTCGTTGAATTTACTGTCTTGATTGTTCTCTTATTTGATCGTTACGTTGACATTCTCTCACTTCTATTTTAGGCCTTGGACGCGACATTTTGATATTTCTTGTTACTTTAAAGTTATGAACACATATTCTTAATTCTTAATCCTTTCTTCTCGTTCCCTTCAACATTTCAGAATGTCACTACACGTGGAACTATATAGCTTACCACAAGATTGAAATCTTGACACACGAAATCAGTATAAAATTCAGATGGTTTTTTTCTTGAATCAAATTACAGTTCACTTTTAATACTCACCAAACGAAATTCACAAGTATCAAATTAATGCATCTTGAAAGCAATTTACACAAAGTTAAAAAATATCAAATTTTCTGCATTTCTCACGCAGTACTAATAATCACTTGAAACACATTTTCAGTCTGTCCTTAACTATTTCTGGTTCTAAACTGATCTCCTGGGCATCTATTGTCTCTACTTGTCCATCTACTCTATCTGTCGTTGCTCTCCTATCTTTCTATTCTTCTGTTTCTCTATCTCTGTATTCTGTCTTTTTCTGTCTTCTCTCCGTCTGTTCTTTTTCTAAAACTGCATGCCTGACCTATATACCGTAAACCACCTGTCCAATATGACACACCTCTAGATCTTTCTATTTGGCAGCTGGTTGAATACATACTGATTAGACAAGTCGCTCCACTTCCTTTGGGGTGAGTCGGCTCGCTTGGCTATTCATGTGTCCAAATTGCGTCCTAAGATTAGCAAATATGCCTCACATGTCAGTAAGTCTGTTGCGTCAAATCCGTCTATTCACTTTTCTTAGTAAATGTCAGGTGTTTGCTATACCTTTAGGGGATATCTGTTTACACAGCGTCCGTCTGTCTGTCTCCATACATTCTAGTGTTATTTGGGTAAATTCTATTTTTCCGTATTAACTGTCAGCGTATAGTATTCCTAAGTATCTACTTATTTCTGTCGTCACAATACTAATAGCATGGGAGCGTTCCTCTCCCACCAGTTCTTCAGTTTTTCATCGTTTCTGACTTACTTTGTGCGTATCAATAATAATCATAGCTATAATAAACATGTTAATAGCAAGAATAATAATAATCATACCATTAAGAATAATAATAGTATAATCATTGCTTACAAGGCACTGTGCTACACTGACATAGCAAAGTATATACAGAAAACAATTCAAGAAGTGCTGGGAAGTTGTGGAAATTGAATTGAGCACTTTCCCAGAAGACCTATTGGTGATTCTTCAAACAGGGAAATGAATTCCAACTGTTGTGACATTTCTTAAAGTTTGTTTTTTTCAGAATGACAGGGAAAAGGGGATGGGGGAGGGGCTGGGTTGGTGAGGGGTAGTGTTTTTTTTTTACGGTTGGGAAGCACAAGAGCAGAAACGAGGACAAACGGGTTATTTTCTTCAAGAGAATTCAGATGCTGGCTCTTTTCAGTAGCTTACGTTTACCGTCTGCTTAGCAGGTCCTATAGCTTATGTTTGTCGTGTGTTTAGTAGGTCCTATAGCCTATGTTTGCCGTGTGTTTAGTAGGTCCTATAGCTTATGTTTGTTATGTGTTTAGTAGGTCCTATAGCTTATGTTTCTCGTGTGTTTATTAGGTTCTATAGCTTAAGTTTGTCATGTGTTTAGTAGGTCCTATAACTTATGTTTATGATGTGTTTATTAGGTCCTATAGCTTATGTTTATTATGTGTTTATTAGGCCCTATAGCTTATGTTTATGATGTGTTTATTAGGTCCTACAGCTTATATTTATAATGTGTTTAGTAGTTCCTATAGCTTATGTTTATGATGTGTCCAGTAGTTTCTGTAGGTTATGTATATGATATGTTTAGTAGTTCCCATGGGTTATGTTTTGATGTACGCCGTCGTTCCTATAGTTGATGACGTGCCTAATAGTTCCTATAGATTATGATGTGTCCAGTAGTTCATATACTTTATGCTTATGATGTGCTTAACAGTTCCTATAGCTTATAAATATGACGTGTCCATTAGTTCCTAAGCTTATTCTTTTATGTGCCCAGTAGTTATTTTATGTTTATGATGTGTTGGCTGTCATTATTTCATATTTTGTAGTCACTATACTCTTGGCTGAGGCACGCGTATGTCAATCATCCACATGTCATGTATACTGTAAGCGTTTTCTGTCTAATGAGAAGGATGTGCGTAGAGGCACGAAAACACGGTCCCCTGATGAACAGCTCAGATGTGAGCAACTACTGTCACAGCAAAATAAAGCTGTGATAAATTCCTGTGAAAATCACGGAGGGAACAGGAAGCCTCAAATTTAAACTGCTCTGAAGCTCATAATCCCAGAAATCATTCACTTTTTTTTTGTCCTGTAGAAAAGGTCAAACTGAAGTAGAGTATTACAACAAAATCACCGAGCACACTGTTTCGGCTGTTTGTTGTTGCTTGTTTTCTTATAAATGTTGGGATTAAAAGTTAATTTATGATTTCTTATTCCTCCCTCCAATTATGTCTGCTAATAATTTGTTTTTAGGAAACAGAAAATGGCATGATCTGAAGCCTTCGACGTGAACATCTTGTCAGTAATGATTACTTGGAGATCAAGACGTTTGTTTTAATCACGTGTTTTTTGTGGAATTGAAGAGGTCTGTCCGATGAAGCAATCAGCGACCCACTGCTGATATGCTAGCTCAGGGTTAGCGAACCATAGCTGCCAAGACCCTGTCCTACGTCTGTTGGCACCCACATAACAGGGGGACAGGGATCGCCATAGTCCTCATGGTGGTGGAGTCTGCTAAAAAAAAGCATTGCAGACATCCTGGTTTTTTAGCTGTACTCTGGGACTGAAAAAAATAGCTGCCGTAACTCGCTCCCAAGCCGATACGATGCTGTACCTCAACACCTTCACAGCATCGGCTGCGAAGAACACCAGCTCGTAGTTATATGGAGATAGCACAAAGAAACACAATCATATCATGCTATTTGTAAAATTCTAGACAGAAATTTACGCAAGTGGAATATCATTTTTTAATCCTATTGAATCGATGTGACTTTCTTTCATGTCGTGGGAATTTTTTTTTTAAAAAGCCGGACAATTTTACATTCTCCAAAAATGTAAACCAGCTGTGTTAGGTTCAATACGCGAGATAACTACAAGTGTCACTGTGGCTTAGGGTGACAGTTCTACCGAAAGAACTAGAAAATTACCTGCAGAAGTCACTGTTTTTTTTTGTACTGCGAATTGTCAGAACTAGAACAATAATTCAAAATCAAAGTTTGTGCGTTATATGCGTTCTTGTCGCGGAAAAGATTGTATCTTGTAGAAATGTTAGCGAAATTTAGGAATTTTACCATTCCAGAACTCATTTTTTTTCTTTATGTAATGCTGAAAGATTTGTTAACATTAGATAACATGAAATTAATAACTCACAACAAATTATACTGTAGAACAAGTATAGAGAAATTAATTCTAGTGAAACCTTCTTCTTCTTCTTCTGCTTCAGCTTTCCCAGTCATTAAGGGTTATTGCTGGAGATAAAGTTCACCTCCATTTCTTTCTATTCTTAATCATTTCTCTCCAGTTGGTGACACCAATTTTCAGTATATATCTTCTATATTATCTCTCCATCTCTGTTTTCCTCTACCTCTTAGTCTTATTTCCTTCATCTGTTGTACGTACGCCCATTTTCGTTTGTCTGTTCTCTTCCATTCTTTCTCCATGGCCCAGCCAGCGTAATTTTATCAGTTTCAAGACATTTATAATTCACTGTGATTTAAATAGTGAAACATTCACCGATGTTTTATTTTTTTCTCTATTTTATTCTAAAGCTTGTTTGTGTTTGTGTTTCATGCATCCTCGTTGCTAGGAATATTTTATTCGTCTTCCTGTTTTGGTTTTCTCATAAATTACTTCTTATCAAGTTCTCTGTTCGTAAATCTAATGCAATGCGGAAGGACATAACACCTGCGACTTGCCCGATAGTTTACCGCATTCCACTATGCTTATCTGTCATCTGCTTTGTGTAAGGAAAACATATGTTCAAGTATTATTTAATTAACTTCTGTTCTTCCTGGAAGCTCATTTCATCTGTATACAGCTGCAGCAGTTGTGTTTATGTCCTGCGCTTTATATGTAGTCGCTCGCAGCCATTCTCTGTCCTTAGTCTTGGCTCTATGTAAGCCGTTGGTACATGTGAGAAATACAGGTAAGTTGTGATGCAGGCAGTAAGAGTAAGTTGATATACAGGTGGCAGAAGTATATTGTGGTACATATAGTACAGGTAAATTGTGATACAGATAGTTGATGTAAGGTGTGATATATCGCAGATGTTTTGCCCTTCTGCATTGTACTAGATTAACGAGCAGACAATTTGACAAGATAGTAGATGTAAGATGTGATATAGGAAGCAGAGGTAAGCCTTATACAGCAGAAGGAAGTACGTTGTGATATATATATATATATATATATATATATATGAGATAAATATGTAATAGAAGTAGCAGCTAGGTTATGGTGGATGTATTAAGGTGGGATGTGATAATACATATAGTAGACGCAAGATGTGATACAGGCAGTAGAAGTTAGATGTGATACATGTCACAGAGATAAGATGTTATACAGGTAATAGAGATAGGATATGATACAAGAAGTGGACGTAAGATGTGATACAGGTAATAGAGATAAGATGTGACACAGACAATAGAAGTAAGATGTGATACAAGTAGCAGAAGTAGGATGTGATATAGGCAGCAGAAGTAAGATGTGATACAAGTAAAAAAGATAAGACATGATACAGGTAACAGAGATAAGATGTGATACAGGAAGTGGATGTAAGATGTTATACAGGCAACAGAACTAAGATGTGATACTGGAAGTGGAAATATGATGTGATACATGTGATAGAGATAAGATGTGATACAGGTAGTAGGTGTAAGATGTGATACAATCTGTAGAAGTAGGATGTGATGCGAGCAGAAGAGATAAGGTGTGATACGGGCGGAGGAGAGAGAGAGGAGAGATAGAGAAGAAAGAGAGAGAGAGAGAGAAGGAGGATATCGACTCAAGAAAAGAAAAAAGCCATAACAGTTTGCTGCCACCATTATCAAACACTGAGAGCAAGGAAGCCTCATTAGAGTACAGTTCAGTTCACAATGATGAGAAGAGCAATAGCAGGCAAAAAATAGTATCTTCTTTAACCAACAGTTCGCTCGCTATTTAATCAGAGTATTTTTGTCTGCTCTCTCTTTGAGAATTAATGTGGTTCCCTTTCTATCATTAAAGAGAGAGGGCCATCACTGCACAAGCAGTTTATTCATACTGGCCAATGATCGAAAAAATGGACCACTGGTGGGGTTAGACTACTTTATTAGAATATTAATAATAGTGGTCAGTAGTTTAAAAGAAAGAGAGACAACTACACACGAAACATAGCAATAATTGTCAATAGCATATCTTGTAAGCGAAGCTTTCTCCCACATCTTAATCAGTGGAATACTCACTTTTATACTGAAATATTCACTTTTGTAAGCTATTCATACATTTCATACAAGGCTACAGCGGCATTCACCCTGCAGGCTTTGAGAAATCGTGAGATATTCGGGACCTCATACTTAAAGACATGAGAAACGTTGAAGAAAAGAAACGTTGGTTAATTTCTCGTCAGTGAAAGAATGAAAGATTTCTGATATTAGTAGATTAAGACACATAGGCACGCTTTATTTGTTTATTTTCTCTGTTTACACAGTTATATTACCTTAGTAGAGTTCTTGGTCTCTCTCTCTCTCACTCTCTCTCTCTCAGGATCCCTGCCAACAGACGTAGGATATCATGTCCTTCCATAACCCTTGATCCCTTGTGCATCTCAGCTGTCTTGTCACAGGTCATTTCCTGTGCCAGACTGTCAAACAATCAAATATCTATTCTCACTGTCTACCTCTGTCTCTTCTACTTTCGATAATCCTTGTTGCCATTAGGTGTTTTAGAAATGAAATATGAGGGTGCTTCACTAGGATTTGCCTCATGTTTTTTTTTCTTCAATACATGCTTTTCGTCTTCTTCTTCTTCTCAACACATTCTTTTCTCGTTTTCTTCATTTTTTTACCTCCTTGTCACCAAGTGTTTGATTCTTCCTCTAATACTTGAAAATATTTTTGCTTCCTTAACTAATACTTGAAATAGTTTTTGCTTCTTACATTAATACTTGATTAAGTTTTTGCTTGTTTTTCTAATATCTGATTATGTTTTCTGTTTGCGCGTTTAAGCAAACATGTAACAGTTTAAGAGTCTGAACATCTGATACTGAAGATGCCCTGTTGTAGAGCGCATAAGATTTCAGAAACAAAAAAATAATTACTTGTTTTATTATTCTGATTATGCATGTTCAAGTGTTTAAATCAAACATTTTGATATAATGTCCGGGAAGGATTGTGCGTCTTGGTCTTTCATTATGCAAAAATTATATGAGATACCATGTCCACTTTTTGTGCTTCCTATTTCCGTGCTTTACTTCAGCAGTAGTTCTCCGTGCTGGAGTTTTCTATATTCTTGCCATCAAATTATTTTTGTAATTCTTGATGGCTTATTTTGATCATGAAAATGTGTTTTCCCTGTTAATCTAATCTAAATTTCCGGGATAAATTAAAAACTGTCACGCGGTTCGTGAGAAGTAAAAGCTTGGAACTAATTAACGATACCGGCTGTGAGAACATAAATGGGATCTGAAAACAAGGCCGCTTGTACAAAGAAACAAGACACATTAAAGCATATTCCGGGATATTTTTGACAAAAAATTTATTAAGAAAAAGCTATTCATGATGTGAATTTCATTAAAACAAACAAATAAACTTTCAGGTACAGCATATATCAGTTTCCAAAGTGCCCAGAGACAAAGTATACACGTGCAGGGAACCAGAGAGCAAACCCAAACAACGGGGATGACTTGAGAAACTTTATTCGTGGCCTATACTCCCAAGGGAGTGACAGTCAACGATTATGATGATGATTTCATTGTCCCAGGTTCCGCTGAGTGCGATACTTCATTGTCGAGGGATTAATGGCCGCTTAAATAGAGCAGTCGCCACGGAGAACACAGGCTGGGGTTTTTCATTTTGTCCGGACAGAAAGGAAAAAAATAAACATTTCTTGCCCGGATATGAATACCCGGTGTCGCCAGTGAGAAACTAGGGCTCAAAACGCACGGCCGTGTTTTAGTATAATATTTGACATTGCTACATAACAGATGTCAACAGTGATCACAACCTGTGCATAGGGAAAATAAAACTAAAATTGAAAAGTCAACACAAGAAATCAGTACACAGAAAGATAAACATCCACAGCCTACAAGAAGAAAATACTAACATTAATTTCAATCAGGAACTTGCCAATCATTCCAAAACACCCAGTGAAGTTGAGGAGATAGGTATAGATGAGTTATGGAATTCTTACAGCACAGCCATAATCACAGCAGCAAAAGTAAGCGCTGGATTGGAAAAACCAAATAGAAAAGCATGGATATCAGATAAAACATGGAAGTATATACATGAAAGACGAGCAGTCAAATTAAACATGTTGAATGCAAAAGCAGATCATGAAAGAGATTCGGCAAAAGCAAAATACAAAGACATAGACAAGAAAGTAAAAAGTTCAGCTAGAAGGGATAAAAGAGAATACATAGACGATATGGCGAAAGAAGCAGAAAAAGCAGCAAAAACAGGAGACAGCAAAACTTTATATAACATACAAAAGAGGCTAACAGGTACTATTACATCTAAAGAAAGACCAATCCTTAGCAAAACTGGAACACTATTAACATCAAATAAAGACCAAAAGCAAAGATGGGCTGAACACTTCCAAGAAATACTCAATCGACCACACCCAAAAGAATTGTTAAACCTTGAAACTGACTTACCAACCCCACAACTAAATGTCAATCTAGATGAAATTAAATTGCATGAAATTGAAACAGCAGTGAATTTAATGGCTAACAACAAAGCTGCAGGTGAAGATGAAATAACAGCCGAGATCCTAAAAGCTATCAATAGTGACAACATGAGACAACTACAGAGAATGTTTAACAAGATTTGGAAAGAAGAAAAGGTCCCTTCTAATTGGAAGAAGGGAATCATTGTTAAAATACCAAAAAAGGGCAACCTTAGTGACTGTAACAACTGGAGAGGAGTAACCTTAATATCAGTTGTGTCAAAAGTATTTTGCAAGGTCATTTTGAATAGACTCAAAGATATAGTGGATACTGCAAAGAGAGAAGAACAAGCAGGATTTCGAAAAGGGAGAAGCTGTCTCGACCAGATCTTTACTCTCAGAATAATACTTGAAGAACATATTGAAAAGCAGAAACCATTAATACTGAATTTCATAGATTTTAAAAGGCATTTGATAGCATACACAGAGATTCATTATGGAGAATGTTATGTCTATATGGAATACCATCTAAAATTGTCAACATCATTAAGGACTTATACAATGGATATGGTTGTGCAGTCAAGACAGAAGAAGGGATGAGTGAATGGTTCCAGATTGAAACAGGCGTGAAACAAGGATGAATACTGTCTCCTTTACTTTTTGGGATTACAATAGACTTCATAATGACAAAATGCTGCACAGGTAACACAGGTATTGACTGGGTACATGGGACCCAACTAGAAGATCTTGATTTTGCTGATGACATAACTCTTATCAGTAATAATGTGAATTCCATGCAAGAAAAAACAGATAGCCTGTCTTCACTGGCTAGCAAAATAGGACTTGAAATTAACAGGGACAAAACAAAAATAATGAAAATTCCCATCAATCAAAATGGAAAAATACACATAGAAGGGACAGATATTGAAGAAGTCAATCAATTTGCATACCTTGGCAGCTACATAGACCAGGATGGTGACACTAGAAAGGAAGTTAGGATCAGAATTGCAAAAGCATCATCAATCTTCAAGAATCTTGAGAACATATGGAATTCAAAAGTTATAAGCACAAAAACCAAGTTAAGACTATTCAATTCAAATGTAATATCCACCCTCATTTATGCATGCGAAAGCTGGAAAACAACTAAAGAAATAGAAAAGAAATTAGACTCTTTTGAAAACAAATGCCTAAGGAAAATACTCGGCATCAAGTGGAATGAATTCAAGAACAATGCAGAGATAAGACAGATGACTGAACAACAACCAGTCTCACGGGTGATCAGGAAAAGGAGATGGACATATGTTGGTCACTTGATGAGAAGAAATGATCAGAGAATCCCAAAACAAGCTATCAAGTGGAACACAACAGGCCGAAGAAAAAGGGGCAGACCGCGTGAAACTCTGAAGAGGACATTATTAAGAGAGGCTAAGTTAACAGGCATAAAATCCTTTGTTGAGGTTGAAAGACTCGCCGAAGACAGGAAAAATTGGCGAACTACTTTGCGAGCCCTATGTGACGTCTAACGGCACGGGAAGGATATAAGATATAAGATAAGATAAGATATAACAATAATACTTGACATTTTTATATAGCACTAATACTTGACATTTTATATAGCAATAATACTTGACATTTTTATATAGCAATAATACTTGACATTTTTATATAGCAATAATACTTGACATTTTGCATAGCAATAATACTTGACATTTTTATATAGCAATAATACGTGACATTTTTATATAGCAATAATACTCGACATTTTTATATAGTAATAATAGTTGACATTTTTTATATAGCAATAATACTTCACATTTTGCATAGCAATAATACTTGACATTTTTATATAGCAATAATACGTGACATTTTTATATAGCAATAATACTCGACATTTTTATATAGTAATAATAGTTGACATTTTTTATATAGCAATAATACTTGACATTTTATCTAACGTTACTTCTTGACGTTTTATATACCAATAATACTTGACATTTCTATATAACAATAATACTTGAGATTTTTATATAGCAGTAATACTTGACATTTTTTATATAGCAATAATACTTCACATTTGTATATAACGTTACTTCTTGACATTT
The DNA here is from genome assembly GCA_009760885.1 of Achatina immaculata. Lineage (NCBI taxonomy): Eukaryota > Metazoa > Mollusca > Gastropoda > Stylommatophora > Achatinidae > Lissachatina > Lissachatina immaculata. The sequence continues at coordinate 23,540,798 of CM019715.1, read as the reverse complement.
TGTATAACAATAATACTTGAAATTTCTATGTAACAGTAGTACTTGACATTTTTATATAGGAATAATACTTGACATTTTTATATAACATTACTTCTTGACATTTTATATAATAATAATATTTGGCATTTTATCTAACTGCAGTACATGGGATTTTTATATAACAGTAATGCTTGACATCTTCATATAACAACAATACTTGACATTGCATTTAACAGTATACACTTGTACTGCCTCCCACCATCTCTTACGACAAGGACGCAACTGTAAACCAAATGTTACCTGTTGTAAACCAGTCACCACAGAAAAAATTTAAAGAAAAACAAAAAGAAGCACGTCTATGAAGCAGTACTCTTGTACGGCCGCGTTTCTACTAGTATTTTGAGCTCAGTGTTTGGTCCTGGCATCTGTTTATCAAGTTAAACTCATTGAGAACGAAGACAAGGAGAGTTGACAAACTTGACTTAAACGCTGGAGAAAATCGAAAACTAATTAAAACATGAAGAAAGAAAACAAACACACACACACACACACATACACACGGCCACATTCTTAGAGACATGTCAAGAGTAGACAAGTTAGAGAGCCTTACGGTATTGGGAAATTTTGGCAAAGAGGGAGGAAGAGAGAGAGAGAGAAGGGGGTTGGTGGTTGGGGGGGGGGTGTTAGACTGAGAGAAGGATTTCTTTAAAAACGATGAGATGGAGCAAGAAGAAGAACGAACGATCTTTTATTTTGTAAACGTGGAGGAGGGGCGGGGGCGGGAGGGATGTGGCGCGTGCATTCCTCTAACATTTTGTGCTTTATCTCTCATCTTCCACACTTGTTGAAATCATTTCCTTTATCTCTCATCTTCCACGCGTGTTGAGATCCTTTCCTTTATCTCTCATCTTCCACGCTTGTTGAGATCCTTTCCTTTATCTCTCATCTTCCACACGTGTTGAGATCCTTTCCTTTATCTCTCATATTCCACACTTGCTGACTTCTTTTCCTTTATCTCTCAGCTTCCACACTTGCTGACTTCTTTTCCTTTATCTCTCATCTTCCACACTTGTTGAGATCCTTTCCTTTATCTCTCATCTTCCATACTTGCTGGCTTCCTTTCCTTTATCTCTCATCTTCCACACTTGCTGACTTCCTTTCCTTTATCTCTCATCTTCCACACATGCTGACTTCTTTTCCTTTATCTCTCATCTTCCACACTTGCTGACTTCCTTTCCTTTATCTCTCACCTTCGACACTTGCTGACTTCCTTTCCTTTATCTCTCATCTTCCACACTTGCTGACTTCCTTTCCTTTATCTCTCACCTTCCACATTTGCTAGCATTCCTTACCGCTTTTATACCAATATACTATCAAGCATGAAATTAAAATTCTGAAATAAGAAATTCTACATTCCTTTCCTATTCGGATATTCAAAGATAAATCTTCTACATTCCACTTTTGTCTGAACATTCAACTAAAAAGAAAAGAAAAACAACTTTACATCCAACTATTATCCGAGCATTCAACAAAAGAACTTTCATTGTCATTTTTTTTGGTCGATATACACTGAACGAATATAATTAAACAAGCAAATTCAGCAAATTTCTTGTTTTGCTCTAAAGCATGCATTACAGTATTACGGTGCAACAAACTATTCTTTTGTATTAATAATGAACCATTTATAGAATATGCTGACTATTTAAAACTTATCTAAAATCTAGAGTTTTGAGGAAAGTATATAATTCAAAGAGGTACACAATCTATTACAGAACCGTTGCCCTGATTAGTCACGCCAGTAAAATTCTATTAAAAATCATAATGGGTAGACGTCGTAAGATAATAGAAGAAGTCAGTATGGTCCAAGCCGGTTTTAGGCAAGAAAGAGGACCTAGTGATAATATATTCGAGTTTAATGTGAATCTATATTTATCTTTTATAGTCTACTCAAAGGGTTTGATTGTGTACAACACCAGAAACTTTGGGAAATAATGGAAAAATGGGATATCCAACACATTTCATACAATTAACATCACTGCTGTATCTAGACCAACAAGCAGCAGTAAGAATAAATGGTGAAACAACAACTTGGTGTGACATAAAACAAGGGGTCCGTCAGGAATGCATACTGTCGCCTTAATTATTTAACTCGTATGCTGAATGTATAATGAGGAATGTTAGATGTAGACAAAGAATATTACGACGCCATAACGATTGGAAGTTATGAAATACCAAAGATTAGATATGCTGATGACAACACAAAAAGGAACGGAAAACTAATTATGACAGTCCATAAGAATATTGAAGAACAAGGCCTTTATCTTAATGCGAAGAAAACAAAATTGATGACACCTGACAAAACAAATAAGGCAGCTGAAATATGTATTAATCAATGAGGAAAAATTGGAAGAGTTGTGAATATCTTGGATCATTACTAATTAATAATGGAGATACAATGAGGGAAATTAAAAAGATGACATCTATTGCTCTTCAGGAAGTAAAGCAACTAAAGAATCTGTGGAGAGGAACAGACAGAACTACAAAAATAAGAATTTTAAGGGCATGCATCTTTCCCATCGCAACTTATGCAACATGTGCCATATGACACCTAACAAAACAGCTGAGAAACACATAAATGCCTTTGAATGTAAATGCTACAGGAGAGTTCTTCAAATATCACGGACACAGAAAAGAACAAATATATCCATACTACAAGAACTTAATATTGAAGAAGGATGGCTAGTAAAGAGGATTAAACTAAGAAAACTTAAATATTTTGGATACATTAAACGTCATGATAATTTAGAGAAAACCGTCTTGGAAGGGTATATTATGGGAAAAAGAAAGAGAGAAAGACCAAGGGGAAGTTGGCTGCAAGACATCGTTGATGATCTGCACATGGATGAATCTGCACTGGGGCCTCTAGCTTATAACAGAGAGCTGTTAGGGAGACAAAGTTCCACAAAGGACCTGGAAATGACTGACTGACTGATATAATCTATGTCAATCAGATATTAATGAAGTTTGAAGTAACATAACTGAACAGCCCTTCCCTTATGATTTTTAATGGTACAGGAGGGTATTATTAAGGTGTGAAGCAGAGTATGTAAGCCTTTTTTGTATAAATCACGCCAAGGATTTTGTTAGAAGACAGTTGTTTTAACTTTTGTTGTTAGATTTAAACTATAGCCACAAACAGAGTGGAGCATTTTGCAACAGATATTATTTGAACTAATCTGTTTGTGTTGAACAGACATCTGTGTTTTGAGAGTTAAGATTCTCGGAATTTTAGGGGCTTTTTTGTACTTTGTGCTAGATGCTTGCCACTAATAAGATTTACTGCTAGTTTCTAAAGTGGGCAAAGCTTCTTCTGTTGCACCTTGAGCAGCAGTTCCAGACTGTGTTACAGAAGTCTCCAGATAAAAAAAAAAATCGGTCTGATTATATCTTATATCTTATATCCTTCCCGTGCCGTTAGACGTCACATAGGGCTCGCAAAGTAGTTCGCCAATTTTTCCTGTCTTCGGCGAGTCTTTCAACCTCAACAAAGGATTTTATGCCTGTTAACTTGGCCTCTCTTAATAATGTCCTCTTCAGAGTTTCACGCGGTCTGCCCCTTTTTCTTCGGCCTGTTGTGTTCCACTTGATAGCTTGTTTTGGGATTCTCTGATCATTTCTTCTCATCAAGTGACCAACATATGTCCATCTCCTTTTCCTGATCACCCATGAAACTGGTTGTTGTTCAGTCATCTGTCTTATCTCTGCATTGTTCTTGAATTCATTCCACTTGATGCCGAGTATTTTCCTTAGGCATTTGTTTTCAAAAGAGTCTAATTTCTTTTCTATTTCTTTAGTTGTTTTCCAGCTTTCGCATGCATAAATGAGGGTGGATATTACATTTGAATTGAATAGTCTTAACTTGGTTTTTGTGCTTATAACTTTTGAATTCCATATGATTATAAGGGCGGCAAAAAACAGAGAAGTATATGCCCTGGTATTCTCCTTCAACATGAACTGGCGCGGCATGTGCATAACAAATGGATGTATCTGTCAAAGCGTGAAACACAAGTTCCTACACTTGGCGGAACATGTCTTAAAAACAGTACAGGTGTTGTCAGATATTGATGGCATTTTGAAGAAGGTTGCCGTGTGTTGCTCTTCTTCTGCTTGTTGTTTAGGTTGTTTTATATATTATTCAACGGAGGAGAGCTATAGACCACAGAATTAAGAAAGCAGGATCCTCTCTTTAGCTTATGTATAGATGTAAAACTTGTTGCTTATAATTATGCATCTCTCTGTAAATCTCCACTAGTGCCCACTGTTATTATGTTATTTCTTATATTACTGTTGGACTTTATTTCATTTTTGATTCACGACTTTCCTACACTTGGTTTACATTTGTTTTGCATCTGTTTTCTTATTCACTTCACAGACTTAATTTCTCCCGGGAACGTTCATTCTCCTTCAGTGGCAATAGTAATACAGAACTTTGCAGTTGAACTGACTTTAATGATGCACTGGGTGACGATGAGTTAATGAGCGATATGACGAGAACGACAAAGGCATCAACAAAATCCATGGACACAAGACTGGACGTAATTTCCACCTCCACGACATAATATATGCTCCCGGCAGACTACTGTCGCCATCAGAACAACCTAATACACTCTATTCTACATCTATTTCACTAAACAACAACATTTCTAACAGACTAATCCACGTTTATCCCAGACGATACACAAAACACAGCTGTCTCTCAGTCATATGGTTTCTCTCTCACCTGACCTTTTTCCTGTCATACCTTAACCGTGACCCTCGTGCAAACTGATACAAAGCGAATGGACTCTACTCACAAACAGCTTATTACTTTAGAAGATAATTCATTTTATATTAAATTTTCTCTTCTCAGATGAGTTATTTATCTTACATTTTAACATTCTATATACTTTTATATTAAGATGATGTAGGCAGTTAAAGTTACAGACAGCTGTGTGATTCACTTAGTTCGCCCAGATTGGCTGTTAACATTTGTTGAGCTACATTCTGCAAAAGACTGAGCATTCTTGTTTGCATGTTGACATGTGGAAAGCCCATTATTAGCACAGGCGACTGTTTTTTGTTTTGAATGGCATCATCATTGCCATGCTGTTTCAGAACACAGATGGTTACAGCGAAATAAAGTGAGGGTTAAGGTGAACTAAACCGAAGATTAGAGTTCACCGTAGTGAAAGCAGATGGAGGCGTGTGGTTCAGTTTTTCCAAGGGGTGGAAAGAGTGAGAAAAGTTGGGGAGAAAGAAGAATGGCAGAAAGCTAGATGAGTACGTACAGATGAAGAACATACACCGGTCCAATATTTCGGCAAAAGACTTTTTCAAGGATCATTCATTCATTTGCATGTCCCTTACGGAAATTTGCCTCCCTAACAGCACTCCTGTAGGCCTCTCGGTTGTGAGCAAGATGGCCCGCTGCTAATGCATCCATTTGCAGATTATCAACGATGTCTTCCAGCCATCTTCGCTTTGGTCTTCCTCTCTTTCTTTGTCCCATTATGTATCCTTCCAAGATGGTCTTCTCTAGATTATCATGACCTTTAATATGTCCAAATAGTTAAGTTTAGTTTTCTTTGTTTAATCCTCTTTACTAGCCAGCCTTCTTCAATATTAAGTGCTTTTATTATGGATATATTTGTTCTTTTTCAGGGATCACATACAAAAAAAACACAACAGATAAAAATATGAAGAATAGGTGAAAAATATAAACTTATATAGGTCCAATCCTTCTAGTAAGAAAGACAGGCACAAAATGCGCCCGGATAGAGGTAGACGAGCACAAAGTGGAAGTCAGTGATTAGCTGAGAAATTATTAAAAGGAGGATGACAAAGGGTACCATATGGTAAACAACATGGCGTTATGCCTCCAGATGGCCCCAGCTTGCCCTCAACTATGGCCTAAAAAAAAAACTGACCTGGTGGCGAAGATGATAAAAGAGTGAGAAAGCAATATGGGGAGGGGTGAATGGTGGATGGTTCAGAAATAGAGTACACTGAGAGACTGCTCGCTTAGGGTGCCTGGACAGGGGAGCTAACAAAGCCTACTAGGGGCTGCGGAGAAGGATAGGAAGGGCTGGTGTTAAATCGCCTGTGGCAAGGATGCAGCTAGGACAAGAAAAGTTGGGCATGATTAGCAGAACAATGAACTAAAGAGAGGGTTACAGTGAATTAAAGAGAGGGTTACAGTGAATTAAACCGCTGTTGGCGAGATCTTCAGCTGCCGTGCGTGGAGCGATGCTCTTCCCGGCCAATGAAGAAATTTGCAAATGAGGTTGCCGCGCAGCATCACTGCGGAAAAGGTGGTTGAAAGGATAAATCGAAGCAAACAGTCAAATCACGGCACCTCTGGTCTGGAGGTCGGCCACGTCCTGAGTGCAGTCATATCGGGTGAAATGCATGAACCGGCTTGTCCCAGAGGTTAAGTCACTGCTGGCTTGACTCTTCAAATGCCGCGCGTGGAGTGAAGCTCCTCCCGGTTAAGGAAGTAAATGTGGAAATAAAGGTTGCTGTGCGGCGCCGATGGGAAAAGGTGGTGGAAAGTGAAGTTTAACCTGGTATGTCCAGTAGTATCGCTACGAGAGCTATACCACGGCGCCTCTGCTCTAGAGGCCGCCTATGTCCGAAATACACCTACACTGGTGAAATATGCCTAAACCGGCACACACCAGGGGTGGAACTCGATGGCTAGACATGTCATGCCACCTCCGCTCTAGAGGTCGGTAACGCCTGATAAACACCCATACTGGTGAATTTTGCCTAAACCGGCTCATACCAGGGGTGAATCTTGAAGGCTATGAATGTCACAGTACCTCTGCCCCAGAGGTCGGTCCCGTCCCAAACACGCCCATACTGGGAAATGCCTAAACCGGCTCAACCCAGGGGTAGAAGTCACTAGTGGCGAGGATTCGTCCTCCTGGACAAAAGCTCCATCCTGGTCACAACTAGGAAGGGTAGCGGCCACGACCGCAAAATGCTGAAGTCGGAGACACTGGACCAGGGAAGTCTAGATAGGCAACCACCTCTCACCCTGCGGGGATGTCTGCGTATCCTAATCACGCTGAGGTTTTCCGGTGAGAAAGTCCAACCCTGGACTGGATGGGCAACCACCTCTCACCCGGCGGTGATACACGGGTATCTCAAAACACGTCGAGGTTTTCCGGTGAGAAAGTCCAACTCTGGCCTGGGTGGGCTAACGCCTCTCACCCAGCGGGGATGCACTGATATTCCAAACACGTCGAGGTCTTCCGGTGAGAAAGTCCAACCCTAGACCAAACTGGTGCAATGAAAACCACGGTGTCACGCAATCCCGCTTCCGAGACCCACCAAGAATACAGGCTAAAGCACTGTGATACTCTGAACCCCTTGTGGTCCTTTCGTGGAACTCGTGTGGTCTATTTTGGACCACACAGGGGACCACGGGACCTAACGAGGACCACATGCGTGAATTCAGTAGGTTCACAGTGCGGTTTTTGGTGGTAGAAGTGAACGAAGAAGAAGAAGAAGAAGTGAATTAAAGAGAGGGTTACAGTGAATTAAAGAGATGACTACAGTGAACTAAAGAGACGGTTACAGCGAACTAAAGAGAAGGTTACAGTGAACTAAAGATAGGGTCACAGTGAACTAAAGAGACGGTTACAGCGAACTAAAGAGAAGGTTACAGTGAACTAAAGATAGGGTCACAGTGAACTAAAGAGACGGTTACAGCGAACTAAAGAGAAGGTTACAGTGAACTAAAGAAACGGTTACAGTGAATTAAGGAGACTGATACAGTGAACTAAAGAGAGAGTTACAGTGAACTAAAGAGAGGACTACAGTGACCTAAAGTGATGGCTACACTGAACGAAACTGAAGGTTGCAGAGAACAAACATATGCGTTTCAGTGAATTAAAGCGAGGGTTAGAACGAAGTCAAATGAGGGCTGGAGTGAACAAAAGAAAGGGTCTTGGTGAAAATAAACTGAGCACCTTAATGATCTGGTTTTAGTTCAAATAAACTGAGCACTGTAATGATCTGGTTTAAGTGAACTGAAGGAATATTATTCTCGGCTTTCTCTTCAGTGTCTTCTTTCTCGCCTTCTTTGTTCTTTCGTCATCATTTACATCTATTGTACTTATATATATCTATAACTGATAACTGTACATTCTACTATATTCAACTCCTCTTTTTCTGTAGCTTATTTCTGTCTCTGTCCCATCTGACAATCAGCTGCTCATAGCTGACATTCTAGCGTCAAGACTGAGAAACCATAGCTGACATGCTAGCGTCAAGACTGACAAACCATAGCTGACATGTTAGCTTCAATACTGACAAACCATAGCTGACATGCTAGCATCAAGACTGACAAACCATAGCTGACATGCTAGCATCAAGACTAACAAACCATAGCTGACATGCTAGCATCAAGACTAACAAACCATAGCTGACATGCTAGCATCAAGACTAACAAACCATAGCTGACATGCTAGCATCAAGACTAACAAACCATAGCTGACATGCTAGCATCAAGACTAACAAACCATAGCTGACATGCTAGTATCAAGACTAACAAACCATAGCTGACATGCTAGCATCAAGACTAACAACCATAGCTGACATGCTAGTATCAAGACTAACAAACCATAGCTGACATGCTAGTATCAAGACTAACAAACCATAGCTGACATGCTAGCATCAAGACTAACAAACCATAGCTGACATGCTAGTATCAAGACTAACAAACCATAGCTGACATGCTAGCATCAAGACTAACAAACCATAGCTGACATGCTAGCATCAAGACTAACAAACCATAGCTGACATGCTAGCATCAAGACTAACAAACCATAGCTGACATGCTAGCATCGGCGTTTTGCGAACGATAGCTGACCAAGACCCTGTCCCACCCCTCCGTTAGTACTCTCAGAAATGACGGCTGCAGTAAAAGTGTGACGTTTAACGGGACGGGAAGGATGTAAGGCGTAAGAAGTAAAAGTGGTTCTAGCAATGAAGGTAGACAGAGGGATATGGGTCAGTTTAACAAAAGGATTGAAGGAACGAGAGAAGTGGGCAAGAACGAGAGTGACAGAAAATAAGATGAGCACGTATAATAGACGAACATCCAATAATCTAATATTTCCGCATGTGCCTTTTTTCAAGGACGACGTAAGGAAAACATCACAACAAAGAAAACACGAAAAATGGATGAAACATTAAGCACTTAGCTCATTTGGTATCCTCTTTCGTGGGAAAGACGGGGCAAACTGCGGCCAGATAGATGTTGGTATGCTGAAAGTATAAGCAGGCAAACGGCTGAGAAATGAGGTAAAGAGACAGGAATACTGGCTGGCAAAAAACCATGACGTCATGCCACAGATGGCCCCAGCTTACGCCTTTTGGATAACTGGCCCAAACAAAAGCCGCCCAGAAAACAATATGGGTAGGAACTGATGAAAGAAGGGTCAGAATGAACAGAGATCACTCAAAGGCAAAGACTACTCGCTTATGATGCCCAGACAAAGAAGCTATCAGCCATCTCTGGCTGGAAAATTAACTTTAGCTCTCACGAGGGCAATGTTAGATAGTTGTCTGCTCTTCATTTATACGTACTTCCAGTAACAGACTTAACCTGGCTAGCCTGTAGGCCGCATGGTGGTGGAGTCTGCTAAAGAAGTATTTCACACTTTCTGCTTTTTTTCTGCTCTCAGGAACTGAAAAATTAGCCGCCATAACACACTCCCACTCCGACACGATGTGGTGTCCTCAACATCTTCACCGCATAGGCTGCAAAGAACAGCAGCTCGCAGTTTTAAGAATATAGAAGAAGAAAGAAGAAGATAGAAGAAGATAAATATTCAATCATTTTTGTTCAAACCACCACCTCCGTGTATCTAATATCACGTTTTTAAACTTGTTTTTATTTTCCTGCATTATTTTGATTACTGTCATCATCTTTATTTAATTATCATCATTCAGATCATCATTTCTTTTTTTCAGAGATCTGCATCTTCTCCTCATAATGAAAAATTCAAGGCTTTATTTTGCCTGCAGGTTAGAAGTATACACACATTTTTTTATTCGGCGAATCTCGTAATAGACACCGGAAAATGACTTCCGCCCGACTTTGCTTCGGGCTACATCGGAAATTACGTCAATCAACGGAAACTTGGATGGGCGTTAATTTTTTCCGATTTTTTTTTTTTTTTGTCAAACAAAAGGGAAAAACCCCATTAAATTTCCTAGTTTTGTGCAGTGTAAAGAAAAGAACCTTGGCATGTTTTCTTCTTTTTCGGAGAAGAGGGTTTTCTCATGTCAGATATCTGTCACTAACTTGAAAAACTTGATTTAGGTTACATAACTTTATATTACATAACTTCTATAACTTGAAACTTGGCTCAGTTTGGATAACTTTCAATAATTTGATTCAGGTTAGATACCTTTCCATAACTTGACTCAGGTTAGGTAACTTTCAGTAACTTGAAACTTGAGTCAGGTTAGATAACTTTCAATAGCCTTAAACTTTACTAACGTTGGATACCTTTTAATAACTTGACTCAAGTTAGATAACATTCAATGACTTGAAACTCGACTCGGGTTGGATAACTTTCAATAACCTGAAACTTGACGCAGCTTAGATAACTTTCAATGACACGAAACTTATCGCATGTAGAATAACTTTCAATAACTTGACTCAGGTTAGTTAAATGTCAGAAAACATGAAACGTGACGCAGGTTACATAACTTTCAAAAGGTTCAGACTTGACTCAAAGTAAATAACTTTCAAAAACTTGAAACTTGTCGTAGGTTATGTAAATTTCAATAACTTACTCGGGTTAGATAACTTTCAAAAAAACTTAAAACTCGACACAGATTAGATAACTTTCAGTAACTGGAAACATGACTCAACTGAATAATTTCAATAACCTGAAAATTCCCTCAAGCTGGATAACTTTATATAACTTGAGACTCGACTCCGATAGATAACTTTCTATAACTTGAAAAATTACTCATGTTCGATAACTTTCAATAATTTTAAACTTGACTGAAGTTTAATAACCTGAAATATGACTGAAGCTGAATAACTTGTAACTATACAAAATTGGCGAACTACTTTGCGAGCCCTATGTGACGTTTAACGGCACGGGAAGGATATAAGATATAAGATATAAGAAGATACAAAAATCAAAATGGCTCTACCCGAAGTTTCTTTTAGTTTAACATATTGATGTAAGAATCTACAGATCCGGTGGTACGAGAAGTGCAGCCAACACTTAGAACTGGACGAAAATGGAAAGTAGGTGAGGAAGTGACCACAGCCAGGGAAACGCAGGAGCTGAAAGAAGTAATAGGGTACACCCAGACCAACAGAAGGGGATTTGGTCATGGTGAAATCAAGTGGTGGTCAAAGGCCTCCTGCAAGGAAAGAAGGGATATGATCATCAGCGAGGTAAGGAATTCAGAGGATGACAAGCGGGTCCAGAAGGCAGTCCAACAATCACAACAAGGGCAATGGACAACATGGGAGGAAGTCCTGCAGAGATCACTAACATGGAATGACATCTGGAAAATGGCACCCTTGAGGCTCAGCTTCATCATCAGAGCTACTTATGACCTTCTGCCTACAGGCTCCAACCTATACAAATGGGGTGTATCAGAGGATACAAAGTGCCCTCTCTGCAACGAAAGGCAAACATTGGAACATGTGCTGTCAGCATGTAGAGTGTCTTTAGGGCAAGGACGGTACACCTGGCGGCACAACAGAGTGTTGCAGGAACTAGTAGCCATTGTAGACAGGGCAAACGATAAAGCAAATAACAGCAAAAGAGTTGAGGTCCCACCTAAATACTTCATAGGTGCTGGTACGACATCAAATATTGAAATCAGGGACATTCCCTTACCATCACTGCTAGATAGTACAAATGATTGGGAAGTGACAGCGGACCTTCCAGAAAGACGAGAATACCCGACTGCCATTAAGAACACAGGAATGCGACCGGACATTGTAGTGTACTCCACAGAAAAACAGGAATTAATAATGATTGAGCTTACGGTCCCATACGAAACTAGAATAGAGGAACAGCATTTATTCAAATTGGAGAAGTACAATGATCTGGTCAAGCAACTGAGGCAGGGGGCAGGAATCAGGGCAAAAGTGATAGCTGTAGAAGTGGGAGCAAGAGGATTCATAGCAACATCAGCATATGACCTATGTAAGCAACTGGGCATAAAAGGACAAGCAAGAGCAAGGGCATTGAGAAGCCTTTCAGAAACAGCAGAAAAGGCCTCATGCTGGCTGTGGAGTATGCGAAACAAGCATTGGGAGCATAAGTAATTTCATTTGCCACAACCAATACCAGTCCTCCATAACTAAATCGCTAAAGACGTGTGGCAACTGGAAGATCATGGGTTCGATCCCGGGACCGAAAAAAAAGCAACAACTCACAAGACCTCTGGGAGTCATGACCCAGAGGGGCCCACCCCCCCTTAGAGTGTCAGGAGTTTAAAGGGCCGAAAAAGAAAAAAAAAGGAGATTAAAGGGCCGAAACACTTGTCTGAGGGGGGGGGGGGTACTTCCTCTGATGATCTGAAGGAGTTGTGTTGTTGTTCCGCTCTCTACGGTAGAGAGTTTCCTGCATATTGATCAGTACGATTGTTTCTTTCCAATTTTTTTCCTGTTTTCAACTCGTGTGTCCTAGATTTATGTTTGTGAAAATTTAACCTTTAAAATTTCCTTATGGGAAATGTCGCAATGAAATAAAAAGCAGACGTCATTAGCCAAGTCAGCATTCCAGACAATGAGAAACATTTTGTGCAACAGATCCGTATCAATAGAAACAAGATTCTGAATACTTAAATGTTACATGGAGCCAATTTTGTTTTATGTTTTGGGATGTGAAGCATGATCCATGAATAAGAGAGTGCAGAGAGAAATCGAGGCCATGGAAATGTGGTTCATAAGAAGGATGTTGAAGGTACCATGGACAGGTAAGAAAACCAACGAAGAAGTCTTAAGAGAGGCTGGAGTTAAAAGGCAAATTGCAGCAAAGATCAGAGGCAGACAAGCGAGATTTATAGGATATTTTCTGAGAAGAGGAAAGTTGGAACACATTGTGGCAAATACAAAACTGAGAGAAGAAGAGACAGAGGAAGACAGAAAGAAGTTACTGTACGGGCTGTTAGTGTGGCTAGGAAGAAAGTCACCGGCGGATCTCATATTCAAGTCTAAAGACAGGGAATTGTGGAGAGAAATGATCGCCTACTCCACCATGGTCTCCCTGTGGTCTCCGAAAGAACTACACGAGATCCCCGAGAGGACCACAAGAGGTTCAGACTATCGCAGGGCATGAGCCTGTATTCTCGATGGGTCTCAGAAGCGGGAATGCGTGACACCGTGGTTTTCGTTGCACCAGTTTAGTCTAGAGTTGGACTTTCTCACCGGAAAACCTCAACGTGTTTTTGAATATCAGTATATCCCCGCCGGGTGAGAGGTGATTGCCCATCCAGCCTAGGGTTAGACTTTCTCACCTGAAAACCTCGACTTGATTAGGATATGCATACATCCCCACCGGGTGAGAGGCGTTTGCCTATCTAGGCTGCCCTGGTCCAGTGTCTCCGACTTCAGCGTTTTATGGTCGTGGTCGCTACCCTTCCTAGTTGTAACCAGGACGGAACTTTTGTCCACGAGAACGAATCCTCGCCACTAGTAAGTTTCACCCCTGGGTTAAGCCGGCCGGTTTAGGCATATTATTGCAGCATGGGCTTGTTTAGGACTTGACCGACCTCTAGAGCGCAGGCAGTGTCATGAGTAATTATCAAATTTAACCCCTGACTTAAGCCGCTTTAGGCATATTTCACCAGTATGGGTGTATATCGGACGTGGCCGGCCTCTAGAGCAGAGATGCCGTGGCATGAGCAGTTCTCGCCGTGAGACATGCCGATTAAACTTCACTTTATCCTTTCCATCACCTTTTCACAGCGGCGCAGCCCGGCAACCCTAGTCGCAATTTCCCATTGGCCGGGAGGAGTTTCGCTCCACGTGCGGGAGCCGAAGAATCTTCCAGCAGTGTCTTTAACCCCTGGGTTAAGCTGGTTTAGGCAGTCTGCCCCAGTATGTGTTTGTATAGGACATGGCCGGCCTCTAGAGCAGAGGTGCCGTGATTTGAATAGTCCTTCATCTGCGGTTATAAGATCATATGTAAGGGAAAGAATGGAGAGAGAGAGATAAATCAGCCAGTCAGTCATGTCCCTTGCGGAACTTTACCTCCCTAACAGCTCTCCTGTAAGCTTCTCGGTTGTAAGCAAGATGCTCTGCTGCTGATGCATCCATTCACAGATCGTTCACGGTGTCTTGCAGCCATCTCCGGGAGAGGTAAATCGTATATGTAAATTACGAGAAGGCCCCGGGATGGATAACGCCAGGGAGAGAAGAGCCGGCGGCCCATTTTGTTTGGCGGTTGTCATTTGCAGAATTCAACGTCAGCAAAGAAACTTCCAGTGTTGAACCTGTTTTCAATCATTTCGTTGATGTCTCGAGTATGCCTATAGTTGCCATTTATCCTCAGTGAGGATGTGAAGAGGATGTGAACTGGTGGAGTCTAATAAGCTAGTTGGGGCGGTCATTAGGCGAATGTAGATCACCTCATTTCCATATCAACTATCTAATGCGAACTGTATAACAAGAGCGGAGTGTTTAGATATTTTGATGTCTTGCTTTTGATTGTGTTGTTAATAAGTAACAATAAACAGAATACAGTTTTTACCTGAACTTACATCTAGCATCCTTCCCGTGCCATTAAACATCACATAGGGCTCACATAGTTGTTTGCCAAGTTTTCCTGTTCTCGGCGAGGATTTCAACTTCATCAAGGGATGTGATGCCCACTAAACTGCCTTCTCTTAACAATGTCCTCTTTAGAGTTTCACGTGGTCCACCTCTTTTTATTACCTGAACTACTGGCTCTTGTATTAACTCGTCACAAGAACATGCATGTGCTTTGTGTACCAAAGACGGTAAGAGGACTGCGGAGTTTTAGCCATTGCCTTCCATAGACCACGTCTCACTGTGATGTGCGCTGTTGAAGAAGTTGATGATACATTCACCTGCACTCCTGTCATCATACGATCATGCGAGTACAGTTGGCCCTTTTTCATTTCTGAATTAATTTCCGTGCGCTGCCAGAAAACACTTTGATGAGGGATACTTGTAGAAATTAACTGGAAGGAAGATACTCTATAATTTTAAAGTGTGGGTTGGGTTAGAAATGGGTTACTTTTCATCTAATTTAGATTTCGTCAAAGTATGTCCCTGACCAGTGATTCACATAGGTATTGCCAGATCTACTAACCCTGTCCTTTGGCGTTTTGATATATATATATATATATATCATTAGCTACATTCCAATAATTATTATGTGTTTAACTCTTTCCGAACTTACACATGAAAATTTAATGCATGAACTGAGAACTAATTCATATAAATGCGTTTCAGTATATAGTTAATAATACATCAAGTTTAGTTTCAGAACACACACACACACACACACCACACACACACACACACACACACACACACACACACACACACACACACACACACACACACACACACACACACACACACACACACACACACACACACACACACACACCACACACACACCACACACACACACACCACACACACACACACACACACACACACACACACACACACACACACACCACACACACACACCACACACACACACACACACCACACACACACCACACACCACACACACACACCACACACCACACACACACACACACACACACACACACACACACACACACACAAAATAGAAAAGAAAAAAGTACATGAGGAATTACTGGAAAACGAAAACAGATTGGTCTAAGAAATCTCTGGTAGAGTTTAGTTAAGAATTGATACAATATTCTGCTGGCTTACAGCATTTCGGCTATTAACTTTTTCATTTCATAACAACGCTGATCTTGCACACCTATGTGAATCAATGTGCAGATGATATTTAGGCAAAGTCTTAATAAAATGAAAAGTTCTAATTCAACCTAAATTTATAAATTATAGAGTAACTTCCTTCCAGTTTCTTTGCATCAAACATTCCTCATTTGTATTCATTCTGTTAAAGCACGGAAATTAATTCAGGAGTGAGAGTTAAAACAATTTTAACCGTATAGTCCGGATATAATGTTTCCCTGTGTTAAAATACTGGAGTAAATTCGTTCGTTAACCTGAACTTACCGAAGATTGCAGCGTCACTCAAAGCTTCATCAGCTTTTTCCGCTGTTTTATAACATCACACAAGCCAGAAATACTAAAATATCATCTTTTTCACGAGAACAAAGAAAAATATAACAAAATTATAACAAAAACAAAGCTTTCTAGCCAAATCGGCCGAAGAAAACTGCATGACTTAGTAATGAGAGTTATAAAACAGTCAAAAACATTGAATGTAATTTAACCCAGATTAAATAGACCATCAAAGTTCTTTGAATTTTAACAAAGTGTTTGGACACAAAAATCGTTGAAAACAGCAGAAATGTGGTTTATTAGAAGAACGTTGCGAATCCCCTGGACAGCAAAAATAACTAATGAAGAATGTAGGAGAGGAGCTGGAGAAACAAAAAATCTTGTCAAAAAGTTAAGAGAGAGACAATGTACTTTCATAGGACATGCAATGAGAAGAAGGGGTATTGAAAATATTATAACAACAGGAAAAACAGAAGGAAGAAGATCAAGAGGAAGACCAAGAGAAATGATACTGGACAATCTGACGGGATGGTGTGATAGGAGATCACCAACTGAGCTGATGGCCTGCATGAAGGATCGTGTACTCTGGAGAAGCATAATAGCCAACGCCAGTCGGCACGGCACCTGATGATGATGATGATGATGATGTCTGGACAGTCTGAATAACTTTATCAGGAAAGAGAAAAGTTTATCTAGTCAAAAAAGAGGCTACGCAGAAGAAATATGATCGCCAAGATCGTGACGTTGATGGTGTATCATGGTGTGTGTTTGTTTGCAATAGTTTCTGAAGAGAAATAGCAGCCACGATGATAGTAATAACAGTAATCATTATGACAGTAATGATAGCAGTCATGGTGATAGTAATGATAATAATCACAATAGTAATAATAGTAATCATGATGATAGTAATCACGATAGTAATAATAGTAATCACGATGATATTAATGATAGAGATAGTAATGATAGTAATAATAGTAATCATGAGGATAGTAATGACAGTAATCATGATGAAAGCAATGATAGTAATGACGATTATATTAACGATAGTAATCAGGATGATGGTAATGATAGTAATTATTATGATAACGATGATAGTAGTATCCATGATCAAAGAGAATGCCCTGTTCTCTAGGAAAGATAAGAACGATTAGAAGCTTCAAGGTAACAGAGAAGATGAGTGACCTTACCTTATATCTTATATCCTTCCCGCGCCGTTAAACGTCACATAGGGTTCGCACGGTGGTTCGCCAAGTTTTCCTGTTTTCTGCGAACTTTTCAACCTCATCAAGGGATTTTATGCTTACTAAACTGGCCTCTCTTAACAATGTCCTTTTTAGAGCTTCACGTGGTCGACCTATTTTTCTTGAAGTGATGATGAGTTTAAGAAAAATGAAACATATTCCAGTGTACTGGGATTTCTGCTCGGATGATTTGTCAAGTAGATGAAGTGAATACTACCTTCCCCCTTTCCCTCTACCTTCTCTCTCTCTTTCTCTCTCAGACTCTCTCTCTCTTTTCTAACTCGGTTCCGGTTAAATTAGCTATAAAATATGTACCTCGCACTTGTACTAGGGAACCTGCCCCAACCCCCCCCCCCCCATAAACAGTTGAAGCACCGCTTGCAAACCGAGGAGCACTTTGTTACACTTTACAATTAACTTTAAGTGCTTTAATGGAAAATGGAATATTAACATAAAATACAGGCCCTGGTGTCATGATCCAGATTCAGGGGTGTGCCTAAAAGGTTTTGTTTCAAATTTAAATAAAATGTACAGAATTTAACCGAAAACTTCTTATCATTTTTCAATGCAGCACCCACCACGTTCTGTGCAGGTCTGACACAGCTTCACCGATGTCTGGAATCATCGAGAAAAATAATCTTCTGATTGACTCTATAGCAAACTATATACGGCCTCTTTAATCTATTCGTCCATACTGAACTTCTTCCCACCTAGCCCCTCCTTGAGAGGTCCAACATGTGATAATCATTATGGTGCTAGGTCAGATGAATATGGAGGATGTGCAAGACACTCCAAAGCAGATTCGTAATTTGTTGAATTGTTGCACTTCCGTGTGAGGCAATGCGTGTATCATGATGCGACAATACTACAGACCTGAGCAAACCGCGACGTTTTGGTCTGATTTACAGATTTCATTTGGTTCTCAAACAGATCATAGTATGCCTTGCTGTTGCTAGAGATTCCTAAAGGCATGTAATGTTTCAGGATTGGGCCTCTACAGTACCAGAAGAGCGGGAGCATTAATTTTTCGGCCGAGGGAGCTGTAGGAACTTATTTGATTTCGACAAGGAAGAATGTTGCCACTCCTTGCTGGCTCCTTTGTCTCTGGCTGCAAGTATTGTACCCAGCATTCGTCTTCGGCGACTATATGTCGTATAAAACCATCTCCTTTTAGCCTTAAAGCGTCAGTCACCTAGGCCGTTCCTCTCTCGTGCACGCATCCAAGGTAGCGGCGTCATATTTCCAAATTAGCGGGCGTGCCTCGTCACACATACATCTAGAGAGTGATGGCATGACATATCCGTACCATAACTGTCTGGTACCCGATTTAAATTCTTTATAGCAAAATTAATGTTACGTTTTTTATTGGCCCTCGTATATTTATATACTCCGTACGGGACAAACCAAAAAAGGAGACGTTATAAGGAAGCAAAGAAACGTAGTGGATTGTTATAAAAATACGAAACAAACATAAAATTCCCACAAAGCAAAGCTTTTAAAAAATAATAAAACATCTACGGAATAAAGGAAAAGTAGCCCAGGATTAAAGTCAACAGACGTGCACACACGTTATGTGTGGTGCTGTGTTAATCCTGAAACTGAAAGAAATGTTTGTATGAAAACTAAAAAATACTAGAAAGGATCTGACCATGAATAGGAAATGAAGGCCTTTTTTAAAATTAACTCTTTGGCAACCATATCGTTTCTAACGTGGGAGATTTAGACGTTTCTTATTTCTGTCTGTTCATCCTCTTTTCACGTCCCCCGTACCTCTGTTCTTTCTCTTTTCATGTTCCCCGTACCTCTGTTCTTCCTCTCTTTTCACGTCCCCCAGACCCATGTTCTTCCTCTCTTTTCATGTTCCCCGTACCTCTGTTCTTCCTCTCTTTTCATGTTCCCCGTACCTCTGTTCTTCCTCTCTTTTCATGTTCCCCGTACCTCTGTTCTTCCTCTCTTTTCACGTCCCCCAGACCCATGTTCTTCCTCTCTTTTCATGTTCCCCGTACCTCTGTTCTTCCTCTCTTTTCACGTCCCCCAGACCCATGTTCTTCCTCTTTTCATGTTCCCCGTACCTCTGTTCTTCCTCTTTTCATGTTCCCCGTACCTCTGTTCTTCCTCTCTTTTCATGTTCCCCGTACCTCTGTTCTTCCTCTCTTTTCACGTCCCCCAGACCCATGTTCTTCCTCTCTTTTCATGTTCCCCGTACCTCTGTTCTTCCTCTCTTTTCACGTCCCCCAGACCCATGTTCTTCCTCTCTTTTCACGTCCCCCAGACCCATGTTCTTCCTCTCTTTTCACGTCCCCCAGACCCATGTTCTTCCTCTCTTTTCACGTCCCCCAGACCCATGTTCTTCCTCTCTTTTCATGTTCCCCGTACCTCTGTTCTTCCTCTCTTTTCACGTCCCCCAGACCCATGTTCTTCCTCTCTTTTCACGTCCCCCAGACCCATGTTCTTCCTCTCTTTTCACGTCCCCCAGACCCATGTTCTTCCTCTTTTCATGTTCCCCGTACCTCTGTTCTTCCTCTCTTTTCATTCCCCCGTACCTCTGTTCTTCCTCTTTTCATTCCCCCGTACCTCTGTTCTTCCTCTCTTTTCATGTCCCCCGTACCTCTGTTCTTCCTCTCTTTTCATTCCCCCGTACCTCTGTTCTTCCTCTCTTTTCATGTCCCCCGTACCTCTGTTCTTCCTCTCTTTTCATTCCCCCGTACCTCTGTTCTTCCTCTCTTTTCATGTCCCCCGTACCTCTGTTCTTCCTCTCTTTTCATTCCCCCGTACCTCTGTTCTTCCTCTCTTTTCATTCCCACGTACCTCTGTTCTTCCTCTCTTTTCATTCCCACGTACCTCTGTTCTTCCTCTCTTTTCATGTCCCCCGTACCTCTGTTCTTCCTCTCTTTTCATTCCCCCGTACCTCTGTTCTTCCTCTCTTTTCATGTTCCCCGTACCTCTGTTCTTCCTCTCTTTTCATTCTCCCGTACCTCTGTTCTTCCTCTCTTTTCACGTCCCACATACCTCCGAGTCGAGAGATAGAAGGACGTTAGTGCCACATGACCATGCAATGTTGTGCCACTCTGAAGATAGATGCTCAAAACACTGAGATAAGTGGCTTCATTATTCTCTTACTTACGTATATCGTGAGATACGTGGGTTCATTATTGCGTGCATCACTGCCAGGGAAAATAAAAACAACTTTCGTTTACGTTATAAAGCTGTTAACTGTTTTTTAAATGCCCGCTGTAACCACTGTACTGCTTATTACATGCAACGTAATTTATTTTTTAAGAACTTTCCGTCAAGACAGGACGATCGTGTTAAAAATAAAGCTGTATTACATAAACATATTTTTGACAGATAAATTAAGGCAAAATTACAGGAAGGCTTGCTACATGATATTAATCATTAAAAAAATTGACCAGAGAAATCTGTTTACGAGTCACGTGGACGTGGATGTGTAGGTTGTGCAGGCGCACCAACATTCACAGAACTCTAAATCTGCACTGGGAAAACGGTTTCAACTTTAAGATGAGTATAACGACCAGTTGAAGGAAGTCATTTATTCATTCATTCATTTGCATGTCCCTTGCGGAACTTTGCCTCCCTAACAGCACTCCTGTAGGCCTCTCGGTTGTGAGCAAGATGGCCTGCCGCTGATGCATCCATTTGCAGATCGTCAACGATGTCTTGCAGCCATCTTCGTTTTGGTCTTCCTCTCTTTCTTTTTCCCATTGTGTATCCTTCAAATATGGTCTTCTCTAAATTATCATGACGTTTATTGTGTCCAAAATATTTAAGTTCTCTCTCTTTAATCCTCTTTACTAGCCAGCCTTCTCCAATAGTAAGTTCTTGTAGTATAGATAAATTTGTTCTTTTTTTGTGTCCATGATATGTGAAGAACTCTTCTGTAGCATTTACATTCAAAGGCATTTATGTGTTTCTCAGCTGTTTTGTTAAGTGTCCAGGTCTCACAGGCATAAGTTGCAATGGGAAAAATGCATGCCCTTAAAAATCTTATTTTTGTGGTTCTGTCTGTTCCTCTCCACAGATTCTTTATTTGTTTTACTTTCTGAAGAGCGATAGATGTCTTCTGAAGTAAGTACCCTTTGTTATTTAGAATGTTCGAGCAAGAGTTCATCCCCTTTGGTTGATTACTCGCATTGAAGCGGGAAACATGAAGCGAGAAACATATTTCATAAAGAGAACATTACATACGAGCAACAATTTTAAGGGAAGAACTGCCTTCTACAGTGAATGAAACATGATGAAGAGTCTTTGAAGTTTGGACACGATGTTGACTTTCTATGGGAAAAAAAAATTAAACAAAGTTTTTGTGACACGAATAAATGTCATTTACTGAATACCAGTTACTGGAAGATAACATTTCATAGAATACATTTTCTAACATTTATATCCATAGAAGACAAATAATGTGACAATGAAGCTAATAACCTCATTTTAGAAAACGAAAAATGAGAAGTAGGAAATGAAAGGAAGTTAGAGTAAGGGCACTGAAGATGGTAAATCAAAAACAAGTTTTTGCCGGGTTCAGTAAGATTCAATTTTCTTTAGTTTAAAATTAACAAACTTCAAAATCTCCGAAAGATTTTTCATGTGAGTTAGACTTTGATAACTATAAGAGTATCACAAAAATACTTATATTCCTGCACGTATTCAATTTCGTTCTGGAAATACTTGCCGTTGGCAATGAATGTGTTTTCTTTCATACAAAAATGAGATAGTTATTGAGGGCAACATTTGTGTAGAAGTTCCAGGGAATATTCTAGAACATCTAACTGGTCTGGTCACAGTTTTTGGACAGTTTTTGATCTGAGCGACGATGGACGTCATATCTTCATAACTCTTTATTCTTCCAGGTGTATAAACTAGGAGAAAGGGTAGGAGCAGCTTTATTACTGAACGATTACAAAGTTGTGACTTTCGGCGTGAGCCTTAATCATACAAAAACATATAGGACGAAGAAATAGAGAGAGGAGATAAAGTATAGGTTCACATGAATGCTATATTTAAAAAAAATATTAATAATGAATATAGGACTTAGCTATAACTGTAAGAAGATGTGGCTTGTTAGACGCTATGTGTCAGAAATGGGCATGGTAGGGCGTAGATACTGTTTAAATGAAGACCTGCGATGTGTGGTCGGTAGGTCGTATTTGGTGGTGGTGGGTGGGGAAACCGTGGAGGGAAGAGAGAGTGGTACAATATTAACCTACCCAGGAGAAGGTGAAATAGATGATAGGGTAGAGGGGTTGAACTATGTGTAACAAATTGGAAAGGAGTGGAGCTTAATAAAGAGAGATTATAATTGTTGAAGAGGAGAATCTTAAGTGTAGCTGAATATCACGTTTAACCAGTGTGGTTCCAGCGTCCCATAATCCTGAATGTAGCGGTTCTCAAGCGCTGGGCGGCTTGTGTCATCTGCGTGACATTGTTTGATGGCTGTTACCAGAAAATCAAATTTGCCTCTGTTCTGGAGTTGGTGTACTGGCCATTGAAATGATTTGGTACTGGTTTCGAAGCATGCTGGGCAATATCATACAGATGTTTCTGCATACGGTCCCCTAATCTGAGGCCAGCCTCACAAATATACGTTATCCTGCATCTTTTGCATACGATGACATATATCACATTCCGGGACTCGCATGTGAATCCCACATGAAGAGTGGGGATAGTTTTGGGAGAGATTTAATTTCAGATTTTTCTTTTATATTTCTCTGACTGTAATTATTACTTACAAACGACGTAGTGCTAAATCAATAGTTTCTAACTTATACATTTCTCAAAGTTACTAATCTGTAATCAGCGACAAACACAAGAATATAATGCTACTAAGAACAAAAGGTCATTTTTCCTAGATGGAACAAATCATTTGTTACGAGTTCAGACCAAGACTCTCTCCTCAGATTCGTAGATGCAACTGGATATACATCACCCTATCGATATGACGCCTGTGTGTTAAGATATTTATAGCAGCGGCTGTGAATAGCACACATTAAGAGTAAGAGAAATAGCTTTTTATAAAGCAGAAAATATATCAACTTTTTATAAAGCAGTAAACCTGTCAAATACTATCTACTTAGTAGTCTGCACGAGCACAAAATAATCAGAAAAATGAATATTCATAACTGGAGAAATAGAACTGAAAGAGCCAAGAGTGTAGTACAAAAATATTACGTCCACGCAAATATCTGCGATAGTAGATCTGATTACACGATACCAACGATACCAGATCTGACTCCACAAATATATGCGATTCCAGACTTATTACATAGATATATACTATAGTAGATCTGATTACACAGATGTATACGATACCATTTATGATTAGACAGATACACGATACCAAAGATACCAGATCTGACTACACAGATATATGCGATTTCAGATCCGATTACACAGATATATAAGATAGTAGATCTAATTACATATATATATATATACATATATATATACATATACATATATACGATACCAGATCTGATTACACAGATACATGTACCGACGATATCAGATCTGATTACACTGATATATTCGACAGTAGATCTGATTACACAGATACATAAGATACCAGATCTTATTCTTATGCGTTCGAGGTTGTTAGTGACTTCAGATCCTGATCCCTGTCGACATGGCAAAGCCCGCAGTCCTCTCCAGATCCTGATCCCTGTCGACATGGCAAAGCCCGCAGTCCTCTCCAGATCCTGATCCCTATCGACATGGCAAAGCCCGCAGTCCTCTCCAGATCCTGATCCCTGTCGACATGGCAAACCCCGCAGTCCTCTCCAGATCCTCATCCCTGTCGACATGGCAAAGCCCGCAGTCCTCTCCAGATCCTGATAGAAGCCCCAAAGCTTTTGCCCCAAGCTTGTGTCCTCTGGCCATGTCTCATGCCCCAGGTCTGCATGGTTTGGGAACTCTTGTAGGGTATGTTATAGAGTCTGGACTCCACTGCCACATGGACACTTGTCTGTGTGAGACATTTGAATCGATGCAGGTGGCTCAGTAGTCTGCAGCGGCCTGTCCTTAGGCGAAAGAGGATGGTTTGCGGATGTCTTTGTAGTTGGTGTATTGGATCTGGTTCATTTCAGTTTCTTTTTCCATTCAGATCTGCACTGGTTATGGATTATGGTTTTCGCCTCTTGGTAGTTTACTGGATCTTGATTGCTGCCAGCTTTGGACAGGCTATCAGCTATTTCACTGCCAGCTATTCCAGAGTGGGATGGTACCCATTGTAGGGCCACAGTTGTTGACAGTGTAAGATGCTTCAGTTCTGTTGTGATTCCCTGTACGTTTGCCTCTGGTTTCTTTGTTGTTTTTAGAGATTCCAAAGTGCCATGCAATCTGTGAAGAAGGCTATCCACTGGTCTGCGGCTGATCACAGGAGGAATGAAGAGCACTCCCATCACGGAGATGGAGAAATACACGAAAATTCAACCTCTTGAGGTCAGGTGCAAAGAAAGACTAAGGATCCACAAACAAAAGTTCATATGCCTGACAACCCACTCTGTGAACAAAAGAATTCAGGAGTCCACAAAAAACAGACTTAAAAGAACCAGCTTCACCCATCTGACAGCACAACTGCAACAACACTATAAAGACCTCCTTCCCACCTCTTATGAAGAAACTGAACCACTCCAAATTGTGGAGGAGCACAGTCACTGTGAAAAGATAACAGTCCTCACAGAGGTACCAGGCATACATAAAAAGGACTACCTAACAACACTTCAGATGAAGACACTGACCCAGGAGCTGATTGACAGCAAATACAACCCAGCTGAATGGACAAATGTGTACACAGATGAGTCTGCAGAAAAAGCAGTAAAAATGGAGGTGGGGGGGGGGCGTCTATATAAGATACACAGATGGGAAACAAACCAAAAAGGTCTTCGCGACGGGAAAGATTTCCTCCAACTACAGGGCAGCAACAACAGCACTCCTTGAAGCCCTCAGACCACTTAAAACAGACAACCAGCACCCTCCACACAAAATAGATACCAGATCTGATTACACAGATATATACGATACCAGATCTGATTAAAGGAATTGGAATTTTTTTTAAGAAGGTAAGGAGATAAGTGAAAACTTCGAAATCCAGCTTGAGGGAAGATATGATCACTGAACAATGAATTCCTGCAGAACATTTCTTCTCGGCATATTTTCTAATCGGCATATTCATTGATTTAAAAAAAGGCACCCATAGAAACAGCCGTTGAAATGTAATGAAGGAGTTTGGGATACCTAAGAAATACATTAAAACATAAGTAAGCTATACATGGAGGAAACAGAAAATATGGTGTTACATAAAGGAAGAAATCAACACCATTCCAAATAAGAACATGCCTGAAGCAAGGTGATGTCTTGTCCCTAGTGCTGTTCTGTCTGGTCCTAGAAAAATTATAAGAATAATAAATAAAGAACAAATCAGTAACGACAAAATGGGAATATTAAGATATGCAGACATTCTTTATGCTGTAGAAGAACATTTGTAAGAGACCATAGAAATCTTCAAACATCTGAAGAAAGGGTGAGGCTAAAGACAAACTGTGAGAAAACTGAATACATGACAATAGCAAAGCAAAAAGTGAAAAGTAAGAAAATCAGATCCAAATAGAAGGTATGAGAATTAAAATAACAAATTAATATAAATATCTGGGCGCATTAATCAACAGCTCCAACATTGTGAGAGATGAAATTAGAGGTAGGATATAAGCAGCAAACAAAACTTACTTTGCCCTTAGACATTTGTTGCAATAAAGAAAATCCTATCCCACAACATCAAACTAAATATATACAAGACAGATTAGAACGGTTGTCTTTTATGGATCAGAAATATAAAGCACTACAAAACAAGATAAAACACAGCTACAGATCTTTGAAAACCAGAATCTTGAAAAGAATTTTCGGATTAGTTAGAGATCCTATATCACAAGAGTGGAAAATTAGAAATAACAAAGATACACATGCGCTAATACAGTCTCCACTTATAACTACCATTATGAAAAACAACAGACTGAGATGGATCGGAATCTTGGAAAGAATGGGCGAGAATAGACAGGCTTACACAGAAGTGATTAATGGAGACAGACCAAGAGGACGACCCGGACAACGGGGGCGTGACAGCCTGGAAGAAGACCTATGGGCCCTCGGAGTGGAGAATTGGTAGGAGAAGACTAAGAACAGAGAGGAAGGGAGGCAACTGGCAGGAGAAGACTAAGAACAGAGAGGAATGGAGAGAACTGGCAGGAGAAGACTAAGAACAGAGAGGAATGGAGAGAACTGGCAGGAGAAGACTAAGAACAGAGAGGAATGGAGAGAACTGGCAGGAGAAGACTAAGAACAGAGAGGAATGGAGAGAACTGGCAGGAGAAGACTAAGAACAGAGAGGAATGGAGAGAACTGGCAGGAGAAGACTAAGAACAGAGAGGAATAGAGAGAACTGGCAGGAGAAGACTAAGAACAGAGAGGAATAGGGAGAACTGGCAGGAGAAGACTAAGAACAGAGAGGAATAGGGAGAACTGGCAGGAGAAGACTAAGAACAGAGAGGAATAGGGAGAATTGGCAGGAGAAGACTAAGAACAGAGAGGAATAGGGAGAACTGGCAGGAGAAGACTAAGAACAGAGAGGAATAGAGAGAACTGGCAGGAGAAGACTAAGAACAGAGAGGAAGGGAGGCAACTGGCAGGAGAAGACTAAGAACAGAGAGGAAGGGAGAGAAGTCCTGTCTGCAGGAATGAGGCGCAATGGCTCGGAAAGCTGAATGAATGAATGAATATACTGTAATGCACAACAACTCTTCTCGGCACATATTGTAATGCACAACAATTATTTTCGGCATATATTGTAATGCACAACAATTATTTTCGGCATATATTGTAATGCACAACAACTATTCTCGGCATATATTGTAATGCACAACAATTATTTTCGGCACATATTGTAATGCACAACAATTCTTTTCGGCATATATTGTAATGCACAACAATTCTTTTCGGCATATATTGTAATGCACAACAATTCTTTTCGGCATATATTGTAATGCACAACAATTATTTTCTGCATATATTGTAATGCACAACAACTATTCTCGGCATATATTGTAATGCACAACAACTATTCTCGGCATATAACTATTCTTGTAATGCACAACAATTCTTTTCGGCACATATTGTAATGCACAATAACTATTCTCGGCATATATTGTAATGCACAACAACTATTCTCGGCGTATATTGTAATGCACAACAACTATTCTCGGCATATATTGGAATGTACAACAATTATATTCGGCACATATTGTAATGCACAACAACTCTTTTCGGCATATGTTGTAATGCACAACAATTTGAACCTGTAAATTGTTCAAGCTGCAGCCATTTGTTTATTCTCGATAAGAACATTTTCATTTTCTAGTCTGCCTCGTTTCCTTCTGATACTCCCCAAGTTCCACTGGCTACTTCATGTTTCATTTTACAGACGGGTTTCCGGCAGAGAATTCTCTAGAATTCTTACATAAATTGTGGGCGTCGTAGTCGCTGATCGTTAGTGTCACAGTTCCTCGGGCAGTAAAGTGATAAAACACAGTGCTGCATGGTTAGACCCGGGGAAACAAATCATAAACAAGGCACTTTTAGGCGTGACAGAAAAGACAAATTACAGCAGGTTTGCCTGGGACCTGGACCGCGAACTCCGGTAGGACGAGCAACAGTTTAGCCACGGGAGAACAGCGCGTTAATAAACTTCGCTATCTAGCACCCGCCAAATAAAAGAAAAAAAAGGTGCTTGATAGCAAAGCTATTAATGATTGTCTGGTCCAGAATCGTGACACCCTGAAAGTGAACGAGGCCACGATACAGAAATTCCGCCGGTTAAATTCAGTCTTCCACAGGGGCCAAATTTTCGAGACACAAACATACACAAGCAGTCTCATGCAAATGTGTAGTGCATACTGGACAACAATAACACCAAATAAACGAATACTTTTTTTATATAAAGTTAGTTTCAGGTTATGATTTCAAATACTGCAGACCCTAAAACAGCAATGGTATTTGAGTCATGACCAGTAATGGTATTTGATCCGTGACCCTAAATCGGCCATGGTATTTGATTCATGACCCTAATCCAGCAATGACATTTGATTCATGACCAGTAATGGTATTTGATCCGTGACCCTAAACCGGCCATGGTATTTGTTTGATTCATGACCCTAATCCAGTAATGATATTTGATTTATGACCATAACCCAGGAATGATTGATCTGATTGACGACCCTAAACCAGGAATGGCATTTGATCCACAACCCTAAACCACCAATATTTGATCCACGATCCAAAACCAGGAATGATATTTGATCCACAACCCTAAACCACCAATATTTGATCCACGATCCCAAACCAGGAATAATTGATCTGATCCACAACCCTAAACCAGTTACGCAAGTTGAACTGCTAAAAGGAATATCTTTTTTAATACTGAAATCGAGCAAAAATGAACTAATACTATTATTTCAGTACTTTTAAAATGGCAGAACTTTTCCACTAATCAAACAGAATTGTGTAGTATCACTTCTTAAATAATCGGCGTTTTTTTTCAAGATTTAGTTAAGTAAACACTGAAAACATTTAGTTGTCTTACGTTACTGCAACATCTCATTGTATGTGTGGTTGTTGTTACTTTAATATTTACATTTGAAAATATAAAGTTACAAATTCTCCATAAAACCGTGTAATTCTCTTCTTACTGAGTTTTTCCTTCTTTTTTTTTTAAGATTCTTCATGTCTTTTCGCGACTCTACCTCAGACCCTCCGCGACTCTACCTCAGACCCTCCACGACTCTACCTCAGACCCTCCGCGACTCTACCTCAGACCCTCCGCGACTCTACCTCAGACCATCCGTGACTCTACCTTAGACCCTCCGCGATTCTATTTCAGACCCTCCGCGACTCTACCTTAGACCCTCCGCGACTCTACCTCAGACCATCCGCGACTCTACCTTAGACCCTCTGCGACTCTACCTTAGACCTTCCGCGACTCTACCTTAGACCCTCCACGACTCTGCCTCAGACCTTCTGCGACTCTACCTTAGACCCTCTGCAAGTCTACCTTACTTTCTACGCGACCATACCTCAAACCCTCCGCAACTCTATCTTAGTTTCCAGTCGACTATACCTCAGACCCTCCATGACACTACCTCAGACCCTCCGCGACTCTACCTCAGTTCCTACTCGTCCCCTGGCGTGTTAGAAGATCACTGACTGCACTGATGGAAAATACAAAGTTACGAGTTTGTGGAGAATCATCACTAATGTCGCTTGTCATCATGGCAATCAATGATGATGATGATGATGATGATTTAAATAACATTCCAAGAATGATATGCAAAGAAATGAATCCTCGAAGAATAAGTAACACAAAAAATTAGTGTATAAGTATACAACTATATATGAAGCACTGCAGTAAAGCTTTGATATCAAAATGTATAAACTAGGAAAAAAGTAGGAACAGCTTTATTACTTAACGATTACAAAGTTGTGACGTTTCGACGTGAGCCTTAATCATACAAAAATATACAAGACGAAGAAATAGAGAGAGGAGATAGATTCACATGAATGCTATATTTTAAAAAATGAATAATGAATAGAGCAGTTAGCTGATACTGTAAGAAGATGTGTCTTATTCGACGCTGTGTGTCAGAAATGGGCATGGTAGGGCGTAGAGACTGTTTGAATGGAAACCTGTGATGTGTGGTCGGTGAGTCGTAACTGGGAGTGGTGGGTGGGGAAACAGTGGAGGGAAGAGAGAGTGGTACAATGTTAACCTAACCAGAAGAAGGTGAAATAGATGATTATAGTCAGGGTAGAGGGGTTGTAATGTGATGCTGTGAGGAGGTTCTGAACATGTGTAACAAGTGAGAAGAGAGTGGAACTTAGTGGAAAGGGATTATGATTGTTAAAGAGGAGAATGTTAAGTGTAGCTGAATAGCAAGTTTAAACCATGTGGTTCCAGCGTTCCATAATCCTGAATATAGCGGTTCGTTCTCAAGCGCTGGGTGGCTTGTGTTATCTGCGTGACATTGTTTGATGGCTGTTACCAGAAAATCAGATTTGCCTCTGTGGTTTGGGCCATTGAAATGATTTGGTACTGGTTTTGAAGTATGCTGGGCAATATCGTGCAGATGTTTCTGCATGCGGTCCCCTAATCTGAGGCCAGTCTCACCAATATACGTTATCCTGCATCTTTTGCATACGATGACATATATCACATTACGGGACTCGCATGTGAATCCCACATGAAGAGTGAGGATAGTTTTGGAAAAGGTCACTTTGTAGAGTTAAATAATTATGTTATAGGTTTAGTTAGTTACTCTATATGCTTAGTTAATTAGACCCTTTTTCTGAACAGTGTCATTGTTTGAATACTTAGTTTATATTTTTCGCCTGGCTTAAAACAAAAAGGGAAAAAAACAGTGATATCCCTTTGATCGCCACGGTTTGCGAACTGAAAGTAGCCAAGTTCCTCACTCTCTTACCCACCACTCGCCCTTGATACAGGCGATACCTTGATACAGGTATTATAAAGTACAGATGCTATCTATCCTGGCAGTACCCAATCAGAAGGTTAGTACTGCTACTTCCTGCAGCGGATATTGCCTGATCTTGTTGTTCAACCCTGGTTAGCTAGGAAAACTACTGCAGTGTGAGGTCTTCTTCATAATCGTTATCATCTTATCTTCATATTCTTAATTCTTATCATCGTCAATTCCTCTGTCGTCGTCATCATCTCTGCAAGGATTATCATTGCCAGCATCCATATGATCGTTGTTACTGAGGAGAGAGTACAAAGGTCGGCCACATCTCTCTTACAGAACAAAATATTACTATTATCCTGAGACTGTCCAAGTGTTATAGATGACTATATAACAAAACTTAAATTACAAGGAGTTGTTTTTCTACTGTTTCTTTCAGCTATTCATCATCATCATAATCATCATCGCCTTCCACTCCCTTGAGAGCATAGGCCACGGATAAAGGCTCTCCAGTCATCCCTGTTCTTGGAATTATTCTCTGCTTCCTTCCATGCGTATCCCTTTATCTCTGAGCACTGTCATAATTTCTCTTCTCCAAGTAAGTCTAGGTCTTCCTCGTTTTCTATTTCCTTGAGGATTCCGTGTCAGTGCCTGTCTTGCTATGCTGGTGTCGGGTATCCTCAGAGTGTGGCCAGTCCACCTCCATTTTCTAGATCTGATTGGTAGGTTCATAGGTTCTGGTCCTTATGGTTACCGGGGCCCAGATCTTGTGAAAAAAAGAATAGGACCACTGCCACTTTCCACATATGTCGTAAGAGACGACTAAGGAAGTTGTGGGATAGGCCAGCGACCTGTTCCCCATAAAAAAACTGGAGCGTTACAGAAATACGGAGAGAATCTCTCCTATTATGTTCCAGGTAATTTATATTATCTCAAACCTAAACAGGTAGACACGCGAACAGTCGAAACCATGACAGTGTTTGTTCTATCAATATCTTGGCAGTGTTTATTCTATCAAAACCTTGACAGTATTTCTTCTATCAAAACCTTGACGGTGTTTCTTCTATCAAAACCTTGAAAGTGTTTCTTCTATCAAAACCTTGACAATGTTTCTTCTACGTCCGCGATTACTGTCCCCAGCTTTATCAGACAAGGCAAGTTAAAAGCTTTAGACGATACCTTGAACATCCAACACAGCCGGAAACGGCCGCTGATAACAGTGATTGAGGAAGTAGGAAAATAGTTGCCCTCAGCAAACGCAGGGTCGGATAAATACAAAATAATTTTCTCGGAAAGCTCGCAGATTCACAAGAGTTCTCCTCGCTCTAATTTCAGACAAATAAAATTGAGCAAAAATTGCTCGTAAATTTTTGCCTTAAATGTTTTATTATCCCGTATATTTTTGAGGTGAACTCCAGGACTAGCGGGAACAGGGGAGACTAATCTACCGAACAGTGAAAGTGATAATTATTTAAATTTTTATTTTCTGATACACTATTTTAGTTTTGTCTATCTATCTATCTATCTATCTATCTATCTATCTATCTATCTATCTATCTATCTATCTATCTATCTATCTATCTATCTATCTATCTATCTATCTATCCATCCATCTATCTATCTATCTATCTATCTATCTATCTATCCATCCATCCATCCATCTATCTATCTATCTATCTATCTATCTATCTATCTATCTATCTATCTATCTATTCGTTCATCCATCTGTGGGCCAGTCTGTGTCTGTTTATCATCAATCTCTACGAGCATTTATTTAAATAAAAAAGAAAGGCAGAAATAAAGAAGAAAGAAAGAATGAAAGAAATGAAGAAAGAAAAGTGGCAGCAAATGGATTATTCGACCTAAAATTGTTAAAACAGCGTGTCTTTCCATTAGCCAATTAAACAAGACTATAAATGAAAACCGAGAGACAAAAAATAGAGAAGAAGAAGAAGAAGACGAAGAAGAAGAAGAAGAAGAAGCGTGTAGGAAAAACAAGTGTGACTGACAGTTTCAAATGTTTCCTTCTTTTTCTTTATTTTGTAGCAAAGAAAATTATTTATTTCTGAAACCGGGTACGCTCACTGGTGTGTGATTGATCGCAAGGTAGGAGAAGAGATTTGCCAAGTTAAGATTTCAACAACAACAAAAATTGCTACAGTTGAATCGTACAGTTCTATCAACACAGCTCCTTAAACTTGTCAGGTGGATTAGTTTGGTTTTTTTTTTTTGTTACTTCAAAATAAATGGAAAACGTGAGATGAAAATAGAAAGAAAAAGAAGAGTAACAAACGCAATGAAGAAATGAAAAGTTACTGAGAGGAAGGAAGCAACTGAGAAAAAAATTGCGAAACTTGAGAAGAAGAGGAGGAATTGAAAGATTATAAAAAAGGGGAAGAAAAAGAAAACAAGCTGAATTAAAGATGGAAAGAAAGAGGAAAAACTGGAAGACAAATCATGGGAGAAAATATTAAACAAGAAATAGGAAACTAAAAGGAAAAAAAAAAGAAGAAATAGAATATTTATGAGGAAACTCAACCAAAAGGTGGAAACAGACTGAGAGAAACAGTTTGCGATGACCTGAAAAAGGTAGGAGTGAATTTTTCTTTTCTTTTATTGAAAGAAGACAGCATGCTCAGTTAATGAGGAAAATGTTTAGTGAAAATTGTTTAAAATGTCTGAGACTGTGGTTGGTGGAGTGATTCGCCCATATTTTTATATCATGACTCAAAACCAACAATGACAGTGGCCAGAGAACCTCGTATAACCCTAAAAAGACCTAGCCCACATTCATTCATTCTTTCATTCATTTGCATGTCCCTTGGGGAACGTTGCCTCCCTAACAGCTCTCCTGTAGGCCTCTCGGTTGTGGGCAAGGGAATGCTCGTGGCGTTGTTACTGCATATCTGCAAGTTCGTCACACCACAGTGTGATACAGTCAGCATATGTGTTTAGCACCAGCACGCAGTACAACACATAATGTTTCATACTGAGCACTTTGAGCGCGGTGATTGAGTTGCTTGTAATCTTATAACAAAGGCAGCGTTGTATGTGCCGGATCTAGCTTTTAACACGAGCTAGTAATTCCATGCCTCAGGTGAAGATCTTGTAACTCTGGCATAATATCAGATAGGGAGTGAGCAGGGATATATTTCTCTAGTACTTAAAAAGGATCTGAAAATCATTATTTCCTTTCAGATCCACTCATATTAAGAACATATCAATCTGCCACCTCATGTTTCATACTGCTTTGTCACACAAATATGTTTTGACAGTATTTTGCCACAAAAATATGTTTTGACAGTATCTTGCCACAAAAATATGTTTTGACAGTATCGTGTCACAGACTGACAGGTCAGAGGCTTCTGATAAACACAGTAATACTATCTCTTGTTTTAGGATGAAATAGCACAGTCTGGTAATGTAAGGGACTAGTATCAAGTTAGGGACTAACATCAAGTCAGGGACTAACATCAAGTCAGGGACTAGCATCAAGTCAGGGACTAACATCATATCAGGGACTAACATCATACTAGGGATTAGCATCATATCAGGGACTAGCATCAAGTCAGGGACTAACATCAAGTCAGGGACTAGCATCATATTAGGGACTAACATCATATCAGGGACTAACATCAAGTCAGGGACTAATATCAAGTCAGGGACTAACATCAAGTCAGGGACTAGCATATCAGGGACTAGCATCAAGTCAGGGACTAACATCAAGTCAGGAACTAACATCATATCAGGGACTAGCATCGAGTCAGGGACTAACATCAAGTCAGGGACTAGCATCAAGTCAGGGACTAACATCATATCAGGGACTAGCATCATATCAGGGACTAACATCATATCAGGGACTATCATCATGAAAGGGACTAACATCATGCCAAGAACTATCATCATGAAAGGGACTATTATCATGCCAGGGAATATCACCATGGCACAGACGAGAAAAAAATCAACACATTATTGCTACATCAGTCCCTGTTTGCTGAATAAATAATATGCCGACAGGGATATCGAAGAGCTTAGACCCAAAAGAAAAAAGAACGTGTGAAAGTTGTCCAGATTAAATACAATTTATCCCACCTAACTAACCCTTGCAGTTGATACTCTTGGGCATCTCCTCGTGGCTGGTGTTTGCAGGGTCGTCTCACTACAACAAGTCATCTTGCATTCCAGACAATGACAACTAAAAACATCTTACACTCTTTACTTCCCTCTTCCCCACAATCTCTGCTTCAAAAGGAAGATTAATAGATACTGGGTTCCCCCTCCCCCCCTCCCAGCCAGCGAAATCCCACTTTTGAAATCATGGGAAACAATTTGATTACTCGTCATAAAATTGAAATTGGTCAAATCTTACTTTCAGTTTTCAGTTTTGCGTGTAGGGCTGTTCACCTCAGCATCGGCTCATTAAAAGAACTTTGAAGAAGTAATTTGAATCCGAGGTTTATCTGTGAAATTGCTTGTCAGTTTCTCAGAAATGGACTTGATGACGTTATTTTACTGGGGCATAATTTGACACAAACTAACAGCAGGCAAAACGGTTATGAATTTTTTCCCGGATGTTTTTTTTTAGGGAGTGTATAAAGAAAATATAATCAGAATGTGGGGAGTATATTAAGAAAATTAAAGTAGGATGTTTGGGAGTGTATGAATAAAATAAAACTAGGATGTTGGGAAGTGTATGAAGAATATAAAACTAGGATGTTTGAGATTGTATGAAGAAAATAAAACTAGGATGTTTGGGAGTGTATGAAGAAAATAAAACTAGGATGTTTGGGATTGTATGAAGAAAATAAAACTAGGATGTTTGGGAGTGTATGAAGAAAATAAAACTAGGATGTTTGGGATTGTATGAAGAAAATAAAACTAGGATGTTTGGGATTGTATGAATAAAATAAAACTAGGATGTTGTGGAGTTTATGAAGGAAAATAAAACTAGGATGTTGGGGAATTTATGAAGAAAATAAAACTAGGATGTTTGGGATTGTATGAAGAAAATAAAACTAGGATGTTTGGGATTGTATGAAGAAAATAAAACTAGGATGTTTGGGATTGTATGAAGAAAATAAAACTAGGATGTTTGGGATTGTATGAAGAAAATAAAACTAGGATGTTTGGGATTGTATGATGAAAATAAAACTAGGATGTTGTGGAGTTTATGAAGGAAAATAAAACTAGGATGTTTGGGAGTTTATGAAGAAAATAAAACTAGGATGTTTGGGATTGTATGAAGAAAATAAAACTAGGATGTTAGGGGTTGTATGAAGACAACAAAACTAGGATGTCAGGGGTTGTATGAATAAAATAAAACTAGGATGTCAGGGGTTGTATGAAGAAAATAAAACTAGGATGTTAGGGGTTGTATGAAGAAAATAAAACTAGGATGTTAGGGGTTGTATGAAGACAACAAAACAACCAGGATGTAAGGACGCCCGTGTGTCTGAAGACAGCATTACAAAGTACTAACATAACATGTTGTGTGAATCAAGTTTTGCCGAACGTACAACATTTCTGCAAAGTTGAACAGTTCAGGGCCGCTCGGCCTTTAGTTCAAACTACAAAAATCGATGAAATGAAAAATTTCCCTTTTTTTCTGATTGGTCAGTTGAACTTATTCCACCACACTGATGGAGTTTCCCTCACCCGTCAGGTAGAATAAACCAGGGAAAGTGAAGCAGGGGAAAGTGAAGCAGGGGAAAGTGAGGCACGGGAAAGTGAAGCAGGGGAAAGTGAAGCAGGGGAAAGTGAAGCAGGGGAAAGTGAAGCAGGGGAAAGTGAAGCAGGGGAAAGTGAGGCACGGGAAAGTGAAGCAGGGGAAAGTGAAGCAGGGGAAAGTGAAGCAGGGGAAAGTGAGGCACGGGAAAGTGAAGCAGGGGAAAGTGAGGCACGGGAAAGTGAAGCAGGGGAAAGTGAAGCAGGGGAAAGTGAAGCAGGGGAAAGTGAAGCACGGGAAAGTGAGGCAGGGGAAAGTGAGGCACGGGAAAGTGAGGCAGGGGAAAGTGAAACAGGGGAAAGTGAAGCAGGGGAAAGTGAGGCACGGGGAAGTGAGGCAGGGGAAAGTGAGGCACGGGAAAGTGAGGCAGGGGAAAGTGAGGCAGGGGAAAGTGAGGCACGGGGAAGTGAGGCAGGGGAAAGTGAGGCACGGGAAAGTGAGGCAGGGGAAAGTGAGGCAGGGGAAAGTGAGGCACGGGGAAGTGAGGCAGGGGAAAGTGAGGCACGGGAAAGTGAGGCACGGGAAAGTGAAGCAGGGGAAAGTATCAGAAAGTCGTTTATGTTCTTCTAGCTCAGACAGAATCTCGAGGAGATCAGTGGAATATTCGTGGAAGACAATATTGAACGGTGATATGGAAGGTTTCCAGTGGAAGACTCTGGACAAAAATAATTTTGAAAAAATCTGTTATTTTTTTGTTTGTTTGCGGGGGGGGGTGATATTTATTACGTATGGTTCAATTGCTTTCTTTAAATTTAAATCTTCGAAGGATTTTAGGATAGGAGAGTAAAAAATGAAAAGTTCCTTCTTCATAATTCACTTGTCAAGTTATTTGGTGGGTATGTTTGATTGGGGGACGAGTTTGAATGTTAAATATTCTTCCGTACCGTATAAAATGTATATTGGTGAGCACATAGATAGACAGAAACAGACAAGCAGGCAGCACACAGACAGACAGACAGACATACAGACAAACAGACGGACAGGCAGATACATAGATACTAGACGGGAGAGATAATTTACTAGAGGCGATATAGATAGATAGATAGATAGATAGATAGATAGATAGATAGATAGATAGATAGATAGATAGATAGATAGATAGATAGATAGATAGATAGATAGATAGATAGATAGATGGATAGATGGATGGATGGATGGATGGATGGATGGATGGATGGATGGATGGATGAGATACAAGTTATTTTTTCCAGCTTTCAGTAAAGCCTTGATGATACAAATTATTTTCTTTAACAATCACGAAGCCCCTGATGATACAAGTTATTTTCTCTAGCCGTCACCAAACCCTGGATGACACTAATTATTTTCTCTAGCCATCAGCAAACCCTTGATGATACAAGTTATGTTCTCTAGCCGTCACCAAACCCTTGATGATACACGTTATGTTCTCTAGCCGTCACCAAACCCTGGATGATACAAGTTATTTCCTCAGTCTTCTGCTCTGGGCCAGTTTTGAAATCACGTTCAGGCTTTATCCTCTAAACACAGCAGCCTCACAGGCGATTAAGATGTCTGGAGCTGTTAGTCTTATGGCTGTGTTCTTTCGTGACGTTGCCCTCAGACGAGCATTAAAACTGGCTACATACAAAAACTGACTTCGAGCGCCGTAAATCCTCCGCCAACTTCGCCAGTTTCTAGATCAAGAATAGGGCTCAGATAACGAAAATCTTAAATGCTTGTCTGCAGAATCTATGGGGTGTCTTTGAGAACTTTCTACGACACGCCAACAACGTGTGTTCAAACGCCAGTATCTGGCGATGCATATATATATATATATATATCGTCATGCGTCCCATGGGACTTGCAGTATGTCTCGCCATGAGGCTCTGTTCTCGTATTCTCGGCACACTTCTCAATTTCATCAAGGGATTTGAAGCAAATCATCTTAGTCTCAGTGCCTCTTTTTCCATTTTTTTCAGATGTTTTTCCCACTAGATGACTTGCTTTGTGATTCTCTCATTGTTTCTCCTAACCACGTGGCCCACATTTGCCATATCCTTTTCTTGATCAGTGCTGAGACCGTTTGTCGAATGTTGTTTCTCTTATCTCTACTTTAGTCTTGGATTCATCCCATTTTATACAGGGTATTTTTCACAGTGACAACGTGAAATCGATGCAGGAAAAAAAAGCAGATTCCCTGTCTTCCTTGGCT
Organism: Achatina immaculata; assembly: GCA_009760885.1. Classification (NCBI taxonomy): domain Eukaryota; kingdom Metazoa; phylum Mollusca; class Gastropoda; order Stylommatophora; family Achatinidae; genus Lissachatina; species Lissachatina immaculata. The sequence continues at coordinate 23,501,854 of CM019715.1, read as the reverse complement.
AGCAGAAAAGGTCTCGAAATTAACAAAGACAAAACAAAAATAATGAAACTTCTCATTAATCAAGAAGGAAAAATATACGTAGAAGGAACAGCTGTTGATGGAGTAAACCAATTTGCATACCTTGAAAGCTACATAGACCAGGATGGTGACACCAGGAAGGAAGTTAGAATTGAAATTGCAAAAGCAACATTGTCCTTCAAAAATCTTGAGAACATATGGAATTCAAAAGTTGTAAGCATAAAAACCAATTTAAGATTATCTAATTCAAATGTGATATCCACCCTCATTTATGCATGCGAAAGCTGAAAATCACATAAGAAATAGACAAGAAATTAGACTCTTTTGAAAACAAATGCCTAAGGAAAATACTCGGTATAAAGTGAATTCAAGAACAATGCAGAGATAAGGCAGATGAGCTAACAACAACCTGTCTCATGAGTGATCAGAAAAAGAAGATGGACATATGTAGGCCATGTGGTGAGAAGAAACAATCAGAGAATACCAAAACAAGCTATCAAATGGAGCACAACAGGCCGAAGAAAAAGAGGTCGACCACGTGAAACTCTAAGAGGAAATTGTTAAGAGAAGCCAGTTTAGTGGGAATAACATCCCCTGATGAGGTTGAAAGACTCGCCGAGAATAGGAAAAATTGACGAACTACCAAGCGAGCCCTATGTGACGTTTAACGGCACGAGAAGGATGTAAGATGTACGATGTAAGATTTTTCGTAAACATTTGTTTTAGAATGCGTATAGTCCGGTCTTTGTTTCTTTAGGTGTTTTCCAGCTTTCATATACGTGTGTATAAGGATGAGTATTATCTGTTAGTTGAATATCCTAAGCTTTGTTCTTGTGCTAATGAGTTCTGACTTCCATATTTTTTCTCAAGAATCTAAAAGACCAACGCTGCCTTTGCTATTCTGGTCCTAACTTCTTTTCCTCGTGTCTCCTTCCTTCTGTCGCTGTTTCTTCAAAATATACTTCTCATTTTACCTTACGCTACTAGGTTCTTCATTAGTTTTGTCTGTTTTGTTTTTCTTCTTATCTCAAGTCCTATTTTGTTACCTATTGAGTGCTAACGCACGTTTCAGACAACATCCAAGAAGACTTTACACATGGACATCATCTGATTGGAAAGCCAAGAATCACATAGATTACATTTTAGTGCAAAGAAGGTGGAGATCAAGTATAATATCAGCAAAAACTTTACCAGGTGCTGATTGTGACACGGACCATGAGTTATTAATAGCAGACATGAAGATAACAATAAAAATGACAGTTACGGGATCAAGACCACTTCGCTTTGATGTTACAAAAATGTCAAAACAATACGGTATAGAAGTGAAGAACCGTTTTGAGAAACTGACGGCTTTACAGGAGTAACACACAATAATTAGTGTATATGTACACAACTATACACGAAGCACTGCAGTAAAGATGTGATACCAGAATGTATAAGCTAGAAAAAAGTAGGAACCATTTTATTACTTAACGATTACAAAGTTGTGACGTTTCGGCGTGAGCCTTAATCATACAAAAACATACAGGACGAAGAAATAGAGAGAGCAGATAAAGTATAGATTCACGTGAATGCTATGTTTAAAAATATGAAATAAAATGAATATGGTACTTAGCTGTAGCTTGTAAGAAGACGTATCTTGTCCAACGCTTCTTCATAAATGGGATTGGTGGAGCGTAGAGAATGTTTAAATGGAGACTTATGATGTGTGATAGGTGGGTCGTAACTGAGGGTGGTGGGTGGGAAAACCATGGAGAGAGTGATACAGTGTTAACCTAGCCAGAAGAAGGTGAAATAGATGATTATAGTTAGGGTAGAGGGTTGTAATGTGATGCTGTGAGAAGGTTCAGAACATGTATAACAAGTGAGAAGGGAGTGGAGCTTAGTGGATAGGGATTATGACTGTTAAAGATGAGAAAATTAGGTGTAGCTGAATAACGAGTTCAACCCGTGTGGTTCCAGCGTCCCATAATACTGAATGTAGCGGTTCATTCTCAAGCCCTAAGTGGCTTGTGTCATTTGCATGACATTGTTTGATGGCTGCTACTAGAAAATCAGATTTGCCTCTGTGATTTGGACCATTGAAATGATTCGGGACTGGTTTCGAAGCATGCTAAGTGATGTCGTACAGACTGGTTTTGCATCATCATCATCATCATGAGGCCAGTCTCACCAATATACGTTATCCTACATCTTTTGCATGCGATGATATATGTCACACTACTCACATGTGAATCCCTCATGCAAAGTGGGAAAGGGGATAGTTTTCATTTCGTAGACTACTAGGCAGTTAACATTTCCTAGACTACTAGGCAGTTAACATTTCCTAGACTACTAGGCAGTTAACATTTCCTAGACTACTAGGCAGTTAACATTTCCTAGACTACTAGGCAGTTAACATTTCCTAGACTACTAGGCAGTTAACATTTCCTAGACTACTAGGCAGTTAACATTTCCTAGACTACTAGGCAGTTAACATTTCCTAGACTACTAGGCAGTTAACATTTCCTAGACTACTAGGCAGTTAACATTTCCTAGACTACTAGGCAGTTAACATTTCCTAGACTACTAGGCAGTTAACATTTCCTAGACTACTAGGCAGTTAACGTAACGGGGGCGGTTACATTTTCTGGTGCCAACATATTTAAGGCTCCGCTTCAAGTGGTTGTACAGGAGGGGATGACACCAGATGAACTAGCTACACAAGCCAGAGATATCCTAACAACAACAGCTATAGACATGTTTCCAGTAAAGAAAACACAAAAGAATGAATAGATTACAGCAAGCACACTAGAACTAATAAAACAACGCAGAGAAATGAAGACGAAATGGAACGTGACAAATAACAAGTAGGAATATAAATCTTCAACACAAGAAATAAGAAGAAACATAAGAAAATCCAAGATTATTGTGAAAGAATAGAAGGACATCAAAGTGTGGAAGAGATAGTGAAATGTTTAAAGAAATGAAGACATTGACGAGAAATGTCACACCCAAGCTAAATGTAATTTGTGACGAGATGGGAAAGGCCTTGAAAGAGACAGAGGAAATTCTAGAAAGATGGAAGGAATATTGCAGAGGAATGTATGAAACAACTGACTGTGAAAGCAGAAATCAACAGTGTGAATTATTATTGGAGAAGAAAGAACCTGAACTGACAATAGAAGAAGTTTTATGGGCAATAAAGAATCTGAAAAATGGTAAATTACCAGGATGTGATGAGATAACAGCTGAATTTATTAAAGCAGGAGGAAAGGAATGTGCAACAATCTATCATGCACTATGTAAAAAGATATGGCATTCAGGTGTTTGGCCAAAAGAATGGAAAAGAACTGTATTCATACCACTGCCAAAAAAGAGTAACCTGAAATTATGCACAAACTACAGAACTGTTGCTCTGATTAGTCATGTCAGTAAAATCCTGTTAAAAATCATAATGGGTAGAAAATAGAAGAAGTTGATATGGTCCAAGCTGGTTCTAGGCAAGGAAGAGGATCAAGAGTTGATGTATTCAATACAAGATTAATAATAGAAAAATGCAGATAACAATGTGAATCTATAGTTATCTTTTATAGACTATTTACAGGTATTTGATTGTCTGCAACATCAGAAACTTTGGGAAATACTGAAGAATATGGGATTTCCAACAATATGATACAGTTAACATCACTGATGTATCTTTACCAACAGACAGCAGTGAGAATAAATGGTGAAACAACAACTTAGTTTGACATAAAACAACAGGTCCGTCAGGGGTGCATATTGTCGCCTTACTTATGTAACTTGTATACTGAAAATATAATGAGGAATGTTAGAGAAGATGTAGACACAGAATATTACGATGACATAACAATTGGAGGTTATGAAATAGCAGAGATTAGATATGCTGATGACACAGTATTACTGTCCACAACACAAAAAGAAATGGAAAAACTAATTATGTCAGTCCATAAGAACAGCGAAGAGAAAATCTCTATGTTAATGCGACGAAAACTAAACTGATGACAACTGACAAAACAAATAAGACAGCTAAAATATGTATTAATGAGGAAAAATTAGAAGAAGAAGTGGAGAGCTTTGAACATCTTGGATCATTACTAACTAGTATTGGAGATATCATGTGGGAAATTAACAGGAGGGCATCTATCGCTTTTCAAAAAGTTAAACAACTAAAGAATCTGTGAAGAGGAACAGACAGAACCACAGAAATAAGATTTTTAAGGGCATACATCTTTCCCACCGCAACATATGCCTATGAGACCTGGACACTTAACAAAAGCAGCTGAGAAGTACATACATGCCTTTGAGTGTAAATGCTACAGAAGTGTTATTTAAATATCATGGACACAAAAAAGAACAAATATATCCGTATTACAAGAACTTAATATTGAAGAAGGCTGGCTAGTAAAGAGGATTTAATAGACAAAAGTTAAATATTTTGGACACGTTAAACGTCGTGAAAATTTAGAAAAAAACTGTTTTGAAAAGGTACATAATGGGAAAAAGAAAGAGAGAAAGACCAAGGTTACAACCGAGAAGCCTACAGGAGAACAGTTAGAGAGGCAAAGTTCCGCAAGGGACATGCAAATGACTGAATGACTGAGTGACTGAGTGACTGACTGTGCAGGGCTTCTGCTTTTTCTTCCATATTTTCCAATACTAAGAGCTATATCATCTGCAAAATCAAGATCTAGCTGTCCCAGTACCCATTTAGTGGCCGTATGTATGTATGTATGTATGTATGTATGTATGTATGTATGTATTATGTATGTGTATATGTATGTATGTGTATATGTATGTATGTGTATATATCCCACACACGATTATAAACAGAATGTTATATTTTAGGGTTTGAGCTAACGTGAGTGGAAATGAAGCTGAGAGAAAGAGAGAGAGAGGAAGAGGAGGAGGAAAGGAAAGATAAGAATATAGAAATAGAGAAGCAGGCATTGAACAAATCTATACCTCCTACTTTTCCAGCAAACTATTTCACCTGAGGCTGACGGTTTACAAATATATGTGCAAAGACAAGAAATCTTTTCGTATCTGTAGTGGTTCTAAGGACTGTTATTGCCTGAGGTGGGGTGGAGGATATGCTCTGCACTCCAATGGCGTGCGTCTCCAATGGCCTCTGACAGTCATGTCCTAGCTCCTAGCCTTCTCGTGGCAGAACTGTTTAAACTGACAGGAGATGGGGCGAAGGCGAATATCTGGCGCCTGAAAACCAGACGTTTCGGGTAGATGAGAGTCATGTTTGGTAGCTCATCTACCGCTGCTGGCGAGATTCTTCAGCTGCCGTGCGTAGAGTGGGGCTCCTCACGGCCAGTGAAGAAAGGTGAAAATGGGGTTGCCGTGCGGGACCACTGTGGAAAAGGTGAAAGAAAGGAATAAGCGAATTAAACAGTAGTCAAATCACAGCACCTCTGGTCTGGAGGTTGGACACGTCCAAAGTGCACTCATGTCGGGCGAAATGCCTGAACCGGCTTAACGCAGAGGTTAAGACACTGCTGGCGAGATTCTTCAGATGCCGCGCGTGGAGTGAAACTCCTCCTGGCCAAGGAAGTAAATGCGGAATAGCAATTAGGGTTGCTGTGTGGCGCTGATGTGAAAAGGTGATGGAAAGGATAAAGTGAAGCTTAATTGGTATGTCCAGTAGGAGCTACTCATACCACGGCGCCTCTGCTCTAGAGGTCGGTCACGTCCGATATAAACCCATGCTGGTGAAATATGCCTAAACCGTCTTACACCAGGGGTGAAACTTGATGGCTACGCATGTCACGGTACCTCTGCTCTAGAGGCTGGTCATGTCCTAAACACGCCCATACTGGGATAATATACCTAAACCGGCTCAACCCAGGGATGGAAGTCACTAGTGGCGAGGATTCCCCTTTCTGGACAAAAGCTCCGTCCTGGTCACAACTAGGAAGGGTAACGGCCACGACCACAAATGCTGGAATTGGAGACACTGGATCAGGGCAGTCTAGATAGGCAACTACCTCTCAGCCAGCAAGGATGTATGCGTATTCCGGTAAGAAAGTCCAACCCCGGAATGGAAGGGCAACCACCTCTCACTCGGCGGTGATACACGGGTATCTCAAAACACGTCGAGGTTTTCCGGTGCGAAAGTCCAACTCTGGATCAGACTGGTGCAACGAAAACCACGGTGTCACGCAATCCCGCTTCTGAGACCCACCAAGAATACAGGCTGAAGCCGTGCAATACTCTGAACCTCTTGTGGTCCTCTCGGAGATCTCGTGTGGTCCTTTTGGGGGCCACACGGGGGACCACGGGACCTATAGAGGACCAAAGGTGTAACTTCAGTAGGATCACAGGGCGGTCTTGGTGGTAGATTCGAACGAAGAAGAAGAAGTATCTGTAGTGAGTACTTTTATGTTTGGTATAAGCTCGCTGAGTTTAACAAGAAATCACGAAACTATGATAAATACTTCCAGGTATTAGTAAATTTCGAATATCAGCCAAATCCTTCAGCAGAATGTCTTCTTTACTTTCCTTTCAGACAATTACACGCCATTTGTCATTCAAAATTGTTGTATTTGACAAAAGAAAAGATCTTTAATCCTAAACAAAATTGGTTCCAGCATTCATAGCTTCTTAATGTGTGTCTGGATATTTCTTTACTGCGTGATCTTATTCTCTTGTGTATCAGAACACAATTTGTCTTCTTTCCTTCCGTCTGTCAGTTATTTCCCTCGTGCATACAGTTTCTATAGTCCTTCTTCACTATGTCGGACGTCCACAGATTAGAGCTTTTGGTAAGAAATAAATCATAAAGTACATTAACCACAGGGAAAAAATCAATCATATTTGTCCGGTCCGGTTCCACTGCCCGATATGACCTTGGTGAATCTCCTGACGAACGAATACTGCTTCCGGTTTGATTTTGTTTTATTTTGTTTTTTGGTACGTGCAGTCCTTCTAAAGCTAATCCATCCTGGACTTTAAAAAAAAATATTATCCATTTTTTCCTACATTTAACCAAAATTCTTTGATAATGGATTGGCTAGTTTATTTGTTTTCAGAATTTCGCTAAAGAAACGAAAGAATCCATATTCACTTTTAAAGGCGATGCTTTCACTTTTTCATGTCCTGTATCACAGTCTGTAATTTCGTCTATTTTCGATGATGTTTATAATTCTGTTCATACATTTTCAGTCATCAACCAGCCATCATTAATCATGAGCATAACATCATTAACCATCACCCAAACATTACTAACCATAAAATAAACATCATCAACCAAAAGCCAACGGCTAACATAGATAGATAGATAGATAGATAGATAGATAGATAGATAGATAGATAGATAGATAGATAGATAGATAGATAGATAGATAGATAGATAGATAGATAGATAGATAGATAGATAGATAGAAAACCAAATGTAAACAGAAAAAAGGGACAGCGGAAAAAATACTGGACGTAGTTTTACCGCCTGGCCAAATCAATCAACAAACAAGCAAAGAACAGAGAATCATGGTCGGCAAGGATCACCCGAACAGGAAATAAAGCGAATGAATGATTCTTATGGGCATGAAATGAAATGAATTTTTAGCGTGTTCCAGCGCTTGTGTTAAACACCTCCTAATTATTAACATGCAAGGGGGAAAGATTTCGTCTACTTTATCTATGTCTGTATTAGTGTGATTTTTGTGCAAGACGAAGTAATCTTAGAGACTGGATTACGTGACTGTTCTGTCCTACTGCAGGGAGCAGGAACAAGGGCTCTATGTAAAAAAATCGGAGAGAAGGATACATGCAGCAGAAACATCGATCTACAGGAAGGCAGGTTATACGCTTTGTGGTTTATGGTCTGCGTCATCATCGTCGGACTCCGGGTATGTCCATAGGTCCTTAGACCCCCTCTTCAGCATATCCATCAGTGTTCTGGGGCTGATAGTGCCTGTTCTGTGTTGGTTGATGCCTCTCTTTCCTGGCCGTCATTCATTTGTATGTCCCTTGCGGAACTTTGCCTCCCTAACAGCTCTCCTGTAGGCCTCTCGGTTGTGAGCAAGATGGCCTGCTGCTGATGCATCCATTTGCAGATCATCAACGATGTCTTGCGGTCATCTTCGCTTTGGTCTTCCTCTCTTTCTTTTTCCCATTATGTACCCTTCCAAGACGGTTTTTTTTTCTAGATTATCATGACGTTTAATATGTCCAAAATATTTTAGTTTTCTCTATTTAATTCTTCAATATTAAATTGTTATACTATGGATATATTTGTTCTTTTTTGTGTCCATGATATTTCAAGATCTCTTCTGTAGCATTTACATTCAAAGGCATTTATGTGTTTCTCAGCTGGCCGTGCCAGTCTGTATTCTCAGCTCTCACAGTCTTGGAGTTGCTGCTCTCGATGGTCTCCACTTTGCATATCTCTCTGAGCGCATTAACAATATCAGCTCGATCCAGTGGTTGCCTATTTCTCTGAGCGCGTTAACAATATCAGCTCGATCCAGTGGTTGCCTATTTCTCTGAGCGCATTAACAATATCAGCTCTATCCAGTGGTTGCCTATCTCTCTGAGCGCGTTAACAATATCAGCTCGATCCAGTGGTTGCCTATTTCTCTGAGCGCATTAACAATATCAGCTCTATCCAGTGGTTGCCTATTTCTCTGAGCGCGTTAACAATATCAGCTCGATCCAGTGGTTGCCTATCTCTCTGAGCGCGTTAACAATATCAGCTCTATCCAGTGGTTGCCTATTTCTCTGAGCGCATTAACAATATCAGCTCTATCCAGTGGTTGCCTATTCTCTGAGCGCGTTAACAATATCAGCTCGATCCAGTGGTTGCCTATCTGTAATGATGGCACAGCCGTCCAACCTATCAGATCTCTCAGTTTCCCTGGGTGCCCGCATGGCCAGGGACATAGATGAAGGTGACTCTGTGAGTTGTAGATCTCTCCATTGACTCAAGCACTGCTTGCGTACAGAACCTGCCCCAGCCGGATCATACTCACTGAATCACTTAGGAGGCGGGCACAGTCTTAGTCCTGTGGCTCCAGACACTCGAATGTTTCGTCACCGACATCACCTCCATCGTCATTCTACGTGTGGTCATAACAGAGGCACCACTGACTTTCTGCCCACCAAGCGCGCTGTGAATGCCCATGCACTCCTTTGATGTCGTACATCGGACCCGTCTGTGAAAAGTACATATACCTCACTGGAGTTTTAACTGATGAGGGAGTTGACCTTTTGCATTAACAGCGAGTCGATTCTGCTCCCTGCGCTTCTTGTCACACCTGACAAGAGGATATCATGGAGGGTGAAAAGAACAGATGTACAACTATTAGAACAAGTACAAATGCAATGTGAACTTCTCAAGGAAATAATGAGAGAGAGAGAGGGAGAAAGAAAGAGAGAGACGGAGAGATAAAGAAAGAGACACAGAGAGATAAAGAGAGAGATATACCAGTATATCAAAGAGAGATAAAATAAGAGAACGAGAGAAAGAAAGAGAGAGCGAGAGAGAGAATGTGTGTGATGTGTGTGTGTGTGTGCGAGCGCGCAGAGCGTACTACAGCGAATTGTCATTGATTTCACTGGGTCCACTACCTGTACAAAGACCGATAACCACCGGTGTACAGGATTACTTTCACAGCGTCAGTCGAAAACACAAAATCGTCCACACAAAAATGTGAAATGAAATTCCACATATCAGATTGTCCAGTGATGGATTCACATACTGGGGACACCCAAGCACATCAAGTAGCTTCCAGTCCCATGATTTGCTCATTCTAAAGGACCCACATCTTCGCATCATGACTGGGACAAAGACGACTTCGATATGCAGATGAGGTCCTTAAACACAGAAGAAGAATTACCCCCGGGGGTGGGGGGGGGTGGGGTGGAACTACAAATATAAAACGTGAAAGAAAACAGTTAAAGTGTACGGGGCACTACAGTTAGATAGTCACATACAAAATGTGATAAATGGACGCAAAGAAAGTCTAAGAAACTTGGAGGGATTCAAATTGGGCGGCGGTTTTAATCTCTCATTCGGCACGAATGGTCTAACAGAGATGCCTGCATTCAAAACTGCATTTGGGTTCTCAGATAGTTGGCCCTGGCCGTCTGCGGAATTAACTCCTGTTTATTTTTTTTAATCGATTGGGACTTCTTTAAGAAAGCGAGGCCGAGGGCAGGTACAGAGGACGAATGGAATCTGGTGATAATTTACAGGCGATCTGGGATTTTTTTTAAATGTATCTTCAAAGTAAACTTGGTGAGTTCCTTTCTTGGTTGGTGCATGGTGATGGTTGGTGGTTTGTTGATTGATGGTTGTTTGATGGCTGAGTGTTGGTTGTTTGATGGTTGGTTAATAACTGGTGCGAGCTGATCGGTGGTTGGTGATGACACTTGACGGTGTGCGAAGGCAGACTGATAGCTGATGGTAACGACTGACGGTTGGTGATGACTCATTTACGGTTTGGTAAGACTGACTGATGGTTGGTGACAGGTGGTTGATAGTTGATTATGGTTGGTTGAAGGTCACCTTATGGTTACGAACTTAAGACAGCACACTCGAGCAAGGTCTTCAAACACAGATTTTATATGACAGGGTCTAATCCCAGTGCTGGGCTTGAGATTAAAGACTTCCCAGCAAGCTCTATAATAATGACAACAAGTCTAACGTAACGTTTTCTCAGACTCATATAACGCCATCAGTCATTTTCAAATAACACCAGAGGAAGGTCTTGAAGAGCTATGTTCCCCTAGCTCAGACAGAAACGCTATCCCTCTACAGAAGTCTCCGTATTAAGGTTTCCAGTATCCACTCTAGACCCTGCTCATCACTGAAGTAGCCCGGCCGGAAAGTGGCTCTGGAATGATTGTTACATCTCAGACACTGAACCCAGTTTAAATTAAATGGGAGGAGAAGCGGAAAATAGCGGAACTCCTGAAGCTTATAATGACAACTCAGCTCAGATCATATTATCAACAAGAAGTTTTGTGAAAGAAAATGATTCACAGGGTCATTTTTACGTCGGACGTAATGAACTGTCGAGTTCAATAAGCAAGACGTCTTCATACAGATCAGGTCTGCTATTTTGTTTTAAGAATATTTTTAATAATGATGCTACGAGAGTTCAGTTCGAAGAATGGGACTTTTTTCAGATTTTCCTGACATTGCTAGTCCTGATCTTTCTAATTCATAGGAACTTTCAGGGGAATTTGCTATCAGTTTGTATACGCAGACTCCTTTGATTATAAATGTAAAGTCGAGTTGCTCATCCTCATTAGAATTTCAACAAAAAGTACTTATAAGCTGACTATCGAGGGAGAACGATATGGGTTTTCAATACAATTATCCTGTGACATGGAATCTGTAATTTGTAATCAGAGACTGGCATCTCCACACTCCGGGCATTCCCATATGTGCTCCGCCTTCCGTTCCAACAGCCACTGAAGTATACGCTTGCTGATGGAGCTAGTCATACACTGGTTGTTGGGAAAAACGCACCAGGTCATTGTTCACTCAAACGTTTAATTCCCCTCACCTGCTTCAGTTTGATGTGATTGTTGTCATTCAACCCGATGTCATCCTCCATACGCAGCCTATTCAAGGTGGCTCTTGCAGTCTCCCCCTTGTCAATTTTTAGGGGGACATGGAACATGACAATAAATAATCCTATACTGTGTTGTCATATAATCTTATAACAAAATTCGTTAGTATAGCTTAAATTTGTTGAGTTTCTTTTATCCAATGATCAGTAACTCCCGCTTGGTTTTAGTTGGAGCTTTGTGCCTTTCCTTTATTCTTGAAAACATATTCAACCCTAAAAAGCTCTCTGATCATGGAAAAGCAATTCTTCAGTTCACAGGCCAGTAAAAGAAGAAGCAATCAAAGAAATAAAAAAACAAAACAAAAAAAAAACAAGAATACATCAAGATATGTTACTACCATTTGAACTCCTACATGTAACACGCTTCTACATCATGATGTGTTACTAACATCCAGGCTCCTACATGTAACACGCTTCTACATCAAGATGTGTTACTAACATCCAGGCTCCTACATCTGACAGGCTACTCTCTCCGCACAGTAACGCACAACGTACAAAATGTTGACTATAAGAAGTCAATGCTTGTTTCCTTTGCTTCGGTCTCTCTCCTGTTTCACTTAATGGCATTGTCAAGGCCGCTGAAAGAGTGCTTTCCCAGGCAACTTAGCATCGCTTGTCCTCTTCTGAACATTCACTGAGTGCCATACAGCGCGGAAAGTACAAATACGTCCGTGAAACATTTCAAACATTCGCAACCAATAAACTATTTAACGGATCATGACTATTCTTACGCAAAGAGATAGAGAAACTCTTTTACGTTTTGTTTTAATAAGGCTCGCACGCAGATCTCCCTTGGTTTTCCTCTAGGAGGCAGCAGTAACAAATATGGCGTTCAGTAAACGTGAGCAGTCATTTTGTGTTTTGGAATACGCAAGAATCTTGTCCGTTGTGACTGTGCCTCGACGATTTCGAGCGGAATTCCAGAAGGCAGCGCCTGTTTTCAACAGTATCAAGAAGTGGCATGGCAAATTCTGGGATGAAAGCGGGGACTTTGCTGGTAAGCTTCTCTAACACGATTCAGTTTCTTCGCCTGATGCTGGACGTCTCTCTGCCAAGGAGATGTGCACAGACAGCCTTTATCCCGGAATTTCGCATACCACTTCTTGCATAGACCAAATGGTTCAGGAATTATTGAATATCTCAGACACTGAACACAGTTTAAATTAAATGGGAGGAGAAGTGGAAAATACTGGAACTCCTGATACCATCATCATCATCATCATCGCCTTTTACTCCCTTGACAGCATAGGCCACGGATAAAGGCTCTCCAGTCAACCCTGTTCTATGAATTATTCTCTGCTTCCTTCCATATGTATCCCTTGTCTCTGAGCACTGTCATAATTTCTCTGCTCCAAGTAAGTCTAGGTCTTCCTCGTTTTCTATTTCCTTGAGGATTCCATGCCAGTGCCTGTCATGCTATGCTGGTGTCGGGTTTCCTCGGAGTGTGGCCAATCCACCTCCATTTCCTAGACCGTGTGGTTACCGGGGCCCAGATCTGGGGAAAAAAGAATAGAACCACTGCCACCTTCCACCTGTGTCTTAAGAGGTGACTAAGGAGGTTGAGGGATAGGCCAACGACCTACTCCCTGTAAAAAAAAAAAAAACTGGAGCGTTACAGAAATGCGGAGAGTAAAACCAGGAAATTGTTTTACAAAGGGAAGGGACTCATAACAGAGCGTATGACTTTTTGCAAGGGACATGCAAATGAATAAAAGAATGAATGAACACACGTTTCATACATCGTTCATAGCAAATGTTTTATGTAAGATTCAGATACACGCAAGACGTTGAAGGCAAATCGCGTTATACTGCAGAAACCTTTTCTGAGACACCTAAAACTTAAAACTTACTATCAATCATGGTCGAAAGAGTTCTTATATAATATTAACATCCTTACTTCCCCCTCATTGTTTTACTTTTGCTCTCATTGTTTGACCCTCCCCCCTCATTGTTTGAGTCCCTCCACCTCATTGTTTGACTTTTCCTTTTTATTGTTTGGCTCCCCAGTCATTGTTTGACATTTTCTCTCATTGTTTGACTCCCTTTTCATTGTTTTAACTTTTTCCTCTCATTGTTTGACTCCTCCCCTCCTCATTGTTTGACTTTTCCCTCCCATTGTTTGACTCCCCCCTCACTGTGTGACTTTTGCTCTCATTGTTTGACTTTTTCCCCTCATTGTTTGACTTTTCTCCCTCATTGTTTGACTTTTCCTCCTCATTGTTTTACTTTTCCCCCTCATTGTTTGACTTTTTCCCCTCATTGTTTCACTTTTGTTTCATTGTTTGACTTTTTGTAATTTTGTTTACTGTACATGAGAGCAAATCACTTTTTGTAATTTTGTTTACTGTACATGAGAGAAAATCACTTTTTTTGTAACTTCCATCACTGTACGATAGACCAAATCACCTTTTGTAACATCAGAACAAGCCGCTTCTAGTCCAAATCTTGTCCAGGGAGTGTCTATTGTTGACATCCTCTTGCTCATCTATTCAATGTTTCTCGTGAATACCCTTTTTTGTGTATTATCACGAAGCTTCACGTCGTGGAAGTTCTTTTGATTTTAATTATTTTTTTCCTGTTCCGGCTGTTAGAGAATTCTGTGTTTATTTTACGGTCTGGCGATTTGCTTGGGGAGGCCTGCAAAGCTAATAAAAACAGAAAACATGAAGGCGTGCCATGCATGAACAACATTAACTGACAAAATCTCTGTGACAAAAGCTCGGTGACAAAAGCTCTGTGACAAAAGCTCTGTGACATGACCAAACAACCGGTGGTTAGAAACGAAAACAGTGAAAGCCTTGGACATGTCCTGTATGTCCTCGTTACGACATATTATTCTGTCTGTTGCCTGTGTTACGACATATTATTCTGACTGATGGCTGCGTTACGACATATTATTCTGTCTGTTGCCTGTGTTACGACATATTACTCTGACTGTTGCCTGCGTTACGACATATTATTCTGTCTGTTGCCTGTGTTACGACATATTATTCTGTCTGATGGCTGCGTTATGACATATTATTCTCTCTGATGCCTGCGTTACAACAAATTTTTCTGTCTAATGTCTGCGTTACAACATATTACTCTGTCTGATGTCTGCGTTATTACATATTTTTCAGTCTGATGTCCAACATAGACAGAACCTGAAATTATTTTACGACATGGAGTTTTTTTTTCATTTTACGCAAGAAACCATTAACAGGTTCCTCTCACGTCTTGTGGTACTTATTTTCTGTTCTCTTTCTGTGACAATGATGAAGCCAAGAGAAGATAGGGCTGAAATCTGGATAAAAATTACAGCGCACCTTCATTGCAAAAGGCATTGTTGACGAAATTTTGAATAACGTTAACATTGAAACAGTAAATTTATATGTAAGGGGGGGGGGGGGAAGAGAGAAAAGAGGAGAGAGAGAGAGAGAGAGAGAGAGAGAGAGAGAGAGAGAGAAAGAAAGAGAAAGAGAGAGAGAGTGAGTGAGAGAGAGAGAGAGAGAGAGAGAGCGAAAGGAAATACAAAATCAACATTTGGGGGGGGGTGGGGCTGAATCTAGAGTACAGCAGAGCTTATCATTTCGTTATTATCGAAGTGAACTTTGCCGTATTAACTTGTGTGCGTGTGTGTGTGTGTGAAATACGTGGTATCTACAGTCACTGGCATTCTTTTACCGATTACCCATACTTCCCGGTTTGCCACAATCGGTCGATCTCTTTACACTAATAAATGAAAAAGTCTTACCTTCGGCTTGTTTTTTTAACATGCAGTGTCTCTTCTGACGAACTGATAAGTGGTCATCAGAAGCTGTTTGTATTTCACACTTTAAAGGTTAGCACTTTATGTTTCACTGTTGAACTGAAACAATAATTTAACACCTTACAGACTATCTATTTGTGTTCCACTATAGGAATAAGACAGTAATTTAACACTTTACTTAGTGTTTCACTATTGAACTGACACAATAATTTAACACTCTGAAAACTATTATTTAACGTTTCACTATTGAGCTGACACAATAATTTAACACTCTGAAAACTATTATTTAACGTTTCACTATTGAGCTGACACAATAATTTAACACTCTGAAAACTATTATTTAACGTTTCACTGTTGAACTGACACAATAATTTAACGCTCTGAAAACTATTACTCTGTTAACCTAAAGAGATTTTGCCCTGGTTGGAGCGCCTTCTCTTAAGAATGACCAAGAAAGCGACCATTCTGTATCAGAGTATAACCCATCTGAGAGCAATAGCAGAAGCAAAGTCCTGGCCATTGTCACCGAGAAGGGAGTCCAGCCGCAGCATTGCTTCGGGGCCTTAGGGTTTCAGCTGTTTTAGGGATAAACCTAGAAGAGGGCCCGTGTTAGGGTGGGGCCCCGAAGTGGATGAAAAAAATAAGCCCTTGTGGGGTTGGGAGGGGAGAAGGGTTATGGATTTGCAAAATTTCTCTCGGAGTCTCTGAGTATCACCTTCAACTTATGAATGTGGAGTTGGCCAATCCTTCTTTTGTTGCTTTCGCTTGATAATTAAATTTTCTGGCTGTGTTGATGGCAGTGAAATGACATGTGCAGGAAAGAATAGCGTCCTTGTGTGGATGCGCTATGCTTGCTCTTTATACTATCGCTTCGTCTGATTGAGACACCATCTTGTAGCTGCGCATCTTTCAGTTCTCCACAAAGTAAGCCAAAAGATGGCATCAAATCGAATAACGTTTTCAGACTTCTTTGATTGGTCTCAATAAGTAGACTTCTCATCAGGCTCCAACCCCTAGCCGCTCTGGTCGGGTAGAAGGAAGAACAGCAGTGTCTTAATAGGAGCAGGAGGGGACACGGGGCAGGATTTTCACAAGCTTTGGTTCGCTTGATACTCTCATCTGCGCCATTTCGTCTCAGCTTCCACGGACCTAGAG
Source organism: Achatina immaculata (assembly GCA_009760885.1). Taxonomy (NCBI): domain Eukaryota; kingdom Metazoa; phylum Mollusca; class Gastropoda; order Stylommatophora; family Achatinidae; genus Lissachatina; species Lissachatina immaculata. The sequence goes on along the minus strand of CM019715.1, from coordinate 23,485,345 downwards.
ATAATATTCTGAAGCATAGGATGGAAAGCCGTGTCCATAGATATTAAACCATGTCATTGTTCTTACAGACAAAAATTGTGTAAATACGTACTGAAACATCACATTGTTCTGATAGTCAAATAGTGCCTTTACACATTTCAGTATCATAACCAAACTTATGTTCGTACACATCAGAGTATCACATTGTTCTCATATCAGACTCTGTCCATACATTTTAAAGTACCACATTGTTCTCATATCAGACTCTGTCCATACATTTTAAAATATCACATTGTTCTCATATCAGACTCTGTCCATACATTTTAAAATATCACATTGTTCTCATATCAGACTCTGTCCATACATTTTAAAATATCACATTGTTCTCATATCAGACTCTGTCCATACACTTTAAAGTATCACATTGTTCTCATATCAGATTCTGTCCATACCCTTTAAAGTATCACATTGTTCTTATTATCAGACTCTGTCCATACACTTTAAAGTATCACATTGTTCTTGCAGTCAAGCTGTAACGTTAAAGTATCACATTGTTCTCACAGTCAAGCTGTGAATATGAACGTTAAAGTATTACATTGTTCTCACAGTGCACGTTGTGAATATGAACATTAAAGTATCACATTTTTCTGACAGTCATACTGTGAATATGAACATTAAAGTATCACATTTTTCTGACAGTCATACTGTGAATATGAACGTTAAAGTATCACACTCTTCTCACCCGCCACAGAAAACCTTAGTCATAAAAACTGGAATCAGACACAAATTAGGATTGAGTAATATATTTAATTAAGTCTAATGTCATAAATAATTTTTTTTTAAATTTCACTTTTCGCTGTTTTTACATTTGTGCTTAATAAGGAACAAAAACGGGAATGAATCTTCATTCTTGTGTAGTTTCAAATATTTTCACCGGAGTCCAGCTTAACAAAAAGCATTTGAAATGTACCAGACATTTGCATTTCCAGATGTGCTCCAGTTTTACAAATGTTTGAAAACCACTCATTTACAGAACCTCAGTAAAGTTGGTATTCAATATCCAAAATTAGAAATAAATTACTGTTAATAAAGCAGATCGGAAAGGCCCAGACATGACCCTTTTTTTTGCTCATAGAAATCAAATTATCCACCCCCACGTTTAAAGGGGTGAGGACTGGGTGGGGAAAAATGGTATTTAAAAAAAACTGGCGAAAAGTGAAAGGGAAAAGTGAGGAAGATGTGACTTTAGCCTATGGACGTTATTATATCGATCTTTGTCTGATGGTGGGTACATGTTGGTCCAGATATTGCCTTAGTTGACTGAATCAATCAATGGGACAACCAAACGGATCGTGACTGTCATAAATTGCTTTGAGTTTATTTAGAAAGTGCAAGGGAACATAAATTTTGCTCTACAAAAAAACTAAATCTAGTAGCTGACAACTGTAGTTCATACACATTAATGCCATCTCTCACTAGACTTGTATGTTCGGAGGCATGCTGGCTATTTTGGAAATATAACGTCAGCAGACCAGAACAAACGTGGCCGCTCTCTTGGAAGTTTGTACGAGAGAAAAGCAGCGCGTGGCTATTTGTTTCTTGCGTAGTGAAGGTGAGACATTTACAGATATTTATCACAGAATGAAGAGGCAGTATGGTGACAAGTGGGTGCCGCTTCGACAGATGTATGAATGGCACAGGAAGTTTAAAAGTGGGTGTTAAATTAGCCGGATGCAGCTTGCACCAGTGGACCAGACACAGCCGATAGGCCTTACGCTAATGGTGAGATGGAACGAATGATACGTGAAAACCTGCTGGTACCAATCGATGACGTGGTTGAAGAGGTGAAGCTTAGTCATTGCTCGTCGCGCCACGTCATTCACGAAGTGCTGCATTGCCGAAAAGCCTACACCAGATGGCTATCAAAACAATTCACTCCCCCCAACACCCTACCCCCCCCCCTCCCCCCAATTCATAAAGAACGTCGTAATAATGTTTGTGAGTTTGTGAAACTCTTTTACGACGTTCTGAATCTGAAGTGAAGGAAATGGCTTTCTAAGTGTCACTGGACACGAACGGAGAGACACAGCGAGCAGTCAGCATGGAGTGACACAGCGAGCAGCCAGCATGGAGTGACACAGCGAGCAGCCAGCATGGAGTGACACAGCGAGCAGCCAGCATGGAGTGATACTATTCTTCCTCGCCGGGAAACGAAAACAAGTTCCGCACAATTCCTTCGGCCAGAAAATTGACGCTAACGGTCTTCTGGCATTGTAAAGCCCCAATCCTGGAACATTATAAGCCCATAGGAACCACTGCCAAAAGCGATGCACACTGCGATCTGCTTGAGAACCATTTGAAACCTGCAGTCAGGTCAATAGTCTCGTTATGCTCTGTTCTGGTGTGCTGTTACAGCATGAAAACGAGCGGCCTCACGCAACACATACAACTCAGCAAATTACAAATCTATCAGCGCTTGGAGTGCCTTCCATATCCATCATATTCACCCGACTTCGCACCATGTGATTATCATATATTTGGTCCCCTCAGTAAGGCTCTCTATGTGGGAAGAATCTTAATGCTGACAAAGAGATTCAAGAAGGCGTGCATAGTTGGCTACAGGGTCGGTCAGAATTTTTTTTCGAGGAATCCATGGATTACTAAAGCTGTGGTAGACCTGCACTGAATGTGGTGGAGATTATGTTGAAAAGTGATAAGGAGCTTCCGTTCATATTTGTACATTTCGTTTCTATTAAAACCGAAAAAAGCATTAAAGTACTTTCTGACTCATCTTCGTATATGTTTAGCTGTAGGGAGGTTCTCAACAGGGCACACGTATGTAGGGAGATTCTCAACAGGGCACACGCATGTAGGGAGGTTCTCAACAGGGCACACGCATTTAGGGAGGTTCTCAACAGGGCACATGCATGTAGTGAGGTTCTCAACAGGGCACACGCATGTAGGGAGGTTCTCAACAGGGCACAGACATGTAGTGAGGTTCTCAACAGGGCACACACATGTAGGGAGGTTCTTCAACAGGGCACACACCTGTAGTTTTAACGGAAAACAAGATTCCACATATCAGTGTCAGAACAATTTATTCTCTCATCTGTGACACTGTCACTTGTTTACTTCATCTGTAATTTTATTTAATGTATATGATGCAGGCTTATGAGTTTTTTAGCCCAATACTCACGATTACCAACAGCCTGTACAACTGGCACACATTGCTAATTGCCACAATGCATCTCTCTTTCCCTGACGTCAAACTTCCCGCCAGTCGCACCCAGTCACTCGACACCTTACATAGCAATATATTAAAGCGAGCGTATGTGGATGCGATGAAAGAATGGGACAGAAATGAATGTGGCTAATCCTGTTATTTCAGAAAGCTATAATCTGTGGTGATGGATTCTACCAACACATCTATTTCATTGGTGGGCTCAGAATACGTGGGAAGTCATTAAAAATTCAAGACAAGACTACACCAGACACGCGATGGGATTAATAAATAAAATATGGAAGACAGGAGTACCATAGTTCATTTTCATTTAGCTCAAATTCATTTGTTACTACTGCCCTTCACGCAGTCTATAGATTCTTGCTCAAATATCTTTTCTCTGAAACTGTAAGGTGGCTTAGATAAGTCTGTTAATTTAACATCTGTGACGTGATTGAAAAGGAAAGTGACATTTAAATTAACGGAATAAATGTAATAATTTGATAAAATGAATATGTCAATAGGTAAAATTGTCCTCGAAAAGTCTTAATGTAATGTGATTTTACTTCTGGAAATTCTTTTTCTGTCACTGTGTTCTCTCCTCCTTCCATCGCCTCTACATGTCTCTTTACATTCAACATCTTTACACTCCTTCTACTATAAGAGTTCCTACATTCCTCTCTACATCCAGCATCTTTACATTCCTTCTCATATAGGCGTCCCTACATTCCCCTCTACATCCAACATCTCTACATTCCTTCTCATATAGGCATCCCTACATCCCCCACTACATCCAACATCTCTACATTCCTTCTCATATAAGCATCCCTACACCCCCCACTACATCCAACATCTCTACACTCCTTCTCTTATAAGCATCCGTACATCCCCCTCTACATCCAACATCTGTACGTTCCTTCTCATATAAGCATCCCTACTTTCCCCTCTACATCCAACATTTTCAAATACCTTCTCAAATAAGCGTCCTGGCATTCCCCCTTATATCCAACATCTTTACATTCCTTCTTATATAAGAGTCTCTATATTCCCCCTTGCTTCAAATTTTAACAAAAAATGAATGGCTCAAACAGAAAGAAAAGCACACAGAATGGAACAGGTAATCTTTAGTTAAAGAAATATCTGCTTGTGTACACTCGAGCGAAGCTTTTATGAGCCTACCCTTCATAAGAGACCCTACTTCCCATTCATTCGGCGATAACAGTGCGTACAGTGAGATCATGTGCCCTGGCCTTCTCGGATGATATCTTACAATGTCAAAGCTATGTTTCCTAGCAACAGTATGTGAGGTGCCAGTTTTGACAGTTGAGTCGACAGAAGAGGACTGGTAGCTGGTCATGAATCCATTCTTCCAAGTCAGAAGATAGGTCACTATAGACTAGTCTACTAACAGTAGAACACTATAGTCTACTAACAGTAGGTCACTATAGACTAGTCTACTGACAGTAGGTCACTATAATCTGCTAACAGTAGGTCACTATAGACTAGTCTACTGACAGTAGGTCACTATAGTTTACTAACAGTAGGTCACTATAGACTAGTCTACTGACAGTAGGTCACTATAGTTTACTAACAGTAGGTCACTATAGACTAGTCTACTGACAGTAGGTCACTATAGTTTACTAACAACAGGTCACTATAGATTAGTCTACTAACAGTACGTCACTATAGACAAATAACAGTAGGTCACTGTAGATTTGTCTACTAAGATTAGGTTACTATAGACAAGTCTACTAACAGTCGTTTACTATAGATCAGTCTACTAATGGTAGGTCACTATAGATTAATTTATGAACAGTCAATCACTATAGATTAATCTACGAACAGTAGCTCACTATAGATTAGTCTACTAGCAGTAAGTCACTATAGACCTAGTCTACTAACAGTAAGTCACTATAGACCTAGTCTACTAACAGTAAGTCACTATAGACCTAGTCTACTAACAGAAACTTGGCATTCAAAAAATGTTACTTTTGTGATGAACATTCTAGTGAAATAAAAAAAATGGTTTTTTCATAATAAAAAAGAACAAAGAAAACATTAATTTATAACATCTTATGTAACATTTGTCCTGCTTTATATACGTCACACTGGCATCTAGCACCAGCGCTTATTGTGACAATGAAATTTGTTGTAGATTTTTAAAAGAAAATAATTTACTTTGAATTTGCCGCGAGAAAACTTTCTACATTTTGTGGTTATTGTTTTCCCATGCTACGTCACAGATTTCTTGGACAGCCAAGCTAATTGTCTTGCCACACTTGCTACAGTTTTCTTGAAATAGTTTTCTTGCCACGCTTGCTATAGTTTTCTTACCACACGTACTACAGTTTTCTTGCCACACTTGCTACAGTTTTCTTGAAACAGTTTTCTTGCCACGCTTGCTATAGTTTTCTTGCCAGTTTTCTTGCCACAAGTGCTACAGTTTTCTTGGTACAGTTTTATTGCCGCACTTGCTACAGTTTTCTTACTAGAGTTTTATTGCTACAGTTTTCTTACTACAGTTTTCTTACTACAGTTTTCTTGCTACACTTGCTACAGTTTTCTTGCTACAGTTTTCTTGCCACACTTGCTACAGTTTTCTTGCCACAGTTTTCTTACTACAGTTTTCTTGCCACACTTGCTACAGTTTTCTTGCTACAGTTTTCTTGCCACACTTGCTACAGTTTTCTTGCCACACTTGCTACAGTTTTCTTGCCACACTTACTACAGTTTTCTTGCTACACTTGCTATAGTTTTCTTGCTACAGTTTTCTTACTACAGCTTTCTTGCTACACTTGCTACAGTTTTCTTACTAGAGTTTTATTGCTACAGTTTTCTTGCTACACTTGCTACAGTTTTCTTGCCACAGTTTTCTTACTACAGTTTTCTTGCTACACTTGCTACAGTTTTCTTGCTACACTTGCTACAGTTTTCTTGCCACACTTGCTACGGTTTTCTTGTAATATTTACACATGAAACGGTTGACGACTGTTTATTCATTTTGACTTTACCCGAGTCTTCTAAGGACTTAGCTGAGTCTCGGGATAGAGATTCCTTCTAAGGACGTAGCTATAGAACCAAAGTTGGCTGCTTTTAATGATTTCACAATCGATTCATAATCTTCCTTTATAGTTTTATTTTTTTTAAAATGTTGGCTTCTGCTTTGTTCCCCATTGATTCTAGCAGAAATTATCTTCTCTCTCTGTTACTCCTTGTTTTCATTTTGGTTGAGGTACGAGCGTCCAAATTCACATTTATTACCAAAATTGCTTTAGCGGTCCAATGTTAGCTTTGAGATGAAAAGTCTCAAAAATCTACCGGACTATAAGTTTTGGTAGTGTTTTGACTTGATGGAGATAAAAAAGACATCTGGAAAGCAACTGGGGGTGATGTACTGGAGATACGAAAAGAATTCTGAAATAAAGAAAGATTAATTACTGGTGATAAGAAGCTATAAGCACAAAAGACCAAGTTAATATTATTCAATTCAAATGTAATATCTACCCTCATTTATGCACATGAAAGCTGGAAAACAACTAAAGAAATAGACAAGAAATTAGACTCTTTCGAAAACAAATGCCTAAGGAAAATACTTGGTATAAAGTGGAATGAATTTAAGAACAACGCAGAGATAAAACAGATGTGCAAACAACAAGCTGCCTCATGGGTGATCAGAAAAAGAAGATGAGCATATGTCGGTCATGTGATGAGAAGAAACAATCAGAGGATCCCCATATAAGCTGTCGAATGGAACACAACAGGGCGAAGAAAAAGAGGTCGACCACGTGAAACTCTAAAGATGATATTGTTAAGAGAAGCCAATTCAGTGGGCATAACATCCCTTGATGAGACTGAAAAAGTCGCCGAAGACAGAACATCTTGGCGAACTACGATGCGGACCCTATGTGACGTTCTAAGAACAATCATCACAGAACCAGGCATAAAAATTGGAGGATACAATATTAACAACCTTCGGTATGCTGATGACACAGTACTGATAGCTGAGAACCAACAAGACCTGCAAAATCTCTTGGATAAAGTCGCCAAAGAAAGTGAACAGAAAGGCCTTACTTTGAACATCAAAAAGACAGAGACTATGGTTATATCTAAGAAACAGAATCCACCAGCATGCAGTATAAAATTAAACGGAACCATTCTAAAGCAGGTGCAGAAATTCAAATACCTTGGAGCAGTAATAACTTCAGATGGGAAATGCAAAACAGAAATTAGGAACAGAATAGGCCAAGCAAAGACTGCATTTCAGAGAATGAGAAACATATTAGCTAACACATCTTTATCAACGAATGTTAGAAAACGAGTCCTAAAATGCAATATTGAACCTATCTTGTTATATGGAAGTGAATCATGGACAATAGGCAAGTCTGCACAAAAATCATTGGAAGCAGCAGAAATGTGGTTTATTAGAAGAATGTTGCGAATCCCCTGGACAGCAAAAATAACTAATGAAGAATGTATGAGAAGAGCTGGAGAGACAAAAAACCTTGTCAGAAAGATAAGAGAGAGACAATGCACTTTCATAGGACATGCAATGAGAAGAGGGGGCATTGAAAATATTATAACAACAGGAAAAATAGAAGGAAGAAGATCAAGAGGAAGACCAAGAGAAATGATACTGGACAGTCTGACGGGATGGTGTGAGAGGAGATCACCAACTGAACTGATGGCCTGCATGAAGGATCGGGTACTCTGGAGAAGCATAATAGCCAACGCCAGTCAGCACGGCACCTGATGATGATGATGATGAAGGATGTAAAATAATAATAACATTTAGAAGCGAAGGGATGTTACTAACTGGAGGTACAGACAATATTTGGGGAAAAACAAGCTGGAAATAAGAATGATATTTAGAGGAATGAAGAGGTGGCTAGTTGCTGACAAAAATAGGATCCTAAAATAACAGGAGGTGACTGAATGGAATTTTTTAAACCGCAAGTAAAAGTAGTGAAGATGACAAACTGGAGATAGTAAAAGCATGTACAAATAATGAAAGTGACAAATGGGGGATAACAGTAACATGTAAAAGTAATGGAGGTGACTCACTGGAGATAACAAAAGCATGGAATGTAGGTAATGAAAATGACTTAAATTGAAAGATAGTATGTAACGTCTAGCGCCACGGGAACAATGTAAGGTGTAAGATGTAACGTTTATGAAGTAAAGGGAAAAGAATTTTAGTGAACACACCACATAAATTCTATATGACGTAAGCTGGTTTAAAACAACAACAACATCGACAGTAACGATGCTTCAGCATGCCAAGGCCACGTGATGTGTTATATTATTTATATGACAAGAACAATTGTGATAGACTCATTGTTTGCGTCCTTTTTTTAGTTCATAAATTGCTGTGTTAATCAACTCGAACGATGAATCATTGATGACTTTACTTAATCTGATTAATTAATCCGATAACTTTTAGAACTTTCCTCTTCCTTTTCTGGTTTCACATCTGCTACTGTTTTAACTTAACGTCGATGACCTGACAGTCTCATTTTCAGGTTAATCTGAAGTGTTCCTCGCCATGTTAGTCTCATTTTCAGTGTAATCTGAAGTGTTCCTCGCCATGTTAGTCTCATTTTCAGTGTAATCTGAAGTGTTCCTCGCCATGTTAGTCTCATTTTCAGTGTAATCTGAAGTGTTCCTCGACATGTTAGTCTCATCTCATTTTCAGTGTAATCTGAAGTGTTCCTCGCCATGTTAGTCTCATTTTCAGGGTAATCTGAAGTGTTCCTCGACATGTTAGTCTTATTTTTAGTGTAATCTGAAGTGTTCATCTACATGTTAGTCTCATTTTTAGTGTAATCTTAAGTGCTCCTCGACATTTTCAGGGTAATCTGAAGTGTTCCTCGACATGTTGATGGATTTTCAGGGACCGTACACTAAGTTAACTACCCATTTTTTTTACCATAATGATTACTGGCACTATACTTATAGGTATAACTATTAGTCTTAATCTTGAACTTAGGGTCCACTGTGTGGTTGTTACGCAACTTCCACACATATAGATTTATTGCTCAGGACACGCCGGTACTAAAGATAATGAAATGACAAATCAACTGGCAAAACACAGCAACAGCCCGAGCAACCTACATATGGACAAAGCAGACATTATAACAACCACCCTATCAAACTTACAGGGAGATGAACAAAACAGTTTTGAATGGTACACTTATCATCAGACTATGCGAAAGGGGAATAACGAAGGGCAGTGGCAGACACTGAGAACTTTGCAGAAAAGATCGAGTTGTATTCAGTCATTGTGTCACTGGCACTGTCACCCAACACACACTAGGAACAACACTGGGGTTAAAGGCTGAGCATATATGGGAGTGTAATGAGTGCAAGGAGGTCCATCTCTAGGCTAGCAGCAGAGCATGGCCGCTCCTCTAGTTCAAGCTTGCGTCAGTAACTTTCAGATAAAGAGGGTCGCGTCGACCCTGCGTCAGAGGACAGAAAAAGACAACTTGATAATTTGCAAGAGTGGTGTTGGAGAAATCAGACAGATGTGATTAAAGTGTGTCCCTGGTATTTCCCCAGTCGGACGTCCTCGTCATTTTCGTCAGTTCACGAAGTCTTCGTGAATCAAATCTCTGTCATTGGCGCAGATAATTTTGTTTTCGCTAGGAGAGTGATTGAGATCAGAGCCTGACTGCTCTCTCTGCTTCCATAAACATTTCTATCCATACAAACAATGATGAACAAGTCATATCAGCATCCTCTTATAATGCAAAAGCTGGGCACACTCACCCGGAGGTCATAATCAAAACATTTCCTTGCAGTCACAATAGCCAGGAAGACTGACGCCTTCATCCAACAGCCTGGTCAAGATTTGAAAACTCTCGACCTGATGCTGAACTAATATTCAAATCCTTTTTTTTTTTTTTGGTTTAATTTTCTCGTTCATATGCGCCGTCTAATCTGTTCTCGTATTGGAACAAAGATCTTAGCTTTCGGATGCCATCCTCTTCATTGCTATGTGCTGTCAGCATCTGACATTCTGTATGAATACAGTGATTGTCAATGGTTCTTGCTCATGTAAAATAATCGGAGAAAAGAAAGAAATGCAATAGCGGGAGAGACAGATATTGGAAATAATAAACAGGACGAGCATCTCTTTTCCTTCGGGGATACAAAGCAAAGGAAAAAGATATTGAGCTGTAAGAGACAGTTGGAAGTTGGGATATTTTATGAAGAGGTGAATGTAAGAGATCTTTACTGCAAGGTCACTTTACCAGCTTGTATAGAGTTCTAATTTACGCTATCTATCTATCTATCTATCTATCTATCTATCTATCTATCTATCTATCTATCTATCTATCTATCTATCTATCTATCTATCTATCTATCTGTCTGTCTGTCTGTCTGTCTGTCTGTCTGTCTGTCTATTTAATGGTTATTACCATTGTTTACTAATATCCTTAGAAACAGTGTACGGGGCTGTGGTGAAGATAAAATAGAAAGAACACAATGCCAGAAGATCTACGTGCCAAACAGAGTTTTGTTTCTTTCGTTCTGTCTATTCATTTCTTATCTTTCTATCTCCCTGTCCTTCTGTCTGCCTATCCGTGTCTTTCTGCATGTCCACCTGACTACCACAAGTTCTATTTTCACATTCTTTATTGTTTTATCTTCATTATGCTCTTCTTATCGTTGCAGAGATCTTTCTCTGGTGCATGTTTTCGTGTTTTCTAAGCAACAAACATATATTCAGTTATTTCCTAGTGTATTTTTCTTTTTTCTCACTTTCCTTCTCATTGTCTTCTGTTTCTTCGCAATCCCGTGGTCCTTACTAATCTCTCAGGGAGTTAGAATCCGGCCGGAGGCCCACCTGTCACCCAGCTGTAGAAATGGGTACCTGACTTCTTCTGAAGCTGAGGAAGGGAAGGCGGCCAGGCACAATGCTGACCACATCACTCTCTAGTGTGCTGACAGGTCACGGAAAATATGAGCACTAACACTAACTTATGCGCATCTAAGACAAGACAGTGCTATCTTGATCTTTTACCAATAAGTCTACATTTTCACAGTCCCTTTTCTCCAGAACGAAACATTTCTGCTATCGTGGATCAGAGATTGCCATAAATATATTTATCAGCGTTCAAGATGTCCAGCATTCAAGATCTCCAACATTCAAGACATCCAGCGTTCAAGATGTCCAGCGTTCAAGATGTCCAGCATTCAAGATGTCCAACATTCAAGATGTCCAGCGTTCAAGATGTCCAACATCCAAGATGTCCAACATTCAAGATGTCCTAGCATTCAAGATGCCCCATACTGTTCACAACAACATCGTATTTTAACATCCCAGTTTATCACAGATAACACTTTCTGGTCATTGCCAGACTACTTCCCCGTTACTTTGTATGTAAACAGTTGTAGACTCCGTATAATTTACATTGTTTTCTTATCAAATAATGAAATGGTTCATCTGTTTTTTCTCTTCAACAGATAGTAAACAGTAACGTTGCTACACTTGTCGTTGTCTGCGATGAGAAGCAAGAAGTTCATGACGCCATTTATCAGTGTTTTTCTGGCTCAAAGACAACAAGGGAGTATGACTGGTGAACATGTTCTGAACTGAATTCGAAGGAATAATCTGTAGGCGAGAACTGAACAGCGGAATACCTGAATTCAAACAGAAGAATCTGATTTTGTCTACGACCGATCTAAGGGACTAAACTCAGTTGCAGGATTCTGGGTGTTTCGGATCAGAGAAATACATCCAGGTTCAAAACTTATATTTAATAAGAGGAATATTTCCATTTACTTTAAAATATTTCATATTTCACGTATGAGATAAAAAGAAAGTTTTGTTCAAAATGTTTTGATTAAAAACCAAAAAAAAGTGAATGCTCCCAATCCGAGATTCCCCCCCCCCTCCATGTTGAATGAATCCTTCAATACTTGGCTGTTTTTTTTTCCTCCCTTTTTCTCACGAGCGGAATTTTTTTTCACCGAAGCCTTGTAACCTAATTCACACATTGAACAGATCTTAAAACACAAAAAACACATGATCTGAGATTACTTCATCACTTGCGTCTTGTGATTGTGTTTGTCCAGAATAAAAAAGAACTCATCTGTGGCGTTCTTTTCGCCAGTTTAAAGACAAAAACTCATTTATTTTCTATTTATTTATGAGAGAATTCGGGTCATAAAATTCATTTACGAAGTATCAGAATTCAGACAAAATTCGAGTACTTCAGGGTCTAAGACGTGAAAATTGATTAGAGAATAAAAGTATGTTTTTAACCCGACACTGTAATCAAATATTTTAATAAGTGGATAAAGAAGATCAGTTTTATCTCAGACTGGAAGAGTAAGCACAGCAGGGTCCTTCAGGTCTGAGACCCCTTTGGGCACTTCCGTAATCGTCCATCCTTAATTAAGTAGTGAGCTGTCTTAAAGCTGAGCTCCTGTTGAAAGGCCGGAAGGTTTTACTTCATTTCCGATCCTTATTTCTTCGCTTCCATTTTACCAAACCATCAGGAAATTGCACGGCACTCATCTTATAAGTAACTCAAGCTACACTTATAAGGGCCTTCATGATCATCATCTGGATATCATGAAACTGAAGTATCCTGTCTGAAAGATAGTCTTTCGGAATTACGAAGAGCACATTTCAAACCATCTCTGTAAAACCCGTAAATTCAGAAATATACTAACGTAAACACGGACCTGTGGAGAGGAGGGGGGATATGATGTATCTAGTAGTTGCGTGTGTGTCTGTTTAATGATGTCCCCACGCTGTATGCACGCAGGGAAAAAAATCAACGTATCTCCACTTGGTTGGGGGGCGGTTCCTTCTGGCACGAAGTGTTGGTTTGGCCCTTACCTCGTTTGTTATTCCCCTCTACTGGCTGCCTGCTGGATTTATGGTCCAGCTTGGTAGATTGTTGGACTTAACGGGGTTCACAAACTGGTAGGTATGATAAGTTTGGACAAATAGTTAGGATTATCATATGGTTCACCAACTGGTAGTTGAGGCAGGCTTGGGCAGATTGTTGGGTATAACACGGTTCACCAACTGGTAAGTAGGAAAAGCTTGGACAAATAGCTAGGTATAGTAGGGTTCACCAGCTGGTAGACGAAGTAGACTTGGGCAGATTGTTGGGTAGAACACGGTTAATTAACTAATGTGTAAGATATTTTAGGCAGATTGCTGGGCATTACAGGGTGTAATAACTGATATGTGAGGTAAGCTTGGGCAGGTTGCTGGGTATAACAAGGTTCACCAGTTTATAGGTGAGGTAGGTTTGAGCAGATTACTGGGCATAACAGGATCCACCAATTGATAGGTGAGGTAAGCTTGGGTAAATTAAAGGGTATAACAGGGTTCACCAATTGATAGGTGAAGTAAGCTTGGGCAGATTACTGAGTATAACAGGGTTCACCAACTGATAGGTGAAGTAAGCTTGGGCAGATTACTGAGTATAACAGGGTTCACCAACTGATAGATGAGGGAGGTTTTGGCACGAGAGCCTAGGAGACGTTCTGAGTCTTGTAAGTCGCTTCACTAACCCTTTAGAACCCAAAACACAAACAAGGCAAGGTCACTGTTTACACTGTGGACATAGACAGACAAGGGCAGTGTTTACACTGTGTATGTACGAATTTGTTTCCTTCTACCAAGAAATTTGGAGGAAAAGTTTTACGGTTTCAGAAACAGTTACTTAGAGATCGGATTATAGTAACTTGGGAGACCAGATTGTAGTAACGTCTAAAGACTGGATAGTAGCTATCTAGAGACCAGATTATAAGTACCTAAAGATCAGATTGTATTTACCTAGAGAGATCAGATTGTAGTTATACAGATACCAAATTGTAGCTATCTAGAGACCAGATTGTAAGTACCTAGAGATCGGATTGTATTTACCTAGAGAGACCAGATTGTTGTTATCTAGAGACCAAATTATAGGTATCTGGAGACCAGATATTGCAGTTATCTGTAATGTTAAAAAACCTGATGTGATCATTTTATTGTTGCGTGTGATATTAATCCCAACGATCATGATATCCAGTTAGAAATTATCTATGATATCTAAACCAACTTTTAGGACACTGTCTCGCAGGAAGTTGTGATATAAATAAAAAATAAACAAACAATTTTGGGATACTGTACATTTCTAACCGGACACTGGAAAAATGTGTCATTAAATCGGCAACAGTTATTGTTATATTAAAACTAGTTAAACAGACACTGTATTATAGTTACCTATGATATCAGAACCAGCTACGGAGTTATTGCAGTTATTGGTGACATACAAAGTCAACGACGCTTAAAACAGTAAACCTGTGGATACTGAAGCCGATGGTACTTCTTTTTTTTCTTTAGTTCTATTCTACAAAATCAAAAGGACGTTGATGCAGGCACAAAAGTAACTAACTGATAAATATAGCTAGAAAGCAGCAAGAACAAAAGGAACTACTTTTTTGCCCGAGAAAACCGAATCACGACTTCTGCTAAGATGTCTTCTTCAATAATAAATCACAATAATCATCTCCAGGACGTGACCGTCGTGCTTGAGAGCGTTTATAGCAATGTGACCTCCCTCAACACTATCAGCCACGTGCTATCTGGCAGTGATTCTTGGGATACGAATACTGTATCGTTGTTGTTGCACAATGCAACCACCTACAGCAGCAACCTCACAACTGTGTATGATCCCTTTTGGAAGCTAAAGCAGTTCACAATCTTCCGTGTGGCGTACTTCCTCAACCAGTACTACCTTTGGGTTGTGTTTGCTTTCGGGTTTCCGGGAAACATCGTCAGTTTTATTACAATCCTGAGGATGAAGCCAGTTACCTCGCCAACTATGTACGTTGCTGCGGTGGCTTTTATGGACAATACCTGTTTGGTGTGCAAGATTCTGTTTTTTACGCTGACTAAGTATGACGCTCCGCTTGGCAACAAAGGATGTGCCATTATCTGGTTTCTAGGATCCTTCACTGCTCAGTTCGCGAACTGGTTGCTCGTAGCTATGACAGTGGAGAGATGCCTGGCCATTTGTCTGCCCTTGAAAGTCGGCTCTATCTGCACCAGGTGAGAATTTATGTTGTCTGCCCCTGAAAGTCGGCTCTATTTGCAGCAGGTGAGAATTCATGTTGTCTGCCCCTGAAAATCGGCTCTATCTGCGCCAGGTGAGAATTTATGTTGTCTGCCCCTGAAAGTCGGCTCTATCTGCACCAGGTGAGAATTCATGTTGTCTGCCCCTGAAAGTCAGCTCTATCTGCACCAGGTGAGAATTTATCTTGTCTGCCCCTGAAAGTCAGCTCTATCTGCACCAGGTGAGAATTCATGTTGTCTGCCCCTGAAAGTCAGCTCTATCTGCACCAGGTGAGAATTTATGTTGTCTGCCCCTGAAAGTCGGCTCTATCTGCGCCAGGTGAGAATTCATGTTGTCTGTAGAACTGACTGTAATTACCATTTTGTCCTCTGTGTTATACATGTGTTGACTTTTTCTCTGAAGGGTTAAAACAGAATATCTAATGCAGCCGAAACCCTAATATCTGTCAAGCTGACATTTGATGTATATGTGTAATTTCCTGCTCTATAATTATGTTCTGCTCTATTGGCTGCAGCATGTAATACTGTGGAAACGTTATGTTCACACACTGGATACTACTTCTGCTTTTCTCCAGATATATGATCTTCTCTTCTGTTACTAGTTAATATTAACTTTACTTCACTTACAGTCGAGATTTGTTACTCTTTTAACTGCAGCCGAGCTCAATCTCTTTCCGCGTCTCTTTAACTCCTCCTTTAGCAGACTTACTTTCCCAGGGACGATCATTCTCTCAGTGGCAGATAGAAGCACAGTAGCAGCAGTATTAAGTTCTGAAGACTTTATTTGGTGCACGAGGTGACGTTGACGATGAACGATGTGACAGGTATAGCAGTGGCATTATACAATCCAGGAAGACATGACAGGACGAAATTCCAACTCAAAACAACATAGAGATAGTTCCAAGCGACTACTGACATCCACAGACTTCGTCGCCGACAGAACTTCGACTGCATTTCTATTCTACTAATCTATCACACTACACAACTACATATTTGCATAGACAATCTAACCTTCGAACTGCCCTATCCGAGACCCAAACTTCAGCTATTATAAATCATCTGGTTTCTGTCTCACGGCTTTTCTTTCTCATTTTCTTTCTCTTTTCGTGAAGCATGCTCTGCGCGGGATGTGCAAGAATCCGACTTTAAAAAGGGAATGAATCCAAGCACAAGGCTACTGATTTCTATGGGACCTAACCCTTCTATCCCAACTTTCAAACTCTATGATGAGTAGAGAGGTTTCTATAATCTATACTCTATTACAGAATTTAAAGGGCAAATCTTTTTTTTAAATAAAATGCTAATTCCCAACTATTGTAAGTAACAATCCGGACGCCAGATTTCATGGGTTATGAGTTTCCCTTGATACTGTCTACTACACTGAGAAGTGAGAACACACTGATAGACTTGCCCTCTACATAAACTAGCATGAGCTTACCTGCTAAGGAGGGCTTTTGTTGTGTTTCAATAATGTGTCATACATTGTAAGAAGTGGAAGTGATTGCTACTATCTAAGTCGTATGTTGTAAAAAGTGGAAGAGATTGCTACTGTTTCAGTCGTATGTTGTAAGAAGTGGAAGAGATTGCTACTGTTTCAGTCGTATGTTGTAAGAAGTGGAAGAGATTGCTACTGTTTCAGTCTGTAACAGAATAGCCATTCTGTTCAGAGAGTTTTTGTGTATTGCTAATAATTGTGTTGCGTAGACTACGTCATTAGGAAAGTACGTGTGCAAAGAAGTCGTTAAAAAAAGGTCCGTGTGAAAAAGCCGGTCGTTAGGCATTCTTTGTGTGAAACGTTGAACTGGATGGACGTGTCGGGCGAACGAGAATGGGGTAGAGCGAGTCTTGTTGTCAGAATTAGTTTAGTTTGTTTTTTTCTGTGTGGCTGCAGTCCTTGGTAAGCCTGTAAGTATGGTTTTTGGTATGAATAAATCATTGTAAGGTTTTCCTTGCCCATGTGGCGTAGATATTTCACGCCGGGCATTTGTTGCTGTGAATTTCTGTAATAAATGTGTGTTGTCTTTTTATTTGGACAAATCAACATCAAAAGCATTACTAGGCTACAATCCAGTAAGTGATAGAATCCTAACAATCAGACTTAAGGGCATTCCTAGAAATGTAACAGTCATCCAGGTATATGCACCTACATCAGCAGCAGAAGAAGAGGAAGTAGAACATTTTTATAACACACTGCAGACGACAATGGACCAGGTACGGAAAAATGATATTGTATTTATAATGGGTGATTTTAATGCAAAAATTGGTACAGAAAGAGCAGAAGATGAAGGACAAGTTGTAGGGAAATTTAGCATAGGACACAGAAATGAGGCAGGTGACAATCTAATGGCGTTTTGTATGGAAAATGAGCTAATGATCGCTAACACACTTTTTAAACAACATCCAAGAAGACTTTACACATGGACATCACCTGATGGGAAAACCAGGAATCAAATAGATTACATTTTAGTGCAGAGAAGGTGGAGGTCAAGCATAACATCAGCAAAAACTTTACCAAGTGCTTATTGTGACACGGACCATGAGTTATTAATAGCAGACATGAAGATAAAGCTAAAAAAGATAGTTATGGGATCAAGACCACTCCGCTTTGACCTTACAAATATACCAGAACAATACGGTATAGAAGTGAAGAACCGTTTCGAAATCCTGATGGCTGTACAGGAAGAGATGACACCAGATGAATTGGCTACGCAGGCCAAAGATATCTTAGTAACAACAGCTAAAGACATGGTTCCAGTAAAGAAAACACAAAAGAATAGATGGATCACAGCAGGTACACTAGAACTGATAAAACAATGTAGAGAAATGAAGATGCAATGGAGAGTGACAAACAACAACAAAGATAAATATAAAACTTTAACAAAAGAAGTACGAAGAAACATAAGAAAAGACAAAAAACAATACATACAAGATTGTTGTGAAAGAATAGAAGAACATCAGAGGTGTGGAAGAGATAGTGAAATGTTTAAAGAAATGAAGACATTGACGAGAAATGTCACACCTAAGCTAAACGTAATTTGTGATGAGATGGGGAATACCCTGACAGAGACAGAGGAAATTTTGGAAAGATGGAAGGAATATTGCAAAAGAATGTATGAAACAACCGACTGTGGAAGCAGAAATCAACAGTGTGAATTATTATTGGAGGAGAAAGAACCCGAGCCGACAATGGAAGAAGTTTTATGGGCAATAAAGAGTCTGAAAAATGGTAAATCACCAGGATGTGATGAGATAACCGCTGAATTTATTAAAGCAGGAGGAAAGGAGTGTGCAACAATCTATCATGCACTATGTAAAAAGATATGGCATTCAGGTATTTGGCCAAAAGAATGGAAAAGAACTGTATTCATACCACTGCCAAAAAAGGGTAACCTGAAATTATGCACCAACTACAGAACTGTTGCCCTGATTAGTCATGCCAGTAAAATTCTGTTAAAAATCATAATGGGTAGACTTCGAAAGAAAATAGAAGAAGAAGTCAATATGGTCCAAGCTGGCTTCAGGCAAGGAAGAGGATCAAGAGATCATATATTCAATCTAAGATTAATAATAGAGAAATGCAGGGAGTTTAATGTGAATCTATATTTATCCTTTATAGACTACTCAAAGGCATTTGATTGTGTACAACACCAGAAACTTTGGGAAATAATGGAAAAAATGGGATTTCCAACACATTTGATACAATTAACATCACTGCTGTATTTAGACCAACAAGCAGCAGTAAGAATAAATGGTGAAACAACAACTTGGTTTGACATAAAACAAGGGGTCCGTCAGGGGTGCATATTGTCACCCTACTTATTTAACTTGTATACTGAAAATATAATGAGGAATGTTAGAGAAGATGTAGACAAAGAATATTACGATGCCATAACAGTTGGAGGTTATGAAATACCAGAGATTAGATATGCTGATGACACAGTATTGCTGTCCACAACACAAGAAGGAATGGAAAAACTAATTATGTCAGTCCGCAAGAACAGCGAAGAGCAGAACCTCTATCTTAATGCAAAGAAAACTAAAGTGATGACAACTGACAAAACAGACAAGGCAACTGAATATGTATCAGTGAGGAAAAACTGGAAGAAGTGGAGAGTTTTGAATATCTTGGATCACTACTAACTAATAATGGAGATACAATGCGGGAAATTAAAAGGAGGACATCTATTGCTCTTCAGAAAGTAAAACAAATAAAGAATCTGTGGAGAGGAGCAGACAGAACCACAAAAATAAGATTTTTAAGGGCATGCATCTTTCCCATCGCAACATATGCCTGTGAGACCTGGACACTTAACAAAACAGCTGAGAAGCACATAAATGCCTTGAATGTAAATGCTATAGAAGAGTTCTCCAAATATCGTGGACACAAAAAAGAACAAATATATCTATACTACAAGAGCTTAATATTGAAGAAGGCTGGCTAGTAAAGAGGATTAAAGAGAGAAAACTTAAATATTTTGGCCACATTAAACGTCATGATACTTTAGAGAAGACCGTATTGGAAGGATACATAATGGGAAAAAGAAAAAGAGGAAGACCGAAACGAAGATGGCTGCAAGACATCGTTGATGATCTGGAAATGGATGCAGCAGCAGCAGGCCATCTTGCTCACAACCGAGAGGCCTACAGGAGTGCTGTTTGGGAGGCAAAGTTCCGCAAGGGACAAGCAAAGGAATGAATGAATGAATGTCTGATGATAAACTACAACAAATCGGCTTTGTGGAAATTCTCATTGTTGACCAGTTTGTTTTGGTCGGAAGACTGCCAAGTTATGTTCAAGTTGTTGTATTCGTACTAATTTTGTGGAGTGGAAAGCCTGGGTGTCTTGTTGTATTTTCTTAGTGTATAATACAGAAAATTAGGTGATGGTTAGAACACCAGCAACAAGAAGAAACTTATATAAGTTGAAACTGTACTCCACAAGAGGATTCAATCAATTCCAGGCAGTCATACAATCCAGTAGTTGCCTTGTAGGGAGAATCCTTCTTCGGTGGCGCCGTGATTCTGTTTCAGTGGCGCCGTGATTCTGCTTCAGTGGTGCCGTATCAGGCCACTTGTCACGTCCAGTGTGTTTGTTTACATGTTTAACAGTTCATGCACGTTTTTTCTAGCCCACAGTTGTGTGTTGCTAGTATGTTTCGTCAGTGGTTTTCAAGTTTTGGTTAGGGAATAGTATTTTTGTTAGTGTCAGAGACAGTTATCGTAGAAGTTATTCAAAACGGCGATGATGTCCGGCCTACTCAAAAGTTTGCGTCACATCTAGTCCTGGGTCCTAGGCAGTGCAGCTACTGACGCTTACCTGTGCCTGCAATCAAGTCCAGTGAGACTGAACCTGAACTACTATCCGGTGAGGAATCAGAGCGGTTTGTTCCAAGCGACATTTACTTCTCAACCAGCTCCATCCAGACCGGGGAGGTAACATGTTGACAAAATTAACGGTTTTCCACAATTTCGGCAGATAGACAGGAGTGGACATTGATACATGGACAGTCGTTGTTTGTGCTTCTTTATGTGTGGTGTAGGATTTCAGACATTGTAGATTCACTTATATTTGGAATAGACATTGTAGGACATTCTTCTCCAGTGTTATTAGCGGGACTTTATTGAACATTGATTTTAGTGGTGATATTTGGAACAGTACATGGACTTCTTGTGGCTTTTCATTTAACTTAGGACTTCAGTGTAGTTAGTTAGTGCGTGGTATGGTATTTAATTGATTTTCTTTTCTATGGTTATTAGTTGGATGGCATTAGTGCATGATAATGAATAATTGATATGCCATTGTTTTGAATAATTGTTGACATTACTGTATATGGTGGCATTGTATTGATTCCAGTGATATATACTAACAATAAGTAGAGTGCACTACGGATAGACGCACAATGGCTTCAGCTCCATCCACGTCAGATTTGCTGGGGTTATTACAAGATACCCTGTCCCAAGTCAGCAATGACTTGAGGTTTTCCCACGTCATGTCAGCTGTAGCAAAGTTCGACGGGGACCCAGCAAAATTGAAACCATGGCTGGATGAGATTAATAAGATTATGGACATGCGGAATGCTGATGTGCCCAGTAAGAAGAACTTGGTGTATTTACGCACCACAGGTTCCCTGGCAGAGTTCGTCAAACAGCGACTCCAGATTCAAGAGACATGGGAGGAGTTCGTATCTGTTTTATTAGCACGATATGGGGTGCTGCAGACTCCTCAGGAGGCCTGGCATACGCTAGCCTCTACTCGACAGTCTCCTGGAGAGCCCATTCAAGCGCTGGCTGATCGCATCAGTGAGGCAGCCAGAGTTGCTTACTCTGAGGCGGAATGGGTAACTCCGCTGGCGCAGAGGCAAATGGTGCAGTCGTTTGTAGATGCACTACTTTCTCGCGCATTGAAATCAAAATTATTAAGAGATAAACCTGTTCTGTTTTCACAGGCGGTGGACTTAGCCTTACAAGAAAATGACCTCATGAAGTCGGTGAATCTTAGTTGTAGTTCCCGACAAGCTTTCATTGCAGGTTCTCGACCGTCCGGTGAGGTGACGACACACAGAGAGTCTCCTTGTGTGGATTCGCAGAGAGTACAGTTAGTCTCTCATCAGGAGAACTCTCGACGGACGTCTTCACACTTCGAAGCGGGTAGGATAGACCACCAGAGATCGAATACCGGAAGGCTAAACCTGCGAGTACACTACCACAAGAAACTAGATCTTGTTATAACTGTGGAAGGAGAGGTCACATAGCCCGATTTTGTAAGCAGAGTGAAAGGAAGGATCGTGTACATTTAAACTGACAAGTCGGCGCATGAATAGCTCCCATGTGTCCGACCGTATCTTTACACCATCTAGATCTGCCAAACACTCTGTCTCATTTTCGCATGCGACACCACTACGCTCGGTGGCTGCGAATCCCCCGACTCCTACTTCTGTCCTTGTTTCTGTTGATACTTTTAGAATTAGAGCATTGTTAGACACAGGAGCTAGTGTCTGTCTTATCAAGGATTCTGTATACAGATCCTTACGTTCTGCTCCTAAACTCTTGCCCGCTAGAATCACTCTGCAGACTGTTACTGCAGCTTCCATGAGAGTAATTGGCAGAGTTTACCTACCTATTTCTATTGCTGGAGTCAGTGTTTCTCATTGCTTTTATGTGGTTCGCAACATGAACCGTTCCGCCATTCTGGGGCGTGATTTTTTGTCTCGTTCTGGCGCTGTCATAGATTACAGTTCTAATACACTAAACATACATAACAAGATGATTCCTTTAGAGTTAGATGCACACATTGCTTCTATTCTTCGTGTCCAGCGTTCTTCTCTTCTTTCTCCACGTTCCGTCAATCTTATTCCTCTTAAACTGAAAGCCCAACCATATTTTCCATCTGGCAATTCTTATATGGTTCAGGGTATTGAGACACCATTCTTATTGTCCCAACCGGAGATAGAGTTGGTAGACTCAGTATGTGAGCTCCACACTAATCGCTATCCCGTGTTGACAGTAATTAATCATTCTAGTAAACACATCGAGCTCAGACGTGGATGTGTTTTAGGAAAATTGACACCATTCACGGAGTCAGTTGACTCTATCCAGCAAGATTCTGGTACTGAGGAGACAACACCTGACAGTCGTTCTGAGACTATCGTTCGACAGGTTCAGTGCCCTGAAGTGCACAAGGACATAATATCCAGGTTGTTGACACAGAACAAGGATGTCTTTGCCTTGACTGATTCCGAGATATCGCATACCTCGACAGTGCAGATGGAGATTGATACAGGCGATCATCCGCCAATCTCCAGGAAACCCTACCGCACTCCGTTGGCGAGTAGAGAGGTGATAGAGAGGGCCGTCGAGAATATGTTGCGTGACGGAATAATTTCTCGCACGATCTCAGAGTGGTCATCACCAGTTGTCTTGGTGACTAAGAAAGATGGTACCCATCGTTTCTGCTGCGACTACCGTGCACTCAATGCGGTGACCCGTTCATTGTCATATCCATTGCCACGCATTGAGGACATCCTGAGCACGATAGGCAAAGCCAAATTTTTCAGCACTTTGGATGCTCGTTGTGGCTTTTGGTGTATTCCCTTGTCCAAGGACGCTCAGCAGAAGTCAGCTTTTAGCTGTCATCTTGGTTCTTTCTGTTTTAATTACATGAGCTTTGGTTTAAAAGGGGCACCATCTACCTTTGTCGCACTCATGGACACAGTATTACAGGGCTTAGGCAAGTTTGCACAAGCCTATATTGACGATATACTGGTGTTCACTGATGGAACGATCGAAGACCATGTTCGCGATCTTCAGGCGGTATTCGACCGATTGCGTGAGCACCAGGTCAAGCTCAAACCATCCAAATGTCACTTTGCGGCCTCTGAGACAAAGTATCTCGGGTATGTCATCAGCCAGTCAGGCATATCTCCTGATCCTGAGAAGGTCAGAGCCATTGCCGAAATGCCGTCTCCTTTGAATGTGAAGGAGGTGCGCTCTTTTTTGGGGACGTGCAGTTACTATCGACGTTTCATTCCCCACTTTTCGGAGATTGTGGCTCCCATAGTGGACCTCACCAAGAAGGGTCATCGGTTCAAATGGTCTCCAGTCTGTCAAATGGCGTTCGAGTCTTTGAAGGATCGCCTTGCGAAAGTACCGCTTCTCTCGCATCCTGACTTGCATAAGCCACTTACATTGTATACAGATGCTTCCAATGTTGCGGTTGGAGCCTGTTTGGTGCAGACAGCTTCCTCTTCTGATGGACTCTCAGTTGAAGAGCCCTTATATTTTCTTTCGCAGAAGCTGTCGCGCTCGCAGACAAAGTGGTCTACTTTCGAGAGAGAAGCGTATGCTGTCCATTACGCCACGCAGAAGTTGAGATATTTTCTGGCGAATAGACACTTCGCTGTGAAGACTGACCATAGACCCTTGGTGGACGCATTTATAAGCAAACAGGAGATTCAGAATGCCAGGGTGCAGCGATGGATGTTGAATCTCTGCGTCTTGGATATGGAGTTCCAATACATCAAAGGTTGTCGAAATTTTTCGGCTGACCTACTTTCCCGGATAAATAATCCAGAACCTCTGGTCGTTACGGAAGATGAGGAGCTCTGTGAAAATGCCAAAGAGATCGCGGTGATAAATGCAAATCGCTATCCATTGGATTACTACAGAGGATTTATTCCCTCCGATACGGAATCTGAGGAACCCCTCCTTGACATGGATCGCTTTGATCTGGTGACTGAGCAGGGACGAGATCCTGAAATCGCCAAAATCAGGGCGTCTCTTGAAGCAGCGGGACCTAGCGCCCCGAAGTCTAAGCACTTCATGTTACATCAGGACAGAGTGTTTTTTCTTTCTAAGCCTGATGAACCAGAGGCACGATTGAGATTGTACGTTCCTAGCCATCTCCGATCTCATATGTTGTTACAATTCCATGAAGAAAATGGACATATGGGTCGAGACAAGGTGTACTCTGCGTTGGCTTCTCGTTATTATTGGCCCAACATGTTTCAGGATTGCTACCAACATGTAGAGTCTTGTGGCCGTTGTCGAGAACGCAATATTCTGCACAAGAATGCACCGCTGCAAGAGACAGACATTCCGTGCTTTCCGTTTCAGAAGATCTCGTTGGATTTCTCAGGTCCCTATCCGCTGACCTTGGCTGGAAATAAATACATCCTTCATGTCGTTGATTGGCTAACCCTATGGCCCGAATGTTTCCCAGTACCAGACAGGACAGCCCACACGGTGGCTGAGGTATTGTTGCAGCGGATAATCCCGCGTCACTCCACGCCATCTGTAGTGGTAACGGACAATGGGGCTGAGTTTGTGAATCATTCCTTGAGCCACCTGTTCAAACAGCTCCATGTTCAACACGTTACTACGGCGTTGTATCACCCACAGAGCAACGCCAGGAATGAAAGGATGCATCGCACCCTCCTTGACATTTTGTCCAAGCATGTGCACGAGATTCCACAGATGTGGGATGTGTTCTTACCAATGGCAGTGGGGGCCATTCGTATGAACGTCAATGAAAGTACTGGGGTGTCTCCCTTCTTCTTTTTATACGGCCGGCACCCTTGGTTGCCCCTGGATAATTTGTTGTGCCCCCATGTTAAGTACTATGGGGAGGACCCTACGGAGATCAGGTTGATGCAACAGCACCGTACGTTCCTTCAAGTATTTCGCCAGTTAAATAAGTCTCGCTCCAGACAGAGAGCGAGCTATAATGAACGTGCGGAGATGCCAAACATTTCAGTGGGAGACAGTGTAGCGTATAGAATCCATGCACGCCATTCTAAGTTAGATGCGCGGTGGGCCCCGTTTTATACGGTGGTGAAGCGTTTGTCTCCGGTTACCTTCCTGATCAAGAACCAGGCTGACGGGAGAACCCACTCGGTTCATGCAAATGATATACACAAGGTGGAGGTTCAGTGGAGGGAGCCTCCTTCGAATAAATTGTATGGTTTGCGTTCGGCGCGATTTGTTCTTCCACCTATCGAGGAAGGAACAGATTCCAGCGGTAGCGATGCCGACAACGTTGAATCTGATGTCGGTCATGGTGAAACACACACAGGAGGGATTGCCGATCCCCTCTCACACCTTTTGAGGGATGTTCGAAATGAACGGGATGGATCCTCTTCAGAGGCCCCTGTTCCCCTTCAGGAGCTCTATAAAAGGGCGACGGCTCGATTGGGGACGCAGAGTACTCCCCTTTCGGGTATGGATGGGCCCACATCCGTGGTGGCCCCTTCAGGAATTAACTCTTCTTCGAGTTCGGAAAGTGTTCCGTTGGCTAGGTATAAAGAAAAGCATAATAGACACTAGTTGGGTAGTGTTTTCCGAAAAAGGAGTTCATCCTTTGCTTCTATCCTATTTCTATGGCAGTAGAAATAGATGGTGTAGTTCACAGAACTCAGTATTAAAAATGTAAATATATGTATATTTATGTTTGCACCACAAATGTTTAACGTACTTAATTTGTACAAATTGTGGGTGCATGAAATTTTTTTTGTAGCTGCATATTCAGCTTTAAATTCATTGTTATCGCTCACAGTTCGTGAGAGTTTTCTGTGCAAGTTCGCAATTTTTTTTTGTTTGGTTGGAGATATTTGATGGCCAAATATCTACCTTTAGGGGGTGGGGAGATATTCTGTAACAGAATAGCCATTCTGTTCAGAGAGTTTTTGTGTATTGCTAATAATTGTGTTGCGTAGACTACGTCATTAGGAAAGTACGTGTGCAAAGAAGTCGTTAAAAAAAGGTCCGTGTGAAAAAGCCGGTCGTTAGGCATTCTTTGTGTGAAACGTTGAACTGGATGGACGTGTCGGGCGAACGAGAATGGGGTAGAGCGAGTCTTGTTGTCAGAATTAGTTTAGTTTGTTTTTTTCTGTGTGGCTGCAGTCCTTGGTAAGCCTGTAAGTATGGTTTTTGGTATGAATAAATCATTGTAAGGTTTTCCTTGCCCATGTGGCGTAGATATTTCACGCCGGGCATTTGTTGCTGTGAATTTCTGTAATAAATGTGTGTTGTCTGATGATAAACTACAACAAATCGGCTTTGTGGAAATTCTCATTGTTGACCAGTTTGTTTTGGTCGGAAGACTGCCAAGTTATGTTCAAGTTGTTGTATTCGTACTAATTTTGTGGAGTGGAAAGCCTGGGTGTCTTGTTGTATTTTCTTAGTGTATAATACAGAAAATTAGGTGATGGTTAGAACACCAGCAACAAGAAGAAACTTATATAAGTTGAAACTGTACTCCACAAGAGGATTCAATCAATTCCAGGCAGTCACACAATCCAGTAGTTGCCTTGTAGGGAGAATCCTGCTTCGGTGGCGCCGTGATTCTGTTTCAGTGGCGCCGTGATTCTGTTTCAAGTCGTATGTTGTAAGAAGTGGAAGAGATTGCTACTGTTTCAGTCGTATGTTGTAAGAAGTGGAAGAGATTGCTACTGTTTCAGTCGTATGGAATCATTTAATTTTATTCTTCGGTCACACTACACGGCCTCTATCAAGTGTATCGTATATGTTGAAAGTTCATGGTGGTTTTGTGTGTTGATAGTTCAGGGTGGTTTTGTATGCTGATAGTTCAGGGTAATTTTGTACGTAGATAGTTCAGGGCGGTTTTGTATTTTGATAGTTCAGGGTGGTTTATATGTTGATAGTTCAGGGTGGTTGTGTGTGTTCATAGTTCAAGGTGGTTTTGTATGTTGATAGTTCAGGATAGTTTTCGAGTACAATGATGGAGACAGTCATCTGATGATATCCAGTAACGACATATCTCTCTTTGGCGCATCTCTGAACTGCAGATGAGGGCTTATGGTTTCTATTTTTCTCAACTAGCAGACTTTATTTTTCTATTGGCGCTGGCTCCATATACGCTGTATGCGTGCTTGAAAGGTTACCACGTGAGAAAGCTCAATTCTTTAACATTATGTCTTTTCACAAAATGCCAAGAACGCATTGTAGATATTGCAAGTGAAAGATGTTTAACCAGCGTTTTTGTTTCGTTTTATTGTTGTTAATACGCTGTTTACACTTGACATCTGCAGGTGTCTCTGCATGTGTTTGGTATTCATGTTAGTTGTCATGAGGTGTGTGGGGAATATTAGAATCTCATGGCTTTTATGAGATTGACCTTTCCCAGCTTGGACCTGCAACGAGAACGGTTGAAGCAGAGTATCACAGCGGATTCCTGGATTTGGAGCTAGTGGGTTACTGCTTCTGTGTCGCCGCTGTTTACGCTAGTCAGAGTTGTTGACCCTGATGTGACCTTGGTGTGGGCCTCATGTCACGTCATGAGATCTTCAGATTTAGAATGAGATGAGAGGACCTGTAGATTTGTTGGGAATGCATTGATCTACAATTTAGTTCATAACATAAGTGAACTTATATAACCTTACCGGGAGTACAATGATCAACATTTTACTTCATAACATAGGTGGACCTATAAACTTACTAGGAGTACAATGATCAACATTTTACTTCATAACATAGGTGGACCTATAAACTTACCAGGAGTACAATGATCAACATTTTACTTCATAACATAGGTGGACCTATAAACTTACCAGGAGTACAATGATCAACATTTTACTTCACAACATAAGTGGACCTATAAACTTGTCGGGAGTACAATGATCAACATTTTACTTCATAACATAGGTGGACCTATAAACTTACCAGGAGTACAATGATCAACATTTTACTTCATAACATAGGTGGACCTATAAACGTACCAGGAGTACAATGATCAACATTTTACTTCACAACATAAGTGGACCTATAAACGTACCAGGAGTACAATGATCAACATTTTACTTCATAACACAGGTGGACCTATAAACTTGTCGAGAGTACAATGATCAACATTTTACTTCATAACATAGGTGGACCTATAAACTTGTCGGGAATACAATGATCAACATTTCACAACATAAGTGGACCTATAAACTTGTCGGGAGTACAATGATCAACATTTTACTTCATAACATAGGTGGACCTATAAACCTATCGGGAGTACAATGATCAATATTTTACTTCGTAACATAGGTGGACCTATAAACTTGTCGAGAGTACAATGATCAATATTTTACTTCATAACATAGGTGGACCTATAAACTTATCGGGAGTACAATGATCAATATTTTAAACCTTTGCTGAAAGTGACTTTCTCGCATATCTATGCCTTCTAACATAAATAACGTTTCTTGGAAATATTATATTGTAACAATTGTTCATCCCCACAATATACATGTTATATGTTACTTGATAACACAAACAAACCTGTCCATATCTTGTGTGAGCCCCACAAGCTTTTCTTTGTGAACAAGACGAGTTAGTTAGAAAGTCATTTTTTGTTCTACAGAAGAAAGAAATCTGCTGTTGTACAAGCCATATACCACATGCCATATACTACAAGCCATATACCACAAGCCATATAGTTCAAGCCATATACCACAGGCCACATACCACAAGTCACATACTACAATCCATATACCACAAGCCATATACCAGAAGTCACATACCAAAAGCCATACACCACAAGCCATATACCAGTTGTCACATACCACAAACCATACACCACAAGCCATATACTGCAAGCCATAAACCACAAGCCATATACAACAAGCCATATACCACAAGCCATATGCTGCATGCCATATACCAAAAGCCATATACCACAAGCCATACACCACACGCCATATACCACATGCCATATGCTACAGGCCATATACCACAAGCCATATACAATAAACCATACGCCACAAGCCATATACCACAAGCCATATACAACAAGCCATATACAACAAGTCATATACCACAAGCCATATACAACAAGCCATATATGCCAGAAGCCATATACCACAAGCCATATACAACAAGCCATATACAGCAAGCCATATACAACAAGCCATATACAACAAGCCATATGCCAGAAGCCATATACTACAAGCCATATACAACACGCCATATACAACAAGCCATATATCACAAGCCATATACAACAAGCCATATGCCAGAAGCTATATACCACAAGCCATATACAGCACGCCATATGCCATAAGCCACATACCGCAAGCCAAAATACCACAAGCCAGTATACCACAAGCCACACTAGATTTACATTTTTTATACCATACATTTATTATTCTTCTTTTCGTTGGCTGCGGCCTCTACAGGATAAACATAGATGGGAAACATCGGCTTTTTTTTTGCCTACATTTAGTGAGTTTGTTCGAAGTGACCTATTTTAATTTTGTTGTTGGAGGGATGGGGTCGGTGATTGTTGGGAGGAGGGATAT
Source organism: Achatina immaculata (assembly GCA_009760885.1). Classification (NCBI taxonomy): domain Eukaryota; kingdom Metazoa; phylum Mollusca; class Gastropoda; order Stylommatophora; family Achatinidae; genus Lissachatina; species Lissachatina immaculata. The sequence continues at coordinate 23,455,263 of CM019715.1, read as the reverse complement.
GAAGAGAAAATTGAGCGGTGGTAAACATTTAACCGTTGGGTTTTCCGCTGGGACAAAGGACCAAATATTTAAATATTTTAAATGGCCCCACCCCCGGGCAAAAATGTTGAGAAACTTTGGTGTAACTCGTTCGTTGACATTTTCTACTCGATTCTTCTTCTGTAAGTTTCCTGTCTCTACTCTCTCTCTCTCTCTCCCTCTCTGTCCCTCTCTCTCTAACTCATTGTCTGTTTTTTTCTCCCTCTCTTTCCTTCCTTTATTTCTCTCTCTCTTTCTCTTTATTTGTTTCTCTCTTTTTCTTTCTTTCTCTCTCTCTTCTTTCTCTCCTCTTTTTTTCTCTCTCTCCTTCTCTATCTCTCACTCTCTCTCTTTCTTTCTCTCTCTCTCTCTTTCTGGCGCCTTTTTCTCTCTCCTTTTTCTCTCCCGCTTTCTCTTTCTTTTTCTCATTCTTTTTCTCTTTTTCATTCTCTCCTCACTCATGGATACACACGCGCCCACACACGCACACATACACACTTTTGCCTTCTATAAAGTGTTTGAATGTATGCATATTTGGCTTTTGTTTAGCTGTGTCAGCGACAGAAACTGTCTAGACAAAGAAATGTGATTATATGCATACGTTTAGAAGGATTTCCGTGGCAAAACATATCTTCTGTATGCACATTCTGCGTCCTGTAAGCTTAGCGTCGATGTTGGCTCTCACCAGACGAGAGACTGTGCTTTTGTTGACAGATATGTGAACGTGCATTCGGGAAATCTTTAGAAAGTACCTGATTGTACTGTCTGATTACATTCGTCACAGCTTGTGATCTATCTATCTATCTATCTATCTATCTATCTATCTATCTATCTATCTATCTATCTATCTATCTATCTATCTGTCTGTCTGTTTGTCTTTGTCTTGCTGTCTCTATGTACGCATGAAATTCTCGCCTAGTATACTATCGTGTTGTGTCTCCTGATTGTAGTAAATTTTTGGAGGGCTATTTCGCTTGTTCTTTCAATGCTGAATTGAAACCTGATTTGTACATTTTATTATTGCATTATTTTCTTTTGTTTCCACTTTCATATGGTCAGTTATCCGTACAAACAGCTAAGATATCTGTATAATTAACATCATTCGAAAGAATCATATGTGTCTGACATCATATGTGTCATAGTCATACATATTTTACCCTGTACAAGTTTTTATAGAATCATTATCCTTTATATCTCCTATCAAGATCTCCGATTTTTTGTTTCATTAAAAAAAATTTCTTTCAGTAACTTATTCTCTAAGTTTATTTCCCAGTTTCAGCTGTAGACTGAGTAGATGTAGATCATGGTGTGACGGAAGACTTGACTAGATGTAGATCATGGCGTGACAGAAACCTTGACTAGATGTAGATCATGGCGTGACAGAAAACTTGACTAGATGTAGGTCATGGCGTGACAGAAAACTTGATTAGATGTAGATCATGGGGTGACAGAAAACTTGATTAGATGTAGATCATGGGGTGACAGAAACCTTGACTAGATGTAGATCATGGGGTGACAGAAAACTTGATTAGATGTAGATCATGGGGTGACAGAAAACTTGATTAGATGTAGATCATGGGGTGACAGAAACCTTGACTAGATGTAGATCATGGCGTGATGGGAAACTTATTGGGACTTTGTGTCGGTAGAGAAAGTCTTGAAAATCAGCTTAATAAAATTAAAGCGAAAATTTGTCTGTAATGACCTACTTCCATTTAGTATGCTATTCAATACTAAAGTCTAAGGTCACAGTTTATCATATGACCTTGTTCATTTTTTTCCCCAGGAAAATGACATGATGTTTATATTTTGGTTTGGAAGGTAGTTTTCCACTATGAATTCTCAACTTGAAACTGAACTTGAAGAACGGCCATGCTCTGGTCCTGGCCTAGATATGGGCCTCCTTGCACTCAGGTACTATATGTGCTCAGCATTTAACCTTAGTGATGTTCGTAGAGTGTGTTAGGTGACAGTGGCACATTGGTTGACTACAACTCGATCTTTTCCGCAAAGTTCTGAACGTCTGCCACTCAGTCAGTCATTCATTTGCACGTCCCTTGCGGAACTTTGCCTCCCTAACTGCTCTCCTGTAGGCCTCTCGTTTGTAAGCAAGATGACCTGCTGCTGATGCATCCATTTGCAGACTGTCTGCCAATGCCTTTCGTTAGTCCCCTGTGGCATAGTCTTCGTTGATAGCTGCTGCATTCAAATTTTTGTTGTTCATTTCCATGTAATGTTGATAGAGTGGCTGTTATATTGTCTGCTTTGTCCATTTGTAGGTTGCCCAGAGCTGTTGCTTTATTTGCCAGTTGATCTACCATTTCATTGCATTAATACCGACATGTCCTGGGCAATAATTCCATATTAGGGAGGAGATTAAAACTTTTTAAAATTTGGCCAACCACTCGCGACGCATCACCTGGTTTTCGATTTTTTAGCATGCATTGTGAGTCTGATAATATTATGATTTGTGATGCTTGCTGGTTTGTTAGCCAGTTTATGGCTTAAGTGGTTGCTTCTGTCTCCATCCTGAATGTGGTTGTGGCGAAGTCTCTGGTCTCGATGATGATGGGCGTCCATCTCGATAGACCACGAATCCCCATTAGCTCCTTTTCCGTGTGTGGCCGATCCATCTGTATATATTATAGGGTCATCTGGGTTGTAGTGCTTAATAATTCGCTCTTGGTCTGTTGTTGGTGCACTCCTCCTTGACATTGAGTTTTTTGTCCGATTTTGCACTTGTCCTCTGCTGTGCATCCCTGCGTCTCTGCGTGATTTCTCTAAATGATTTTCATTGCTTTATTGCGGGGACTTTCTAGTACTTGGAAATTAACGGCCTGCCTGTCCGCCATTTTAAACCGGAAGTCCTGAATTCTCAAAGACCGAACACAGTATGTCGGCAGCCTGTCACTTTATTTTTAATTATTTTGCGAAAAAGCGGTGTCCCCCGCGGTTGGGAGTTAATTCCAGAAGTAGATATAGGACGCAGTCCTTTCTCAGAGAGCCAGACAAACATGAGAGAATTCCAGAAGTAGATATAGGACGCAGTCCTTTCTCAGAGAGCCAGACAAACATGAGAGAATTCCAGAAGTAGATATAGGACGCAGTCCTTTCTCAGAGAGTCAGACAAACATGAGCGACCATTGATGGCGATCGTGTCTGCCATGCTGATGTAAGTGTATGAAGTCTGTGTCTGCCGAAGAGAAAGAGGTCAAAAGTCTTGGGGTGGGGGAGGGGAAGGGGGTATTCGTTTCGGTTCGCCAGCCCTGACAGAAGTATCTTCCACTTGAACTACACCTTTGCTTCCAACAGTAGTGAGTTTTCGAGCAAAAACGTTTCTTCTATCACCTAATTGATTATTACTGTCAGTAATCAGATATAACTATGTAGACATGTCATCTCATAATTCTTATTTGTTTGCTCAAGGAAATACTTCGGACAATTATCATTGGTCAACCGCAGCCAAATTTCAGATCTCCAGTCCTCCTTCATTTGTCTAATCTCCCAGACAAACCACTCTTTGTCAAGTTTTGTTTATTCCTCAGTGATAAATATTTTTTTTGGATAAACATTTGATTGACAAATTTGAGCAAACGTCAAGAAATATGATTTTTTTTTCTTGCTTGTAGAGCAACCGGTGAGAAGATAGATATGGCACATTGTGAAAGCCGTGATAAAAATTACTTTCCATACATTTGTCTGTGTTCGCTTGCCTCCTTTCTTATTCTCAGTCTAAAGTTTGCTGGTCTTCCTGAGAGAGAAGCATCAGATGATTAGAAGAGATCGGTGTTTACATGTAAGGAAATTCTTCACATTCCAAGCCTGCATAGCGAAACATGCGATCTTGACGCGTATCTGAAAAATTCATTCATTCATTCATTTGCATGTCCCTTGCTGAACTTTGCCTCCCTAACAGCTCTCCTGTAGGCCTCTCGGTTGTGAGCAAGATGGCCTGCTGCTGATGCATCCATTTGCAGATCACCGAGAGGCCTACAGGAGAGCTGTTAGGGAGGCAAAGTTCTGGAAATCTGAAAAATTACATATTTCAAATTGTTGATGATGGGAAATGAAATATTAGGATGTGAAAAATCATGCATGTTATACGAGTATGTTACTGGTAAACGTGCACAATTTAAGCAAAGTGAGAACATATTTTTATTAATTCAGCAGTCGCCGTTCATCATCATCATCATCATCATCATCATCGGTCATTATTCCCTGTAGAATAGATTCCCTCTGTCTCTCCATATTTTTCTGTTTGTATCTGATGACTTCATATTATTTCATTATCACATGACATTTCCCCAATCTGTCATTCTTTTGCTTCTGTAACCGTGCATTTCTCCTGTTGTTATGTTGTTCTCTTTCGCTTCATTTATTCGTTAAATGTTTGTTACCATGCTCTTGGGTATTCTCTTCTTCGTTCTTCTCAGAAATAGCTTCCTGTGTCGTCCTTATCTTTCACTGACTATCATCTAAACATCTTCGTGTGTCGTCCTTATCTTTCACTGACTATCATCTAGACAACTTCGTGTGTCGTCCTTATCTTTCACTGACTATCATCTACACAACTTCGTGTGTCGTCCTTATCTTTCACTGACTATCATGTAAACAACTTCGTGTGTCGTCCTTATCTTTCACTGACTATCATCTAAACAACTTCGTGTGTCGTCCTTTTCTTTCACTGACTATCATCTAGACAACTTCGTGTGTCGTCCTTCTCTTTCACTGACTATCATCTAGACAACTTCGTGTGTCGTCCTTATCTTTCACTGACTATCATCTAAACAACTTCGTGTGTCGTCCTTATCTTTCGCTGATTATCATCTAGACAACTTCGTGTGTCGTCCTTGTCTTTCACTGGCTATCATCTAAACAACTTCGTGTGTCGTCCTTATCTTTCACTGACTATCATCTAGACAACTTCGTGTGTCGTCTTTGTCTTTCACTGACTATCATCTAGACAACTTCGTGTGTCGTCCTTCTCTTTCACTGACTATCATCTAGACAACTTCGTGTGTCGTCCTTATCTTTCGCTGACTATCATCTAAACAACTTCGTGTGTCGTCCTTATCTTTCGCTGATTATCATCTAGACAACTTCGTGTGTCGTCCTTGTCTTTCACTGACTATCATCTAAACAACTTCGTGTGTCGTCCTTATCTTTCACTGACTATCATCTAGACAACTTCGTGTGTCGTCCTTATCTTTCACTGACTATCATCTAAACAACTTCGTGTGTCGTCCTTATCTTTCACCGAGTGTCTTCTGATTAGTGACATATTTTTATCTTTCAAAATGATTTTATCATGATCTGCTCATACGCTTCAACTGAACAAAATTCATTTCCACTGAACAAAATTCATTTCCACTGAAAAAATTCACTTCCACTGAACAAAATTCACTTCCACTAAACAAAAGTCATTTTCATTGAACAAAATTCACTTCCACTGAGCAAAGCATGACTTGTTTTGTTTTGTTTTGTTTCAGTGTTTAATTTTTAATTTAGAATTGTTTTTCAATTTTTTTCATTATAGTTACTCCTCTTTATATAGTGAAGTAATAATGAAAGAAATGAGAAAAACAGGCAGAGTAAATATTGAAGGAATGAAAGCAAACAACAGAACGGCACAGTACTGATAGCAATGACCAAGAAAACCTTACAAAAATTTCTCCACAAAGGCACAGAAGAAAGAACCAAAAAATGGTTAGGGTTAAACACCAATAAAACAGAAGTAATGGTGATATTCAAGAGAAGGAAAATACTAGGAAGTAGAATAATATTGCAGGGGAAGATATTAAGGCAGATCAATAGATACAAATAATCAGGTACAGTCTTAACATCTGATGGCGGGTACACTGAAGAAATCAGCACCGGTACAGCAGAGGCAAAGACAGCTTTTAGAAACATGAAGAACATAAAACAAGTCACGAACTCCCATTGGTAGTAAGAATGAAAGTTCTCAGATGCTATATAGAACATATTCTAAGTTACACACGTTAAACATGGACCATGAATAAACAGTTCAGTCAGTCAGTTATTTGCATGTCCTTTACGGAACTTTGACTCCCTAACAGCTCTCCCGTAGGCCTCTTGGTTGTAAGCAAGATGCCCTGCTGCTGATTCATCCTTTTGCAGATTACCAACGATGTCTTGCAGCCATCTTTGCCTTTGTCTTCCTCTCTTTCTTTTTCCAATTATGTACCCTTCCAAGACTGTTTTCTCTAAATTCTCATGACGTTTAATGTGTCAAAAATATTTACGTTTTCTCTCTTTAATCCTCTTTACTGGCCAGCCTTCTTCAATATTAAATTCTTGTAATATGGATATATTTGTTCTTTTTTGTATCCATGATATTTGAAGAGCTCTTCTGTAGCATTTACTTTCAAAGGAATTTATGTGTTTCTCAGTTGTTTTGTTAAGTGTCCAGGTCTCACAGGCATATGTTGGGATGGGAAAGATGTATACTCTTAGAAATCTTATTTCTGTAGTTCTGTCTGTTTCTCTCCACAGATTCTTTAGTTGTTTTACGTTTTGAAGAGTGATGGATATCCTTTTAAATTCCCTCATTGTATCTCCATTTATTATAATTAGTAATGATCCAAGATATTCAAAACTCTCCACCTCTTCCAATTTTTCCTCATTGTTATATATTTCAGCTGCGTTATTTGTTTTGTCAGTTGTCATCAATTTAGTTTTCTTCGCATTAAGATAGAGGTTTTACTCTTCGCTGTTCTTACGGACTGACATAATTAGTTTTTCAATTCATTTTTGTGTTGTGGACAGTAATACTGTGTTATCAGCATATCTAATCTCTAGTATTTCGAATCAACAGTTAGATCAAAGAATCAGCAGTTATATCAAAGAATCAACAGTTAGATCAAATAATCAACAGTTAGATCAAAGAATAAAGGCTTCTGATATGTTGTGCTTAATAAGGATGTTTCACATTCCATGGACAGCCAAGAAGGCAGTAAAGAAGTATTACAGCGGGGAGAGGAACACCTCAAACTAGTATCAAACATAAGAAAAATACAATCAAAGTTTCTCGCCCACATCAGCAGACGTGAAGGTCTCGATATATTGGCCATAACTGGAAAGATAAATGGCACAAAACAAAAAAGGGCGGAGAAGACAAAATGCCAGGATGATTTGGCAGGAAAACAGCTATTGACTTAATTCGAGACATGAAAGATCGAGTGAGATGGAGAGAGATGATCGCCTACACCTATTGGCATGGCACTTTCTAATCTACTCTCCAAACATCAAATGATGTTTTTTCCTCTCATTTTTGAAAGGTATTATAAGCTTAATAATTTCGGTTCTTGATGACTCTTCGTTGATAATCTGCAAATGGACGCATCAGCAACAGGGCATCTTGCTTACAACTGAGAGGCCTATAGGAGAGCTGTTAGGAAGGCAAAGCTCCGCAAGGGACATGATTGACTGACGTCTCTTACATTCTCTTTTTTTCAGCTATTGAACTGGATGTAATGTAATTAACTTAGCATTCTCATGCGTGCTTTCATGTTTGTTCTTGTAAGTGGAGTCTTTTCTCTAGAAACAGGTATTACCATTTTTTCTGTTTGGGGTTAACTCATTTTAAATGTAACTTGTATTAATTATATACTGAACGTTTCCCTTCCTAGCTCTATTCTATTCTTGGCGTTTTGTTTAAAGATCTCAAGATAACAGTTATTCTGCAGTAAAATTAAATGCTTACTGTATGAAATGTGAGCCAAGAACAGAAACTTGAAAACGCGAAGAGATCATCAGAAGCCAGAGAGAAGGTTAACTCAGGAAAATGATAGGAATGGTAATGATGGCACAAGAAAGAAACAGCAGGGAGCGAGGATAATTGCATGTTTGAGAGACAGGTTCTGAGAGTTATAAAGACGTGTTCTTGCAGCGGGAAAGTTGGGAAAGCTGACGCCAGGCTGAATTTGAGGGGGAAGGTTAAAAAAAGATGATAATGGTGAAGCTGATTCTGAATGTTGGGTGAGTGGGAGTGATTAGGTTGTTTCTTTTAATTTATTTGGTCATAGCGCGTTGGTCGGGACTGTATGACTGCCCTGCTGGTACAAGTAAATATAAGCCTGATTTTTCCTCCTCGTACAAGTTAATATAAGTCTGGTTTCTCCCACTCGTACAAGTCTGATTTTTTCCCCTCGTATAAGTCTGGTTTCTCCCCCTCGTACAGGTGAATATAAGTCTGGTTTCTCCCCCTCGTACAGGTGAATATAAGTCTGGTTTCTCCCCCTCGTACAAGTAAATATAAGTCTGGTTTCTCTCCCTAGTACAAGTCTGGTTTCTCCTCCTCGTACAAGTCTAGGTTCTCCCCCTCGTACAAGTCTATTTTCTCCCCCTCGGACAAGTCTGGTTTCTCCCCTTCGTACAAGTCTGGTTTCTCCCCCTCGTACAAGTGAATATACGTCTGATTTTTCCTCCTTCGTACAAGTGAATATGTCTAGTTTCTCCCCCCCCCTCCTACAAGCGAATATACGTCTGGTTTCTCCCCCATGTACAAGTCTGGTTTCTCCCCCTCGAACAAGTGAATATACATCTGGTTTCTCCCCCCTCGTACAAGTCTGTTTCACCCCTCACACAAGTCTGGTTTCTACCCCTCGTACAAGTCTGGTTTCATCCCTCGCACAAGTCTAGTTTCCCCGCCTCGTACAAGTGAATATACGTCTGATTTCTCCGCCTCGTACAAGTAAATATAAGTCTGATTTCTCCCTCTCGTACAAGTGAATGTAAATTTGAATTCTCCTGCACGCACAAGTAAACGTAAATTTGAATTCTACCGCATATACTTGTGAAGTGAATCTGAATTCTTCCGCGTGTACAAGTGGATGTAAATCAGCTTTTCCCAGCGTGTACACTTGAATGTGTACCTGGAAACTCCCGCTAAGGGCAACATCTCTGTGTAAACAAAATGTTTATTCATTTTGTTGGTTTAATGACATACGTATGTCCTTGAACTTCTTTGTACTGTCAGATATTTGGACACAGGTGAAAACGATACGGTCAATGAAATAATATAATATAGAGGTAAAAGAGAAAAATACTTAGGTTACAAAGGACAAGAGGTTATGATAGAGCATGATTTCTGCACCTTATAAGCGGCATGTGGGAAGATACAAAATCCTAGGTATTTTGCATCGCATCTTTGGCGCGCCTAACATCCTGTGTTAAGGTTGCCTAGATCAGGCAAGGTATATACAGGTGAGAGGTTGAGATAAGAGGTAGCAAGGTTAATCTACAGGTGTTATCTCAGCGAAAGGCAACAAAGATTATACTCGAATATTCGCAGGCACGGATAATCGTGTAAACAAACTTCTGGTCGACTACTGAAGGTTATCGCTGACAGACAATGGTCCGCAGCTCCTGGTTAGAAATTCACCAACTAACAGGTTCAAGACACCAAGAAGTGGGATCTATGGGGAAGCTTCAACTCGCTACACATGGATGGATGGATGGAACGGTGGATGGATGGATGGATGGATGGATGGGTGGATGGATGGATGGATGGATGGATGGATCGATGGATGGATATGGATTAATGGATGGATCAGTGGATGGATGGATGGATGGATGGATCGGTGGATGGATGGATAGATGGATGGATGGATGGATGGATGGATGGATTGGTGGATCGGTGGATGGATGGATGGATCGGTGGATGGATGGATGGATGGATGGATCGGTGGATGGATATGGATTGATGGATGGATGGATCGATGGATGGATATGGATTGATAGATGGATCGATGGATAGATATGGATGGATGGATGGATCGATGAATCGATGGATCGGTGAATGGATGGATGGATGGATGGATGAAAAGCAATGAGGATGACAGCATCATCGTATCAAACCGACAGCCCTGTGTCGCGGTTCACGCACTTGACGTGAGAGTATGATTGTGAAACTAAATTAACGTAACCAGACTTGAAGATAAATCTGTAGTGTTGCCACGTTATTTTCTACATAAACAAATCGCGGGAAGTAACAGATTACTTGACCATCATCTCACTTGTACAAGCAGTCTTTGCTTCAGTTTTCATGCAACTTGCCAGATTGCATGTGAAAATATTAGGCAACCGATATATCGGATTTTTGTCGTTTTATTTTAACTCTTGATTTCAGAACAACACTGGCACTGTTTGTAGGCCTTGTAAACTTTTGCAAATCAATGTTGAGTTCGATATTTATGCCAAATCTAAATAAAATGAAAGGTAGGACATTTCTAATTCAAATGATAATTTTTTTTAATGAGCACATTACCCGATAAAGTGCGATGAACATTTTTTGTACAGGCTGTTACGCTATGAACAGACAAGCCAGCGTGACATAGTAGTAGGAAAAATGTAACTAACACACCCAGTAATTTGCTCTGCTTTTATTCCAACTTCGCACCCATCATTTGTTTTGCGGTGTGTGGCCAATTTTAATTTGATTTTCCTGCCCCTGATAAACAAAAACAACAAAAATCAAAATAATAATGATAGTAATGAAATGTCAGAAAGACTTTTGTCCAAAATGGCAAAATTTCAAGTATGTCTAATGTCTAATGCACGTTTCTTCGCTTCACTTCCTGTCTTTCTACTCGAAAGCTCTTATTTACGTTAACAAGCCTCAAGGGCTTTCTGTTATTTTCTGTTATTAACTTTTTGTTATTTTATATAAATAATTTTTTCTATGAATTAAATTCTTCTTATTAGGCAATATTTCACCTGTTTTTTTAAGCGTATACCAGATATTTCAACAAGAGAAGATGTTTTATACTGCATTTTAAAACATATTTTCAAGTAAATAATTCTAGACATAAAGTTAAATTTTCTGTATGAAAAAATACAACGTAATTTATATTGGAGGAAAAGAATAGTTATATATGTAACAGTATATATATATATATATATATATATATATATATATATATATATATATATATATATATAAAATGGTATTTCCAACACATTTGATACATTTAACATCACTGCTGTATCTAGACCAACAAGCAGCAGTAAGAATAAATGGTGAAACAACTTGGTTTGACATAAAACAAGGGGTCCGTCAGGGGTGCATATTGTCGCCTTACTTATTTAACTTGTATACTGAAACTATAATGAGGAATGTTAGAGAAGATATAGACAAAGAATATTACGATGCCATAACAATTGGAGGTTATGAAATACCAGAGATTAGATATGCTGATGACACAGTATTACTGTCAAAAACACAAAAAGGAATGGAAAAACTAATTATGTCAGTCCGTAAGAACAGCGAAGAGTAAAACCTGTGTCTTAATGCGAAGAAAACTAAATTGATGACAACTGACAAAACAAACAAGGCAGCTGATATATGTATCAATGAGGAAAAATAGGAAGAAGTGGAGAGTTTTGAATACCTTGGATCACTGCTAACTAATAATGGAGATACAATGAGGAAATTAAAAGGAGAACATCTATCGCTCTTCAGAAAGTAAAACAACTAAAGAATCTGTGGAAAGGAGCAGACAGAACTACAAACATAAGATTTTTAAGCGCATGCATCTTTCCCATCACAACATATGCCTGTGAGACCTGGACACTTAACAAAACAGCTGAGAAACACATAAATGCCTTTGAATGTAAATGCTACAGAAGAGTTCTTCAAATATCATAGACACAAAAAAAAGAACAAATATATCCATACTACAAGAACTTAATATTGAAAAAGGCTGGCTAGTAAAGAGAATTAAAGAGAGAAAACGTAAGTATTTCTGACACATTAAACGTCATGATAATCTAGAGAAAACCGTCTTAGAAGGGTACATAATGGGAAAAAGAAAGAGAGGAAGACCAAGGCAAAGATGGCTGCAAGACATCGTTGATGATCTGCAAATGCATGCATCAGCAGAAGGCCATCTTTCTCACAACCGAGAGGCCTATAGGATTGCTGTTAGGGAGGCAAAGTTCCACAAGGGACATGCAAATGAATGATATATATATATGTTTTCAAAAAAGCATTTTCCAACAATGTATCTAAAAATAACTGAATTTCATTTTCTTAAAATCTTAACAGGCCGAGATTTCAGAATGAAAATATATTATTAAGGAATTGTGGTTTAAATGATAAGTACTTTATGACAGACCACAGATGGGGATGATAAGTAGGTTACGGTTTGGAACTTCCTCTTCCTGTCAATCTGCTTATGGCATTAGCGTCGCAGGGAGTTTCAAACATCGGTACAGAGCAAGGTGAGGGGGGCCTGTGTAGCTGTCATGTTTCCTCAGTGTTTCTTTCACTCCATCTATCCACCTTTTCCTTTGCTGTCATCGCACCTTATATCCAGATGTTTTCGAGCTGTATGCCCGTGCCGCTGGTTGCTCTGGATTCATGCGCATCAAATGCCGGAACTACTTAACTCTCTGATTTTCTCTGTAGTCCTAGTCAGGTGTTGTTTCCATCATTTGCCGGATTATTTCATTTACCACTTGATCCCTTCTTGTCTTGTTTACCATTTTTCTTAAGCATTTCATCTCTCGTGTTGTTATCTTTCTCTCCTTGTATCTGGTGAGTGCCCAAATGTTTGGCATTGATAGCGCAGATTCTGGGTGAATATTGTTTGAAAGAGTTTTTTTTAGTGTGTACATCGAGATATTTGGATGTTTTAGGATTGGTGCAAGTTGATTGGTGCAAGTTGATTGGTGCAAGTTGATAGGTAACACTGTTTAGTGAATTCTGCATTCGGTTTCTCTGTCTATTTTTTTTCATTCTTTCATATTTCCTAGTTATCTTAAAACAGTGTCACGGCACTACTAAAACAGTGTCACGGCACTACTAAAACAGGGTCACTAAACACTAAAACAGATTTCTTTCTTCGTGTACTGTACTTGCTTGTATTACTGAACACTAATACGTATTTGCACATACTCTGTTCTGTACTGTGCCTGTTACGTTTTAACATGAGCATTAAGCCCAGTGACACAACAGACGTTACATTGGTATACTCCATGTAACAAGACAGCCCAGATAACAATAACCTCAACTACACATTAATACACGACATGACCAGTTACATGTAATCAACTAACTCAACACCACAGTTGACACTTAACAAGAATCCAATAACCACAGGATTGAGCAGACACAAATCCGTAAATGTTTAATGATGAAATCCCATTTGTTCGATGTGTGTTGCAATGATGTGGAGTGTAAACTTGATGAGAATAATTTACAAACGATCATAAAAATATGTCCGGACGACTAACATCGCCATGGGACCAAGTCAGACATTCCACCTTGACAAAACATGCCAAAAATCAAACACACAATCTACCTGTCTACTACAACATTTGTTCTAAAAAGAACAATCCATCAACTACAACAATTTGTCCTAAAAAAGGACAGTCCATCTAACTTACATACTGAACTAGAGAATCTGTACATCCCTTTCTAGAATTAAAACACCACAACCTGTCACTACAACATTCTGACCCAAACTGTTCTCTCAAACTCGTTCATACATCCCGCCTATCAGAATCCACGTGACTCAGTTCTCCTTCGGAACACGAGATACTTTCTCCGTGCTTAGCATAAACAGATGAGTTGTGCTCTATTAGACCACAACAACAGGGTTTCTCACAAAACAGTCTGTACAGAATAACATTCGGTTACAATCTGAATTCAGTAACTGCTTGAGTTCGGTGTTATTTATATAAATGTTACATTCTCTTGGGGGTTCTTCTGTCACCATTGTTTCTGTTCTCTCGATTTTTATGTTCCTACTATATTCTTTTCATTGATGATCAGCAAATGGATGGATCAGCGCAGGGCATCTTTTTTACATCCTAGAGGCCTACAGGAAAGCTCTAGGGAGGCAAAGTTCCGCAAGAGACATGGAAATGACTGCCTGACTGACTTGTATTCTTTACAGCTGCTGTTAAGACTAGGGACGTGATTTTGTAGTTCTTCGTTATTTTAGTGTATTAAGCCTGTCATGAGTGATAAATCTTATGACAAGGGAAATGTAAAACTCCGCTGAGTGTGTTGAGAAGAACTGAAAGCAAGTTCTCTAGTTGTGAGATAATGATCATTGATATCTGTACTGTTTACCTTTGTCGTGTGTTAGAAATCATATTAGGATAATAATGATATATGTAAAAGAACATAAAAAGATTTGCATTTAACAAGACTACAAGATTTACGTGAAAATGTAAAAAAAAATAATTTACACGTGGGACAGGAGAAGATACACGCTGAAGAGGGCACGAAAAATCTATATGGAAGAGGGCAGGAAAGATCTGTAAGGAAGAGGGCAGGGAAGATCTATATGGAAGATGGCACGAAAGATCTATATGAAAGAGGGCATGAAAGATCTATACGGAAGAAGGCAGGAAAGATCTATACGGAAGAGGGCAGGAAAGATCTGTGTGAAAGTCAGAACAAGACAAGAGCAGTGACATAAACTAAAAATAATAAGCTAACAGAATGTTACCAGTCACTCAGTCAGTCATTTGCATGTCCCTTGCGGAACTTTACCTCCTTAACAGCTTTTCTGTAGGCCTCTCGGTTGTAAGCAAGATGCTCTGCTGTTGATGCATCCATTTGCAGATTATCAACAATGCCTTGCAGCCATCTTCGTCTTTGTCTTCCTCTCTTTCTTTTTTCCATTATGTACCCTTCCTATGCGGTCTTCTCTAAATTCTGATTACGTTTAATGTGTCCAAAATATTTAAGTTTTCTCTCTTTAATTATATATAACTAGCCAGCCTTCTTCAATATTAAGTTACAGAATATTATTTACTTATTATATCCATAGACAGTTTTAGCTGTAATAGTCTACGGTTTATAAACCTTAGACTATCACAACTAAATCTACGCGTATGTCTCTCGCCTCCAAATCTTAGACTTTCAACACTGAACCTTTAGTTCTTTCTACGTTACTGTTTGGGAGCTGCGTCAGCACAGTGGATTAATCACTCGCTCGCCGACTAGGCGACCTGGTTTCGATTTCCACTCACCATAGTGGCGGCCAGACCGTGGCTCGCAAAAAACTTCCGGAGTTCACCCAACCTCAAGAAAAAATTGATACCACGGTTAACGGTCTGGGAAGTAAGAGGAATGACGCCGCTAGCTACGGAGTTGGTGCTTATGACGACACTACTCAGACGTTTCTGGTAAACCACTGACTAGGCAGCAAAGCACATCTGGTATGACCGTGTGCGATGACGCTGATTCACAGCTCTTACTTTTACCTTTACGTTACTGTTACCATCTTCACCGCTAAATCTTTAGTTCTATCTGTGTTACTGTTTGGATCTCCACTACCAAATCTTTACCACTATCTATGTTACTTTTTACACAGAGATTCATTGTGGAGAATTGTGAGACTATGTGGAATACCATCTAAAATTGTCAACATCATTAGAGATCTCTACAACGGATATGTTTGTGCGGTCAAGACAGAAGGAATGAGTTAATGGTTTCAGATTGAAACAGGCGTGAAACAAGGATGTATATTATCTCACTTGCTTTTTGGAAGTTTTCATAGATTTTATAATAAAAAAGATGCTGTACAGGTAACACTGGCATTGATTGGGTACATGGGACCCAAATAGAAGATCTTGATTGTGCTGATGACATAACTCTTATCAGTGACAATGTGAAATCGATGCTGGAAAAAACCGATTCCCTATTTTCCTTGGCTAGAAAAATAGGTCTTGAAATTAACAAAGACAAAACAAAAGTAATGAAACTTCTCATTGATCAACAAGAAAAAAATATATGTAGAAGGAACAGTTGTTGATGAAGTAAACCAATTTGCATACCTTGGCAGCTACATAGACCAAGATGGTGACACCAGGAAGAAAGTTAGAACTGCAAAAGCAGCACTGTCCATCAAAAATCTTGAGAACATATAGAATTCAAAAGTTATAAGCACAAAAACCAAGTTAAGATTATTCAATTCAAACGTGACATCCATCCTCATTTATGCATGCGAAAGCTGGAAAACAACTAAAGAAATAGACAAGAAATTAAACTCTTTTGAGAACAAATGCCTAAGGAAAATACTCGGTATAAAGTGGAACGAATTCAAGAACAACACAGAGATAAGACAGATGAGCAAACAACAACCTGTCTCATGAGTGATCAGAAAAAGAAGATGGACATATGTAGGCCATATGATGAGAAGAAACAATCAGAGAATACCAAAACAGACTATCAAGTGGAGCACAACAGGCCGAAGAAAAAGAGGTCGACCAAGTGAAACTCTAAAGAGGACATTGTTAAGGGAAGCTAGTTTAGTGGGCATAAAATCCGTTGATGAGATTGAAAGACTCGCCTAGAACAGGAAAACTTGGCAAACAACCATGCGAGCCCTGTGTGACGTTTAACGGTACGGGAAGGATGTAAGATGTCACTTTTTGGAACGCCTCCACTAAATCTTTAGTTCTGTCTACGTTACTGTTTGGAACTTCTCCACTAAATCTTTCGTTCTCTATATATTATGTATGAACATCCGCCCCTACTTGCTGCAACTAATTAAAATAAAAGTAGGAACAACTTTAATACTGTGTGTGTTTATTAATGAATAAAGCTACTCCTACTTTTGTTTTTAATTAGACTTAATCTCGTATTATCACAACTTTACTGGAGTGGTTTTGTATATATTTATATATCTAATTTTATATATACTTGCACCAAAAGACTATTCGTTTTCCATAACTAAAGCTATAGTTTTACCTTTTCTATATGGAATTTCACCATTAACGCTTTAGTCCTGTGTATATTTCTATTTGCCTTAAATGTTGTACTGAGCTTAAACGAGCTTTTTAGTCAAAAAAGACGAAACCAGGGAAATAAATGCATTTCTGATCGAATTGTTTGGCTTAAAGATGTTGTAATAAATCTTACATCTTACATCCTTCCCTTGCCGTTAAACGTAGCATAGGGCTCGCATTGTAGTTCGCCAAATGTTCCTGTTTTCGGCGAGCTTTACAACTTCATCAGAGGATTGTCATTCATTCATTCATTCATTTGCTTGCATGTCCCTTGCGGAACTTTGCTTCCCAAACAGCACTCCTGTAGGCCTCTCGGTTGTGAGCAAGATGGCCTGCTGCTGATGCATCCATTTGCAGATCGTCAACGATGTCTTGCAGCCATCTTCGTTTTGTTCTTCCTCTTTTTCTTTTTCCCATTATGTATCCTTCCAATACGGTCTTCTCTAAATTATCATGGCGTTTAACGTGTCCAAAATATTTAAGTTTTCTCTCTTTAATACTCTTTACTAGCCAGCCTTCTTCAATATTAAGTTATTGTAGTATAGATATATTTGTTCTTTTTTTGTGTCCACGATATTTGGAGAACTCTTCTGTAGCATTTACATTCAAAGGCATTTATGTGTTTCCCAGCTGTTTTGTTAAGTGTCCTGGTCTCACAGGCATATGTTGCGATGGGAAAGATGCATGCTTTTAAAAATCTTATTGTAAACCTACTAATTTAGCCTCTCTTAACAATATCCTCTTTAGAGTTTCACGTGATTGACCTATTTTTCTTCAGTCTGTTGTGTTCCACTTGATAGCTTGTTTTTGGGGATTCTCTGATTGTTTTTCTAGTAAATAGGGAGCTTAAGTAAAACGGATTTGTGAGATGTGCATGTTGACCAGCAGGACAATCTTAGAAATGAAAAAAAAAACAATGAAAGCATTATATTTGTGAGAGATAAAGGGGATGGCGACTGCAGTAAAACTGGTTTAAATAAAAAAAGGTAGATAGAGGTGTATGGTGCAGTTTTACAAAGTGAGGGAGGGAATGAGTAAAGTGAGAAAAAACGAATAGAAAGTATGAGAATGTATAAATGAAAAACATACAACATCCGATATTTCGGCGTGAGCCTTTTTCGAGGATTACATACACAACGAGACAAAAAAAAAACACGAAGAACGTATCTTAATGTGGCCTCCTCCAGAAGTAGAAAACAGAGAAATCTGTGAGAGTATCATTCTGAAATGATACAAAATAGTAATGACTATTCTCCAGAATAGAGAATCCAGACAGTAGAGGACAAAGATATACAAGGGTGTCATCGGTCACACAGAATAAACAACACAAATAACTGAAATAAACGGCTCGAAATCTTCATGGAAAACTTAAATGACAAGAAAAGATCTTGCATTCAGCTAGATTCATAGAGTGTATTCATCTTTATTTTTATCATTACCATCATCAGCATGCGCCGTTCCTGTAGACTCTATGTACACACATGGAAAAATGGTAAAGCAACCGTTTTTGAATGGTTTTCGATGGCAGAATGTCTAAACTGAGTCTAAACGAGAATAAAAGAGGATGAACGCGTAGAAAAGATGAATAAGAAGAATAAGGAGAAGAGAAACAAACACACATTCTAAGCGCTAAAACGCTACAATACATTAAGATATAAAAGAAGAAGTTATTGAATTCAAAAGAAGGATGACATTGTCTGCAGATTTAAAAACCATCGTGCCATTTTTATTCCTTCCTAATTATTATTATCATCCAAAGTCAGCGCCTAATGTTGTCCGACTCTCCTAAATGTTTACCTATTGGCTTTGCAATTATTTATACTAATAGAATTCGTTGATATGCAGCGGAATGATTGTCTCTGCAGCCAGCAGCAAAAAAATATACAACGCGATGGAGATTAATCTTTGATTGATGTTTGAGAGCAGAACAACTCTTGTCTGTTGTTTACTTTCTGTTTAATAAACTCCAGAGAAGGGAGGAAACACATAAAAAGGATCTGATGTTTGTGGACGCTGTTTTGTTTGTCAGATTTTTGTTGTGTCAGCTTTCTGTTTGTGCGGGCGATTTGTGTTTGTGTGAGCTTGCTGTTTATATGAGATTTCTCTGTTTGTGTGAGCTTGCTGTTTATGAGATTTCTCTGTTTATGTGAGCTTGCTGTTTATGTGAGATTTCTGTTTGTGTGAGGCTGCTGTTTATGTGAGATTTCTGTTTGTGTGAGGTTGCTGTTTATGTGAGATTTCTCTGTTTGTGTGAGCTTTCTGTTTGGGTTAGTTTACTTGCATAGATGTAAAAGGACGAACATAATTGTTGGATTATAGCTCCCTTCTTTACACCGTATATAATGTACATCTTTATTTTGTAATCTCGTATTTATTGTGTATATATGTTCACGTGTTTCAGGGCGTTAAGATGCTGTCCGATCTGGCAGTCAGCAAACTACAGCTAACATGCTAGCCTCAGGGTTGGCAAACTATAGCTGACATGCTAGCCTCAGGGTTGGCAAACTATAACTGACATGCTAGCCTGAGGGTTGTCGAACTATAGCTGACAATTTAGCATCAGGGTTGTCGAACTATAGCTGACGTGCTAGCCTCAGGGTTGGCAAACTATAGCTTACATGCTAGCCTGAGGGTTGGCAAACTATAGCTGACATGCTAGCCTCAGGGTTGGCAAACTATAGCTGACATGCTAGCCTGAGGGTTGTCGAACTATAGCTGACATGCTAACCTGCGGGTTGTCGAACTATAGCTGACAATTTAGCATCAGGGTTGTCGAACTATAGCTAACATGCTAGCCTCTGGGTTGGCAAACTATAGCTGATGTGCTAGCCTCAGGGTTGTCAAACTATAGCTGACATGCTAGCCTCAGATTTGGCGAACTATATCTGACATGCTAGCCTCAAGGTTGGCGAACTATAGCTGACATGCTAGCCTCAGGGTTGTCGAATAATAGCTGAGTGAGACTATCCCATCTCTCGTTGATACCCCCAGTAACAAGCCAAGCCTGGCTAACATGGTGGTGGAGTCTGCTAAAGAGGTATTGCACATCCCCTCCATTTTAGCCACATTCAGAGACTGAAGAAATAGTCGCCATGACTTGCTCCCACACCGACATGGTACTGACATGCAGAAGAGACACTTTAACAGACAAAAAGACAAACACTAAGTACAAAAGAGGCACGTAACAGACATTGAAGTATTCACAAATAATTTGAATATAAACAAATGTAATACTAAATATACATGAAGCCGCTGTTGTAATGGTATGCTTTAAAACCTTTTGAAAAAAACTCTCCATATCACAACTATCACATATTTCTTCTTGATGTATGCTACCTCTAGATCTCTATCCCCCACAAAGGCGGGTCTCTTAGTATTTCGCTTTTTTAACGACAAAGACCTTCGCCCTATCACCAAAACTAACACCATAATAAGACTCGCAAAGCTGGTCAGTCAGTGACTTGTATGTCCCTTGCGGAACTCCCTAATAACTCTCCTGTGGCTTCTCGGTTGTAAGCAAGATGCCCTGCTGTTGATGTATCCATTTTGCAGATTATCAACACGATGTCTTGCAGCCATCTTAGCCTTGGTCTTCTTCTCTTTCTTTTTCCCATTATATACTCTTCCAAGACGGTTTTCTCTAGGTTATCATGACGTTTAATGTGTCCAAAATATTTAAAGTTTTCTCTCTTTAATCCTCTTTACTAGCCAGCCTTCTTCAATATTAAGTTCTTGTAGTATGGATATGTTGCTGTTTGGGTTTCTTGGTATATTTCCAGAAGATAGTTTACCATTACTTTCCTTCGGGGCAGTGACTTTGAATGTAAATGCTACAGAAGAGCTCTTCAAATATCATGGACACAAAAAAGAACAAATATATCCATACTACAAGAACTTAATATTGAAGAAGGCTGGCTGGTAAAAAGGATTAAACAGAGAAAACTTAAATATTTTGGACATATTAAACGTAATGAGAATTTAGAGAAGACCGTCTTGAAAGGGTATAAAATGGGAAAAAGAAAGAGAGGAAGACCAAGACGAAGATGGCTGCAAGACGTCGTTGATGATCTGCAAATGCATGCATCAGCAGCAGGCCATCTTGCTTACAACCGAGAAGCCTACAGGAGTGCTATTAGGGAGGCAAATTCCGCAAGGGACATGCAAATGAATGAATGAGTATGGATATATCTGTTCTTTTTTGTGTGTGTCTTTTATATTTTAAGAACTCTTTTGTAGCATTTACATTGAAAGCTGGTGCTCTCGCTAAATTCCTGTGAATTCAAGGGCGAGTTCTTTGGCCAGATCAGCAGTGTCGCCATGGCAGAGCTCCGGGAAACATGGCCACATGGTGACTGGCATCTGCGCTGACAACCACAAGATGCAAGTGTGGCATAGTTAAGGCAGCAGCATATATCTAAGTGAGAGCGCGGGTTTTCTCGTGAACCGACATTTAAGAGTTATCATACGGAAATGCTGCCGAAGATGCGTGAACGTAGCTGAAGTGAGTAACAGTAAAAGATACCCGTTATCAACTTATAGGATGTCGGCGTTTCCACAGCGGCAGTTACACTGAGTGGGAATATGTTTGATACCTAAAGGCAAGATTGGCGTAGTTAAAGCAGCAGTAGATGGCAGTGTGAGAACATGGGAAGAGTTCTCCGCTTGTTAGCCCTCCTATCAGAGGTAATATATAAGCCAGTGTGATAGAACATGGGAAGAGTTCTCCGCTTGTTAGCCCTCCTATCAGAGGTAATATATAAGCCAGTGTGATAGAACATGGGAAGAGTTCTCCGCTTGTTAGCCCTCCTATCAGAGGTAATATATAAGCCAGTGTGATAGAACATGGGAAGAGTTCTCCGCTTGTTAGCCCTCCTATCAGAGGTAATATATAAGCCAGTGTGATAGAACATGGGAAGAGTTCTCCGCTTGTTAGCCCTCCTATCAGAGGTAATATATAAGCCAGTGTGATAGAACATGGGAAGAGTTCTCCGCTTGTTAGCCCTCCTATCAGAGGTAATATATAAGCCAGTGTGAGAACATGGGAAGAGTTCTCCGCTTGTTAGCCCACCTATCAGAGGTAATATATAAGCCAGTGTGAGAACATGGGAAGAGTTCTCCGCTTGTTAGCCCACCTATCAGAGGTAATATATAAGCCAGTGTGAGAACATGGGAAGAGTTCTCCGCTTGTTAGCCCACCTATCAGAGGTAATATATAAGCCAGTGTGAGAACATGGGAAGAGTTCTCCGCTTGTTACCCCACCTATCAGAGGTAAAATCTCGTATATACCTCGTATACGTAATGCTACTGAAAACTTGGAAACAAAGCTTTAGCACGGTGGGGTAGCAGAACGTAGTGTTGTGTGATGGGACCTCGGGGTGGGGTAGTAGAACGTAGTGTTGTGTGGTGGGACCTCGGGGTGGGGTGCTAGAACGTAATGTTGTGTGGTGGGACCTCCAGGGATGAAGGTGGGGCGCTTGTGGGTGTGGGGGAGGGAGAGCTCTGACTTGATAATTCGAGTCTGTGCTGGCTATCTCCTGTTTGGGACTTGATAATTCGAGTCTGTGCTGGCTATCTCCTGTCCGGGGTCTGGCCGCACCTTGCTGTTGCTTGACCGTGCTGAAAACGTGCAGACGTAAGTGTAGCCAGTAGTGGCAAGATACCTATTACCGACACAGGGAGGTTGGCGTAGCTATGGAGGCATTTATACCGAGGAGAATGTTTCTGAAACCTAAGTCCAAAGTGTACTCGGTGTTCTGAGGGACTGAATGGCTGCAAGGAATGCAGTCGCTAATATCGAGGCGCTCTGATACCAGTGGGGCGGCATCGGGCGGTTGATAAGTCTCTTCTGTGGTATAAGGGCTCTGCCAGAGTGACCTTTTTAGTTCCCTTCCTATAGTGCAATATATTGGCTACTGGAAGAACAGGAGCACTAGACAACAGGCACCTGTCCTGGAGCATATGTTGTGTGATTTAATGCTCTTACAGGAAACACAGAATCGCTTCGCTTTCCTTGGATTCCAGTGGAATACGGCGAGAGAAAGTTGCAATGGACAGGCGATTCTGATCGAAGCGGGATTACAACATGAAATAATTGACATTTTGGGGTGGAACACTGTCAGTTTGGAAAGTACAGGACCTGTAAGTTTGGATTGGAGGTGCAAGGTGGAACATAATTAATGTATACGTTGGAAATAACACGCTCACAGGCGAAGAAAAAAGGAAGTTCTTATCTGAATTTGAAGAATTACTTGGGGATATGCTGGTTTATGGCGACTTTAATGCTCCAAGTACAAGCTGGGGCAGCAATGTGGAAGATATACAGGGTCGAGCATTACATACTGCATTGTTAGGAATGAACCTACCAGGGGTGATTGATAAGTTCTCGGCATAAGGTACAAATACTTGAAACACACAATTGATATTAGGTGCCTTTGTAGATCAGGTTAATGTAAGATTACACACCAAGTTTCAAGAAATTAACTGCAACAATTTTTTTTTACAGGCTACTGAAGTGGTAAGGGGTGGCAGAAATTGAGAAAAAAATTAACATTTCTCATCGAGCAGTCATTCGCTACCACTGCATCGAAGGAGATCCATGAGGATATGGTAGAGACTCAAGGGGAGAGTGTCCTTTCTTACAGAACAGTGAAGAAATGGGCAGCTCAATTCAAATTAGGAAGGGAGAGTCTGGAAGATGATCCCCATTCAGAAAGACCAAGAACGGTAACTACGGATGAAACCACCGGCAGAATCCATGACATGATAATGGAGGATCGACGACTGAGCAGTACATTGCTACTGAGCTGGGCATCTCCCAGGAACGTGATCTTCACAATGATCTTCAAATGACAGAGGTCTCTTCTCGATGGGTCCCGATACTTCTTGGAACTGATCACAAACGACAGCGTCTCAACATGTCAAGAGACAGTCTTGGCCATTTCTGCAGATTCTGAAAAGTTTCTTCAGCAACTTGTGACTATGGATGAGACTTAGGTTCATTATTTTCAACCAGATACCAAAGAACAATCAAAACAGTGGAAACATCATGGATCCCCACCTCCAAAGAAAGCAAGGGTGGTTCTGTCTGCATGCAAAGTGATGGCTTCCACCTTTAGAGATTCAGAAGGTGTGCTAGTGGTAGACTATCTTCAGAAGGGCAGAACAGTCATCGGGACCTATTACGCTAACTTTGCGAAGCAACTGCGGGTCAAACTGAAGGAAAAGCATCGAGGGAAATTAACGAGAGATCTTTCAGCAAGACAATGCTCCAGTTCACAAGTCGGCGGTGGCAATGGTTGCCATTCATTAATGCGACTTTCAGCTTCTTGAACATCTTCCTTATTCCCCAGATTTGGCCCCTTCGGACTATTACCTGTTTACCAAACTCAAAAAGGAGCTTAGTGGTCGCAAATTTGCTTCCGATGATGACGTCATTCATGCTGTAGACCACTTTCTACTGGCACAAGATGCTGACTTTTAAAAAAGAAGGGATCCGTATGCTCTAGGATCGCTGGACTAAGTGCATAAACTTGCAAGGGGACTATGTTGAGAAATAACCCAATAACGTTGTCCACAAATAATCCGCTCTACCTTATGCCGAGAACTTATCAATCACCCCTCCCACCTGTGGTGAACAGAAAGAAAATGACGCGACTGGCAATAAGACAGCAAACATAGATCTGGCTCTGGTACACGTAATAATCGCAAGAGGCCTTCGCTTATAATGGCAGTGATCATCTCCCCTGCAGCGTGAGAATTAATAAAATTCGGAAAGTTACAAAAAAGAAGGCACCCAATAAAATATGAGGGCTCAAATGAGCAACCTCTAGGAAAGATTAGAATGAAAGCGTAAGCAAAAGAAAATACAAGGTAGGGGATTGAGTCAACTGCTTTGGTGGACAGAGCAAATAGAAAACGCTTGGCGGATCAAGTGACACAAAGATGGCAGAGATCTAGAAGAAATCCCCACATAACAGCCGAAGAACTGAATGGAGCAGAGGAGGAAATGGGGGAGGCAACAAATGGGTTCAGATCCCTGGCTACGAGTCAAAAGCGCGGGCATGGAACAAGTGGATACAAGAAATAACAGCCAAATCAGTGCCCAAATTCTGACAAGTGCAGAGGAGGATGAACAACAAGCCTGGAGTACAAGGGAATACCAACATAAGGGATGAAGAAGATACTGTACTGAGATCTGATGAGCAGAAAGGGAGAACCTTTCTCCAAAGATACGTCAAACAAGCGGATCATGGTACTCTTGAAGAAACACAACATCAAGCTTTGTACAAACTTGTGTCCTGGAAAGTCTAATAGAAGTAGAGGAGGTAAGACAAACAGTTAAGTTCGCCTAAAATGGTGCACCCTGTCCTGATGGCGTCCGGAAAGAAGCTGACGACAAGGTAGTAAAGCAGATGACAGAAGATTACAACCAGAGTTTGAAGACTGGGGTGATAACCCAGGAATGGCTGCACAGTTGCTTGATTCCCTTGTCAAAAATAGGTACTATTTTTTTTTCAGTTCAAAACTGAATGGTTATCGAATTATAACATTACAAAATGTATATGGCAAATTGATTGAGAGGATTATAGCCGGGCGATTATCAGGCTTTCTAGAGACTAGCGGGCTACTAGTTAATACATCAGGAAGTTATCGTCCAGGAAGAGATATAACCAGTAACGTAGAATTTCTGGCGTATGATGTATATGAGGGATTCCAGAGAAAAGAGGAAACCGTAGTTGTGGCACTTGATCTTGAGGATGCATACAACAGAGTGGATTATACAATGCTTTTGATACCTCTGATGGAATTTGGGGTGGACGCAAGATTAGTTCGATGGATAGTTTCAGTGGTGTTAAGAAAGATGAGTTGCCTTGATATAAAGAACATTGATCTCAGAGCCCAGAACCATTGCTGCGGGGCTGCTTCAGGGGTCTCCCTTGTCTCCTGTGCTATTCGATGTTTGCTGACATTGTGCTCTTATTTGAGAACGTTGTATGGGAAACGCTGACCTACACTGATATATTAACTTATGAGCATGGGAGGTTGGATGGGAACTAGCCAGAACAGGGTGGATCAGAAAACAGGCGGGTGTGAGGATAACAAAGCGGTGATAAACCCTGAAAAAGCTAGTATCCTGTGGAGCTCATTAAATAGCAGAATTGTAAGATCTAAAGTTCTGATTGTGAAGTGTCGGGGACGAGATATTAAGAGAACACATTTCGTGCTGTTTCTACGGATCACATTCGATTGATCGTTGTCCTTTGAGCAGCTTGTGGACAATGTCATACAAAAGGCCAGGAAAGTGTTGGAAGCAGTGAGGTTAATGGCTGTTGCAAACTTTCTACAGCACACTCTATTCTTGCTGATGCAGGTGCTGGTGATGTCATCTTTGGAGTATGGTCTAGGCCTACTCACTCTGTCAAATGTACAGCTGAGCAGACTAAAGGGTGTACAGAATGAGGCAATGAGGGTGGTCTTGGGTTACACCAGAGATACTCCTATAGCGACCATGCGCTTTCTGTGTGATATTATGAGTGTGAGGTCAAAACACAAGTATGCTCAGGTAAAGGCATAAATCAAGGTTACTGGCATTAAGGGCCATCCTGACCATAAGGAGCTGGAGTTGATAAATGGAAGCGATTACTTCTTCCAAAAATGTTCTCACATTCAATGAGGGATTCACATGCAAATCCTGCAACGTAATACATTATACTGTGTGCAAAAAGTACAGGATAACTTATATTTGAGAGACTGGTCTCAGATTAGATGAGTCAATGCAGAAACATCTTTATGACATCTCCCAGCATGATTCTAATAAAGTCTATAATAATTTCAATGGCCTCAAACATAAAGGCAAATCTGACTTTATAACAGCCGTTAAACAATGTCACTCTGAAGGCAGAAGCGCCTGACGCTTGAGAACCGCTGCATTCAGGAATATGGGACGCTGGATCAACATAATTTGAATTCGAAATTCAGCTGAACTTAACATTCTCTTTCCCTCATAATCGTATTCCCTCTCTACTAAGTTCTACCTCCTCTTCACCTGTAACTTATATTCCAGAACCCCCGCACTGCACTAAATTACAAACCCTATACCCCAGTGTTTCCCAGGCCTCTTCGAGCTGCCGCCCCCTTTTCTCCAAGGCCACACCCTAAACGCTATTCCCCCCCTCCCCACCCCCAACGTCAGTTGAAAAGATTTTTTCCCACAGTAGACAGAATGCTTGCTGCTGATTTTTTGGTGCTGTTATAAATCCATATTTCAGATATTTCACACTACATTATCTAAACTACATTGTCTACACTATATTGTCTACATTTCTTTTCTGCTTGTGCTGCTGCTGGCATTTTTTTTTACTCTTAGAAACGATGTTCCGCTAGTGACGACAGATTTTGTCGTTCAGAAAAAAAAAGCAAACACTGGCTAGCCTACGCATCTCCTGGCAGCAGTTAAGGATCTTTACCTTGGATCGAGGCCTTTAAAGCGTCTGCCACATTCAAACCCTTTGCACTATCAAAATAGAATTTTACTGCAGCCGTCCTCTGCTTCGTTTTTTTTCCGTAGCGCCTCTTTACTATCTCCTTTTCTTCCATTCCCCCCCCCCCCAATGACTCTTCACCGGCCAGCTTGTCCTTTCCAACGCCCACTTGGGGGGGGGGGCGTTATTATCCACTTTGGGAAACACTGCTCTACCCCCAAAGACATTCGTCTATTCCATTCATCGTTTTCTCGGCTAGATAGATTACCATTGTATTCCTCTCTTTCCACTTTTCCTACCCCATTTACTACCAACCTATCAGAGATCCCAAGTCTTCTGTGGACGATCTGTTCATTGGTTAAGGAGCGTGCGACCTTGACCGAAGCGTCATGATTGGTAGTCGGTTTCGGGATATCTTGTCCTGTCTTGTCCTTCCTCATTTACTGTTAGGTGTGGAGGTGAAGTGCAATTGTCTCCCAATGGCTCGCCTGTTGGCTTCGCTCACTGAGATTTTCAGGGACTCTGTTTCGGGAGATATATTGAAACATTGGCTTGGATCAGTGTAGATAGAGGCAATGGCCGGGCGGTATCTTGTTTAGTTATGCCCATCTTATCTTATATCTTATATCCTTCCTGTGCCGTTCAACGTCACATAGGGCTTGCAAAGTAGTTCGCCAGTATTTCCTGTCTTCGGTGAGTCTTTCAACCTCATCAAGGGATTTTATGCCTGTTAATTTGGCCTCTCTTAACAATGTCCTCTTCAGAGTTTCACACGATCTGCCTCTTTTTCTTTGGCCTGTTGTGTTCCACTTCATAGCTTGTTTTGGGATTCTCTGATTATTTCTTCTCATCAAGTGACAAACATATGTCCATCTCCTTTTCCTAATCACCCATGAGACTGGTTGTTGTTCAGTCATCTGTCTTATATCTCTGCATTGTTCTTGAATTCGTTCTACTTGATGGCGAGTATTTTCCTTAGGCATTTGTTTTCAAAAGAGTCTAATTTCTTGTCTATGTACCCATGGATATGCTGTAAATTCCTGTGTATTATGATGATTGTTGGCTATATTTTCCCTGTGCTGTAGATTATGTAGTTGTGATGTGGGTTTCAGTATTTGCATATCAATATGGACATGATTTTTGGTGTGATTTATCAGTATACTGGATAGGCAACATGTTTGATTCGTTATTATGCTTTCGTGTAGATTGATCTTGTGCTGCAACAACGCGGTTATCTAGAGTTTGTGTCACTGCAGCCGCAGCTGCGTGGAATAAGTGCCATTGCACGTTAGATTCGTAGTGTAGGCCACGTGTAGGGCTAAAAGAGGTCGGGGGCCTCATGTCCATCAGGTTTTCAATAATGCAACATGAGAAATTGATTATATATAAAAAATGCTGTGTCCTTAGTTTCATACCACGTGAAACTCTAAAGAGGACATTGTTAAGAGAGGCCAAATTAATAGGCATAAAATCCCTTGATGAGGTTGAAAGACTCGCCGAAGACAGGAAAAATTGGTGAACTACCTTGCGAGCCCTATGTGACGTTTAACGGCACGGGAAGGATATAAGATATATAAGAAACTTGCATCAACAAGTTTCACACTTCAATGAAACACTCACAATAATCTACCATGCAGCATCTTACAACTCTAAGCTAAATGCTCATTTTTTATCTTTTTTTCCTAACTTTTTTTCCTTTCATAATTGTTGCATAACATTCATGTGAATTTATATTTTATCTTTTTTTCCTCCTATTTCTTTGCCCTGTATGTTTTCGTATGATTAAGGTGTAAACAAAAACATTACAACTTGTGTCCGTTAATTAAGAAGGCTGTGTATACTTTTATTTTAAACATTGAATTACTCGATCAATTGGAAATCACAAACAGAATATAAAAACATAAGAGACAGGTAATTGAAATATCTGATGCATTTTCAACAAAAAACCGTGCTGCTGTGAAATAATAATAATAATCATGTAAAACTTTTATGGAAACGTTCAAGTACAGAGTAGTAGAATCACAACAATATAAATGTGTGGAAACAATCAAGAGTAGGGCAGTCATAATAATATAAATGTGTGGAAATAATCAAGAGTAGGAAAGACACAATAATATAAATGTGTGGAAACAATCAAGAGTAGGACAGTAACAATAATATAAATCTGTGGAAACAATCATGAGTAGGACAATCACAGTAATATTAATGTATGAAAACAATCAGGAGTAGCACAATCACAGCAATATAAATGTATGAAAACAATCAGGAGTAGGACAGTCACAAGAATAAAAATGTATGAAAACAATCAGGAGTAGGACAGTCACAAGAATAAAAATGTATGGAAACAATCATGAGTAGGACAATCACAGCAATATAAATGTATGAAAACAATCAGGGGTAGGACAATCACAGCAATATAAATGTATGAAAACAATCAGGGGTAGGACAATCACAGCAATATAAATGTATGAAAACAATCAGGGGTAGGACAATCACAGCAATATAAATGTATGAAAACAATCAGGGGTAGGACAATCACAGCAATATAAAAATGACAGAAATGTAAATCACAGAAATGTAAGAAACAGAAATATAAATCACAGAAGTGTAAATCACAGAAATATAAATCACAGCAAGAAGTTGGCCCTATTAAAATCTTAACCAAACCTTAAAATCCTCTTCAGATCAGAAATAACTCTCGAACGTAACATCCAGATCTTAGATAATATCGCCCAACAAAAGAAATTATTTTTTTCTTTGTTGCCTTTGTTTTTAGACCTGTTCCTGTGGTTATTTGGGACACTGATTCAGAAAAAAATTGCGTTTAATAGACCGCATCAGCTCTAGTTTCTTAGATATGGTTGAATTTATAACATTTTAGTCAGCTCTTTAAAAAATATCTTCTGCAGAATTGGGATGTCATAACAAGGTGTCTTGTTTTAAAGGGAAATTTATGTATTTAGTTTACCCACATTTTTGTATATAATGACCTTTGTTTCACAACTATTCGTCTACTTCCCTTCCTATAATGCACACTAGCATAAACAATATATAGCTGAAATGACAAAATCGTTTTTGTTCTGTTTTATCACATAATTATGTGCACAAAATTAAGATGGTAAATCATGGTTTTCCTAGACTACATAAATTTGTGTTTCTAAGGTCTGTCAGAAGAGTTCTTCAAATATGGACACAAAAAAGAACACATATATCCATACTACAAGAACTTAATATTGAAGAAGGTTGGCTAGTAAAGAGAATTAAAGAGAGAAAACATGAATATTTTGGACACATTAAACGTCATGATAATCTAGAGAAGACCTTCTTGGAAGGGTACATAATGGGAAAAGAGAAGAAGACCAAGGCGAAGATGGCTGCAAGACATCAGCAGCAGGCCATCTTGCTCACAACCAAGAGGCCTACAAGAGTGCTATTAGGTAGGCAAAGTTCCGCACGGGACATGCAAATGAATGAATGAAGAAGGTCTGTCAACCTGATCTGTTTAAAACAGTTGCGTTGTATAATAGTTATGATCATATAGGAGGTGTGTGTATACTCCCACTCATATCATTTCATTCTTGCAAATCGAATACCGTAGAGTTTACGGCTATCTCATGATGGAGCTGCTTGAATCATCCCGACGTATTTTACTATATTTATGGGGAGTACACACTGAAAGAAAGTGGAAAAGCTATTTCTGAGTTTGTAAAAAGAGCATATGTAGGTTATTTTGGTGTCAAACTTGGAGATCAAGATAAGCCATGTGTTTTCCTCATAGTGTACGCAAAACTTGTACGAAGCATTTGCACCAGTAGACAAATGAAAGAGAAGATGCCATATAGCTCCTATGGTCCCACTAGATTTTGACTTTCCTTGAAGGCATTTATTTTATATGTTCACGAAACCTGAAGGTTCCATGCTAATCTTAACATAGCATAAAAACTGGGCCTCAGCAGTCTCAGCAGAGTTTGAAAGTCCTTAGTGGATCTTAACTAACAATGAAGGCTTATTTAGATCTCAGCCAAGACCATCTGTCATGGCAGATTGAAGATAAGCAGGAAGGTGCACAGATAAGATCTTTACCGAGTCTGATGTCCTGTGTTGTCTTAAAGTAAGTCTCTCTCTCTCCCTCTCATAACTGAACTTGGCAGGAGTGATTGTCTGTTGCGCTGGTATAGCTAAGTACAGAAAATAGAGTGTATAACAAAGTAGATTTTCGAAAAATGTTCTTTTTTTTTAAGAAAATCAAGTGAAGATTTACAGTTCGGTCGCTTGAGGAGATGAGCTGATCAAATTATGAAACAGGAAAGTGGAATGTCACTTTTAGTTCCGTATTATGATTATGTTATATATATATATATATATAGGGGGGGAGAGAGAGAGAGAGAGAGAGAGAGAGAAAGAGAGATTTTCAGCTATTTAGTTGAAATGTTACATTAAATTCTAGCATTTGTGCACACCCATTATTTGGCACGTATTGCGTAACATAACAGTTTTGAAACCAAAGTGTGGGTGGTTTGTTTATTTCTGTTTTATTTTGCAAACAAATTGTAATGAAAAGATTGGGAAATTGCAGAACAATGTATAACAGGAACGTTATGAAATAACTGTGTTATGTGGCAGCTGGAAGCAGCATACAGCACAATCACTGACCAGCTGTGGTAGTTACGTTTGAAATAGCCGTAGATTCGTCGCCTGCGTCGAGTCTAGATGAGGCATCATTCGGTGGAATGAAATCTTTGGGCTATTCATCAGCCACAAGCTTGACTTAATAGTCTGTGGAGAGCTTTCGTGCATTAGATTCATGGAATGGAACTTGGTTACCTAATCACACTATTCTATTTATACACTTATAAATTATAAATATTTTTCTTTTATTCTTCTCTTGAATTAAACTATTGTTGCGAAACTGTTCCTTCTTTTTTCTTTGGCGTATTCTTCATTGTTTTAAATTCTTTTCTTTGCTTTCATTTCCTTCCTCCGCCTTGTTCTGGTTCCATCTCATATTTTTTAAACCTCATTCTTTCCTCTCACTTGTTTCGTTTTTGTCATTTCTGGCTAATTTTTGGCTTTAATTTTCTTCCGCTGATCTTCATTCTTCTTCTTGGTTTTCTCTTACGTTCTCCATATTTTGTTAGTTTTATTTAGTCTTTTCATTTTAAGGTTTTTTTTCCCATCTTTTAAGTTCGGCTTTTCTATTTTCTTTATTTTTCAGAAAGCAGGAATAATTTCTTTCTATAAATGCTTTATTACAATGTAGTGTTTCTCTCTCTCTCTCTCTCTCTCTCTCTCTCTCTCTCTCTCTTTCTGAACCTTAAATGCCCAGGGCACATAGGGCTTCCGCAAGGGTTTTCCACAAATGCCTATACTTTGCCTTTTTTCCGCTCTTGCTCAAGTAAGTCGTCTATTGCTCAACATCCTCTCTGTTGTTCTTCTCCATGTCTCTTTTGGTCTACCTTTACTTCTGTTCCCCTGTGGTGTCCATCTTAGTGCAAATTTTGGTAGTGAGTTGTCAAGCACATGTCCCAGCAATCGCCAGCGTCTTTCCTCAATAATTGCTGTCAGTGGCTTCATCTGCATTTCTGTCAACAAGATGTTATTTCTTACGGTGTTTGGCCAAAATATCTTTCTAATTCTTCGTAAACATTTAGTCTGTCACTGTAGTATTACCATATTATAAATGTATTGTTATAACGTAGTATTATTATATTTTCCAAGATAAGTCTCGTACACTGCCTTCCATTCATGAAAGTTCTATACCAAGAGCGGATGTTATCAGTGGGTATCTATATCAGTTATCATCACTGCCCCGTCCAGGTGTAATACAAGAAAAAATTAAGTACTTGTGTTCTATTTCTCGCCATGTGTTTCTTAGAGTTTTGTCTCACAGTTTTAGTTTTCTTAGACTTCTAGAATGTTAGAAAACGAGTCCTAAAATGCTATATTGAACCTATCTTGTTATATGGAAGTGAATCATGGACAATAGGCAGGTCTGCACAAAAATTATTTGAAGCAGCAGAAATGTGGTTTATTACAAGAATGTTGCGAAACTCCTTGACAGCAAAAATAACTAATGAAGAATGTATGAGAAGAGCTGGAGAGACAAAAAAATCTTGTCAAAAAAAAATAAGAGAGAGACAATGTACTTTCATAGGACATGAAATGAGAAGAGGGGGCATTGAAAATATTATAACAACAGGAAAAATAGAAGGAAGAAGATCCAGAGGAAGACCAAGAGAAATGATACTGGACAGTCTGACGGGATGGTGTGAGAGGAGATCACCAACTGAGCTAATGGCCTGCATGAAGGATCGTGTACTGTGGAGAAGCACAATAGCCAACGCCAGTCGGCACGGCACATGATGATGTCTGTCTTAGATTTGTAGAGTTTTGTCTGAACGTTTTGTTTGTCTCAGATTTGTAGAGTTTTGTCTGAACGTTTTGTCTGTCTTAGAGGTGTAGAGTTTTGTCTGTCTTAGATTTGTACAGTTTTGCCTGGACGTTTTGTCCGTCTTAGAGTTGTAGAGTTTTGTCTGTCTTAGAGGTGTATAGTTTTTCTGAACGTTTTGTCTGTCTCAGAGGTGTATAGTTTTGTCTGAACGTTTTGTCTGTCTTAGAGGTGTATAGTTTTGCCTGGACGTTTTGTCCGTCTTAGAGTTGTAGAGTTTTGTCCGTCTTAGATTTGTAGAGTTTTGTCTGAACGTTTTGACTGTCATAGAGGTGTAGAGTTTTGTCTGAACGTTTTGTCTGTCTTAGAAGTGTATAGTTTTGTCTGAACATTTTGTCTGTCTCAGAATTGTAGAGCTGTCTATGAAAGTTTTGTCTGTTTTAAAGTTGTAGAGCTTTGTCTGTCTTGGAGCTGTATAGTTTTGTCTGAACGTTTTGTCTGTCTTAGAGTTGTAGAGCTTTGTCTGAATGTTTTAAAGCTGTAGAATTGTATCTAATCTTTTTCTTTATTACATCTGTAGACTTTTGTCTAAATGTTTTCTCTTTCTTAGAGTTGTAGAGTATTGTCTTATTGTTTTCTTAGAGCTGCATGGTTTTGTCTGTCAGCTTTGTTTTCCTTAGACCAGACCTTTAATTTCAATTTTATCTTTCTTGGGCTTTTAGACATCTGTCTGAATGTTTTGTCATTCTTAGAGTGTATAGTTTTGTTTGAATGTTTTGTCTTTCTTAGAGTGCAGAGTTTTGTCTGAATGTTTTGTATTTCTTAGAGTGCAGAGTTTTGTCTGAATGTTTTGTCTTTCTCAGAATGTGGAGTTTTGTCTGCATGTTTTATCTTTCTTAGAGTGTATAATTTTGTCTGAATGTTTTGTTTTTCTTAGAGTGCAGAGTTGTGTCTGAATGTTTGACTTTCTCAGAGTGTAAAGTTGTGTCTGAATGTTTTGTCTTTCTTAGAGTTGTAGGGTATTGTCTGGAAATTTGTCTTTCTTAGAGTGTAGAATTTTGTCTGAATGTTTTGTCTTTATGAGAGGTGTAGAGCTTTGTCTGAATATTTATCTTTCTTAGAGCTGTAGAGTTGTGTCTGATATTTTTTTCTTAGAGCTGTAGAGTTGTGTCTGTCAGCTTTGTTTTCCTTAGACCTTTATTTTCAATTTTATCTTTCTTTGGCTTTGGAGTTTTGCCTGAATGTTTTGTCTTTCTTAGACTGTACAGTTTTGTCTGAATGATTTGTCTTTCTTAAAACTTTAGAATTTTGTTTGACAGCTTTGTTTTCCTTAGAGTGTTGTCTTTCTTTCACTTTTAGATTTGTGTCTTTCTTATAACTGTAGAGTTTTGTCTTTCTTTGACATTTAGAGTTGTGTTTTTCTTATAGCCGTAGAGTTTTGTCTCAAAGTTTTGCCTTTCTTTGAGTTTTAGAGTTCTGTCTTTCTTATAACTGTAGATTTTTGTCTTTCTTTGACTTTTAGAGTTTTGTCTCAGAGTTGTGTCTTTCTTAGAACTGTATAACTTTGTTTTCCTAAGACTCTGAGAGCTTTGCCTGAAAGCTTTGTCTCGTGTGCTGTACTCTTTGTTGTGCTCTCTGTAAGGTCCAGTCTTGATGCTGGTCCTTGCTGTCTGTGTTTCCGTTTCCTTGTTTTAAAACATTTATTCTAGCATGATCCATTCTGTGTCACTATTTTATAAAAGATCACTTCCATGTCCTGCCTTATTCCAACTTAGACAAATAAAAACAGCAGATTAATATTTCCGGTATGAGAGAGTGAGCCTTGGATTATCCGCATGTCCGTTCTGTGTTAGCACAAATGTGTGGTATCCAGGTAACTGTTAATGTCGACAGTTTATTTCAGCAGTGCTCTACCTTGGGAATAGGACACGATGGCTCAGAACTTCTCTCCGCTTGTTGTAACTTTTATTCTGTCCCAGGTTTCATCATTTATTTGTTGTTGTTTTGTTTTTTTTTTGTCTCTCATTTCAGTGTCGATCTCCGTCTGTGAATAGTTATTTCACCCACTCATATCCGTTATTTTTGTGTTTTGTTATTTGGTGAATCTTTTGTTGCTGTTGTTTTGTTGTTGTTCTAATGAAGAACTACCGCTGAGATCATAGGGTTTTCCTGGTTCTGCGTTTTCTAGATTAATATTGTATTTCTTCCTCGTGAATTCTGTAGTTGTGGAGGTCGCCGGGGCCTCGAGTAGGAGTTGTATAAGCCGGGGCATACGTGTTGATTGGACATTCTGTTTTCATCCTCACCTTCCCTTACCATCAATTTAATTCAAACAGGAGAAACCCGCTGGGACAGTTCACAGACTAGACCCCATTCCACCATGCACACTTACTATTCTAGGATTTTGCTATATAACTTCTGTATCGATACATCGATTTCTGTAACAACAAGCTTATTTTTTCTGAATAAAGGCATCTATATAAGGAATGTTAATATTTTCATTTAATAAAGTAAAATGAAAATATTTCATTTACTACAGTAATCATCAAAATTTATCTAATTATTATTAGTGAAAAGGTGACATACACATTATTATTATTATTATTATACAATAATCTTGCGCTATATTATTGTCTTACTAACTTAATAACAGCAGTGAATTTAATGGCTAACAACAAAGCTGCAGGTGAAGATGAAATAACACCCGAAATGTTAAAAGCTATCAATAATAACAACATGAGACAACTACAGAGAATATTTAATAAGATTTGGAATGAAGAAAAGGTCTCTTCTTTTCCTTTTTTTCCCTTTTTGGAAAAAAGGAATCATTGTTAAAATACCATACAAACAGAAAAAAGGCCAACCTTAGCGACTGTAACAATGGGAGAGGAGTAACCATAATATCAGTTGTGTCAAAAGTATTTTGCAAGGTCATTTTGAATAGACTTAAAGATATAGTTGATACAGCAATGACAGAAGAACAGGCAGCATTTCGAAAAGGGAGAAGCTGTCTCGATCAGATCTTTACTCTAAGAATAATACTTGAAGAACATATTGAAAAGCAGAAACCATTAATACTGAACTTCATAGACTTTAAAAAGGCATTTGATAGCATACACAGAGATTCATTGTGGAGAATTTTAAGTCTATATGGAATACTATCTAAAATTGTCAACATCATTAAGGACTTCTACAATGGATATGTTTGTGCAGTCAAGACAGAAGAAAGGATGAGTGAATGATTCCATATTGAAGCAGGTGTGAAACAAGGATGTATATTGTCTCCTTTGCTTTTTGGAATTACAATAGACTTCATAATGAAAAAATGCTGCACAGATAACACAGGTATTGACTGGGTACATGGGACCCAACTAGAAGATCTTAATTTTGCTGATGACATAACTCTTATCAGTAACAATGTGAATTACATGCAAGAAAAAACAGATAACCAAATAGGAATTTAAATTAACAAGGACAAAACAAAAATAATGAAAATTCCCATTAACCAAAATGGAAAAATACACATAGAAGAGACAGATATTGAAGAAGTCAGTCAATTTGCATACCTTGCAGCTACATAGACCAGGATGGTGACACCAGAAAGGAAGTTAGAATTAGAATTGCGAAAGCAGCATCGATCTTCAAGAATCTTGAGAACATATGGAATTCAAAAGTTATAAGCACAAAAACAAAGTTAAGATTATTCAGTTCAAAAGTAACATCCACCCTCATTTATGCATGCGAAAGCTGGAAAAACAACTAAAGAAATAGACAAGAAATTAGACTCTTTTGAAAACAAATGCCTAAGGAAAATACTCAGCATCGAGTGGAACGAATTCAAGAACACTGCAGAGATACAACAGATGACTTAACAGCAACCATTTTCATGAGTGATCAAGAAAAGGAGATGGACATATGTTGGTCACGTGATGTGAAGAAACAGTCAGAGAATCCCAAAACAAGCTATCAAGTGGAACACAACAGTCAAAGAAAAAGAGGCAGACCAAGTGAAACTCTGAAGAGGACATTGTTAAGAGAGGCCAAATTAATAGGCATAAAATCCCTTGATGAGATTGAAAGGCTCGCCAAAGACAGGAAAATTGGCGAAGTACAATGCGAGCCCAATGTGACGTATAACAGCACGGGAAGGATATAAGATATTAATATACCGTTCTACTACAAAACTTTTGCTATAACACTTGATGGGAAGTATTAGCAAGCATTCTCTTGGATGGATGCTGCGGCATGCGGGGGGGAGGGGGGGGGGCATATATATGAGGCTGTCTTGAATGCACTGACGCTTGAGTTTCAGTACGAACCCTTGAACCTTTACTACAAAAGTGCTCTAGTTTGTTCTTTCTGAAATCGACCATTCGTGTGAAAAAATTGTTTACGTCTGCTTCTTGATGATTTTGTTCATTAATTTTGACTGTTAATGTCCCAACGCTTCTTTTTTTCGTGATGTTTTTCGCTGTCCTGTTAGACATATTAAATGTGTTAAATTATTTTTAATACCTGTTACATTATCTTTGTGCAGTTTAAACTGCCACATTACATTTGCTTGTATTCTTGACCATGAATTTGTTCTTTTCTTTTCTATACATACATTGGAATGAGCACAACTCCCATGTTTGGCTAGCATGGAACGTAGCTGAGAATGAATGGGACTTGACAGGTTTCGCTTTCAATTGTTTGCCTGTTCATTCCACAAGCAAACAAAAATTAATAGCTGAAGCAATATCGTGCAAGAGAATGTTGACTTATAAGTAAACGCATCATTGCTTTGTAAGAGAGCTTTTCGATATAGTTCAACATGAAAAAGTGAAATATTTTTCAAAGAAATTAATTTGGTAAACTCATCAGAACAGCATGACATCAGCCATGAGAGTCAAGGGAACATTGAAACAAGAATAACGCGTCCACAATAAGTAACTTAATACTTAAATGTAACAGTGAAATGCCTGTTTCCAGGCCATTAAGGCATATTGATGATACGGTGTTAGGCCCGTATTTTCCACGACCTTCGGCACATGAAAGTGTCGTGTGGTCAGTATCATGCCTGGCTGCATTTACCTTCCAAGATTTCTCTGGTACCCATTTGTAGGGTAGGCTGGATGGACCCCGGGGCCGTTTTTTGGTGTGTACCAGAAAAAATTCCCCTACAGGGTCTTGGAAGCGGTATCATTGGATTACTAGGCGGAGTGGCTAACCACTCAGCCAACCAGGTTTGCCAGTATTTAAACTGGAGAAGAAGTAAATATAGAGTGAGAAGACTATGATATCGAGACGGAGGAAGGTCAAGAGGTAAGGTAAACAGCTAGGAAGTCTCAGGAAGAGCTCGGAAAGATATTACATTTATACATCTGTGCCTAATCTATTATACATCTGTGCCTAATCTATTATACATCTGTGCCTAATCTATTATACATCTGTGCCTAATCTATTATACATCTGTGCCTAATCTATTATACATCTGCGCCTAATCTATTATACATCTGTGCCTAATCTATTATACATCTGTGCCTAATTTATTATACATCTGTGCCTAATTTATTATACATCTGTGCCTAATCTATTATACATCTGTGCCTAATTTATTATACATCTGTGCCTAATCTATTATACATCTGTGCCTAATTTATTATACATTGTGCCTAATTTATTATACATCTGTGCCTAATCTATTATACATCTGTGCCTAATTTATTATACATCTGTGCCTAATTTATTATACATCTGTGTCTAATCTATTATACATCTGCGCCTAATCTATTATACATCTGTGCCTAATCTATTATACATCTGTGCCTAATTTATTATACATCTGTGCCTAATTTATTATACATCTGTGCCTAATCTATTATACATCTGTGCCTAATTTATTATACATCTGTGCCTAATCTATTATACATCTGTGCCTAATTTATTATACATTGTGCCTAATCTATTATACATCTGCGCCTAATCTATTATACATCTGTGCCTAATTTATTATACATCTGTGCCTAATCTATTATACATCTGTGCCTAATCTATTATACATCTGCGCCTAATCTATTATACATCTGTGCCTTGTCTATTATACATCTGTACCTAGTCTTTTACATATACATCTGTGCCTTGTCTAGTATATCTGTGCCTAGTATGTTACATATACTTGTACACCTGTGCCTAGTATGTTACATATACATCTGTGCCTAGTCTATTAAATATACATCTGTGCCTAGATAATTATATATACGTCTGTGCCTAGTCTATTACATATAGCTATGCCTAGTCTATTACATATAGCTATGCCTAGTCTATTACATATGTGCCTAGTCTATTACATCTGTGCCTATATAATTATATATACGTCTGTGCCTAGTCTATTACATATAGCTATGCCTAGTCTATAGCTATGCCTAGTCTATTACATATAGCTATGCCTAGTCTATTACAAATACATCTGTGCCTAGTCTATTACAAATATATCTGTGCCTAGTCTATTACATATACATCTGTGCCTAGATAATTATATATACGTCTATGCCTAGTCTATTACATATAGCTATATCTAGTCTAATACATATGTGCCTAGTCTATTACATCTGTGCCTAGATAATTATATATACATCTGTGCCGTCTATTACATATAGCTATGCCTAGTCTATTACATATAGCTATGCCTAGTCTATTACATATAGCTATGCCTAGTCTATTACATATAGCTATACCTAGTCTATTACATATAGCTATGCCTAGTCTATTACATATAGCTATGCCTAGTCTATTACATATAGCTATGCCTAGTCTATTACATATAGCTATGCCTAGTCTATTACATATAGCTATGCCTAGTCTATTACATATAGCTATGCCTAGTCTATTACATCTGTGCAAGGGAAAAAAATGTGTTTTATTGAATTTCCTGACAAAAGCAGGCTTCTTAGTAAGCTCCCCCACCCCCCACGGGGACATGTTTATCCCTTCTTGTTTTGGCGTCTAGTACACCAAGAAGCGCAGCATACCCTGGGAATATCTGTATTATCGTCAGAACTGATTGCTTGACACATTCACCTTTGCCCCTGTTACAACCCTTAATAAGAGATGTAAAAATTAAAGTTCAAAGGTCACTTCCTGTACGTTTAGAGATTATGGCTCGCTAATCTAAACTTTACCTAATGATCCCCATTAGAAATACACCACTCACCTGCTGCTTATAAGAACGGGATGCGCTCAAGTGCAAGTTGGGATCGATTTGTAGAGAAACGAAAATTAACAATTTGTCGCTTGTTTGTGTAGATGAAGGGCTGAGAAGTGAAATGTTTGCGGAAGACAAAGAAGGGGTGGATAATTTAAAGAGAAGGTGGAGCTTTACAAAGTAAGTTTTTAAAAGAGCGAGGAATAAAAAAAAATTGTTTGTTGAGTCATCGCATTCGGTAACGTTTGTTAATAAGGAAAGTATAGGAAGCGTGCACAAGCAGACACAAGACCAGTGTTGTTAAATATAACATTGTAAAATTTAGACAAAGAAGAAGTAATAGATAAAATAACAGGAAGCTATAAAAAAGGACATACAGATGATAGAAAAGACAAAATAAATATTAGATTCTGTCACTTTAAGCATCAGTATCGTGAGGAAAACGTTCTAACATTGTCTGAATCATTTACAGTATCCTCTTTCGGAATATCGTTTGCCAGCTGAATTTTAGTTCCTGTTCTACATGTTATCATCATTTGGATCATCATCATCATCATCTTAATCATCATCATCATCATCATGATGTCATGCCTTACAATAGAGTTCTGCTCAAAGGATTAAGCCTGTGATTTCACTTAGTTCTTTGCCCCTTAGACTGTTAGAACACCCCGTCATCTCCTAGTTAAGTGTCTTCATGGCGTGCCTCTCACAGTCAGACCCTACTCCTGGGCTTCACGTGGCGAAACTGTTTAAACAAACAGAAGAAGGCGACGAAAGGCGGATAACTGGCGCCTAAAAACCAGATGCTTCGGGTAGACGAGACTTGATAACCCGGTAAGTCGGCCCATCTATGAGAAGAAAAGCTCCGATTTCAAATCACTGCTGACTTGCAGGACAGTCCCTGGTTCGAGTCAAAGTTTAAAGGAGTAAACTAGATACAAATCCTATGGCAGGCAAGGAGAAACTCCCACCGTACTTCTTGAGAATATGTCTTGGACAACTACAGTGAGTTCGAAAAGTCAGTGTGCAGTATCCTAGTATCGATTTCGGTATCGTTGTGGGATCAACACAAAAAGGAATGGAAAAACTAATTATGTCAGTCCGTAAGAAAAGTGAAGAGCAAAACCTCTATCTTAATGTGAAGAAAACTAAATTGATGACAACTGACAGAACAAATAAGGGAGCTGAAATATATATATATATATCAATGAGGAAAAATTGGAAGAGGTGGAGAGTTTTGAATATCTTGGATCATTACTAACTAATAATGGAGATACAATGAGGGAAATAAAAAGGAGGACATCTATCGATCTTCAAAAAGTAAAACAACTAAATAAACTGTGGAGAGGAACAGATAGAACTACAAAATTAAGATTTTTAAGGTCATGCATCTTTCCTATCGCAACATATGCCTGTGAGGCCTGGCCTGGACACTTAACAAAACGGCTGAGAAACACATAAATGCTACAGAAGAGTTCTTCAAATATCATGGACACAAAAAAGAACAAATATATCAATACTACAAGAGTTTAATATTGAATAAGACTGGCTAGTAAAGAGGATTAAAGAGAGAAAACTTAAATATTTTGGACACATTAAACTTCATGAGAATTTAGAGAAGACCGTCTTGGAAAGGTACATGATAAGAAAAAGAAAAGAGAGGAAGATCAAGGCGAAGATGGCTGCAAGACATTGTTGATAGTCTGCCAATGGATGCACCAGCAGCAAGCCATCTCGCTCACAACCGAGAGCCCTACAGGAGTGCTGTTAAGGAGGCAAAGTTCGGCAAGAACACGCAAATGACTACCTGAGTGCTATCTTAGTGTTTGTGATATCTAGGCACATCTACCTGCATTACTGGAGTTGCCGATCAAGATACCATTAAAATATCGGAATCGATACTTGGATACTGCACACTGATTTTCCGAACGCCCTGTACTATCGATACACTAGAATAAGTCAGTATTACATTTAATACAAATCTAAAAAATGTTACAGCTGTTTTTCGACATCAAATTCTTCCATTTACATGGACGTTTCAGGGTCTTCTAGCTGTCATGGGACACGGTTACATTTTAATACAAAAATAGATTATTTAAAGCCCTGTTGCTAACGTCCCATGAGAAACCTCCACATCGATACTGTAATCAGTTTACGTAAAGTGATCTTCGTATAAAAACTCTTTTTTGTATTCTGTTAGCAGCGTTTTGAAACAAGAAAGAGGGAAAGTTACAGGGGAAACAACTGTGAAAACATGAAATATTTAAGAGACATTGTACAGCTGAACAGATCAAGGAGTTCACTTTTTTTTTCCTCGTGAAGTTAGGAGAAGTGAAGATTTTCATAATGCTATGTTTTAAACGAAAAGAAAATTTATTTTTGTGTATTCCTTCATTTAAAGCAAAGAAAACCACTGAAGAAGTCTTAAGTGAGGCTGG
The DNA here is from genome assembly GCA_009760885.1 of Achatina immaculata. NCBI lineage: Eukaryota > Metazoa > Mollusca > Gastropoda > Stylommatophora > Achatinidae > Lissachatina > Lissachatina immaculata. The sequence continues at coordinate 23,411,984 of CM019715.1, read as the reverse complement.
AGTTAAAAAACACATTATAGCAAAGATCAGAGGCAGACAAGCGAGATTTATAGGACATTTCTTGAGAAGATGAAAATTGGAACACACTGTGGCAACTGGAAAAATTGAGAGAAGAAGAGACAGGCGAAGACAGAGAGAGAAGTTACTGGATGGGCTGCCAGTATGGCTAGGAAGAAAGTGGCTCTCATAATAAAGTCTAAAGACAGGGAATTGTAGAGAGAAATGATCGTATACGCCACGCGGCACGGCATTTAGAACTGAAACTTATTTAAAGAAACGCGCAGTTTTCCAGGTCAAATACGACATGTGTCAGGTCACAGACGACATGTGACATGCCACAAATATGACAGGTGACAGGCAATAGACAATAGGTGACAGGCCACAGGCGACAGATGACAGGCCATAGACGACAGGTGACAGGCAACAAATGACAGGCTACAGATGGCAGGTAAAGGCCACAGATGACAGGCCACAGACGATATGTGACAGGCAACAAATGACAGGCCACATATGATATGTGACAGGCAACAAATGACAGGCCACATACGACAGGTGACAGGCAACAAATGACAGGCCACATATGATATGTGACAGGTAACAAATGACAGGCCACATACGACAGGTGACAGGCAACAAATGACAGGCCACATATGATATGTGACAGGCAACAAATGACAGGCCACATACGACAGGTGACATGCAACAAATGACAGGCCACCTATGATAGGTGACAGGTAACAAATGACAGGCCACATATGATAGGTGACAGACAACAAATGACAGGCCACATACGACAGGTGACAGGCAACAAATGACAGGCCACATATGATAGGTGACAGGCAACAAATGACAGGCCACATACGACAGGTGACAGGCAACAAATGACAGGTTCCAGACGACAGGTGAAGGCCACAGATGACAGGCCACAGATAACGGATGACAGGCCACACACTACAGATAACAGGCCACAGAAGACAGGTGACAGGCCACACACTACAGATAACAGGCCACAGAAGACAGGTGACAGGCCACAGAAGACAGGTGAAGGCCACAGATGACAGGCCACAGATAACAGGTGACAGGCCACACACTACAGATAACAGGCCACAGAAGACAGGTGACAAGCCACAGAAGACAGGTGACAGGCCACAGAAGACAGGTGACAGGATACAGAAGACAGGTGACAGGCCACAGAAGACAGGTGACAGGATACAGAAGACAGGTGACAGGCCACAACAGACAGGTGACAGGCGACAGATGATAGGTGACAGGCAACAAATGGCAAGCCACAGACGACAGGTGACAGGCAACAAATGACAGACCACAGACAACAGATGACAGGCATGAAATGACAGGCTACAGGGAACAGACGATAGGTTGCAGGCAACAGATGACAGGCCACAGATAATAGGTGATAAACAACAGATGACGGGCCACAGGCGACAGGTAACAGGCAACAAATTACATGCCACAGACGACAGGTGACAGGCCGGAGACGACATGTGACAGGCAACAGATGACAGGTAACAGGCAATAAATTACATGCTAGAGACGACATGTGACAGGCAACAGATGACAGCCCACAGACGATATATGACTGTCCACAGATGACAAATGACAGACTACATCTGACAGATGACAAGCCACAGACTATATATGACTGTCCACAGACGACAAATGACAGACTACATTTGGCAGATGACAGGCCACAGACTATATATGACTGTCCACAGACGACAAATGACAGACTACATATGACAGGTGACAGGCCACAGACGACATAGCAGAGGTGACAGGCCACAAATGGCAGATGTGAGGCCACAGATGACAGGAGACATGGAACAGATGACAGGCCACAGACGACAAGTGATAGGCAACACACGATATATGGCTGTCCGCAGAAGACAAATGAGAGTCCATAGATGGCAGATGACAGGCCACAGATGACAGGTGACAGGCCGCAGACGACAAAGCTTAGATGACAGGCCACAGATGGCAGGTGACATGCCGCAGACGACAAAGCTTAGATAACAGGCCACAGACGATGACATACGACATATGACAGGCCACAGGCGACAGACAGGCCACAGACGACAAAGAACAGATGACAGACGAAATGTGACATGCCACGGACTAATCAACGACAGATAAACATAGCAAAGACGACAGATGACATACCACAGACGACAAATGACAGGTCGCATACGACAGCTCACAGATGACATGCCACAAACGACAAATGACATGCCGCGGACGACAAACAACATTCGTGTTAATATTCTTATTTTGACTGAATATTTCTGTAATCGGTTATTCTCGCTTTTCTTCAGTTTCCTTTGCTTGTTTCCCTGACATTTTCGCTGTTGTTGAAGTCTCTCGGCATAATGTAGCAGTAACATTTCAGCAATGCTACTTTTATCAGAAATATTAGTTTTATTTTTTTTCCTGTTGAGATTATCTCGTATCATTTGTTTCAGATAATATTTTATAAAGCGATCAGATTTAGAAAGAACCGCTTCATCTTTTTAATCTTACTTTGGTTTTGAAACAGTTTTGTGAATAAATTAGTAGTGAAAACTGCGCCATTTTCTCGGGTTTTTTTTTACACAGTTTTATCATTCTTTGTTTATCTGTGTAAGTTTATGCTTCTGTCTCTACGTCTCCCTTGTCTTACTCTTTAGTTGGAGTTTTGTGGTGATCGTTATGCGTTCTGTAACTGCTGTCTACTCACGCCATGTCCTGCAGAGTTAGATTTTCTTGTTTGTTTGGTTTTTATAAGTTTATCCTGTTCTGTAACTTCTTTGATAACTTCTCTTTTTGTTTTTATTTTCTTCTTCAAAACTTTCGATGCCCATGCCGCATCTTTCCCCCACCACCAGCAGTTTCTTAGTTGCTTATAATATCTGTTTAATTCTAAGTTTTCTCCGTTGTATATGGTTTCTTTATAATGTCTGTTTAATTTTTCTCCGTTTTATTTGGTTTTTTTATAATGTCTGTTTAATTCTACGTTTTCTCCGTTGTATTTGGTTTCTTTATAATGTCTGTTTAATCCTAAGTTTTCTCCGTTTTATTTGCTTTCCTTATAATGTCTGTTTAATTCTACGTTTTCTCTGTTCTATTTCGTTTGCTTATATTGTCTGTTTAATTCTACGTTTTCTTTGTTCTATTTGGTTTGCTTATAATACCTGTTGAAATCTACGTTTTCTCTGCTCTGTTTGGTTTGCTTATAATGTCCGTTTAATTCTATGTTTCCTCTGTTTTATTTGGTTTCTTTGTAATATCTGTTTAATTCTATGTTTTCCCCCATTTTATTTGGTTTGCTTATAATGTATGTTTAATTCTATGTTTTCTCTGTTTCATTTGGTTTGCTTATAATATTTGTTTAATTGTAACTTTTCTCTATTATATTTGGTTCGCTGCTTTCCTTTTCTCTATTCTGCTTGATTCGTTGCTTTCTTTTTCTCTATTCTATTTGGTTCTTTGCTTCCCTTCATTTTATTCTACTTGATTCGCTGCTATCATTTTCTCTTTTCTACTTGGGTCATTGCTTTGCTTTTCTCTATTCTGCCTGGTTTGTTACTTTCCTTTTCTCTATTCTGCTTGGTTTGTTACTTTCCTTTTCTCTATTCTGCTTGGTTTGTTACTTTCCTTTTCTCTATTCTACTTGGTTCGTTACTTTCTTTCCATTATGTCCCTAGGTAGACTACGTGGGTAATTCTGCACTGCTTTCCTTCTTTTTTCCCCTGTAAGTTTTCTAATGAACTGTATGATCTGTAATTGCTGTCCTCTTGTGACACGCTCAGAGAATTGTAATAGACTGGAATAACCCCGTGTACATGGCAAACACAATATTAAATATGCTATAACTATCTGAAATTGTAGGACAGTATCAATGTCAGTGAACTCATCATCTGATCTCATCTCAAGAGCGGGTAATTATGATACAGAGCAGATCATTATCTAGTCAAGGATGATTTCCCCTTGACTACCTGTTTAGTGAAATCAAATGATTAATTAGCAAGCGTTTGTCATGTGGGTGAATATCAACTTATTTAGAAACATCTCCATTAAAATATTGATTAAATATAACATTATTTTACGTGCGATTACCGGCGTCTTTTCGTTGATTTCATGAACTTGTAGTGTCTATAACAGAAGCCAAAATAATCTTACTGAAGTAGTATGTGTCTCTTTTCTAGGCAACAAACCATTTTGCTATTAACTGTAACCAAAGTCAGTCAGTCATGTCCCTTTGGGAACTTTGCCTCCCTAACCGCTCTCCTGTAGGTTGCTCGGTTGCAAGCAAGATGCCCTGCTGTTGATGCGTCCATTCGCAGATCATCAACGATGTCTTGCAGCCATCTTCGCCTTGGTCTTTCTCTCTTTCTTTTTTCCCCTTTATGTACCCTTCCAAGACGGTCTTCTCTAAATTATCATGATGTTTAATATGTCCAAAAATTTACGTTTTCTCTGTTTAATCTTCCTTACTAGCCACCTTCTTCAGTATTAAGTTCTTGTAATATGGATATATTTTCTTTTGTGTGTGTCTGTGATATTTGAATAACTTTTCTGTAGCATTTACATTCAAAGGCATTTATGTGTTTATCAACTGTTTTATTAAGTATCCAGGTCTCGTCTCACAGACATATATTGCGATGGGAAAGATGCATGCCCTTAAAAATCTTATTTTTATAGTTCTATATGTTCCTCTCCACAGATTCTTTAGTTTTATTTTGTGAAGATCGATAGATGTCCTCCTTTTAACATCCCTCCCTTTAACATATATGGTTAGACTCTTTCCAAACTGCAGCCAAACCTAACCTCAAATTACTCCAAATTATTTGAACATCTTCCAGTCTTTCATCTGAAAGTTAACCTGAAGTAGATAAACACTTTCTTCAGCTCTCAGATATAACCCAAGCTCTACAACAGCTATTCCCCTGGCACATTACATCTTGCAACAACTCAAAAACTTGGCCTAAACATTTCAGCAAGAGGTTTATTAATTAACTCGATGAAAATGGAAATAACTACTCACAGAAAAACAATGATGACATGCTCTCAGGTTGCCCTGCCATATGCAATCGAACATACAAACAAGAAACATACGACGTACCCAGAAACAACATCAAGAAAATACAAACCAAACTACATGTTGACAACAACGGCTACACACAACCACACTGAAATACAGTCGGACGGACACTCACTCACTCACTCACTTCACTCACTCACTCACTCACTCACTCACTCACTTCACTTCACTTCACTCACTCACTTCACTCACTCACTCACTCACTCACTCACTCACTTCACTTCACTCACTCACTCACTTCACTTCACTCACTCACTCACTCACTCACTTCACTTCACTCACTCACTCACTCACTCACTCACTCACTCACATCACTCACTTCACTCACTTCACTCACTTCGCTCACTCACTCACTAACTCACTCACTCACTTACTCACTCGCTCACTTACTCACCCACTCACTCGCTCAGTCCAAACATTATACTGTCACGAGACCCCAAGAATCAGGAGACCGTTCTCGAAACTTCTGGAGACTTGCTCCCGAAGTTGCAAAGATGCCTTCAAAACAAGAGTGCTATTTATATACACGATTTTCTCCCATACTGCAACAGTTTCTGCTGATTGTTTTTGTTTCTCATTCATTCATGAACTTCTAGTTTTTATATCTGTTTCTATATCACAGAAACCGTAATAATCTTTAAAAAAAACTATGATCTGTTGGAAAGGAATGGGTTACAGGCTTCGTCTTTGAAACTTTGAACCCAAAACTTCTCTGTGTCTACATCAATTGCTTTAGACACCTGAAAGGGTTATCAGTTTGTTACTAAGATCAAAGCCTGCTCAATTTCCACTTTAATACAGTTACCTTAGCTCTTGTCACAGTGTGATAAGATCATACTGGAGTACGTTTATGTAGCAGAACTAACTAATTCTGTCTCAATGAAAATCTCTATATTACTTTACCATAAAGACCAATAAGAGACCCTATAACACAACAGTGGAAGATAAGAGATAACAAAGAAATCTACACGTTGTTTAGCTCTCCGCTTATAACAGCCGTTATGAAAAACAACGGACTAAGAGACAATGGAGGAGGATAGAGAAATAAAGATGGCCTATACAGAAGTGATACCAAGAGGTAGACCTAGACAATGATGGCCAAAGGGGATAGATCAAGAGGTAGACCTAGACAACGATGGCCAAAGGGGATAGACCAAGTGGTAGACCTAGACAACGACGGCTAAAGGGGATAGACCAAGAGGTAGACCTAGACAATGATGGCCAAAGGAGATAGACCTAGACAACGATAGTAGAAAACCTAGAAAAAAATATAGGTGCTCTTGGAATCGACAACCGGCAAGAAAAAAATCAAGAACAGAGAGGGTTTGAGACATGTCTAGTCTGTAGCAATGATTCTCAATTCAATAACTCGGAGAGCTGCTGAATTCGGCAGCTGTTCACAGAAGAAGAAGAAGAAGAACAACAACAACAACAAGAAAAGAAGAAGACACGTGTTTCTCTTCTCATAACTACAAATATGAAATATCTAGACTTTCCTACAGTAAAGTAACAGAGCACGGTGTTATATGATTAGACTCTTTCCTACAGTAAAGTAACAGAGCACGGTGTTATATGATTAGACTCTTTCCTACAGTAAAGTAACAGAGCACAGTGTTATATAGTTAGACTCCTTCCTGGGGTAAAGTAACAGAGCACAATGTTATATGGTTAGACTCTTTTCCACAGTAAAGTAACAGATCACAGTGTTGTATGTTTAGACTCTTTCCCTTGAAAGTGTTGTATGGTTAGACTCTTTCCTACAGTAAGGTAACAGAGCACAGTGTTATATGATTAGACTCTTTTCTTTGAAAGCGTTGTATGTTTTGACTCTTTTCTTTGAAAGCGTTGTATGGTTAGACTCTTTTCCACGGTAAAGTAACAGATCACAGTGGTATATGTTGAGACTCTTTCCCTTGAAAGTGTTGTATAGTTAGACTTCTAGAAATCATAGTCAAATTACTTGAGACCTGAGAGAAAGAAAAATGATAAGAGAAATTACCTTGGACTTAAACCACAGTCTCAGGCAGATCAGATCTTCTTCTTATTCTCACATCAATTTTCTGGCACTTGTTGCTTTCAGAAACGTTTAGTTTCATAGAAAAATAACAACATCTCCCTCTTGCTCTCAACAGAAAGCTGCATGTGGGCGGTCTTGTTGTAACAGCCCTGATGCTCATTGCTCTCAATGGCCACTTGATGATCACCTCGGAGATGGTGAGTGACAAAGGTGACCATCAGTGCAAGCACGCCAGGGAGTTCAGCCACTTTCTGAGTATCTGGTACTGGGTTGATGGTCTCATATACGTCATTCTGCCAGCCTTGTTACTCATTATCATGAACGTGCTCATAATACTCGGCATCCGCCGCTCGGCCAAGATACAGGTAACGTATGTCAGTTTATCTGTGCTGGATGAAGTACGTGTCAATGTGTTTGTTCTATGTAGAATATAAATATGCCAAAGTGTTTGTTCTGTGTAGAGTATAAATATATCGAAGCATTTTGTTCCATGTTTAGTTTAAATGTGTCGATGTGTTTGTTCTGTGTAGAGTTTAAATATGTTGAAGTGTTTTATTCCATGTAAAATATAAATATGTCAGCATTTGTTCTATGAAGAGCGTATTTATCAGTGTTTGTTCCATGCATATTTCCCATCGCAATATATGCCTGTGAGACCTGGGCACTTAACAAAACAGCTGAGAAACGCATAAATGCTTTTGAATGTAAATGCTACAGAAGAGTTCTTCAAATATCATGGACACAAAGAAGAACAAATATATCCATACTAGATTGGCTAGTAAAGAGGATTAAAGAGAGAAAACTTAAATATTTTGGACACATTAAACGTCATGATAATCTAGAGAAGACCGTCTTAGAAGGGTACATAATGGGAAAAAGAAAGAGAGGAAGACCAACGCGAAGATGGCTGCAAGACATCGTTGATGATCTGCAAATGGATGCATCAGCAGCAGGGCATCTCGCTTACAGCCAATAGGCCTACAGGAGTGCTGTTAGGGAGGCAAAGTTCCGCAAGGGACATGCAAATGAATGAATGAATGTTCCAGGTAGAATATAAATATGCCAAGATGCTTGTTCTTGCAGGGCACAAATATGTCAAAGACTGTAATATGTCAGAGTGTTTCTTATATGTGGGACATAAATATCTCTATGTTTGTTCTATGAAGAGCATAAATATGTGAAAGTGCTTGCTCTGTGTAAAGCTAAATACCGACAAATGTTTTTTAACGCAAAACATATTCCATGACTCTGAAGGCATTACACTGAGAATTTGATGGAAAATATAGGAAAACAGAAATAAGTAAAAATATGAACATACAAGAGCAAACACATTCTCCGATAAAACAAGGGAGATGATTTGGTTACGTGTGAAGCTGAAGCAAACAAAATTAACCAAAGTGAGCAGTTGGCAAGATTTTTGCAAGAAGAAAGAGATACCATGTGCCTCACACAAAACATCATGAGCAAGAACAGCAGGCAGTTTTGACAAGTTCATTAGAAGCCGAGATCGAGAGAGAAGGAAATTATGATATGTGATGAGAAGTTCATAAACATTAGGATAGAAAAAGCACAATATCAGATCACATTTCATAGAAGTCGAGAGAGAAGTACAAAAAGAAAAGTACGTTTTCATATGAGAAGTTCAGAAAATTAGAGGTATACATAGAAAGAGAGTACGATATCAGATAAAGTTTATAAAAGCCGGAATAGAGATAGAAAGATAGTACAGTACAAAATCAGAAAGAGATTTTGATTTTTTTTTATCTAATGCTTCTTTATATGATAATGTTTGTGACGAAATAGAGAAGTTCAATAATTTTAAAATTTCCTTTCTGAATGCTGTCACTGGAACTGATCTAACACAAAATAGTTCCAATATGGATATCTAGCGCGCGAATTAAAAAAGCAAAATAAGAAGCATATAAGAGAATACAAAATAAGAAGCATATAAGAGAATACAAAATAAGAAGCATATAAGAGAATACAAAATAAGAAGCATATAAGAGAATACAAAATAAGAAGCATATAAGAGAATACAAAATAAGAAGCATATAAGAGAATACAAAATAAGAAATATATAAGAGAATACAAAATAAGAAGAGATAGATTCATCGCAGTCAATTTTGACATTTCTTTAATGAAACAGTCCATAGAAGAAAACTGTTTAAGTAGAAGGTTTTAGAAAGATGCGAATATTTTAATTTCAATATATCGCATATTTTATGTGTAGATTTATTTTATATGGCTGTACCTTATCTTTGTTGCTATTTTGCGTTATGCTGTGTTATGCTGAGCGTACGATAAATCCCCTGCGTGTATTTTACATAATGAGTTGTTTTTTTTCGACTGTAATAAGTTTACTATTTCCCATCGCAACATATGCCTGTGAGACCTACTTAACAAAACAGCTGAGAAACACATAAATGCCTTTGAATTTAAATGTCACAGAAGAGTTCTTCAAATATCATGGACACAGAAAAAAAACAAATAAGAAGAAGGCTGGCTAGTAAAGAGGATTAAACAGAGAAAACTTAAAATGTTTTGGGCATATTAAACGTCATGATAATTTAGAGAAGACCGTCTTGGATGGTTACATAATGGAAACAGGAAAGAGAGGAAGACCACGGCGAAGATGGCTGCAAGACATCGTTGATAATCTGCGAATGGACGCATCGGCACCAGGGCATCTCGGTTGCAACCGAGAGGCCTACAGAAGAGCTGTTAGGGAGGCAAAGTTCCACAAGGGGCATGCAAATGAATGAATGAGCTGGATTTCACCCGGTTATAGTGCTTATATATGTTGAAATGGCTTACGCAGATGTACTGTATTGATCATCTTTAGATATTTGATACTGATAATACTTACATTTCACTATAAGAAATAACATCTTATTAGCAGAAATGCAGATAAAACCACTGACAACAATTATTGAGGAAATACGCTGGCGATTGTTGGGACATGTGCTCAGAATGACTGACAACTCACTACCAAAAATAGCACTAAGATGGACACCACAGGGGAGCAGAAGTAAGGGTAGACCAAAAGAGACATGGAGAAGAACAACAGAAAGGATGTTGAGCAATAGAGGGCTCACCTGGGCAAGAGCAGAAAAAAAGGCGAAGGACAGGCATTTGTGGAAAACCCTTGCGGAAGCCCCATGTGCCCTGGGCACTTAAGGTTCAGAGAGAGAGATACTTACATTTGCTATAATTGATACCTTTAGATATTTACTATTGATAATATTTACATGTATTGTATTGATGACAGATATATCTTTCTGTGTGGGTAATTTTCACAGCGAGAACTGACGAACAAAGCTTCCCAAGTGGCAGAGGCCATGCGGCAGCAGAGGCAGATAACGATCATGCTGATGGTAGTCTGCATTGCCTTCGTCTTGCTGATGACACCCTTAGCTATCTTTTACCCAATCAAACAGAACTGGACCTACGAGAAGAACAGTTTAGAGCACGCCAAGGCCCTGTTCACGGAGCAGCTGGTTTTCGTCCTGGGCGACTCCACCCACGCTGTCAACTTCTATCTCTACTTCTTTAGTACCCGCCGGTTCCGGAAGCGTTGCCTGGAGACGGTTTTCTACTGCTACAACTCGCGAAGACGAGGTCGAAGGTTTAGAGGCTCCACCATTTCCGGGATGTCCAAGACCTTCAGACTGAGCGTGACCGACGTGACCACTGTGCCCCAGAATGCTGTCCAGCTGACCAACTTCTCCTCCTCCCCGTCCTCATCATCCAACCACCTCCACATTGGCAACGGGGACACAAAGATGACAAGGCTAAAGAGCATGCGCGATGGAAGCTGTTAAGTGTACATTTAAAGCTGATGTAAAAATGAGACAAAGTGTCGTTTTAACACGGACAAATTTCTCATGTAAAATAACGACTCTTTTCATCTTTGTAGATGGTTTTGAAATAGGTAGATGACGGGTTGTTTGTGGGAGTCGCGAAGCATCCTTTTGCTGCCCAGCCTGTGTCTTGATACCAAACTTTGATTCGTTTGTAGACACAAACAACAACAAACAATGTTTGTCATGTAAGCTCCATCTTCTTGGGCTAGCGTCTCTTGTCTTCAGTTTTTGGCCTTCGTTCTCTCCTCGACTGACTCAACTCTCTTAAGAGTGATCACTGCCTGATTCGGGTCACTGAATATGCTTCACAACTCCTGCTCACTCAGCAAAACATATAATTTACTTTCAAATTTGAAACAGAAGAAAAGATATAGTAAAATGTACAGAATATTCAACAAAGTGACGTAATTTCTAAGACATGAAACATGATGCATATCTATTTTAATTTCATGAGTTTTTTCCTTTTTGGATAAAAATTTTCAGATACATTAAAAATGTAAATTGTAACTGGACTTTTATGTCCGTGTATGAAATTTTGAAAGCAATGAAAAAAATTACTGGAGCAGTAAATTTATCTTTCAAGTCCAAAGTGATGTTCTTGTTATCATTCATGAATCAAGAAGAGTTGTTATTGTTATCAGTGATGAGTCAAAAAGAGCTGTCCTTGTTATCATTAATGAGTCAAAAAGAGTTATTCTAGTTATCATTCATGAATCGAGAAGAGTTGTTCTTGTTATCATTCATGAATCAACAAGGATTGTTCTTGCTATAATTCATGACTCAAGAAGAGTTCATGTTCATGACACGGGTTTCTTAGAAAGAGAAGAGAGAACGTCAAGAAAAAGAATCGAAAGGAAAGACTGAAAGTTGGAGAAAGAAACATCCATAGAATTATATCCATTAAACTAACAGAAATAAACAGGGAGGATTTCTTGCCTGTTTATGACCTTGTCGTTTCTGAACTATAATCTTTCAGAACTGTCAATGTAAAATAATGATTATTTAATATTTATTTCATTCAATTCTGACCATCGTTTTGATTTGTGTAGATGTCTATTTTTCGATTTGATTTGTTTCTAATTCAATTGTTGTTGATTAACGCTGTATTAACCAGGGAATTCCTTTAACACTGTACGGTGGAATTCCCCCAGTGCTAACTGTGAAAGTTTCATTGCGCTAATAAATGCTTTGTAAAGGCTGAGAATTCAGGTTTGATAACTGGGATATTTTTCATGAAATAGACTGCATGAACGCAGTGTGTCATAGAGTCCTGCTTGCCAAAGGGCACAACTGGTTCTAGACCTGGGGCATACTCTAAAATATCCGAAAGAAGCTGGGGAAAAACTTAAAAACTCTTGAAATCACATCTTGTAGCTCCTTCTTCTTCTTTGAGCAGCTGTTGAATTCAGCAGCTTTCCTAGGCATCAAGGCACACTACGAGGCATCAAGGCACATTGCTGCAGACAAGATGCGCCTCCATTCCTCTCTGTTCTTGATCTTTTCTTGCCAATTGTCGATTCCAGAAGCGTTTATCCCAAAGTTTAGCGTCTGTTTCTTCTAGATTGTCTCGCCACCGTTGTCTAGGTCTACCGCTTGGTCTATCCCCTTTCATCATATCTGTATAAGTCATCTTTGTTTGTCTATCCTCCTCTGTTCTCTATAAATGCCCGAGGCACCTCAGTCCGTTGTTTTTCATAATGGGTGTTATAAGCAGAGAGTTAAAACAATGTGTAGATTTCTTTGTTACTTTTTATCTTCCGTAGTTATGTTTTAGTGTCTCTTCCCGGTCCATAAATTCTCAGGATTCTTTTCTCAGATGTTTGTATTTGGTTTCCTGCATGTCAAGTTTTAAAAAAAACAGGCACTAATATCATGTTCCTTATACTTCTCGATGGAACAGTTTAAGAAAAACAAAGGAAAACACCTAAATGGTAAGGATAATCTTGGCACTGACATCATATCCCCGTGTGCCTGAATGACGTAGAACAAGAGTCTCTTATAAGATAGACTACCTGACTTAGACAAGACTCTCTTGTAAATGAACTGCCCGACTTTAGATCAAAGCTTTCTCTTTCTCTCTTCCAGATAAACTGCTTGACTTAGAACAAGGCTCTCTCTCTCTCTCTCTTTCTCTCCCAGATGAACTGGCTAACTTAGAACAAAGGCTCTCTTACAGATGAACTGCCTGACTTAAACAAGACTCTATTATATATGAACTGCCTGATTTAGAACAATGCTCTCTCTCTCTCTCTCTTCCAGATGAACTGCCTGACTTAGAACAAAACTCTCTTCCAGATGAACTGCTTGACTTAGAACAAAGCATTCTTACAGATGAACTACTTGACTTAGAACAAAGCTCCCATAGATGAACTGCCTGACTTTGAACAACGCTCTCTAACTCTGTACCAGATGAACTGCCTGACTTAGAACAAAGCACTCTTATAGAAGAACTATTTGACTTAGAACAAAGCTCTCACAGATGAACTGCCTGACTTAGAACAAAGCCCTCTTATGGATGAACTGCCTGACTTAGAACAAGGCTCTCTTGTATATGAACTGTCTTGTTGTGAAAACTGCTAATAAAGATTTGAAATGAAAATTCTGGCTTGCCTAATAAATATTTCAGACGACATATAAAAGAGTTATGACTGTAAATTCCTTAGTTTCATAAATTTGTTATAACATTATGCGTCATGATTCTGTGAGATTTACATCATATGAACAACGATCAAACTCTTCGGTTATTTTTATAGAGCCCTTCATCTTATCACGGATTTCTCTGTTTACAAAACCGGCGGTCTCCTGCCGTTAGCTTTGTGTATATGTTTTGGTTATGTTAACGTAAATCGGATATTTGCCCCCCCCCCCAACCCCTCCCCCTCGTTATACGATGATCTGCAGAACGCAGAAATTTACTCAGAGCTGGTTCAGATCAGCATGGCTATTTTCCCATAACTTTTAATGGCAAAAACCTCCTTCATATAAGAGGAAAATTTAACATTCATTACATGATTACTCCTCCAAACTGTTATCATACACTTAACATTCACTGTCTGAAACAACGTGCGTGAGTGATAGTTTTGTTTGTCTTCTGTTTTGTTTTGTACGTCTATTTCAGAAAACGGTAAGTAAGTAGTTAATGATTCCATGGAGTCTTTTGTCAAGAAAGATTTAATTGACACGTAATGATTGATTTTAATTTTAAAATAAAGGGAAAAGGGACGACCCCTCCGTTCGTGGACTCAGGGCATCACGGAAATTCTGAATGTGTCATTTGCGAGATGTTGGTCAACTTGCCCAAGACCGCACTGCACTCAGGAAGGCAGTGAGAAGCACAACCTCCTGGAAGCTACACGTCACATGGCATGACATGATTTTAAAATAATTCTTCATCCTGTTTATTGCTGATATATGTCACTTATCTTTGGGCCCACAGAGGATGCCGACAGTGGAGAATGGAGAGCTGGAAAGAACACTTAACTGAACAGCTTATTTAAATCTCAACGAATTATAAATGTCTTGAAACTGAACAGACTGGGCCATGTAGAAAGAATGGAAGAGAACAAAGAAACCAATTATGAGATGAGGGAAACAAGACCAAGGGGTAGACCAGACCAAGACAGAGATGGAAAGACAACATAGAAGAGGATATAAAAGAAGTTTTTGTCACCAACTGGAGAGAGAAGATTAGGAATAGAGAGGAATAGAGGCGAACTTTATCAGTAGCAATGAGCCTTAATGGCTCGGAAAGCAGAAGAAGTAGAAGAAGAAGATGAAGAATTAGAAAAAGAAGAAGAAGAAGTCACCGTGACTGTCACATTTTGTGGAATATCAGGATCAATAGTCTACTTGCAAACATGAGTTTGTGATGTCTGCATCAGACATAGACATTTTGTAATAAACAACAGGAGTGTTTCTGTCGTAATTAGCAAACTTCTGGCTGGTGTAGTTTCTGTTTTATTATGTTTCTGTTGTAACTAGCAAACTTCTGACTGGTGTAGTTTCTGTTTTATTATGTTTCTGTTGTAACTAGCAAACTTCTGACTGGTGTAGTTTCTGTTTTATTATGTTTCTGTTGTAACTAGCAAACTTCTGGCTGGTGTAGTTTCTGTTTTATTATGTTTCTGTCGTAATTAGCAAACTTCTGACTGGTGTAGTTTCTGTTTTATTATGTTTCTGTTGTAACTAGCAAACTTCTGACTGGTGTAGTTTCTGTTTTATTATGTTTCTGTTGTAACTAGCAAACTTCTGGCTGGTGTAGTTTCTGTTTTATTATGTTTCTGTTGTAACTAGCAAACTTCTGACTGGTGTAGTTTCTGTTTTATTATGTTTCTGTTGTAATTAGCAAACTTCCGTCTGGTGTAGTTTCTGTTTTATTATGTTTCTGTTGTAATTAGCAAACTTCCGTCTGGTGTAGTTTCTGTTTTATTATGTTTCTGTTGTAATTAGCAAACTTCCGTCTGGTGCAGTTTCTGTTTTATTATGTTTCTGTTGTAATTAGCAAACTTCCGTCTGGTGTAGTTTCTGTTTTATTATGTTTCTGTTGTAATTAGCAAACTTCTGACTGATGTAGTTTCTGTTTTATTATGTTTCTGTTGTAATTAGCAAACTTCCGTCTGGTGTAGTTTCTGTTTTATTATGTTTCTGTTGTAATTAGCAAACTTCCGTCTGGTGTAGTTTCTGTTTTATTATGTTTCTGTTGTAATTAGCAAACTTCCGTCTGGTGTAGTTTCTGTTTTATTATGTTTCTGTTGTAATTAGCAAACTTCTGACTGATGTAGTTTCTGTTTTATTATGTTTCTGTTGTAATTAGCAAACTTCCGTCTGGTGTAGTTTCTGTTTTATTATGTTTCTGTTGTAATTAGCAAACTTCCGTCTGGTGTAGTTTCTGTTTTATTATGTTTCTGTTGTAATTAGCAAACTTCTGGTTGGTGTAGTTTCTGTTTTATTATGTTTCTGTTGTAATTAGCAAACTTCTGGTTGGTGTAGTTTCTGTTTTATTATGTTTCTGTTGTAATTAGCAAACTTCCGTCTGGTGTAGTTTCTGTTTTATTATGTTTCTGTTGTAATTAGCAAACTTCTGACTAGTGTAGTTTCTGTTTTATTATGTTTCTGTTGTAATTAGCAAACTTCTGGTTGGTGTAGTTTCTGTTTTATTATGTTTCTGTTGTAATTAGCAACTTCTGACTGGTGTAGTTTCTGTTTTATTATGTTTCTGTTGTAATTAGCAAACTTCTGACTGATGTAGTTTCTGTTTTATTATGTTTCTGTTGTAATTAGCAAACTTCTGACTGATGTAGTTTCTGTTTTATTATGTTTCTGTTGTAATTAGCAAACTTCCGTCTGGTGTAGTTTCTGTTTTATTATGTTTCTGTTGTAATTAGCAAACTTCTGACTGATGTAGTTTCTGTTTTATTATGTTTCTGTTGTAATTAGCAAACTTCCGTCTGGTGTAGTTTCTGTTTTATTATGTTTCTGTTGTAATTAACAAACTTCCGTCTGGTGTAGTTTCTGTCATAATTGGAGAAGATGTGATCGTCGTTGATAGCGAGATTTGGGCTGATGGAAATATGTGGTAGTCGCTGACAGCGAGATTTGGGCTGATGGGAATATGTGGTAGTCGCTGACAGCGAGATTTGGGCTGATGGGAATATGTGGTAGTCGCTGACAGCGAGATTTGGGCTGATGGGAATATGTGGTAGTCGCTGACAGCGAGAATTGCGCTGTAGGGAAGATGTGGTAGTCGCTGACAGCGAGAACTGGGCTGTAGGGATGATGTGGTAGTCGCTGACAGCGAGAACTGGGCTGTAGGGATGTGGTAGTCGCTGACAGCGAGAATTGGGCTGTAGGGATGATGTGGTAGTCGCTGACAGCGAGAACTGGGCTGTAGGGATGTGGTAGTCGCTGACAACGAGAATTGGGCTGTAGGGATGTGATAGTCGCTGACAACGAGAATTGGGCTGTAGGGATGTGGTAGTCGCTGACAGCGAGAATTGGAGGATGTGATCGCTGTAAAATCCGTAGTCATGACCCCTTATCGTGGCAGACAGCTCACGTGATACACATCTGCTGCAAACGTACAAAAATCCAGGAACGCATTCATACATGGCACAATCTTTCGCCAGAAATTGCTTATTCAGAAGCAGTTTCTGTTCTTTGTTTCTTTTGTTTTTTTGTTTGTTTGTTTGTTTGTTTGTTTTGGTCATCTGCCCACAACCGATCTTAAATGGATATATTCACTCTTGTTCAGAATACTCCAGATACGTCACAACGTTTCATCTTAATCATACATTCATAAGCAAATGTTTCGATGGCATTAATAACGCACACTATCTTTCTAGTAAAAAAAAAAAGATGTTGGAAACGGACATTTCATCTCATCCTGTCCTAATCAACTTTTTTCTCTCCTATGCCCCATCTATCTTTTATATTTTTTATCCCAGTTTCTTTTGAAATGCTCTCTCCGCGTGACCCAAGCCCGTGACCTTGACTTCTGTTTGTCTGATGATCCAGGACACGTCTTGTCAGAGATGTCTGTAGATGTTTTTTTCTTTCTTTCTGATTCCATCCATCTTGTATAGCTTTGGGATCTTGCAGGCCTAATCATCGTGTCCTGATTGCTTTTACTGTCTGTCTCCTCGCTCGCGGGATACCTGTGGCATTAGCGATTCTGATTCTAATGGGAATATCTGCCTTCCTGTGATAACACTGACAGTATTTGCAGTGTAGTCTTGCTGGTGGATATTCTCTGTTCTCAGAAAACTTTGCCTACGAGGTCAAGTCAAAACTATGATATGGGGGAGGGGGCGCGCGGGAGGGGGGGGTTGAGGAAGGAAACCAGGGGCTTATGAGGAAAACCTTAAATTCAGAGTGGAACATGGAACGTTTTCTCTAAAGCTTAACCTTGACATTGCATAGGAAAACATCCACCCACCCATCATAGGACCTTGACATTACATAGGAAAACATCCACCCACCCCATCATAGGACCTTGACATTATATAGGAAAACATGCACCCACCCCCTCACAGGACCTTGACATTACATAGGAAAACATCCACCCACCCCATCATAGGACCTTGACATTACATAGGAAAACATCCACCCACCCATCATAGGACCTTGACATTACATAGGAAAACATCCACCCACCCCATCATAGGACCTTGACATTACATAGGAAAACATGCACCCACCCCCTCACAGGACCTTGACATTACATAGGAAAACATGCACCCACCCCCTCATAGAACCTTGACATTACATAGGAAAACATGCACCCAACCCCTCATAGGACCTTGACATTACATAGGAAAACATGCACCCAACCCCTCATAGAACCTTGACATTACATAGGAAAACATGCACCCACCCCCTCATAGGACCTTGACATTACATAGGAAAACATGCACCCACCAGGCATAGGACCTTGACATTACTTAGGAAAACATGCACCCAACCTCTCATAGAACCTTGACATTACATAGGAAAACATGCACCCACCCCCTCACAGGACTTTGACATTACATAGGAAAACATGCGCCCACCCCCTCACAGGACCTTGACATTACATAGGAGAAGATGTGATCGTCGTTGATAGCGAGATTTGGGCTGATGGAAATATGTGGTAGTCGCTGACAGCGAGATTTGGGCTGATGGGAATATGTGGTAGTCGCTGACAGCGAGATTTGGGCTGATGGGAATATGTGGTAGTCGCTGACAGCGAGATTTGGGCTGATGGGAATATGTGGTAGTCGCTGACAGCGAGAATTGCGCTGTAGGGAAGATGTGGTAGTCGCTGACAGCGAGAACTGGGCTGTAGGGATGATGTGGTAGTCGCTGACAGCGAGAACTGGGCTGTAGGGATGTGGTAGTCGCTGACAGCGAGAATTGCGCTGTAGGGAAGATGTGGTAGTCGCTGACAGCGAGAACTGGGCTGTAGGGATGATGTGGTAGTCGCTGACAGCGAGAACTGGGCTGTAGGGATGTGGTAGTCGCTGACAGCGAGAATTGGGCTGTAGGGATGATGTGGTAGTCGCTGACAGCGAGAACTGGGCTGTAGGGATGTGGTAGTCGCTGACAACGAGAATTGGGCTGTAGGGATGTGATAGTCGCTGACAACGAGAATTGGGCTGTAGGGATGTGGTAGTCGCTGACAGCGAGAATTGGAGGATGTGATCGCTGTAAAATCCGTAGTCATGACCCCTTATCGTGGCAGACAGCTCACGTGATACACATCTGCTGCAAACGTACAAAAATCCAGGAACGCATTCATACATGGCACAATCTTTCGCCAGAAATTGCTTATTCAGAAGCAGTTTCTGTTCTTTGTTTCTTTTGTTTTTTGTTTGTTTGTTTGTTTGTTTGTTTTGGTCATCTGCCCACAACCGATCTTAAATGGATATATTCACTCTTGTTCAGAATACTCCAGATACGTCACAACGTTTCATCTTAATCATACATTCATAAGCAAATGTTTCGATGGCATTAATAACGCACACTATCTTATCTAGTAAAAAAAAAAAGATGTTGGAAACGGACATTTCATCTCATCCTGTCCTAATCAACTTTTTTCTCTCCTATGCCCCATCTATCTTTTATATTTTTTATCCCAGTTTCTTTTGAAATGCTCTTCTCCGCGTGACCCAAGCCCGTGACCTTGACTTCTGTTTGTCTGATGATCCAGGACACGTCTTGTCAGAGATGTCTGTAGATGTTTTTTTCTTTCTTTCTGATTCCATCCATCTTGTATAGCTTTGGGATCTTGCAGGCCTAATCATCGTGTCCTGATTGCTTTTACTGTCTGTCTCCTCGCTCGCGGGATACCTGTGGCATTAGCGATTCTGATTCTAATGGGAATATCTGCCTTCCTGTGATAACACTGACAGTATTTGCAGTGTAGTCTTGCTGGTGGATATTCTCTGTTCTCAGAAAACTTTGCCTACGAGGTCAAGTCAAAACTATGATATGGGGGAGGGGGCGCGCGGGAGGGGGGGGTTGAGGAAGGAAACCAGGGGCTTATGAGGAAAACCTTAAATTCAGAGTGGAACATGGAACGTTTTCTCTAAAGCTTAACCTTGACATTGCATAGGAAAACATCCACCCACCCATCATAGGACCTTGACATTACATAGGAAAACATCCACCCACCCCATCATAGGACCTTGACATTATATAGGAAAACATGCACCCACCCCCTCACAGGACCTTGACATTACATAGGAAAACATCCACCCACCCCATCATAGGACCTTGACATTACATAGGAAAACATGCACCCACCCCATCATAGGACCTTGACATTACATAGGAAAACATCCACCCACCCTCTCATAGAACCTTGACATTACATAGGAAAACATGCGCCCACCCTCTCATAGAACCTTGACATTACATAGGAAAACATGCACCCACCCTCTCATAGAACCTTGACATTACATAGGAAAACATGCGCCCACCCTCTCATAGAACCTTGACATTACATAGGAAAACATGCGCCCACCCTCTCATAGAACCTTGACATTACATAGGAAAACATGCGCCCACCCTCTCATAGAACCTTGACATTACATAGGAAAACATGCGCCCACCCTCTCATAGAACCTTGACATTACATAGGAAAACATGCGCCCACCCTCTCATAGAACCTTGACATTACATAGGAAAACATGCGCCCACCCTCTCATAGAACCTTGACATTACATAGGAAAACATGCGCCCACCCTCTCAGTCCTGCTAGGATGCAGGTAATAAATACATACTTAATGCTAGAAAGCTAAATCAGTTGTTGACAAAGTCTGGAATATCCAAACTTCGGAAGAGTCTGTCACGTGAATGAGAAGAAAATAACGAGTTCCCCCTCCCTTCTTTCTGAACATCTTATTTCTCAGCTGATGGTAGCGGGTGTTTATAAAGAGAGTGACATGACGAAGAGGTGGCATAGATACTGTATTGAAGAAATGACATAACTAAAGTGTGACAACTACATATGTTTATTAACAGGGTTGTTTTTTTATCAAATTGAAAAATCAAATAAGTTACAGTTAAAAGGGTTACACATGGCATGATTTCTTAATATTTTCCACTCTATCAGAACCTCGTAACCTAAACCTAACCTTAAAATCAATCTTAGACCTAACCCTAAAATCAATCTTAGACCTAACCCTAAAATCAATCTTAGACCTAACCCTAAAATCAATCTTAAACCTAACCCTAAAATCAATCCTCAACCTAACCTTAAAATCAATCCTAAACCTAACCTTAAAATCAATCCTAAACCTAACCTTAAACCTAACGTCGTTGATTTCATGCTATAGACTTCCAGTTCTACGTGCAGTAATTGCTTGAATCATGGTTCGTTAACCTTACATAATCATATAATCTGTAGATTAACACGAGATAGTTCAAACTCCTCATTTGTGGCAATATCCGTGTCACTTCACTCCGATTTTTCACTCCTTTGTTATGTCTATTATTCAACATGTGACTTTTTTGTTATGTTTCTGATTCAGTATGTCACCTCTTTGTTATATCTCTCCTTCAACATGTCACTTCCTTGCTATGTCTTTACTTCAGCATGTCACTTCTTTGACATATCTCTCCTTCAACATGTCACCTCCCTGCTATGTCTTTTCTTCAACATGTCACTTCTTTGTTTTCTATCTCCAACATGTCACTTCCTTTCTATATCTCTCCTTCAGCATTTCACTTCCTTACTATGTCTCACCTTCAACATGTCACTTCTTTGCTATGTCTCTCCTTCAACAAGTCACTTCTTTGCTATGTCTCTCCTTCAACAAGTCACTTCTTTGCTATGTCTCTCCTTCAACACGTCACTTAGTGTCTATGTTTCCCCTTCAACATGTCACTTATTTGCTATGTCTCCCCTTCAACATTTCACTTCTTTGCTATGTCTCTCCTTTAACGTGTCACTTGTTCGCGTGACAACATCTTAGGTCCAAGTCTCGTGTTCAGAGAATAATGTCGGCGAATGTTTAACAGGGAAAGAATTTTTTTTAATGAGCAGGAAAGAAAAACAAATCAGAGAACACAGTGGAGGAATTCTTCAAGATCGATAACTCCGATATTTCGCTGACGCTTCACTAAGTACTACAGACCACAGCTGGAGATTTCACACTTGAGAAATTCTCCAGTGATGATCCTTCACTAACTGAATGAAACCTATTCACAATATACCAACCATATTATTATACACGCCCACGTATTCTGTCAGGTCAAGAGGTCATTCGATGTCAATCACAGCTGTAGAAAAGTAGTCTGAGCCTTGTGCCCCAAGTTATAATTATTTTTTTAAATATTAGTTTTGTTACTCTTCCGCCTGAATATTTTTACAGTAAACTTTGGAGTCCACTGGCGTCGTGTTCAGTTTTACACTTTTTGATCGTTACTAAAAAACTAGCTCAGTGTTCATGGACGCCATTTTGGACATTTTGATACTTGCCTCTTCACTTCTTGTAACAGCTATTTTAGTTCTGTTTTTTTTCACTTAACATTGGTGTTGGACAGAGATTTTGAAGTAATAAACTTCATATGATTTGTTACAACATGAATTTTACTTAATAATGTTAGCCCAGTATAAATGTTCGTTTGTTTGTGTTTGGTACTGTCGTCTATGGGTCAAAGTCGCTGGATCTCTTCTCAGAAAGAGAAGTTAGAAGCGTGTGAGATAATGAAGAAGTGAGAACGTTAATGGAAGTGTGGCTGTGTGGCTTACTGCCGCTGGTCTACAATTTATAACAAAACTGGATACGCGACACCGTAGTATTGGGTGAAACTGCTCTTGTGGACGAAGAATATCTGTCTGAAGGGCGAGACACACTGAATCTCACTGCACATACACACGTCTGTCACGCAATAAAGGAAAAATGGGAGGTCACCCGAAGTTTTTCTCACAAATCTTAGGCATCATCATCATTGCCCATTACTCCCCTTGCCGTATAGGCCCCCCTAAGCCCCCCCCCCCCCACCGATAAAGTTTCTCCAGTCATACCTGTTATTGGATTTGTTCTCTACTTCCCTCCACGCGTATCCCTTGTCTCTGGGCACTTTCATAATTTCCCTTCTCCAAGTAGTTTTGGGTCTTCCTTGATTTCTTTTTCCCTGGGGGTTCCACGTTAGGACACGTCTTGTTATGCTGATATCTGTTTTCCTCAACGTGTGGCCAATCCACCTCTATTTTCTAGACATGATTTATAGCTATTGTCCTGCTCCTTTCCGAGACTCCCTAGTTTCTGATCTTGTCCTGCCTTTGATCTTTACAGTCCTTCTCAGTTCGTGAATGTTTGTATCCTGAGTTGTATTGTCTTAGTCATTACCCAAGTCTCTGAACCGTGTAGTAAAGACAGTAAGACCCAAGGTGAAAAAAAATAGAAAAAATTGACATTTTATTTAATAAGTTGACGCTTTCTGGTTTCTTTAAGTCTGCCAGTCAGTCATTTGCATGTCCCTAACAGCTCTCCTGTAGGCCTCTCAATTGTAAGCAAGATGCCCTGCTGCTGATGCATGACTCTCAGAGGTCTTGTGAGTTGCTGCTTTTTTCTTTCCTCATCCCGGAACTGAACCTGTGATCTTCCAGTTGGCACTGCACCTCGAAGTGGATCTTAGCGATTTAGCTACGGAGGACTGGTATTGGTTGTGACAAACGAAATTATTTAAGTTCCCAGTGCTTGTTTCATGCGAAACTCCAAAGCTAGCATGAGGCCTTTTCTGTTATTTCTGAAAGGCTTATCAATGCCTTTGGTCTTGCTTGTCCCTTTATGCCCAGTGGCTCACGTAGATCGTAAATTGCCAAACTGACTGACGAATAATTTCATTTTGAATTAATATTGTTTTAATATTTCAAAAGCAATATTTGACAATAAAAAAAGATGTCTGTCTTCTACCCGAGAGGCCTACAGGAGAGCTGTTAGGGAGGCAAAGTTCTGCAAGGGACATGCAAATGACTGACTGACTGACTGACTATCTACTAGCCACTGTAGTGAGAGATAGTAATCTACACAAGTTTTCAAAAATTAAAAGAAAGAGGCCTGCGAAATCTATGGCTATCTACAGCGATGAAAATTAATATTTTTCGCCAATAAATTCAATAATTGTGTATTAACTCCTTTCTGTCCCGTGCCAATGCGTCCAGTATCAACCACACATTTTTTTTATTAAATACAAATAGTATAAAATATTCAAATTAGCTGCACGTTCTTGCATAAATTACTTTCATAAATTTAATGTTAGTAAAGTGGAAAATGTTACATTCATTTAAAAAATAGCAGTAATCAAAGCTGTAAATTACCCACAATTATTCAGGATAATAAAGGCTTAATACAACGGTATCTTTTAAACTATACCTCACTAACCATAATAGCTATGCTTGTTAAGTGTGTGAAAATAATTCATATTGTGCTTTTCTGGACATTGTGTGCATACTATACTCATATTAAAGGGCTTGCTTGTTCATAATGGTCCTTTTTTTTTTCACTACCACTGTCATTAAAAATATAATTCTGTCAAGAAAGTAAAACCGACTTGTTGGCTCATGAACATCGCCATTCTGTGCTGTTTTCTGGAATATTTCTTTTTTTCACTAACATTTTCGTTTCGTAACCTCAAGAGTTTTAGTATGAGTAATAACGAAAGAGCAAAGACAAACATAGCAAAAACTTTATGGTTAGATGTAGTCCAATTCTTAGTACTACCATATGAGACAGTATGGTGAAGAAAAGTAGGACTTCAAGAGGAAGATGGATGGAGGATGTTGTTCAGTAGTTCTATAAATTTCAACACTTTCGCTAGTTTCAAGCCACGCAAGAAATATGCATCCGGCTCTTCGAAAGAAAGAAAGAAAAAAGAAAGAAAGAAAGAAAGAAAGAAAAATGGAGAGAGAGAGAGAGGGAGGGAGGGAGAGATATGAAAGAGGCAGGAAAAAGAAGGAGAGAAAGAGGGAGAAAGAGGGAGGGAAAAGAAAGAAAGAAAGAAAGAGAGAGAAAGAAAGAAAGAGAGAAAGAAAAAGAAAGAAAGAAAATGGAGACGGAGAGAGAGGGAGGGAAGGAGAGATAGGAAAGAGGCAAGAGAAAGAAGGAGAGAAAGAAGGAGAAAGAGGGAGGGAAAAGAAAGAAAGAAAAAAAGAAAGAAAGAAAGAAAGAAAGAAAAATGGAGTCGGAGAGAGAGGGAGGGAGGGAGAGATATGAAAGAGGCAGGAGAAAGAAGGAGAGAAAGAGGCAGAAGAGGGAGGGAAAAGAAAGAAAGAAAGAACCAGCTTTTAAATGCAACAAATATTTTCGTGAAAAAAAAATCACTCCTTCCCGAATTTGATTTATTTTCTCCCTTATATCCTGGTCAGTTGCCTCCGCCGTAAATGTCCCTGCCTTCTTCCAATAAATGGTGATCAAAAATTACAACGTTATTTCCGAGGATATCTGGAAATTTTTAACAGCATTTTGCCACATCTCAAGGAGCCCTTGATGCTGTTATGGAGAACATCAGAATTCTCGGCCAAAACCAATTTGTGAGAACGGCTATATTTTGTCCCACATCAAGCAATCCTCCTCTTGCGTGTATTGACGATTACATTACGTTCTCCCGTGTACGTTGTATGCTTATGATGTTTATATATGTCGTTATTTATGTATAAATCCCTACATCTTTGTGCATGGCCGGCTAGATCAGCTTCACGTATATACGTGATGTATGAACACACACTTGCGTGCGTATCGGGTTATCACGTAATTCTTCTTCCACAGGTAGGGGATTGAAAATCGACGTGCAGATCACTCTCTTCTCGATTATTGTTTTATCTTTCAGCCGTCTCAGGTTTTGTAGGATATCGTATCTGAAGTTACGAGGTGTCGAAATTAGCCTGAAGAGAGTGGAGGTTTTTTTCTTCAATGATGAAGAAAATGAAAGTTAGAGAAGGAGGAAATTTTTTAAAGAGAGAAGTTCCTCTAACAGTCTATTCTTTATTTCTGTGTGTACACTGACACAACAGGGGAGGGGGAGCAAGAGGGAGTAAGAGGGAGGGAGAGAGAGAGACGAAAGATAGGGGGAAAAAGAGAGGCGTTTGAGGGAGAGAGATGAAAGAAGAGAGAGAATGAGGGAGAGAGAGGGGAAGAGGGACAGAGAGGAGAGAGGGGAGAGAGAGGGGAAGAGGGACAGAGAGGAGAGAGGAGAAGGAAGAAATGGAGGGAGGGAGAGAAAGAGGGGCAGAGGGACAGAGAGGAGAGAGAGTGGAGGGAGGGAGGGAGAGAGAATGACAGAGCAGATAAGGGAGGATGGAAGGAGAGTGATAGAAAGGGGAGAGAATGGGAAGAAGAGAGAGAGGAAGAGCGAAGGGCGAACAGAGCAGAACAGAGAGAGAGAGAGAGAGAAATGAAGGAAAAAAATTATTCTCCAGGTATAAAATAAATATAAACACCGCAAAATTTGAGAACCCACCCGTAATAAAGACAGGACCACCCGTAATAAAGACAGGACCACCCATAATAAAGACAGGACCACCCGTAATAAAGACAGGACCACCCGTAATAAAGACAGGACCATCCATAATAAAGACAGGACCACCCGTAATAAAGACAGGACCACCCGTAATAAAGACAGGACCACCCATAATAAAGACAGGACCACCCGTAATAAAGACAGGACCACCCGTAATAAAGACAGGACCACCCATAATAAAGACAGGACCACCCATAATGAAGACAGGACCACCCGTAATAAAGGCAGGACCACCCGTAAAATCTTCACTGCACCCACTTCCTCATTGCCCGTCATTTGCATTAATTTATCACTGCCTTCTTTTCAAATTACCTGAGACTAATAAATTGCCTGCTTTATAAATTCCGGTCTCTGCTCTGAATAACGAGACAGTGTAAATATTTTTCGCACTATAAATAGCCATTGCATGTGCAATGAATAGGAGGAGAACGAATAAAAGTAAGATGAAAAATTAAGCACCTGAACTTGTCTGACATTCCTCTTTCCATTTTTCTACATTCAGTCTAATATGTCGTCAGTTCACTGCAATAACCACTTGCTGAACAACAGCAAAATACGAAATGAATTGTTGTTACATTTAATGTACTATTCATTATTCAACAATATAAAGAAAATACAGATAAAGAGTGAGTGACTATGTGCATGTGTGTGTGAGAGAGAGAAAGAGAGAGAGGGGGGGGGGGGAGATTAACAAGAAGTAGAAGTAAAGAGAAAAGAAGAAACTGATAGGACAATTAAATGAAAAGTTATAGTAAACATCTTCTACATCTTACATACTTCCTGTGGCGTTAAACGTCACATAAGGCTCGCATGACGGATTGCCAAGATTTCCTGTTTTCTGCGAGCTTTTCAATCTCATCAAGGGATTCTTCTTCTTCTGCGTTCGAGGTTGTTGGTCACTTCAGATCATGATCCCTGTCGACATGGCAAACCCCGCAGTCCTCTCCAGATCCTGATAGGAGCCCCAAAGCTTTTGTCCCAAGCTTGTGTCCTCTGGTCATGTCTCACGCCTCAGGTCTGCATGGTTTGGGCGCTCTTGTAGGATATGTTCTGGAGTCTGGACTCCGCTGCCACATGGACACTTGTCTGTGTGAGACATTTTGAGTCGATGCAGGTGGCTCAGTAGTCTGCAGTGGCCTGTCCTTAGGCAGAAGAGGATGGTTTGCTGGTGTCTTTGTAGTTGGTGTATTGCATCTGGTTTCTTGTTGTATTTCAGTTTCTTTTTCCATTCAGATCTGCACTGGTTACGGATTATGGTTTTGGCCTCTTGGTAGTTTACTGGATGATTGGTTTGATCTTGATTGCTGCCAGCTTTGGATAGGCTGTCAGATATTTCATTGCCAGCTATTCCACAGTGGGATGGTACCCACTGTAGGGCCACTGTTGCTGACATGCCCACTAAACTGGCCTCTCTTAACAATGTTCTTTTTCATGTGGTCGACCTATTTTTCTTCGGCCTTGTGTGTCCCACTTGATACCTTGTTTTGGGATTAGAGTAAAATAGGACAATTAAAAGAAAAGTTAGATTAAAACAGGGGAATTAAATGAAACGTTAGAGTAAAATAATTAGAGTAAATTAATTGAAAAGTAAGAGTAAAACAGTTGATTGAAATAACAGTAGATAATATAACAAGTAAAGGTAGAAATTACTCTTTCATCTGCATGTCCTTTGAGGAACTTTGCCTCCCTAACAGCACTCCTGTAGGCCTCTTGGTTGTAAGCAAGATGGCCTGCTGCTGATGCATCTAAAAGATAGCAATAAGAATAAAATGTGCAGTGATGATGATTAGAAAAAAAAACTACGAAAGAACAAGGAAAATGAGAACACTTGTTACGTGCATTGGCTGAGTTTCTGTTAACTATTGTCAACTCATACTCAATAGTTTCTACAGCCTAAACTGACCAGGGTCAGAGAGTTGGGGGGGGTGGAAGTGGCGGCTAGAAACAGAAAGAGACAGAGAGAGAGATAGAGAGAGAGAGAGAGAGAGAGAGAGAGATTTAAGGAAAATATGTGTACTTTTGTCATAGATAGAAAGATAGTTATACAGATAGACCAAGACAGAGAGACGGACGGACAGATAGATAGACAGATAGACAGACAGACAGACAGATAGATAGATAGATAGATAGATAGATAGATAGATAGATAGATAGATAGATAGATAGATAGATAGATAGATAGATAGATAGATGGATGGATGGATGGATGGATGGATGGATGAATGGATAGATAGATAGATAGATAGATAGATAGATAGATAGATAGATAGATAGATAGATAGATAGATAGATAGATAGATAGATAGATAGATAGATAGATAGATAGATAGATAGATTTTGTCTACCATATTCACGAAGACGAAGATGAATGAAAGTAATTGTGAACTTCTAAATACAAGTTCAAGTACAGAAGAACCTGGAGTTCTTGGCTTCTCATTGTTAGAAAATGCTTTTTCATTCCGTCTGTAATTGAATTGAAGTTTGTTTCTTCCTTTGTTGTAGTGGGATGTAAATTATCTTCTACTTGCAATTGCAGACTTGAATTCAGCTAACCACAGAACACAGTTTACTTTATCTGTAAAAGCCAGGAAGGTAGGCAGGGGGAAAGATTCTGTTCAAAAGTTACAGATAAGAACATAATGTCAGGATATATCAATCACTTTCATGAAAAAAAAATCTCAGCTGAATTATGTACTACCTATAATTGTTTCTTAGATTAATTTATAGATGGATGGATGGATGGATGGATGGATGGATGGATGGATGGATGGATGGATGGATGGATGGATGGATGGTTGGATGGATGGGTGAGAGTGTGGATGCATCTTAAATCTTACATCCTTCCCGTGCCGTTAAACATCACATACAGCTCGCAAGGTAGTTCGCCATGTGTTTTCTGTTTTGGACTTTTTCAACCTCGTCAAGGGACCTTACGTCCACCGATTTAGCCTCTCTCAACAATATTCTCTTTAGAGCTTCAAGCGGTCGGACCTTGTTTTCTTTGACCTGTTGTGTTCCATTTGATAGTTTCCTTTGGGATTGTCCAACCGTTTCTTCTCATCACGTGGCGGATGTATGTCCATTTTTTTTAATCTCTGATGAGACAGGTTGTTGTGTGCTCATCTTCGTTATCTCTGTGTTGGTCTTGAATTCATTCCATTTTATACCAAGTATTTTCTTTAGACATTTGTTTTCAAATGCATCTAATTTGTTTTCTATTTTTTTTTAGCTGTTTTCCAGCTTCCAGCTTATGCTGGCATAAATAAGACCGGATATTACGTTTGATTTGAATAATCTTAACTTTTTTTTCATGCTTATAACTTTTGATTCTCATATTTTCTCAATATTTTTTAATGCCGATGCTGCATTTGCAATTCTGACTTATTATCCTGGTCTATGTAGCTGCCAAGGTATACAAACTGATTTACTTCAACACCCGTTTCTTCTATGTATGCCTTTCCTTCTTGAGAAATGGGAAATTTCATTATTTTTGTCTTGTCTTTGCTAATTTCAAGTTCTATTTTACTAGCCATTGAAGACTGGGTAACTTTTTTCTTGTATCAAACTCACATTATCGCTGACACCATGGCGAGTGCGTGAAAGTTATAAAAATCTAATTAGACAGATCTTCTATTTTTGGAAAAAAACAAACAAAACAAAACTTACAGTCCATTATCTTTCCAGTACGAGTAAGTTTCTGATGAAATAAATTTAACGGAGGAAGAAAAATGACAAATTGTTGATTTTATTCCAACAGCTCAAATCAAGTCCCAAAAAGGTTACAGAGTCATCGAGCAGTTTTGAATAAAATATATATTCTTTCAGCGTTTCATATATATATATAATATCCTTGTTTTCAAAAGGATCCCTGAATTTTAACCTATTTCTTGTGCATATTAAGTCGTTCATCCGTCAATGGTCGCCAAATCAATACCGCGTCTTCATAGTACCAGAAGGTTAGGAGGCTGTCTGACCTCTTGGTTGATGTTCAAAAAAAAAAAAAGGTTCTGTAGGTCGCAATAGATTTCAGACAGTCAGTACTTCCTGTTTGGTACTCGGGATTTGCACGACAAATGACTGTCTAGTCCATGATTTGCACGACATATGACGTCTAGTCCAGGATTTGCACGACAAATGATTATCTAGTACTGAAATGAATGGAGATACAATGATGGAAATTAAAAGAGGACATATATCGCTCTCCAGAAAGTAAAACGACTAAAGAAGCTGTGGAGAGGAGCAGACAGAACCACAAAAATAAGATTTTTAAGGTCATGCATCTTTCCCAATCGCACCATATGCCTGTGAGACCTGGACATTTAACACAACAGTTGAGAAACACATAAGTGCCTTTGAATGTAAATGCTACAGAAGAGTTCTACAAATATCATGAACACAAAAAAGAACAAAATATCCATATTATAAGAACTTAATAATGAAGAAGGCTGGCTAGTAAAGAGGATTAAACAGAAAATTTAAATATTTTTTAACACATTAAACGTCATGATAATGTAGAGAAGATCGTCTTGGAAGGGTACATAATGGAAAAAAAAGAAAGAGAGGAAGACCAAGGTGAAGATGGCTGCAAGACATCGTTGATAATCTGCAAATGGATGCATCAGCAGCAGGCCATCTTGTTCACAACCGAGAGGCCTACATGAAAGCTGTTAGGGAGGCAAAATTCCACAAGGACATGCAAATGACTGACTTTGTACCGAATGTGCACGACATATGACTCTCTAGTATCGAATTTGCACGACACTTGACTGTCTAGTATCGAATTTGTCTATGTTTGTGACGTGCGGTATAACTGGGACAAGATATGTCTCACAATCCTGGTCTGTTTATCTCACTTAACATTTTTAGCCAAATTAAAGTGAGCACTTGAGAAGTACAGGAAAGACGAAGAGAGAACAAGAAATAAGAGACTCTAGACCAGTGCTTCTCAACCTTTTTTGGTTCATGCCCCGCCTCAGCGCCTCAAAGAATTGTATGCCACCCCCCTCCCCCCGCAGAACAATAGTCAACCAAGTTCTGAAAGTGTATAACAAGTATATTCCAAATAAATACTCTTATATTTCAAATGCCACCCCCTTGTTGAGAAACACTGCTCTAGACCAACGGTTCTCACACCCTTTTGCTGCACGGCCCACATTTAGAAGTCAAACATTTTTGCGACTCATTAATAAACTGCTTTATATTTGCAAGGTATAAATCTAATTTTATAAAGTATTATATAATATTTTCTCTACATGTTTAACATTCAGTGCTACACAAAAGTTCTTTTCATCTACTAATAAAGCGACCTGCGGCTGCCATCCCTGCAGTTTGCCCCTATGCATTGCGTGAAAAATGCGGAATAATTTTATATTGCATCTACTTCTCTCTCTCTCTCTCTCTCTCTCTCTCTCTCTCTCTCTCTCTCTCTTTGCTGCTTTGAGACTTCAGCGCGGCCCACAATACTCCCTGTCACGGCCCACCTTTGGGCCGCGGTCCATTGGTTGAGAACCACTGCTCTAGATTAATGAAGTGTGATATCGTTACTGCTTTATTTTTTTATGGTTGTGAGCGCGAGTACCATGATGATGATGATGATGAATTCTTTGGACTCTAAACCCTCTAGATTTCCACTGTTTAGTCTAGCATCTTAAGGAGAGGTGGAGAAAATAACCTCAAATTTTAATTGTCCCTCTGCCGTGAATCATCTCTCTGGCAAAATCTCTTCCTTCACTTCGTTTTGTTCCGTGCACTTCAGTTCAACGTTCTAGTTTTGGGTCATGCTAATTGCCATGGCGACGAGAAAGAGTTGCAAGTTTGTCCAGATTTTTCGACAGCCCATAGCTTATACTTCAGCCAGTCTGGCAATATATAGATTGGTGGTCTATGAGTGTGTGTTTGTGTGTGTGCGCGCGTGTCTGTGGTTGAGAAAAGGATCTATCTATCTATCTGTCTATCTATCTATCTATCTATCTATCTATCTATCTATCTATCTATCTATCTATCTATCTATCTATCTATCTATCTATCTATCTATCTATCTCTGTCTGTCTGTCTGTCTATCTATCTATCTATCTGTCTGTCTGTCTATCTGTATGTATGTCTGTCTGTCTGTCTGTATGTCTGTATGTCTGTCTGTCCAAGAAACAAGTCTGACTTGAGTAAAGTAGATTTTAGTGTTAGTTAGGCTTGCCAGACGTCCCGCTTTGACCGGGACTGTCCTGGTTTGATGATGTGGTTCCTGAGTCCAGACCAGTTTGTCACTCTGTCCCGGTTATTTGGTAACATTTATAAGGGCCGAATATACAAGAAATAAAAAAAGTGCATCCTCTGATAAAATGGCGATTTTACAACTAAAATATCCCCTCTCTTACATTCACTGTTGCCAATCTAAATATTTTTTATCTAGATTTTTAAAGTTGTCTAGATGTTTTCCTCCAAAATCTAGAGCATGTGGCCTAATGAATTTAGATGTTTTCTTTTTTTCATCCAGATAATTTTTTCACATAATTTATTATAGCATGTAGCCTATGAGACACATCTTTTTTTAAATTTCATTTCTTAGATATTTTGTTTCAGTTAGAGTTGGCTAGACTGGAACTTAAACTGGCCACGTCATTATTGCACATGTCCTGTCTTAGTTGAGTTCAAATTGCCAGTCGGCATTTACCATCATTCTGTACTGTACATTAAATTAATTTCATATCCAAAATGCCAACAAAAAAAAAAATAGAAATTGCGTATTTACTGGTGAATTAAAAAAAGGATTATACGTTTTTGAAAAAAGTCTGTAATCGTATTGACAAAGTCAAATGTGAACTATGCTTTTCAGAATGTTCAGTAGCTCATGGTGGTTGTTCGGAGGTTACAAATCACTTGAAGTATGCGAAACATAAGTAGCAGCGGCAGGAACTTCCTCAAATATATTCTCATATTTTAAAGGTACCGATTTATTAAGTGACAAAGAATTTTTCATAGTAGCTAAAGAAGTAACTTTTGCATTTCATGTTGCTATTCACAATCTCAGCTTTAGGTCAGCCGATTGTTCACCTAAATTGATTTCGAAGCTCTTTAAAACAAATGTTAGACTAGCCAGAACAAAATGTGAAGCTGTTATTGTTAATGTGATTAAGCCACTGTTGTTTCAGCAGCTTTGCGAAGATTTAAAAAAAAACAAATGTTGTGATGGTATCAGTAGATTCTTCTAACAGGAACGAAATTAAAACTATGCTAATTGTTGTGCGGTATTTTGTACCTGATTGTGGCGTAAAAGTTAAACCTTTCAATCAGTTCCCGGTGAAAGTGCAGAAATACTGACAAACTATTTAATGTCAGTTGTAAAAACTCATAACATAGAAAAGGAATTATTGGATTTTGTGGAGATAGTCGCAATACTAATTATCGGGGTGTTAGGCATTGCATAGTTATTGCCACTCACCAGAAAAGTATTTTGTAGAATAATCATCAACAGAATTGTACCAGCACTTGATAGAAAACTTCTGAAAGAACAAGCAGGATTTAGGAAAGGAAGATCATGCATAGACCACATATTTGTACTTAGACAAATATTAGAATAGGCAAATGAATAGCACAACATATGCATTGTTCATAGATTTTGAGAAAGCCTTTGACAGTGTCAACAGAGATGCACTGTGGAAAATCCTAAGATGGCATGGCCTCCCCTGTAAGATAGTGAATGTAATCAAAGCCCTATACGAGGGTTTTCAGTGCAAAGTGATCTGTGGTGAACATACCTCTCAAACAAGAGTGAAGCAGGGATGTGTGCTATCACCAACATTATTTATCTCGGCACTAGACTGGTTAATGAAGGAGGCAACATCAGACAAACGCAGAGGATTACAATGGACCCTTGACACAGTGCTGGAGGACCTTGACTTTGTGGACGACATGTGTCTACTATCAAGCAGCCACAAAGATATGCTAAATAACAATATAATTGTGGACATTCATTTCTAAAACAACAGCACAGTTTTGATATGGGCTGTTTGTAGAAGTTAATGAACTTCTCTCGTGGCTGACCACAGTAGCAACTCAATGAAACAATCAATGAGTGGAAAAAACTTGCCTGCAGGACATGGCATACTGAACCGCGGAGATAACTTACCAGAGAAGATAAATAAGATTCCGCAGGAAATTCTGTCTCGAGATTTAGACTGAGTCCACAAAGACTAAACGCAAACAGGAAAATAAGAACTATAGTCCAGTGATCATGGCCGAAAGATTTACCATTCGTGTTTTTAGGAAGTTTTATAGCTTTTACGGCTTTGTAAACCGAAAATTCGTGCGATTTTGCAAACTGATTCACAAGAAGACTGTAACCTTCCCCGTTTTTACAAGCTGACTCACTGGAAGACTGCAACATTTCCCCGGTTTTACACGCTTACTCATAAGAAGACTCCAACTTTCCCCTATTTTACAAGCTGACTCACAGGAAGATTGCAACTTACCCCGATTTTACACGCTAACTCACAGGAAGATTGCAACTTCCCCCCCTCCCCGATTTTACACGCTGACTCACAGGAAGATTGCAACTTTTCCCCCTCCCCGATTTTACACGCTGACTCACAGGAAGATTGCAACTTTTCCCCCTCCCTGATTTTACACGCTGACTCACAGGAAGCCTGCAACTCCCCCTTCCCCGATTTTACACTCTGACTCACAGGAAGCCTACAACTTCCCCTGATTTTACACGCCTACTCATAGGAAGACTGCAGCTTCCCTCGATTTTACAATCTGACTCACGGGAAGACTGCAACTTTCCCCGATTTTACACGCTTACTCATAGGAAGACTGCAACTTCCTCCGGTTTTACAAGCTGACTCACAGGAAGACTGCAACTTACCCCGATTTTACAAGCTGACTCACAGGAAGACAGCAACTCCCCCCCCCTTCCCCGATTTTACACGGTGACTCACAGGAAGACAGCAACTTCCCCTGATTTTACTCGTTGACCCAGAGAAAAACGTTTTACTCAGTTGTAGACTACGCTTACGTGACATTAGACGGTGTCTCCTCATCGTACGTTCTGACCTGCCAGTCACTGTCCAGCTTTCTCTTTACTGCCCTTTTGGGATGGCGTGAGCCAGTGTGAGAAACTATTTTGCTATGATATTAACCGTTTGAACTGGAGTTGATGTGTTCACTGTCCATCTGTCGGTCTGCAGAGAAAAAAAAAAAGATATGCAGGGAATTTTGTAATACAATTTGGATTTTTCGTTTTATTTTGTTGGAATTTCACTTTGGCAGCTTCATATTCATCTTCCTAATATCTTTCCATGGAGATAATTGAGTATTCGCATGATCGCGCATTAAGTTCTTTTAAGTCAAAGACATCTTCAAGAAAGTGCCAGAAAAGATCGAGCGAATTTAAACTTATGTGAACAAATGTAATATCCGCCCTCATTTATGCATGTGAAAGCTGGAAAACAACCAAAGAAGCAGACAAGAAATTAGACCCTTTCGAAAATATATGCCTAAGGAAAATACTTCGCATAAAGCAGAACGAATTCAAGAACAACGCAGAAATAAGACAGATGAGCAAACAACAATCTATCTCATGGGTAATCAGAAAAAATGGGATGGACATTTGTCGGTCACGTGATAAGAATAAACAATCAGAGAATCCCAAAACAGGCTATCAAGTGGAGCACCACAGGGGGGGGGGAGGGGGAAGAACAGGAGGTCGACCACGTGAAACTCTAAAGAGGACATGGCCAGTTTAGTGCTAATAAAATCCCTTGTTAAGGTTGAAACTTTCGCCGAAAACAGGAAAACTTGGCGAACTACCATGCGAGACCATGTAACGTTTAACAGCACAGAAATATGTCTTTTCTGTGATGGTGTTGGAGAGCATGTGAATGTCGTATCAAGTAATTGTGAATGTAGTAATGGTATAACTAGAAATGTAAATCAACAAAGACCAACGGTCAACAGTTTTTGTGTATAATGCGAGGTGTACTGAAAAGTAGATCAGATTACATGTTGCTGTAGGCAGAGTGTAATAAGGATGTAATACGTCCTAACTGCGATGGTGACCTCTCCAGTAATGTTCCCTTTAGAGGTTTGCGGTCTGTGTGCAGAATGTGTGTAGTAACGTGTACATCCAAACACACACACGCACCACACACTGTAATGGTATGAACATTTAATAACAGGATAAACCTGTTGTACTTTTCAGTTACTGGTATCCAGTTATTTGCAATGACGATTGTTTACTTATTCAGTGACAGTAGTTATTTATTTACATAGTTGTTTATCCTGTCATATTCTACATACTATGAGTTCATTGAAACATAATTCCACGGTGGATTTACTATCCACTGCGATAGTAAATCTACTGCTATTTAAAAAACAAAAACATGACGGCTCTAATGTTGGTGGTCACGACGTCTGGTGTTACTTACCAAGATCAATTTGCATACCCGAGCAGTTCAATGGACATTCTCCGTTACCACGACGCAGTGGAAATTCATATTCCCGTTTAATTACCCTCTTTTTTCTGTGTGCCCATTTGCCTCATCACGATTCTGCTATAGTACTACCGAAACTACGGGATAAAAGACCAGTTGAAACATCTGATCCGAAAGTAATTTCTCAACAAGAAAGAAACAGTAAATGAAAAACATGTACCATATATGTATTTTTCTTGATTGGACTTATAGCATGGAGAAACATCTGGAAACTGTTTGGCCGGCGCAGTTCCAAACGTTTTTTGCGGGTTATGATTTTCTTTCTGTGCGCGGCCGCGCAGCTTAGAGGGAACAGTGAACTCAAATCGAGAGTAGAAAAATATGCAATAAAAGTCTAATTCTTTTGTCGTCCATTAGGAGTAGCATACATTTCTTTGGAAAAAAAGAAACAAAGATATAAAAAAAAAGATCTAGAGTCGCTTGGAGACAAGCTTTTGAATAAGAACTTCAGAGATTAAACACAGCAAAATGAAAGATAGATAAACACCAAAGATTGGATTGAATAGAACTCTTGACATGATGAATGTCATGATGATAATGATAATGATGACGATACAGCGATGATTATCATCATCAGTTATTGGAAAACTTCATAATTAACGTGATAAATCTCAAATGAAGTTTAATAGTTCGATCAAATATGTCCAGTTTTGCGTTAAAATCATATTTCTTTCTCCTGCTTTAGACCTATCTTGTGTGACTACATAAACCTGTTCCAGATGAGACCTGTCCTATGTGACTACCTAAATCTGTTCCAGATAAGACCTGTCTTAAGTGACTACCTAAACCTGCTCCAGATAAAACCTCTCCTATGTGACTACCTAAACCTATTCTAGATAAGACTTGTCTTAAGTGACTACCTAAACCTGCTCCAGATAAAACCTGTCTTATGTGACTACCTAAACCTGTTCCAAATAAAACGTGTCTTATGTGACTACCTAAACCTGTTTCAGATAAAATATGTCTTATATGACTACCTAAACCTGACTGACAACTCACTACCAAAAATAGCACTAAGATGGACACCACAGGGGAACAGAAGTAAGGGTAGACCAAAAGAGACATGGAGAAGAACAACAGAAAGGATTTTGAGCAATAGAGGGCTCACCTGGGCAAGAGTAGACAAAAAAGGCGAAGGACAGGCATTTATGGACAACCCTTGCGGAAGCTCCATGTGCCCTGGGCACTTAAGATTCAGAGAGAGAGAGATATATATATAACTATCTAAACCTGTTCCAGATACTGGATAAAAAGTGACATTAATTTAACAGCGCATTTTTTCTTATCTGTGGCGTCCCAGCACTTTACTTCTTGCTATATGGCAGAAGGGGGAACGGAAATATACAGGAAAAACAAACAGCAACATGTTTGTTTGTGATGTCAGATGTCATATTCTCTGTAGAGCTGCTTTATTTGTGCATGTCTATTCTTCCTCCCTGACTGCTAAACAAGATGTACAGGGAATTTTGTAATACAATTTGGATTTTTCGTTTTATTTTGTTGGAATAATCCATGATTATTGTTAATAAGATAAGTTGTTCTATGATGATTGTTAAACAAGACAAGTTACTCTATGATGAACTATTAACAACGTAAATTACTCTATGAATCTTATTAACAAGATAAATTACTCAGTGATGATCGTTAACAAGATAAATTACTCTGTGATGACTGTTAACAATATAAATTACTCTATAATAACTGTTAACAGGATAAATTGCTCTATGATGATTGTTAACAAGATAAATTACTCTATGATGATTGTTAACAAGATAAATTACTCTATGATGAATGTTAATAAAATGAGGGTCTGGGGATACAGAAGTAGGGTCAAAATACAGAAACGGACTGAATGAAACGAAATAAACACTTGTAGAATTTCAGACAGACAGGCAGACTGATTAGATAGATAGATAGATAGATACATAGATAGATAGATAGATAGATAGATAGATAGATAGATAGATAGATAGATAGATAGATAGATAGATATCAGTGAAACTTCCCAGCATGCACCAGGAAGATTGGAATTCTGCCATGATCAACATGTCAAGGTCGCAACCTTTCTCGTAGACTGCTCCATCTTTATACAACATGGGCTGGCACATCTAACCAATTAAAGATCCATTCAGTACACACGTGCGTGCATGTGCTCACACCGAATCTGTCACGTGACAACAACGTTTATAACTTCCTGCTTTAGTTTCCACGATTTTTGTGGTTATTCCCCCTATTCAGATCTTAGTTTTGTTTTGTTTTTTTTTTTCGTCAGTTATAAAGTTCAGTAAACATGCTCTTTTATGCCATGCGGTGGTGTAGCGGTTAGCGCACTCGCCTCCCGTCAGAAGGTTCGGTTTCGCACTCGGCCGGATTTGTTTCGGATCGACCGGCACCGGGGTTCACTCAGTCTCTAAAAATGGATACCTGGGGTTTCCCCGGGGTCATCCCGGCGACTAAAAATGAGTGCCCGAGGTTTCCCTATGGGAAAAAAAAAAGGCAGCGAGGATAGGCGCTAGCATTACTTACCTCAAATGCTGTAGTATTCTAAAAATGAGAGGCCATTAACAATTCCCACCCTAGAAGGATGAATATCTTACAGAACACAGATTAACATGTCATGCGCCATGACAGTCTTGGAAGGGGGCATAATGGGAAAAATCAAAAGAGGAAGACCAAAGCGAAGATGGCTGCAAGACATCGTTGATGATATGTTGATGGATGATGCATCAGTAGCAGGGCATCTTTCTCACAACCTAGAGGCCTACAGGAGCGCTGTTAGGGAGGCAAAGTTCCGCAAGGGACATGCAAATGAC
Organism: Achatina immaculata; assembly: GCA_009760885.1. NCBI lineage: Eukaryota > Metazoa > Mollusca > Gastropoda > Stylommatophora > Achatinidae > Lissachatina > Lissachatina immaculata. Next base: position 23,372,205 of record CM019715.1, on the reverse strand, counting down.
TGACTGTCATGCGCTATACCGCCAGCCACATATATCGAGAAACAGATTCCTTCTTCCGGCTTGTGTTTCCTGTATGTTGGTTTGTCATTTTCGCCATCTGAGGTGTACAGATAAGACAAGAGGTACACTTTAAACGGCAATGTGTTTTTAAGAGCCAAAGTTCGCTTGCAGTTACGAGCTGAGAGGAAGTAACTGGGCTCTCATTACGTTACCAGTATGTGCAACAATAGACAGTATAGCTGGTGATATAACAAATCATATATATATATATATATATATATATATTCATCGCAGGCATTTTGGACATACAAGGAAGCTTGTTATTCAAGAAATGAGACGTATTATATAGGACTCCGTCTGTAACATTTGACACAGAAGCTATTTATTACGTTTTCTTCCATTTTGTGACTAGATGTTCATAGTTTTAGAAGGTTTTTTTTCTAATTTCGTTGACAATTTCTTCTGCAAAATCTGTTCTACTGTGACTGGTTATTTTATTCCTTTAACATACGCGTGTGTTTATTATAGGTATTTTTGTTGCTCTATATTTAGTTTTATTTGCTTCAGTTCTTTCACGTGGGTGTTTTTTGTGCGTGTGTGTTATGATTTAATTCGGATAATACCGTTCTTTGAACTGAATTATTTCAGTGTTTAGTGGCTTTTCAGTACTTGCACTTTTTAGTACTTGTACTTCTTTGTACTTGTACTTTCTAGTACTAGCACTTACAGCGAACAATGGCAGGCGGTGACATTTGTGTTTCTTTTTAGAAGAAAAAAATAGCTAATATTAACAAGAGAATTTATTTCATTCATTGGAAGCTGAATTTGATGGCATAAATCGTAGTAAGTTTCTACTTCACTCACTTGTTGGGGGGGGGGGGGGGGGGAAGAGAGATTATTTATTTGCTGTGATCTTGAACTGACCTCATCGAGGTCGTGACACTTGCTTTATTTCTGCAAATCAAATCTTTTCTTCGTGAAAAGTTGCTAACATTATATAAAATTATCACCTTTAAAAAAAAAGATATTACCAGTATAAAAACATGTTAAAATCACCAGTAAAAATTTTAAAGACCGCTAGTAATGAAACATATAAAGACCACCAGTAATAAAAAACATAGAAAGACCACCAGTAATAAAAAAAACATAGAAAGACCGCCAGTAATAAAAAACATAGAAAGACAATCAGTAATAAAAAAAGCACAAAATGACCACAAGTTATAATAATAATAATAAATATAAAGACCACCAGTAATAATTAAACATAGAAAGACTACCAGTAATAAAAAAAACATGGAAAGACCTCAGTAATAAAAAACATATAAAGACCTCCAATAATAATAATAAAACACATATAACAACCATCAGAAATAAATAAACATGTAAAAATAACTGGCAAAATGGCATAAAACCATCAGTAGTTTAAAAAATCAACAACATAAAACCACCAATGAGAAGCATAAAACCACTAGCAAGAAGCATAAAAACACCAGTAAGAAACATAAAACCACCAGTAAGAAACATAAAACCACTAATAAGAAACATAAAACCACCAATAAGAAACATAAAACTACCAGCAATAAACATAAAGGCACCAGTAAGAAACATAAAAGCACAAGTAAGAAACATAAAACATCAGTAAGAAACATTAAGTTGCCAGTAAGAAACATAAAAACACAAGTAAGAAACATAAAAACACAAGTAATAAACATAAAACATCAGTAAGAAACATTAAGCTACCAGTAAGAAACATAAAACCACCACTAAGAAACATAAAACCACTAGTAAAAAGCATAAAACCAGCAGTACGAAACATAAAACCACCAATAAGAAACATAAAACCACCAATAAGAAACATAAAGCCACCAGTAAGGAACAATAAAATCACCAGGATTGTGCGAACACACGGAAAAATGGTTGCTCTATCTTTAAGTAGAAACACTTTCCTGCAGTTTTCTTCTTCCTTCTGAAAATGAAATATGGAAGCGTTTTATAATTGCTGTTGGCATGGAAATGTAAATAAACAACATGCTTGCGCTTTCTCTGGGGGCAGAATCCTGAAACTGAGATCCTGAGGTAGTGTGATATTGGTGGGGGGAGGAGGGGGTGGGGTTGAAGGTCGAGAACTGAGATAATGGGAATTCATCAAAGAAAACATCATTATTTTGGAATTCTGCCATGAAGCAAGGGAAGTAACACATAAAATGGAGAATATAATGGGGAGAGAACTCAAACATGGAAGCAAAGCATGGAAACAAAATATGGAAAGAGAGGGGAAAGGGAATATAAATTTAGAAAAAGAAAAACCTTGAATAAACAAAATACGGACAAAAAGAAATGTGGACACGAAAAAGAACGAAGATATGGACTGGAAAAAGGGGGGGGGGGGATTTTTATAAGATTGTTTACAATTATGTTTATATTTTTTGAAAGCATATTTAAAATTATTTTAATATAATGCATTTAAACATGACTACATACATGCATACATACATGCATACATACATACATACATACATACATATATGCATACATACATGCATACATACATACATACATACATACATGCATACATACATACATACATACATATATACATACAAACATACATACATGCAGTCTGCAATTGATTACATTATATAATAAAGAATGTGTAATGGGTGTCTAAGTGGCGGAGTGGTTAGTGCACTGGTCTCTCATGACAAAGGTCAGGGGTTCGAATCTGGTAAAAGGCACCCCAGTCACCCAGCTGTAGAAATGGGTACCTGACTTCTTCTGAAGTTGGGGAAGGAAAGGCGGCCAGGCGTGATACTGACCATATCACCCTGTAGTGAGCTGACAGGTCAAGGAAAATATGGGCACTAACACCGTGTCCCTATGTGCCTCTAAGGCATGACAGGATTACCTTTACCTTTTTTAATATTTACCCACCTTTATGACACTGTCTTACTTACATCCTTCCTGTGCCGCTAAACGTCACATAGGGCCCGCATGGTAGTTCGCCAAGATTTCCTGTTTTCGGCGAGAATTTCAGTCTCATCAAGGGATGTTATGCCCACTGAACTGGCCTCTCTTAACAATGTCCTCTTTAGAGTTTCACGTGGTCCACCTCTTTTTGTTCGGCCTGTTGTGTTCCACTTGATAGCTTGTTTGGGGATCCTCTGATTGTTTCTTCTCATCACATGACACTGTAGTTGAAGAACATTTTGCTGCGACCATAAAGCTAATAATACTTTTGCTTTTATCCAGTATCTGAAGGCAAAGGTCAAGGTGAATTCTTGCCTTCAAATTCTTCTGAAATGTGCAGAAATAAAGACAGCATAAAGATGCCTTAGGGACATTTTAAGAATACACTGGGAAGAACACGTAACAAACGAACAGGCATTGAGAACATTACTAAAGACGAAGATGAAAATGGCTGGGCTACATGTTACGAATGGAAAGAGCAAGACATCTCTACACTGCCATGACTTGGACACCTCAAAGAAGATGAAAAAGAGGGGCAGGCCGTTGGGGACATGGAGATGCACAAGACAGGAAGAAGTAAAGGAAGCGGGGAAGACATGGTTTGAGTTATCCCGACTTGCTTAAGACAGGATTGGCTGGAGACTTTTGTTGATGGCTTATGCTCCGCTGGGAGTACAGAGGACTGATGAAAGACAACGGTGTTGCCTCTTGTGTATAAGCAAATGAAAGTCAAATAAGAGAGATAGAGAGAGAGAGAGATAGTTGGTGAAGTTCACTTTTAAAAAAAAAAGCATCCAGCTTTACCTGTAAGCCAGTCTGACGTTTCTTAATTATGATCGCCCTGGAGTGTTGAAAATGTTCATCTTAAGAGACAAACTCAAGGTCAGAAGATGTCCCTGTATAACTGACGGTGATGACTGTGAGATTCTGCATATAACCTGATCACGTGATAGTTTGAACCGGACGAAGACCGAAACAAGGCACGTATACCCTCACGCTATCCAAAACAAGTGGTGCTCAGGATTTTTATTTTTACTTGCCCGGTCAGTTTAAATCCAAATTTCATTATATCGGGGTTCGTTAAAAAGAGAATGTACATTATACCCGCGATTCGCTGCTACATTCGTTGTGGCGCTATCGTCTTTTACTTTCACAACATCAGCTCCTGCCATCAGACGCAAGCACGTCTACACTGTCATCCGCCAGCGGGCGGTTCTAATTGTACTGTATTTGGAACTGTTTTTGTTTTCGTTTCAAATGCGGTTCCAAGTTGGTTCTACTCGGTATCAGAATTCGGCTGCTTGAACCAGGTAGTACCGAAGTACCGAAAGAACTGGTCCTTAATTAGATTCCTGCCTAGCTCTACTGGGAGGAAGTTACCGTCTACTTTATAAACGTAGGATGGGTTAGAAATGTGCTAGACACTTGTCTAAATATCTCTGAGCATTGACCTGCATTTGTGTGCAATATATCTGCAAGCACTGCATGTGTTGTTTTGAAGTGATGTAGGTTTTGTTTCATTTAGTGCACAACTGCTCAGAAACTACGGTTTAAAAAAAAAACAAAACATATAAAATAGCGTACAAAATAACACTTGTAAAAAAAAAGCAACAAATAAAATAGCGTACGAAAGAACACTTGTAAAAAAACAAAAAATGCTGCAGTGCAATATTCGGAGCAACAGCAACTATACTAATATCAGCTGGCAAACACATCAGGGGAAATAATTCAAGACCCGGAAAGCCAAGAACAGTTTTTTTTAGTGAATGAGGAAGATGCTAACAATTAACAGTGTACTTACCAAAAGTAAAGAAGTATATTACATTGCTAAAGTTGGTATTACACTGCTATATAAAGCTAGTATTACTCTACAAGTTGTAAATCATAAAAAGTGACGGAAGAAGAAACAACAGTCCGGTTTTAACTCGATTTAGTTCATTTTTTTCCCAGTTATATTTTTACCCGTATCTTTTCTTCTTTCACAAAACTAGAAAGATGATTTTAATTTGATTCAAGAATGACTTTCGTGCCTAGTCTTCTACCAAATTTAGGATAGTTATTTATGAAAGCTGAAATATCTACTTATGAAAAAAAGTGAACTGAATAGTAGTACTTCAAGCGTCAGTGTAGAGATTTCCGATGAAAGAGAATGAAAACATGTGAGACTATGAGGCCGGCTGTGCTATTACTCTTAGGTTTGGCTGTTGTCAGGACTTTGGAGGTGCAGAAACAGGATGAAACAGTGACCTCTTGGGTTTCACGAGGCCAAACAGAGGAGTCATTTATCTCATCACCAGCACAGCCACAAGATGATGTTACTGTGGTAAGATATGTGCAGGTGGCACACATATATACATAAACACACGCATATTACATATATCTCTGCTTGCTACAGATCTCAGCTTGCTACAGATTTCCGTATGCTACATATCTCTGTTTGCTGCAGATCTCAGGTTGCTACAAATCTCTTTGCTATAAATCTCAGCTTGTTACAGATCTCTATTTGCTACAGATCTCTGTTTGCTACAGATCTCAGCTTGCTACAAATCTATTTGCTATAAATCTCAGCTTGCTACAGATCTCTGCTTGCTACAGATCTCATCTATCTACATCGTATTGAAGTTTCCAATGTTACAACTTGAACAGACAAAACTTCTTTTATTTTCTCTATTCTGTCCTAAAATTACTATCAGAAACGTTGTTATCCTCGCTGTGTCTTGGATAAGATAAAAATGTTACTCTGCGTTCTTATCTTTAATCCTTCTGTTAAAATAACAAATAGAAGTTTTGTTTCAATTATCTTAACTGTGCTTAGATAAACTGACATGTTAGTTTATATCATTTTTATAATCATAAACCATAACTTCGAGAAATGTTCATTTATATTTTATTCATTGAGAAATGTTTGTCTTCAGTTTTATCTCTTCCCTCTAAAGCTGTTTAAAACGTTTGTTTTAATACTTCAATGTTTCTATCTACTTGCAACACATGCTAGGATTATCTCAGCAATTCTGTAGCACAGTTCGAAAGTGCAAGCAGTGGTCCAGCGGTGAACACAGCTGTTTCAGCAAAAGAAGCAGACACGAGTAAGCTGGCAAAGACTACTTCAACGAACGAAGCAGACACAAGCAAGCTTGAAACGAATACCTCAGCAAAAGAAGAGTCAAGTAAATATTTCCACTCTTTCTATCGTAAATCGAGCGTCATATTGTCCCCCTTACAGCAGCTGCTAATGAACATTCTGTCTCCAACTAAAAGTACGACCCCAAGCCAAGAGCTTCAAAATACTACAGTAACACGGCATCAGGAGCTCTCGACAACGGAATTGCCTCAGCAGATACTGGAGACAGCAGAACTTCGGTAAAGTAAATGGTTTTTCTTCCCTTTTGAAACACTTTATGATCACAATAATCATAATTTTTGTTTGTCTTCCATCCTGCTCAAATATGGCAAATATTTACTTCACAATTTGGATGATTGTCAAGATATAACAACACACTGCAATTATTTATAAACCCTTTCTTTCCTCCTTTTTCCCTTCCTCTTTGAACAAGATAATTAAGTGAGCGAAGCCAATCAGAAACTTTATAACAGAGTGCGAACATGTTAACCAGAGTCTGTCGCTATCGAGTTGCTGTACTGAGTATTGAAGACTTTTCTCTACACATATTTCTATTGCAGAATAACTGCCCTGTGTGTTTTGTTCCATAGTCCTTGAGTTTGATATACTAGTACTTTAAGTAGAAAGCGTTAGGCCTACATGAGAGCTGTTAGGGAGGCAAAGTTCTGCAAGGGAAATGCAAATGACTGACTGATTAAGTAGAAAGAGCTTTTGTAAGAAACACTTGTTGGACGATGTATTTTCTTGAGATGCGTTACACCTAAAGGATGATATGAGAGCTTCGTTTGAGTACATTATTAGATGTCTTCGTTGAGATATAATCTTTAAGTTAAGATGATATATGGACAATGTTCTACGGGTTCTCCATTTATACGGCTTGGGTAGATGAATTGATGCATATTGTTCATACTGGCCCTGGACAGCTTGGCCAATCAACGGGCTTGCTAATACTAAAACAGCGATCTTCTGTCGTAGCTGATGCGTTCTTCTATCTATCTATCTATCTATCTATCTATCTATCTATCTATCTATCTATCTATCTATCCATCTATCTATGCCTCTGACCCCTCGTGGAGCATAGGCCGCCAACAAGAGCTCGCCAGGCAGTTCGGTCCTGGGCCACTCTTTCCAACCGTCTCCATGTCTGGTTCATTATTTTGATGTCCGTGTCCAGACTTCGGCGCCAGGAGTTCCTTGGTCTCCCTCTCCTCCTTTTACCCTGTGGGTTCCATGTTAGGGCTTGCCTTGTAGTGCTGGATGTGGATTTCCGTAGGGTGTGTCCGATTTGATGCGTTCTTAGTTAGTGCAAATGCATTTGATGACACACTGGCAGTTCTGCATTGCTGAGAGTCGTCTCCGCTTTTGTTTTGTATCCTCAATGGCACTCCTTTCTTCGTTGTTTTGCTAGTTTATTGGGCATGATTTTGCCACATGTCGGAATCATCAATAATTTGTTTCAATTGTATACAGAGTAGCTAAATATGCTTCATGAATTCCATTATTACAGTATGAAATCTTCCCGTATCTGTCACTCACTCACTCACTCACTCACTCACTCACTCACTCACTCACTCACTCATTCGCTTACTCACTCACACACACACACACATATATATATATATATATATATATATGTATATATTACATCTTACATCCTTCCCGTGCCGTTAAACGTCACATAGGAACCGCATGGTAGTTCACCAAGATGTCCTGTCTTCGGTGAGTTTTTCAATTTTATCAAGGGATATTATGCCCCCTGAATTGGCTTCTCTTAAAAATGTTCTCTTTAGAGTTTTACGTTGTCAACCTCGTTTTCTTCGGCCTGTTGTGCTCCACTTTATAGTTTGTTTGGGGATTCTCTTATTGTTTCTTCTCATCACATGACCGACATATGTCCATCTTCTTTTTCTGATCACCCATGATACAGGTTGTTGTTTGCTCATCTGTCTGATCTGTTCGTTGTTCTTGAATTCATTCCACTTTATACCGAGTATTTTCCTGAGGCATCTGTTTTCAAAAGAGTCTAATTTCTTGTCTATTTCTTTAGTTGTTTTCCAGCTTTCACGTGCATAAATGAGCGTGGATATTATATTTGGATTAAATAATCTTAACTTAGTTTTTGTGCTTATAATTTTTGAATGCCATATTTTCTCAAGATTCTGGAAGTCATTGCTGCTTTGGCAATTCGAATTCTAACTTCTTTTCTGGTGTCACCTTTGTGGTCTATATCTCTACCGAGCTACGCAAAATGGTTTACTTCTTCAACAGCTGTTTCTACGTATATTTGTCCTTCGTCATTAATGAGAACCTTCATTATTTTTGTTTTATCCTTGTTAATTTCAAGTCCTATTTTACTAGCCATTGAAAACAGGGTATCTGTTTTTATTTGCATTGATTTCGTATTGTCGCTGATAAGAATTATGTCATCTGCAAAATCAAGATCTTCCAGTTGGGTCTCACGTACCAAGTCAATGCTGGTTTTACCTTTGCAACATTTTTTCATTATGAAGTCTATGGCAGTTCCAAAAAGCAAGGGAGATAATATACATCCTTGTTTCACGCCTGTCTCAATCTGGAACCATTCACTCATTCCTTCGTCTGTATTGACTGCACAAACATATCCGTTGTAGAGAGAGGTCACTAATGATGTTGACAATCTTAGATCATCATCATCATCATCATCAGGTGCCGTGCCGACTGGCGTTGGCTATTATGCTTCTCCAGAGTACACGATCTTTCATGCAGGCCATCAGTTCAGTTGGTGATCTCCTCTCACCATCCTGTCAGACTGTCCAGTATCATTTCTCTTGGTCTTCCTCTTGATCTTCTTCCTTCTATTTTTCCTGTTGTTATAATATTTTCAATGCCCCCTCTTCTCATTGCATGTCCTATGAAAGTACGTTGTCTCTCTCTTATCTTTTTGACAAGGGTTTTTGTCCCTCCAGCTCTTCTCATACATTCTTCATTAGTTATTTTTGCTGTCCAGGGGATTCGCAACATTCATCTAATAAACCACATTTCTGCTGCTTCCAATGATTTTTGTGCAGACTTGCCTATTGTCCATGATTCACTTCCATATAACAATATAGCATTTTAGGACTCGTTTTCTAACATTCATTGATAAAGATGTGTTGGCTAATATGTTTCTCATTCTCTGAAATGCAGTCTTTGCTTGGCCTATTCTGTTCCTAATTTCTGTTCTGCATTTCCCATTTGAAGTTATTACTGCTCCAATGTATTTGAATTTCTGCACCTGCTTTAGAATAGTTCCGTTTAATTTAATACTGCATGCTGGTGGATTCTGTTTCTTAGATATAACCATAGTCTCTGTCTTTTTGAGGTTCAAAGTAAAGCCTTTCTGTTCACTTTCTTTGGCCACTTTATCCAAGAGATTTTGCAAGTCTTGTTGGTTCTCAGCTATCAGTACTGTGTCGTCAGCATACAGAAGGTTGTTAATATTCTATCCTCCAATTTTTGTGCCTGGTTCTGTGATGATTGTTCTTAGAATATTCTCACTGTACAGAGAAAAAAGGTCTGGAGATAGTATACATCCTTGTTGCACCCCTTGTTTTATAGGTTGATATTTTCCAATTCTATTTTAAACTCGAACTGCTGCTTCTTGCTGCCAGTATAGATGTTTTACAATCCTCAGGTCTTTGCCATCTATACTGATGTCTTCAAGCATTTTAATAATTTCATTATGTTTCACCTTGTCAAATGCCTTGGTGTAATCAATGAAGCATAAGTAGAGATCTTTCTGTACTTCTAAAACTCTTTCTGTTAGTGTTCGTAAAGCATAAATGGCATTGTGTGTTCCCTTTCCTTCAACAAATCTTAGATGGTATTCAATATATTCTTAAAATCCTCCATAATGATTGATTCTCTGTGTATGCTATCAAATGCCTTTTTAAAGTCTATGAAGTTCGGGATTAACGGTCTTTGCTTTTCAATATTTTCTTCAAGTATTAGAGTAAAGATCTGTTCGAGACAGCTTCTCCATTTTCGAAATTATGCCTGTTCTCTCGTTGCAGCATCCACTATATCATGAATTCTATTCAGAATAACTTTGCAAAATACTTTTGACACAACTGATAGTAAGTTTACTTCTCTCCAGTTGTTTTAATAGCTAAGGTTGCCTTTTTTCGGTATTGTAACAATGATTTTTTTTTCCTTTTAGAAGATTTAACAATGGTTCCTTTTTCCGTTACAGAAACTCGCACATACATATACGATATATAGACAATAAATTAGACTCTTTTCAGAAAAAATGCTTAAGGAAAATACTCGGTTATAAAGTGGAACGAATTCAAGAACAAGGCAGAGATAAAGCAGATAAGCAACCCTGTCTCTTGAGTGATCAGAAAAGAAAGATTGACATGTGCTGGTCACGCGATGAGAAGAAACAGTCAGATAATCCCAAAAGAACCTATCAAGTGGAACACAACAGGCCGAAGAAAAATCGGTCGACTACATTAAACTCTGAATAGGAAATTGTTACGAAAGACCAGTTTAGTGCGCATAAAATCCCTTGATGAGGTTGAAAAGCTCGCCGAAAATAGGAAAAATCTGGCGAACTACCATGCAACCCCTATGTGACGTTTAACGGCGGGGGGAGTATATATATATTGGGGAATACGGTGTTAGAGCCGTATTTTCCATGACCTTCGGCAAATGAAAGTCTGATGTGGTCAGTATCACGCCTGGCCGCTTTACCTTCCCAGATTTCTCTCGTACCCATTTTTAAAGGCTGGGTGAACCCTTTGGCATTTTTTAACGTGAACCAGGAAAAAAACCCCACTGCTGGGACCCGGTACACCTGTTTAGTAAACCGAGCGCCTAACCACTCAGCTAACCAGGGCGCCATATATATATATATATATATATATATATATATATAGCTTTTGGATTTTAAGTGAGTAACCATTTTTCTGAGAAGATGTTGTATGTGTTACGTGTGACGTACTGATGTCAAGTGTTCTCCTAATCTAGCTCCTTGTCATGATTGACAGGTCACCTGTGACAAGTTCAGAGACACTTATAAAGGTGAACGACAGCAGCAACCACAACAATAATAAAGAAACAGAAGACACAGAAGACGACGAAGACGATGAAGAATTCCAGATGTACACATTTGCTCACTTTCGATATGACCTCTACTATTATGTAGATGATCAGATATCTACCATGAATGGGTCTCTTGTTGAAGAACTGAGAAAAATGCAGGAGAAGGTAAACGGATGTCGATATCATTAGATCATTTTAAATAGCTTCGAATACTTTCTTTCCGCTACATGCTGCATCAGAAGATGTTGCTCTTTGTCCCTGAAACTAAAACGAAGATGTCTTTAGCAAGAGTTCCTTCGTTCGATGAAGACGTTGGAACAACAGGGTTCGTGTCGGATTGGGAGTAGATTACTATGGTGTGCTTCTTTAAGTTTCGGCGTGGACTTGAAACGCAAAACATGTCAGCTCACTTCTCAAGTCAAAATACCGCGTCAGACCCCCCTCATTCCGTCATGATGAGTCTGATACGAGGAGGTTAAACAGGGTCTTGGTCATTTCAGAAATAATGAAGTATTGCGTGTTAGATTCGTGGTCGTATAATTGTGCACTTTACTTTTCTGCAGGTGAAGCTGTGCCGAATATCAATAAGATACTATTAGACAAACAATTAGCTGTGCTAAATATCAGTTACATCTTACTGTGCAAACTATTAGCTGTACTAAATATCAGTGCCATCTTATTAGACATAGAATTAATTGTGGTAGATATTAATATTTCATTTTCAATATCATTTTCTAGACATAAACTGTAGGTTCATAACCTTTTGTTCTGCTCTTTCCCAGACCTCCTCGTTCCTGATATTATCCTGCTAATTGAAGTTTTAGAATTTTTCTCAAGCAGTGATTCATCCCAAAACAAGCTGTGAAGTAGAACACAACAGGCCGGAAAAAAATAGGTGGACCACGGGAAACTCTGAAGAGGACATTGTTAAGAGAGCCCAAAGTAAAAGGCATAAAATCCCTTGATGTGGTTAAAAATCTCCCCGAAAACAGGAAAACTTGGCGAACTACCATGCAAGCCCTATGTGATGTTTAACGGCACGGGAAGGATGTCAGATGTAAGGTGTAAGTGGTTCATTGCTTTTATGACACATCATATATTAAAAAAAAACAAAGCGTTTGAAATCGCCGATTAAATTCTATGGCAGCAGATGTCTTGGAAGTAATTTTCTTTGTTGGTGACTTACAGAAGTGGAGTGTTCCTAACTTTATTTCTGCAGAGCTTTAAAGATTTGGTTGACTATGTCCACATTGGTAGTCTAGGTGTGTGGAAGGTATAAAGAGAGAAAACTTAAATATTTTGGGCACATTTAACGTCATGATAATTTAGAGAAAACTGTCTTGGAAGGATACATAATGAGGAAAAGAAAGAGAGGAAGACCAAGGCGAAGATGGCTGCAAGACATCGTTGATGATCTGCAAATGGATGCATCAGCAGCAAGGCATCTTGCTCACAACCGAGAGGCCTACAGGAGTGTTGTTAGGGATGCAAAGTTCTTCAAGAGACATGCAAATGAAGGAATGAATGAGTCTAGGTGTGAGATTATGTTTAATGAATTAACATTTGTTATTTCATATTTATTTCATATTTATATTCGTGACGTTTAAATTATTTACGACCAACTGGTGCTGTTGAAATCTACGATGATACTTTCTTAAGGCAGAAAAGCAGCGGATCTTTCCTTCATGGACTGTTGGTCCAGTTCGTCAGGTCATGAAATAACATTTAATATTTGGTTTACCAAAAACCTTCAGGCATTTTAAGTCTCTCCCATTGGACTCTCTTCAGTGTTCGCTGTCACAAAGTTCGACCGAAGAGGACGGAGACAGTCCCGTATGTTCTGTTGTTCACTAATGGCTGAAAATCACGAAATGATACAGCTGTTCAGTCATGGTTTGAAATCATGAAATGATACTACTGTTGAGTTATGGTTCAAAAACACTAAATGATACTGTTGCTCAGTCATGGTTCGAAATCACAAAATGATATTACTGTTCAGTCATGGTTCGAAAACACAAAATGATACTCCTGTTCAGTCATGTCTCGAAATCACAAAATGATACTGTTGATCGGTAATGGTTCGAAAGCACGAAATGATACTGTTGATCGGTTCGAAAACACAAAATGATACTGTTGATATGTTCCAAAACGAGAAATGATATTGTTGATCGGCTGGAAAGCGTGACGATACTGTTGATCGGTTCAAAAGCGCGACATGCTACTGTTGATCGGTTCAAAAGCGCGACATGCTACTGTTGATCGGTTCAAAGGCGCGACATGCTACTATGTTGATCGGTTCAAAAGGGCGACATGCTACTGTTGATCGGTTCTAAAACGCGACATGCTACTGTGATCGGTTCAAAAACGCGACATGCTACTGTTGATCGGTTCAAAAGCGCGATATGCTACTGTTGATCGGTTCAAAAGCGCGACATGCTACTATGTTGATCGGTTCAAAAGGGCGACATGCTACTGTTGATCGGTTCAAAATTGCGACATGCTACTGTTGATCGGTTCAAAAGCGCGACATGATACTGTTGATCGGTTCAAAAACGCGACATGATACTGTTGATCGGTTCCAAAGCACGACATGATACTGTTGATCGGTAACGGTTCGAAAGCACGAAATTATACTGTTGATCGGTAACGAATATCAATAAGATCCTATTAAACAAACAATTAGCTGTGCTAAATATCATTTACATCTTATTGGGCAAACAATTAGCTGTACTACATAGCAATGTCATCTTATCAGACATAGAATTAATTGTGGTAGATAACAATATTTCATTTTCAATATCATTTTCTAGATATAATTTGAAGGTTCATAACCTTTTCTTCTGCTCTTTCCCAGACCTCCTCGTTCTTGATATTATCCTGCTAATTGATGTTTTACAATTTTTCTCAGGCAATGATTCATCCTGAAACAAGCTATCAAGTAGAACACAACAGGCCGAAAAAAAGTAGTGAACCACGTGAAACTCTGAAGAGGACATTGTTAAGAGAAAACAAACTAGTCCGCATAAAATCCCGTGATGTGGTTAAAAATATCCCCGAAAACAGGAAAACTTGGCGAACTACCATGCAAGCCCTATGTGATGTTTAACGACACGGGAAGAATGTAAGATGTAAGGTGTAAGTGGTTCATTGCTTTTATGAAACATCATATATTAAAAAAAAAAAACAAAACGTTTGAAATCGCTGATTAAATTCTAAGGCAGCAGATGTCTTGGAAGTAATTTTCTTTGTTGGTGACTCACAGAAGTGGAGTGTTCCTAACTTTATTTCTGCAGAGCTTTAAAGATTTAGTTGACTATTTCCACATTGGTAATCTAGGTGTGTGGAAGGTATAAAGAGAGAAAACTTACATATTTTGGACACATTAAACATCATGATAATTTAGAGAAACTGTCTTGGAAGAATACATAAAGAGGAAAAGAAAGAGAGGAAGACCAAGGCGAAGATGGCTGCAAGACATCGTTGATGATCTGCAAATGGATGCATTTCTACAGGAGTGCTGTTAGGGATGCAAAGTTCCGCAAGGGACATGCGGAATGAATGAATGAGTCTAGGTGTGAGATTTGTGAGATTTCGTTTAATGAATTAACATTTGTTATTTCATATTTATTTCATATTTATATTCGTGACGTTGAAATTATTTAAGACCAACTGTTGCTGTTGAAATCTACGATGATACTTTCTTAAGGCAGAAAAGCAGCGGATCTTACCTTCATGGTCTGTTGGTCCAGTTCGTCAGGTCATGAAATAACATTTAATATTTGGTTTACCAAAAACCTTCAGGCATTTTAAGTCTCTCTCATTCGACTCTCTTTAGTGTTCACTGTCACAAAGGTCGAACGAAGAGGATGGAGACAGTCCCGTTTGTTCTGTTGTTCACTAATGGCTGAAAATCATGAAATGATACAGCTGTTCAGTCATGGTTTGAAATCATGAAATGATACTACTGTTGAGTTATGGTTCAAAAACACTAAATGATACTGTTGCTCAGTCATGGTTCGAAATCACAAAATGATAATACTGTTCAGTCATGGTTTGAAATCACAAAATGATACTACTGTTCAGTCATGGTTCGAAAACACAAAATGATACTCCTGTTCAGTCATGTCTCGAAATCACAAAATGATACTGTTGATCGGTAATGGTTCGAAAGCACGAAATGATACTGTTGAACGGTAACGATTCCAAAGCACGAAATGATACTGTTGATCGGTAACGGTTCGAAAGCACGAAATGATACTGTTGATCGGTAACGGTTCGAAAGCACGAAATGATACTGTTGATCGGTAACGGTTCGAAAGCACGAAATGATACTGTTGATATGTTCCAAAACGAGAAATGATATTGTTGATCGGCTGGAAAGCGTGACGATACTGTTGATCGGTTCAAAAGCGCGATATGATACTGTTGGTCAGTTCAAAAGCGCGACATGCTACTGTTGATCGGTTCAAAAGCGCGACATGCTACTGTTGATCGGTTCAAAAGCGCGACATGCTACTGTTGATCGGTTCAAAAGCGCGACATGCTACTGTTGAAAGGTTCAAAAGCGCGACATGCTACTATGTTGATCGGTTCAAAAGTGCGACATGCTACTGTTGATCGGTTCAAAAGCGCGACATGCTACTGTTGATCGGTTCAAAAGCGCGACATGCTACTGTTGATCGGTTCAAAAGCGCGACATGCTACTGTTGATCGGTTCAAAAGCGCGACATGATACTGTTGATCGGTTCAAAAGCGCGACATGATACTGTTGATCTGTTCAAATGCGCGACATGATACTGTTGATCGGTTCAAAAGCGCGACACCCTACTATGTTGATCGGTTCAAAAGCGCGACATGATACTGTTGATCGGTTCCAAAGCGCGACATGATACTGTTGATCGGTAACGGTTCGAAAGCACGAAATTATACTGTTGATCGGTAACGAATATCAATAAGATCCTATTAAACAAACAATTAGCTGTGCTAAATATCATTTACATCTTATTGGGCAAACAATTAGCTGTACTACATAGCAATGTCATCTTATCAGACATAGAATTAATTGTGGTAGATAACAATATTTCATTTTCAATATCATTTTCTAGATATAATTTGAAGGTTCATAACCTTTTCTTCTGCTCTTTCCCAGACCTCCTCGTTCTTGATATTATCCTGCTAATTGATGTTTTACAATTTTTCTCAGGCAATGATTCATCCTGAAACAAGCTATCAAGTAGAACACAACAGGCCGAAAAAAAAGTAGTGAACCACGTGAAACTCTGAAGAGGACATTGTTAAGAGAAAACAAACTAGTCCGCATAAAATCCCGTGATGTGGTTAAAAATATCCCCGAAAACAGGAAAACTTGGCGAACTACCATGCAAGCCCTATGTGATGTTTAACGACACGGGAAGAATGTAAGATGTAAGGTGTAAGTGGTTCATTGCTTTTATGAAACATCATATATTAAAAAAAAAAAAACAAAACGTTTGAAATCGCTGATTAAATTCTAAGGCAGCAGATGTCTTGGAAGTAATTTTCTTTGTTGGTGACTCACAGAAGTGGAGTGTTCCTAACTTTATTTCTGCAGAGCTTTAAAGATTTGGTTGACTATTTCCACATTGGTAATCTAGGTGTGTGGAAGGTATAAAGAGAGAAAACTTACATATTTTGGACACATTAAACATCATGATAATTTAGAGAAACTGTCTTGGAAGAATACATAAAGAGGAAAAGAAAGAGAGGAAGACCAAGGCGAAGATGGCTGCAAGACATCGTTGATGATCTGCAAATGGATGCATTTCTACAGGAGTGCTGTTAGGGATGCAAAGTTCCGCAAGGGACATGCGGAATGAATGAATGAGTCTAGGTGTGAGATTTGTGAGATTTCGTTTAATGAATTAACATTTGTTATTTCATATTTATTTCATATTTATATTCGTGACGTTGAAATTATTTAAGACCAACTGTTGCTGTTGAAATCTACGATGATACTTTCTTAAGGCAGAAAAGCAGCGGATCTTACCTTCATGGTCTGTTGGTCCAGTTCGTCAGGTCATGAAATAACATTTAATATTTGGTTTACCAAAAACCTTCAGGCATTTTAAGTCTCTCTCATTCGACTCTCTTTAGTGTTCACTGTCACAAAGGTCGAACGAAGAGGATGGAGACAGTCCCGTTTGTTCTGTTGTTCACTAATGGCTGAAAATCATGAAATGATACAGCTGTTCAGTCATGGTTTGAAATCATGAAATGATACTACTGTTGAGTTATGGTTCAAAAACACTAAATGATACTGTTGCTCAGTCATGGTTCGAAATCACAAAATGATATTACTGTTCAGTCATGGTTCGAAAACACAAAATGATACTCCTGTTCAGTCATGTCTCGAAATCACAAAATGATACTGTTGATCGGTAACGGTTCGAAAGCACGAAATGATACTGTTGATCGGTTCGAAAACACAAAATGATACTGTTGATATGTTCCAAAACGAGAAATGATATTGTTGATCGGCTGGAAAGCGTGACGATACTGTTGATCGGTTCAAAAGCGCGACATGCTACTGTTGATCGGTTCAAAAGCGCGACATGCTACTGTTGATCGGTTCAAAAGCGCGACATGCTACTATGTTGATCGGTTCAAAAGGGCCACATGCTACTGTTGATCGGTTCAAAAGGGCGACATGCTACTGTTGATCGGTTCAAAATCGCGACATGCTACTGTTGATCGGTTCAAAAGCGCGACATGCTACTGTTGATCGGTTCAAAAGCGCGACATGCTACTGTTGATCGGCTAACAAAAACGCGACATGATACTGTTGATCTGTTCAAATGCGCGACATGATACTGTTGGTCGGTTAGAGAGCGCGACATGATACTGTTGATCGGTTCAAAAGCGCGACATGATACTGTTGATCGGTTTAAAAGCGCGACATGATACTGTTGATCGGTTCGAAAGCGCGACATGATACTGTTGCTCAGTCATGGTTCGAAATTACAAAATGATATTACTGTTCAGTCATGGTTAGATATCACAAAATGATACTACTGTTCAGTCATGGTTCGAAAACACAAAATGATACTCCTGTTCAGTCATGTCTCGAAATCACAAAATGATACTGTTGATCGGTAATGGTTCGAAAACACGAAATGATACTGTTGAACGGTAACGGTTCGAAAGCACGAAATGATACTGTTGATCGGTAACGGTTGAAAATCACGAAATGATACAGCTGTTCAGTCATGGTTTGAAATCATGAAATGATACTACTGTTGAGTTATGGTTCAAAAACACTAAATGATACTGTTGCTCAGTCATGGTTCGAAATCACAAAATGATATTACTGTTCAGTCATGGTTCGAAAACACAAAATGATACTCCTGTTCAGTCATGTCTCGAAATCACAAAATGATACTGTTGATCGGTAATGGTTCGAAAGCACGAAATGATACTGTTGATCGGTTCGAAAACACAAAATGATACTGTTGATATGTTCCAAAACGAGAAATGATATTGTTGATCGGCTGGAAAGCGTGACGATACTGTTGATCGGTTCAAAAGCGCGACATGCTACTGTTGATCGGTTCAAAAGCGCGACATGCTACTGTTGATCGGTTCAAAGGCGCGACATGCTACTATGTTGATCGGTTCAAAAGGGCGACATGCTACTGTTGATCGGTTCTAAAACGCGACATGCTACTGTTGATCGGTTCAAAAACGCGACATGCTACTGTTGATCGGTTCAAAAGCGCGATATGCTACTGTTGATCGGTTCAAAAGCGCGACATGCTACTATGTTGATCGGTTCAAAAGGGCGACATGCTACTGTTGATCGGTTCAAAATTGCGACATGCTACTGTTGATCGGTTCAAAAGCGCGACATGATACTGTTGATCGGTTCAAAAACGCGACATGATACTGTTGATCGGTTCCAAAGCGCGACATGATACTGTTGATCGGTAACGGTTCGAAAGCACGAAATTATACTGTTGATCGGTAACGAATATCAATAAGATCCTATTAAACAAACAATTAGCTGTGCTAAATATCATTTACATCTTATTGGGCAAACAATTAGCTGTACTACATAGCAATGTCATCTTATCAGACATAGAATTAATTGTGGTAGATAACAATATTTCATTTTCAATATCATTTTCTAGATATAATTTGAAGGTTCATAACCTTTTCTTCTGCTCTTTCCCAGACCTCCTCGTTCTTGATATTATCCTGCTAATTGATGTTTTACAATTTTTCTCAGGCAATGATTCATCCTGAAACAAGCTATCAAGTAGAACACAACAGGCCGAAAAAAAAGTAGTGAACCACGTGAAACTCTGAAGAGGACATTGTTAAGAGAAAACAAACTAGTCCGCATAAAATCCCGTGATGTGGTTAAAAATATCCCCGAAAACAGGAAAACTTGGCGAACTACCATGCAAGCCCTATGTGATGTTTAACGACACGGGAAGAATGTAAGATGTAAGGTGTAAGTGGTTCATTGCTTTTATGAAACATCATATATTCAACAACAAATGCTGAATATCTGTGACTGAATGAAAGTTTTATGATGAAGAGCAGAATAGTAGCCGATCCTACGTGCCCAATTCTTAACTCTTTGAAGAAGTCTGTTCGTTCGTTCCTAATTCTTAACTCTTTAAAGAAGTCTGTTCGTTCATTCCTAATTCTTCACTCTTTGAAGAAGTCTGTTCGTTCGTTCTCCCTGCCTCCCTCTCCTTATCTCTTCCTTCCCCTTCCCTTCCCCTTCTCTCTCTCCTCCCTCCCTTTCTCCCCTTCTCTCTCTCCTCCCTCCCTCCCCTTACTTCCCCTTCTCTTTCTCCCTCCCTTCCCCTTTCCTTCTCCCTCTTCCTCCCTCCCTCATCTCTCTCCTCCTCCTCTTCTCTCTCCTTCCCTTCCTCCTCTTCTCTCTCCCCTTCTCTCCTCTCTCTCTCTCCTTCCTTCAAATAAATATTTAATTGTTGTAATTGTCTAATTTTACGGCTTCTGTTTAACAGGAACAGCCTGGGGCTTTGTCTGTGACGATTTCTTCGGTACGGCAGCCGTCAAGGTCGCCTGCAGGCAGCTTGGGTTCGAGAAGATAAGCGACACGTTTAGATCTGCCCCAGTTCGTCCAGGCGACCCTCTACGCATCGGCAAAAACGACACATTCTGGAAGGAACGATTCCAGATAGTTCTAGATGACGTTGTTTGTTCTGGAAAAGAGGAATCCATCGATTCCTGTTACCACTCAGCTGTTGGAAAACACGACTGTAACTTGGAAGAGGCGGTGTTTCTCTTTTGTTAGAACATTCCTTACTCTCACGTTCTCATGACTAAACTTCCATGGAACCCTATTTTTCGTCTCCATCTCTAGATGCTATTTTATCCACTAAAATATACAGACAACTCAATATGTCATTCAGTCAGTCATTTGCATGTTCCTTGTGAAACTTTACCTCCCTCACAGCACTCCTGTAGGCCTCTCGGTTGTAAGCAAGATGCCTTGCTACTGACGCGTCCATTCGCTGATCATCAACGATGTCTTGCAGCCATTTTCGCCTTGGTCTTCCTCTCTTTCTTTTTCTCCGTTATGTATCCTTCAAAGACTGTCTTCTCTAAATTATCATGACGTTAATATGTTCAAAATATTTAAGTTTTCCCTGTTTAATCTTCCTTACTAGCCAACCTTCTTCAATATTAAGTTCTTGTAGTATGGATATATTTGTTCTTTTCCGTGTTCATGATATTTGAAGAACTCTTCTGTAGCATTTACACTCAAAGGCATTTATGTGTTTCTCAGCTGTTTTGTTAAGTGTCCAGGTCTCACAGGCATATGTTGCGATATGAAAGATGCATGCCCTTAAAAATCTTATTTTTGTAGTTCTGTCTGTTCCTCTTTTAAGCTTTATTAGTTGTTTTATTTTTCGAAGAGCGATAAATGTCCTCCTTTTAATTTCCATCAACATGTAACACACGAATAACCAGTGTATAAGGATATAACATTGAATAGTATAACTATACACCAAGCCACTGCAGTCACAAGTCACGCTAAGTGCTCCGTTTATCCTACTTTTATTCACTCTTATTTATTGTATAGCATTCTTGTAAATTTATAATGTATCTTTCCTATTTCTTTGTCCTGTGTTTTTGTATGATTAAAGTGCAGATTGAAGCACCACAATTGTGTGCACGTTAGTTAATAGATTTGTCCCCAATATTTTTCTTAAACATGTTTTTTTAAATAACTTAACATGGTTCGTTTATCTACGCACTAGGACACTGGTCAAGATGTAAAAGAGAAGAATAAATGGGTGCCAGCGGCATGCCATGGAGGTATATAAAGGAGACATTGTTAGTGCTCATATTTAACTTGGTCTTTCGGCACACAAAAGGTCGATGTGCTCAAGTCACGCCTGGCAGGTTCTTCCCCTTCAGCTCTAGCACATGCCTGATGCCAGTTCTATAGTCGAGTTTCGAAATCACAAAATGATACTGTTGATCGGTAATGGTTCGAAAGCACGAAATGATACTGTTGAACGGTAACGATTCGAAAGCACGAAATGATACTGTTGATCGCTAACGGTTCGAAAGCACGAAATGATACTGTTGATCGGTAACGGTTCGAAAGCACGAAATGATACTGTTGATCGGTAACGGTCTGAAAGCACGAAATGATACTGTTGATCGGTTCGAAAACACAAGATGATACTGTTGATATGTTCCAAAACGAGAAATGATATTGTTGATCGGCTGGAAAGCGTGACGATACTGTTGATCGGTTCAAAAGCGCGATATGATACTGTTCATCGGTTCAAAAGCGCGACATGCTACTGTTGATCGGTTCAAAAGCGCGACATGCTACTATGTTGATCGGTTCAAAAGCGCGACATGCTACTATGTTGATCGGTTCAAAAGCGCGACATGCTACTATGTTGATCGGTTCAAAAGCGCGACATGCTACTATGTTGATCGGTTCAAAAGCGCGACATGCTACTGTTGATCGGTTCAAAAGCGCGACATGATACTGTTGATCGGTTCAAAAGCGCGACATGATACTGTTGATCGGTTCAAAAGCGCGACATGATACTGTTGATCGGTAACGGTTCGAAAGCACGAAATTATACTGTTGATCGGTAACGAATATCAATAAGATCCTATTAAACAAACAATTAGCTGTGCTAAATATCATTTACATCTTATTGGGCAAACAATTAGCTGTACTACATAGCAATGTCATCTTATTAGACATAGAATTAATTGTGGTAGATAACAATATTTCATTTTCAATATCATTTTCTAGATATAATTTGAAGGTTCATAACCTTTTCTTCTGCTCTTTCCCAGACCTCCTCGTTCTTGATATTATCCTGCTAATTGATGTTTTACAATTTTTCTCAGGCAATGATTCATCCTGAAACAAGCTATCAAGTAGAACACAACAGGCCGAAAAAAAAGTAGTGAACCACGTGAAACTCTGAAGAGGACATTGTTAAGAGAAAACAAACTAGTCCGCATAAAATCCCGTGATGTGGTTAAAAATATCCCCGAAAACAGGAAAACTTGGCGAACTACCATGCAAGCCCTATGTGATGTTTAACGACACGGGAAGAATGTAAGATGTAAGGTGTAAGTGGTTCATTGCTTTTATGAAACATCATATATTAAAAAAAAAAAACAAAACGTTTGAAATCGCTGATTAAATTCTAAGGCAGCAGATGTCTTGGAAGTAATTTTCTTTGTTGGTGACTCACAGAAGTGGAGTGTTCCTAACTTTATTTCTGCAGAGCTTTAAAGATTTAGTTGACTATTTCCACATTGGTAATCTAGGTGTGTGGAAGGTATAAAGAGAGAAAACTTACATATTTTGGACACATTAAACATCATGATAATTTAGAGAAACTGTCTTGGAAGAATACATAAAGAGGAAAAGAAAGAGAGGAAGACCAAGGCGAAGATGGCTGCAAGACATCGTTGATGATCTGCAAATGGATGCATTTCTACAGGAGTGCTGTTAGGGATGCAAAGTTCCGCAAGGGACATGCGGAATGAATGAATGAGTCTAGGTGTGAGATTTGTGAGATTTCGTTTAATGAATTAACATTTGTTATTTCATATTTATTTCATATTTATATTCGTGACGTTGAAATTATTTAAGACCAACTGTTGCTGTTGAAATCTACGATGATACTTTCTTAAGGCAGAAAAGCAGCGGATCTTACCTTCATGGTCTGTTGGTCCAGTTCGTCAGGTCATGAAATAACATTTAATATTTGGTTTACCAAAAACCTTCAGGCATTTTAAGTCTCTCTCATTCGACTCTCTTTAGTGTTCACTGTCACAAAGGTCGAACGAAGAGGATGGAGACAGTCCCGTTTGTTCTGTTGTTCACTAATGGCTGAAAATCATGAAATGATACAGCTGTTCAGTCATGGTTTGAAATCATGAAATGATACTACTGTTGAGTTATGGTTCAAAAACACTAAATGATACTGTTGCTCAGTCATGGTTCGAAATCACAAAATGATAATACTGTTCAGTCATGGTTTGAAATCACAAAATGATACTACTGTTCAGTCATGGTTCGAAAACACAAAATGATACTCCTGTTCAGTCATGTCTCGAAATCACAAAATGATACTGTTGATAGGTAATGGTTCGAAAGCACGAAATGATACTGTTGAACGGTAACGATTCCAAAGCACGAAATGATACTGTTGATCGGTAACGGTTCGAAAGCACGAAATGATACTGTTGATCGGTAACGGTTCGAAAGCACGAAATGATACTGTTGATCGGTAACGGTTCGAAAGCACGAAATGATACTGTTGATATGTTCCAAAACGAGAAACGATATTGTTGACTGGCTGGAAAGCGTGACGATACTGTTGATCGGTTCAAAAGCGCGATATGATACTGTTGGTCAGTTCAAAAGCGCGACATACTACTGTTGATCGGTTCAAAAGCGCGACATGCTACTATGTTGATCGGTTCAAAAGCGCGACATGCTACTGTTGATCGGTTCAAAAGCGCGACATGCTACTGTTGAAAGGTTCAAAAGCGCGACATGCTACTATGTTTATCGGTTCAAAAGTGGACATGCTACTGTTGTTCGGTTCAAAAGCGCGACATGCTACTGTTGATCGGTTCAAAAGCGCGATATGCTACTGTTGATCGGTTCAAAAGCGCGACATGATACTGTTGATAGGTTCAAAAGTGCGACATGATACTGTTGATCTGTTCAAAAGCTCAACATGCTAATGTTGATCGGTTCAAAAGCGCGACACGATACTGTTGATCGGTTCAAAAACGCGACATGATACTGTTGATAGGTTCGGAAGCGCGACATGATACTGTTGATCGGTAACGGTTCGAAAGCACGAAATTATACTGTTGATCGGTAACGAATATCAATAAGATCCTATTAAACAAACAATTAGCTGTGCTAAATATCATTTACATCTTATTGGGCAAACAATTAGCTGTACTACATAGCAATGTCATCTTATCAGACATAGAATTAATTGTGGTAGATAACAATATTTCATTTTCAATATCATTTTCTAGATATAATTTGAAGGTTCATAACCTTTTCTTCTGCTCTTTCCCAGACCTCCTCGTTCTTGATATTATCCTGCTAATTGATGTTTTACAATTTTTCTCAGGCAATGATTCATCCTGAAACAAGCTATCAAGTAGAACACAACAGGCCGAAAAAAAAGTAGTGAACCACGTGAAACTCTGAAGAGGACATTGTTAAGAGAAAACAAACTAGTCCGCATAAAATCCCGTGATGTGGTTAAAAATATCCCCGAAAACAGGAAAACTTGGCGAACTACCATGCAAGCCCTATGTGATGTTTAACGACACGGGAAGAATGTAAGATGTAAGGTGTAAGTGGTTCATTGCTTTTATGAAACATCATATATTAAAAAAAAAAAACAAAACGTTTGAAATCGCTGATTAAATTCTAAGGCAGCAGATGTCTTGGAAGTAATTTTCTTTGTTGGTGACTCACAGAAGTGGAGTGTTCCTAACTTTATTTCTGCAGAGCTTTAAAGATTTGGTTGACTATTTCCACATTGGTAATCTAGGTGTGTGGAAGGTATAAAGAGAGAAAACTTACATATTTTGGACACATTAAACATCATGATAATTTAGAGAAACTGTCTTGGAAGAATACATAAAGAGGAAAAGAAAGAGAGGAAGACCAAGGCGAAGATGGCTGCAAGACATCGTTGATGATCTGCAAATGGATGCATTTCTACAGGAGTGCTGTTAGGGATGCAAAGTTCCGCAAGGGACATGCGGAATGAATGAATGAGTCTAGGTGTGAGATTTGTGAGATTTCGTTTAATGAATTAACATTTGTTATTTCATATTTATTTCATATTTATATTCGTGACGTTGAAATTATTTAAGACCAACTGTTGCTGTTGAAATCTACGATGATACTTTCTTAAGGCAGAAAAGCAGCGGATCTTACCTTCATGGTCTGTTGGTCCAGTTCGTCAGGTCATGAAATAACATTTAATATTTGGTTTACCAAAAACCTTCAGGCATTTTAAGTCTCTCTCATTCGACTCTCTTTAGTGTTCACTGTCACAAAGGTCGAACGAAGAGGATGGAGACAGTCCCGTTTGTTCTGTTGTTCACTAATGGCTGAAAATCATGAAATGATACAGCTGTTCAGTCATGGTTTGAAATCATGAAATGATACTACTGTTGAGTTATGGTTCAAAAACACTAAATGATACTGTTGCTCAGTCATGGTTCGAAATCACAAAATGATAATACTGTTCAGTCATGGTTTGAAATCACAAAATGATACTACTGTTCAGTCATGGTTCGAAAACACAAAATGATACTCCTGTTCAGTCATGTCTCGAAATCACAAAATGATACTGTTGATAGGTAATGGTTCGAAAGCACGAAATGATACTGTTGAACGGTAACGATTCCAAAGCACGAAATGATACTGTTGATCGGTAACGGTTCGAAAGCACGAAATGATACTGTTGATCGGTAACGGTTCGAAAGCACGAAATGATACTGTTGATCGGTAACGGTTCGAAAGCACGAAATGATACTGTTGATATGTTCCAAAACGAGAAACGATATTGTTGACTGGCTGGAAAGCGTGACGATACTGTTGATCGGTTCAAAAGCGCGATATGATACTGTTGGTCAGTTCAAAAGCGCGACATACTACTGTTGATCGGTTCAAAAGCGCGACATGCTACTATGTTGATCGGTTCAAAAGCGCGACATGCTACTGTTGATCGGTTCAAAAGCGCGACATGCTACTGTTGAAAGGTTCAAAAGCGCGACATGCTACTATGTTTATCGGTTCAAAAGTGGACATGCTACTGTTGTTCGGTTCAAAAGCGCGACATGCTACTGTTGATCGGTTCAAAAGCGCGATATGCTACTGTTGATCGGTTCAAAAGCGCGACATGATACTGTTGATAGGTTCAAAAGTGCGACATGATACTGTTGATCTGTTCAAAAGCTCAACATGCTAATGTTGATCGGTTCAAAAGCGCGACACGATACTGTTGATCGGTTCAAAAACGCGACATGATACTGTTGATAGGTTCGGAAGCGCGACATGATACTGTTGATCGGTAACGGTTCGAAAGCACGAAATTATACTGTTGATCGGTAACGAATATCAATAAGATCCTATTAAACAAACAATTAGCTGTGCTAAATATCATTTACATCTTATTGGGCAAACAATTAGCTGTACTACATAGCAATGTCATCTTATCAGACATAGAATTAATTGTGGTAGATAACAATATTTCATTTTCAATATCATTTTCTAGATATAATTTGAAGGTTCATAACCTTTTCTTCTGCTCTTTCCCAGACCTCCTCGTTCTTGATATTATCCTGCTAATTGATGTTTTACAATTTTTCTCAGGCAATGATTCATCCTGAAACAAGCTATCAAGTAGAACACAACAGGCCGAAAAAAAAGTAGTGAACCACGTGAAACTCTGAAGAGGACATTGTTAAGAGAAAACAAACTAGTCCGCATAAAATCCCGTGATGTGGTTAAAAATATCCCCGAAAACAGGAAAACTTGGCGAACTACCATGCAAGCCCTATGTGATGTTTAACGACACGGGAAGAATGTAAGATGTAAGGTGTAAGTGGTTCATTGCTTTTATGAAACATCATATATTAAAAAAAAAAAAACAAAACGTTTGAAATCGCTGATTAAATTCTAAGGCAGCAGATGTCTTGGAAGTAATTTTCTTTGTTGGTGACTCACAGAAGTGGAGTGTTCCTAACTTTATTTCTGCAGAGCTTTAAAGATTTGGTTGACTATTTCCACATTGGTAATCTAGGTGTGTGGAAGGTATAAAGAGAGAAAACTTACATATTTTGGACACATTAAACATCATGATAATTTAGAGAAACTGTCTTGGAAGAATACATAAAGAGGAAAAGAAAGAGAGGAAGACCAAGGCGAAGATGGCTGCAAGACATCGTTGATGATCTGAAATGGATGCATTTCTACAGGAGTGCTGTTAGGGATGCAAAGTTCCGCAAGGGACATGCGGAATGAATGAATGAGTCTAGGTGTGAGATTTGTGAGATTTCGTTTAATGAATTAACATTTGTTATTTCATATTTATTTCATATTTATATTCGTGACGTTGAAATTATTTAAGACCAACTGTTGCTGTTGAAATCTACGATGATACTTTCTTAAGGCAGAAAAGCAGCGGATCTTACCTTCATGGTCTGTTGGTCCAGTTCGTCAGGTCATGAAATAACATTTAATATTTGGTTTACCAAAAACCTTCAGGCATTTTAAGTCTCTCTCATTCGACTCTCTTTAGTGTTCACTGTCACAAAGGTCGAACGAAGAGGATGGAGACAGTCCCGTTTGTTCTGTTGTTCACTAATGGCTGAAAATCATGAAATGATACAGCTGTTCAGTCATGGTTTGAAATCATGAAATGATACTACTGTTGAGTTATGGTTCAAAAACACTAAATGATACTGTTGCTCAGTCATGGTTCGAAATCACAAAATGATAATACTGTTCAGTCATGGTTCGAAAACACAAAATGATACTCCTGTTCAGTCATGTCTCGAAATCACAAAATGATACTGTTGATCGGTAACGGTTCGAAAGCACGAAATGATACTGTTGATCAGTTCGAAAACACAAAATGATACTGTTGATATGTTCCAAAACGAGAAATGATATTGTTGATAGGCTGGAAAGCGTGACGATACTGTTGATCGGTTCAAAAGCGCGACATGCTACTGTTGATCGGTTCAAAAGCGCGACATGCTACTGTTGATCGGTTCAAAAGCGCGACATGCTACTATGTTGATCGGTTCAAAAGGGCCACATGCTACTGTTGATCGGTTCAAAAGGGCGACATGCTACTGTTGATCGGTTCAAAATCGCGACATGCTACTGTTGATCGGTTCAAAAGCGCGACATGCTACTGTTGATCGGTTCAAAAGCGCGACATGCTACTGTTGATCGGTTCAAAAACGCGACATGATACTGTTGATCGGTTCCAAAGCGCGACATGATACTGTTGATCGGTAACGGTTCGAAAGCACGAAATTATACTGTTGATCGGTAACGAATATCAATAAGATCCTATTAAACAAACAATTAGCTGTGCTAAATATCATTTACATCTTATTGGGCAAACAATTAGCTGTACTACATAGCAATGTCATCTTATTAGACATAGAATTAATTGTGGTAGATAACAATATTTCATTTTCAATATCATTTTCTAGATATAATTTGAAGGTTCATAACCTTTTCTTCTGCTCTTTCCCAGACCTCCTCGTTCTTGATATTATCCTGCTAATTGATGTTTTACAATTTTTCTCAGGCAATGATTCATCCTGAAACAAGCTATCAAGTAGAACACAACAGGCCGAAAAAAAAGTAGTGAACCACGTGAAACTCTGAAGAGGACATTGTTAAGAGAAAACAAACTAGTCCGCATAAAATCCCGTGATGTGGTTAAAAATATCCCCGAAAACAGGAAAACTTGGCGAACTACCATGCAAGCCCTATGTGATGTTTAACGACACGGGAAGAATGTAAGATGTAAGGTGTAAGTGGTTCATTGCTTTTATGAAACATCATATATTAAAAAAAAAAAAACAAAACGTTTGAAATCGCTGATTAAATTCTAAGGCAGCAGATGTCTTGGAAGTAATTTTCTTTGTTGGTGACTCACAGAAGTGGAGTGTTCCTAACTTTATTTCTGCAGAGCTTTAAAGATTTAGTTGACTATTTCCACATTGGTAATCTAGGTGTGTGGAAGGTATAAAGAGAGAAAACTTACATATTTTGGACACATTAAACATCATGATAATTTAGAGAAACTGTCTTGGAAGAATACATAAAGAGGAAAAGAAAGAGAGGAAGACCAAGGCGAAGATGGCTGCAAGACATCGTTGATGATCTGCAAATGGATGCATTTCTACAGGAGTGCTGTTAGGGATGCAAAGTTCCGCAAGGGACATGCGGAATGAATGAATGAGTCTAGGTGTGAGATTTGTGAGATTTCGTTTAATAAATTAACATTTGTTATTTCATATTTATTTCATATTTATATTCGTGACGTTGAAATTATTTAAGACCAACTGTTGCTGTTGAAATCTACGATGATACTTTCTTAAGGCAGAAAAGCAGCGGATCTTACCTTCATGGTCTGTTGGTCCAGTTCGTCAGGTCATGAAATAACATTTAATATTTGGTTTACCAAAAACCTTCAGGCATTTTAAGTCTCTCTCATTCGACTCTCTTTAGTGTTCACTGTCACAAAGGTCGAACGAAGAGGATGGAGACAGTCCCGTTTGTTCTGTTGTTCACTAATGGCTGAAAATCACGAAATGATACAGCTGTTCAGTCATGGTTCGAAAACACAAAATGATACTCCTGTTGAGTTATGGTTCAAAAACACTAAATGATACTGTTGCTCAGTCATGGTTCGAAATCACAAAATGATATTACTGTTCAGTCATGGTTAGATATCACAAAATGATACTACTGTTCAGTCATGGTTCGAAAACACAAAATGATACTCCTGTTCAGTCATGTCTCGAAATCACAAAATGATACTGTTGATCGGTAATGGTTCGAAAGCACGAAATGATACTGTTGATCGGTTCGAAAACACAAAATGATACTGTTGATATGTTCCAAAACGAGAAATGATATTGTTGATCGGCTGGAAAGCGTGACGATACTGTTGATCGGTTCAAAAGCGCGACATGCTACTGTTGATCGGTTCAAAAGCGCGACATGCTACTGTTGATCGGTTCAAAAGCGCGACATGCCACTATGTTGATCGGTTCAAAAGCGCGACATGCTACTATGTTGATCGGTTCAAAAGCGCGACATGCTACTATGTTGATCGGTTCAAAAGGGCGACATGCTACTATTGATCGGTTCAAAAACGCGACATGCTACTGTTGATCGGTTCAAAAACGCGACATGCTACTGTTGATCGGTTCAAAAGCGCGACATGCTACTGTTGATCGGTTCAAAAGCGCGACATGCTACTGTTGATCGGTTCAAAAGCGCGACATGCTACTGTTGATCGGTTCAAAAGGGCGACATGCTACTGTTGATCGGTTCAAAAGCGCGACATGCTACTGTTGATCTGTTCAAATGCGCGACATGATACTGTTGGTCGTTTAGAGAGCGCGACATGATACTGTTGATCGGTTCAAAAGCGCGACATTATACTGTTGATCGGTTCAAAAGCGCGACATGATACTGTTGATCGGTAACGGTTCGAAAGCACGAAATTATACTGTTGATCGGTAACGAATATCAATAAGATCCTATTAAACAAACAATTAGCTGAGCTAAATATCATTTACATCTTATTGGGCAAACAATTAGCTGTACTACATAGCAATGTCATCTTATCAGACATAGAATTAATTGTGGTAGATAACAATATTTCATTTTCAATATCATTTTCTAGATATAATTTGAAGGTTCATAACCTTTTCTTCTGCTCTTTCCCAGACCTCCTCGTTCTTGATATTATCCTGCTAATTGATGTTTTACAATTTTTCTCAGGCAATGATTCATCCTGAAACAAGCTATCAAGTAGAACACAACAGGCCGAAAAAAAAGTAGTGAACCACGTGAAACTCTGAAGAGGACATTGTTAAGAGAAAACAAACTAGTCCGCATAAAATCCCGTGATGTGGTTAAAAATATCCCCGAAAACAGGAAAACTTGGCGAACTACCATGCAAGCCCTATGTGATGTTTAACGACACGGGAAGAATGTAAGATGTAAGGTGTAAGTGGTTCATTGCTTTTATGAAACATCATATATTAAAAAAAAAAAACAAAACGTTTGAAATCGCTGATTAAATTCTAAGGCAGCAGATGTCTTGGAAGTAATTTTCTTTGTTGGTGACTCACAGAAGTGGAGTGTTCCTAACTTTATTTCTGCAGAGCTTTAAAGATTTAGTTGACTATTTCCACATTGGTAATCTAGGTGTGTGGAAGGTATAAAGAGAGAAAACTTACATATTTTGGACACATTAAACATCATGATAATTTAGAGAAACTGTCTTGGAAGAATACATAAAGAGGAAAAGAAAGAGAGGAAGACCAAGGCGAAGATGGCTGCAAGACATCGTTGATGATCTGCAAATGGATGCATTTCTACAGGAGTGCTGTTAGGGATGCAAAGTTCCGCAAGGGACATGCGGAATGAATGAATGAGTCTAGGTGTGAGATTTGTGAGATTTCGTTTAATGAATTAACATTTGTTATTTCATATTTATTTCATATTTATATTCGTGACGTTGAAATTATTTAAGACCAACTGTTGCTGTTGAAATCTACGATGATACTTTCTTAAGGCAGAAAAGCAGCGGATCTTACCTTCATGGTCTGTTGGTCCAGTTCGTCAGGTCATGAAATAACATTTAATATTTGGTTTACCAAAAACCTTCAGGCATTTTAAGTCTCTCTCATTCGACTCTCTT
This sequence comes from Achatina immaculata, assembly GCA_009760885.1. NCBI lineage: Eukaryota > Metazoa > Mollusca > Gastropoda > Stylommatophora > Achatinidae > Lissachatina > Lissachatina immaculata. Next base: position 23,340,033 of record CM019715.1, on the reverse strand, counting down.
TAGTGTTCACTGTCACAAAGGTCGAACAAAGAGGATGGAGACAGTCCCGTTTGTTCTGTTGTTCACTAATGGCTGAAAATCACGAAATGATACAGCTGTTCAGTCATGGTTTGAAATCATGAAATGATACTACTGTTGAGTTATGGTTCAAAAACACTAAATGATACTGTTGCTCAGTCATGGTTCGAAATCACAAAATGATATTACTGTTCAGTCATGGTTCGAAAACACAAAATGATACTCCTGTTCAGTCATGTCTCGAAATCACAAAATGATACTGTTGATCGGTAATGGTTCGAAAGCACGAAATGATACTGTTGATCGGTTCGAAAACACAAAATGATACTGTTGATATGTTCCAAAACGAGAAATGATATTGTTGATCGGCTGGAAAGCGTGACGATACTGTTGATCGGTTCAAAAGCGCGACATGCTACTGTTGATCGGTTCAAAAGCGCGACATGCTACTGTTGATCGGTTCAAAGGCGCGACATGCTACTATGTTGATCGGTTCAAAAGGGCGACATGCTACTGTTGATCGGTTCTAAAACGCGACATGCTACTGTTGATCGGTTCAAAAACGCGACATGCTACTGTTGATCGGTTCAAAAGCGCGATATGCTACTGTTGATCGGTTCAAAAGCGCGACATGCTACTATGTTGATCGGTTCAAAAGGGCGACATGCTACTGTTGATCGGTTCAAAATTGCGACATGCTACTGTTGATCGGTTCAAAAGCGCGACATGATACTGTTGATCGGTTCAAAAGCGCGACATGATACTGTTGATAAGTTCGAAAGCACGAAATGATACTGTTGATCGGTAACGGTTCGAAAGCACGAAATGATACTGTTGATCGGTAACGGTTCGAAAGCACGAAATGATACTGTTGATCGGTAACGGTTCGAAAGCACGAAATGATACTGTTGATATGTTCCAAAACGAGAAACGATATTGTTGACTGGCTGGAAAGCGTGACGATACTGTTGATCGGTTCAAAAGCGCGATATGATACTGTTGGTCAGTTCAAAAGCGCGACACGCTACTGTTGATCGGTTCAAAAGCGCGACATGCTACTATGTTGATCGGTTCAAAAGCGCGACATGCTACTGTTGATCGGTTCAAAAGCGCGACATGCTACTGTTGAAAGGTTCAAAAGCGCGACATGCTACTATGTTTATCGGTTCAAAAGTGGACATGCTACTGTTGTTCGGTTCAAAAGCGCGACATGCTACTGTTGATCGGTTCAAAAGCGCGATATGCTACTGTTGATCGGTTCAAAAGCGCGACATGATACTGTTGATCGGTTCAAAAGCGCGACATGATACTGTTGATCTGTTCAAAAGCGCGACATGATACTATGTTGATCGGTTCAAAAGCGCGACACGCTACTGTTGATCGGTTCAAAAACGCGACATGATACTGTTGATAGGTAATGGTTCGAGAGCACGAAACGATACTGTTGATCGGTAACGGTTCGAAAGCACGAAATTATACTGTTGATCGGTAACGAATATCAATAAGACCCTATTAAACAAACAATTAGCTGTGCTAAATATCATTTACATCTTATTGGGCAAACAATTAGCTGTACTACATAGCAATGTCATCTTATTAGACATAGAATTAATTGTGGTAGATAACAATATTTCATTTTCAATATCATTTTCTAGATATAATTTGAAGGTTCATAACCTTTTCTTCTGCTCTTTCCCAGACCTCCTCGTTCTTGATATTATCCTGCTAATTGATGTTTTACAATTTTTCTCAGGCAATGATTCATCCTGAAACAAGCTATCAAGTAGAACACAACAGGCCGAAAAAAAAGTAGTGAACCACGTGAAACTCTGAAGAGGACATTGTTAAGAGAAAACAAACTAGTCCGCATAAAATCCCGTGATGTGGTTAAAAATATCCCCGAAAACAGGAAAACTTGGCGAACTACCATGCAAGCCCTATGTGATGTTTAACGACACGGGAAGAATGTAAGATGTAAGGTGTAAGTGGTTCATTGCTTTTATGAAACATCATATATTAAAAAAAAAAAAAAAAACGTTTGAAATCGCTGATTAAATTCTAAGGCAGCAGATGTCTTGGAAGTAATTTTCTTTGTTGGTGACTCACAGAAGTGGAGTGTTCCTAACTTTATTTCTGCAGAGCTTTAAAGATTTAGTTGACTATTTCCACATTGGTAATCTAGGTGTGTGGAAGGTATAAAGAGAGAAAACTTACATATTTTGGACACATTAAACATCATGATAATTTAGAGAAACTGTCTTGGAAGAATACATAAAGAGGAAAAGAAAGAGAGGAAGACCAAGGCGAAGATGGCTGCAAGACATCGTTGATGATCTGCAAATGGATGCATTTCTACAGGAGTGCTGTTAGGGATGCAAAGTTCCGCAAGGGACATGCGGAATGAATGAATGAGTCTAGGTGTGAGATTTGTGAGATTTCGTTTAATGAATTAACATTTGTTATTTCATATTTATTTCATATTTATATTCGTGACGTTGAAATTATTTAAGACCAACTGTTGCTGTTGAAATCTACGATGATACTTTCTTAAGGCAGAAAAGCAGCGGATCTTACCTTCATGGTCTGTTGGTCCAGTTCGTCAGGTCATGAAATAACATTTAATATTTGGTTTACCAAAAACCTTCAGGCATTTTAAGTCTCTCTCATTCGACTCTCTTTAGTGTTCACTGTCACAAAGGTCGAACGAAGAGGATGGAGACAGTCCCGTTTGTTCTGTTGTTCACTAATGGCTGAAAATCATGAAATGATACAGCTGTTCAGTCATGGTTTGAAATCATGAAATGATACTACTGTTGAGTTATGGTTCAAAAACACTAAATGATACTGTTGCTCAGTCATGGTTCGAAATCACAAAATGATATTACTGTTCAGTCATGGTTTGAAATCACAAAATGATACTCCTGTTCAGTCATGTCTCGAAATCACAAAATGATACTGTTGATCGGTAATGGTTCGAAAGCACGAAATGATACTGTTGAACGGTAACGATTCGAAAGCACGAAATGATACTGTTGATCGGTAACGGTTCGAAAGCACGAAATGATACTGTTGAACGGTAACGATTCG